>OX384029.1:2702500-3902500 GCA_947534325.1 Agonum fuliginosum
AATCCAAACTGTGGTTGTGGAAATGTCAGACGTACCTAATATTTAATCGTTTATTAGAAATGATTGCGTCAGTTGCGCCGATAATTACACATAAAATATTCCAAATGAATTGAATTAATATTCTGTTTTGGATTGTGACACATAAATAGTTGAATGTTTCACCTGAAACAGCGAATGAATGAGGAGAGAACATTAATGAATCATTGTGACACAAACACTAGTGATTCACCAGTTTATAAACGCTACGGAGATTCTTCTGCGGTCAAAAGGGGAAAACAGAAAAACTCAAGTCTTAATACTTATGATGTATTTAGAATTTTTCTGATTATATAACTTTTATAGTTTGTTAAACCACTTAATTATACAATAAGCATACAAGCAATAAATGAATTAGAAATAGTTCTTCGTAATGGGACCCTTAGCGCAAAGCTTATCAAAGGTGGCAGCACGGAGCTAGTATCCGAAGTACGTATTACATGATACATACTTAAGTAAAATCTGATGTGGCCAATGCACAACCTCCCGCCATATCTAGACATAAACATAAATGTTAACTTGCATTCCGGTGCCCATTTAAAATATACAAATAAAAATCAAAAATATTCAAACACAAAAATTTGCATCACCTGAATCAAAAGATTCATTCACAGGAGAACTCTTCTGTGTTGAAGCCATCCTCCGACCATCCTCTGTTCAATTACTACAATTATTAAGAGGAATCCCCACTAGTTTTGAAGATCCATTTAACGAATGAAGCGATGCCGTCACAAACCATTGTTACCCATTGTGACGACATCGGTTGATTCGATGAATGAACCGTATTTAGCCATTTTCTACTACAAAAGGGGTTTCGTTGGGCACATGAAATTACCACTAATTTTAAATGTTTTTAAACTATTTTTTTTTAATGAAAGATTAAAGTCTAGGCTATGTCCGCTTAGTATCACTTTTTTAATTTTTACTTTAGTTTTTTAATATTTTATCTTCAAAGTTCTTAAAATTTTACTAACTTTGGAGCTTAAAAAATACATGTAAAAATTCAAATAAAAAAAATGGCACTAGGCAGACCTAGAGACATCTTTTATCTTTAAATTTAAAAAAAGAGCAAACAAATCGGACCAAATTTAAAGTCAATTTCATGGGCCCAACGAGAACATATTTTTGCTTAATTTTGTAGGGGTGGGCATTCCTCTTAATATCTTACTTATGACTTATATGGCGTTAGTATGCCAACGTGTCACCCGTCTCACCTGTCAATATTTTTTACGCAAAAACAAAAATCAACCGATCATGGATTAAAAGATATCAACGTTTTATTTGATAAATTTATTTTTTAAATTTTACTACAATTCTTTAATGCTACCAGATAAAGACAATTTTTTATAACGTATGTTGCAAATATCTTTTCCTCTTATTCTTATTACAAATAAATACTATATTTTTTTATCCAAATTTATGGAAATTCTTGTCAATTAATCTTTTCAATCTTCAAAAAATATCACTTCCGGTGAAGATATTTGTACCAAAATCTAATGAGCTCTTCCAATTTGTCTACCAATGTTAATTTTTTTTGGGTAATTCTTATATTTGAGTTATCCGACAGACAGAAATCCGGCCCTGACCACATACCTACACACATACAGATATAACCGTGAAACTATCAAAAATGAATTGTAAGGATCCTAATTCGTGCTCATCCACTAAAAACTCATTACTCGATTTGTAGCATCTAGCATGATTCCAATACCTTCCTTTACAGGTATGGCGGAAGGTAAAAATAAAAAGTGTGAGTTAAGATAATATTATTGAATTGATTTGTATTTTGTTTGGTGAACTGATTTATATTTGATTTGCTTTATGTAGGGGTTAAGATATTGATGTTGATGTATAGATTGTAAGTATTTGATTGAATACGGAATACGGTATGAGGATATACCGAGTTTTCAGATGGCCGTATCTAAGATATTTAAAGAATGCAAGATGTTGTTAGAACTACTATACAAACTGGGGTTGTAGTGTTGAGTAGTCAGTATATCTTGTGATTCTTCAACTTAAGTTTGAAATAGAATCTTTGATTATTGAATATTTTTAAAAGTCATAATAGGCTTAATAAAATTAAGGCACACGTACTAACTGTACGTCAATCTATTTCAAAATATATTTCACAATTAAGATTTAAATATTTCTTTTTAAAATGTGCGCCTTTAAATCTAAATCTTCCCTTTCAATCGTCAGGGACGATCGAACATACTCGTTCAAGTTATGCAACGACAGTAAACAAAGTGACGATTTATACTGTGTTTTGCAAGTGATTTCTTTACGATTTTATGCTGAAAACATGTGTTATTTGATACAAACAGGGTAAAATTGTGTTACAGTGTGTGTGGACTGCTGTGAAGAAGACTTGAACCCAGGACTAGGAGTTAGAGCAACCGAGATGGCCAGAAAACAGCAAGTAGTAAGTTTGATTTTTTATTTATTGCAACAAGGTCACGCCAAACGGCGTTTACGAAACGAAACGTTGTATTGAAGTCAAGTGAACTCTTTTACATATTTATATTATTATGTATAATTATTGCACATTTGTTATTTTTCGGTAACATAATGTTCTAAATAATATTAGCAGATATCGCAATTGTTATGCATAACCTAAGATTATTGATGTCAAAAAGTAACAAAAGACTTAATATTTTATCTACGACTAAACTATAACATGAACATTAAATCCCACAAGGAATAATAGACAGTGTTGTCTCTTTTGCACCAATCAGAAAATTACTTGGCCTGAATCAATTATTATTTCTCTGTGTAAATTATTTTTAGAAAACATTGCCATGTTTAATGATGTAACTATGGTGACAGAGTATTGACATCTGAAATATCAAATATTTTTGCGTACCTATATGTATTTATTTTATTAAAATCTTGTATTATAATAAATTATTCGTAGATAAAGTACAGTTATAATGACTATTATTCTCTCCGATAGTTAAAACACTCGCTATTGTAACAACGAAATATATGAGTTTGCTTATTATGTGGGCGAATTATTATTATGAAATTTTATTTATTGTGCAGGTGACTTGTGAAAAATTATAATTAAGCAACAATACTTTAACTACTATGCTTCTTTGTTCATAATAATTTATTTTAATATCCAATGTAAATAAATGATAACGGTAACAAAACCAAATTAAACACATTTTTTGTTTCAATTTTCTCAGCTTTTTTATATAATTGTTTGATTAACTCTTATCTTAATTTTTCCATAAAATGAACAAGAAACAAGTAGATGTATTTAATTTTTGTGTAAAATTCTCACAGGTGTTGATAAATTTAAATTATGAACCAAAGTACCTACTTGATTTTATAGTCTAAGGTGAGAAATTAAAATTGGTCTTTACTTGCTTATAGCTATTTTATTACTCAATAAACGCATTTTTGATAAATATTTTGATTATAAATTTCAATGAACAATGTGGGTGATTGCTAGAATTATAATTTTAAATTATCAAACAGTTTTATTATAGCGTAGGCAGACGTAGAGTTAAATAATAAAATCATATTGAAGTCTATACTTCATTTTTTTAAAGAATTCCGTAATTTTCGGGACATTTTAATAACACGTTTTCACTTGACAGCAAGTTTGACTTGTAACATGCCAGAGACATAACAGTATGAAAGTTTACAAAACAAACATCTTGACAACATTGAAAAGAGGTTTAAAAAAGAAGTTTTAAAAGTAATTCAATTTTATTTTCTAGAGATGTTAATTTGTTGTGATAACAAGGATGATTTTATGTTACGTTATTGCGCGGTTATTCTTAACACCGACACAATTTAACATCTTAAGTATGTTCTGAGAATGTCACTAAAGTATGTCACAAAAGTAACATTTTTGGGACATTTTAATAACACGTTACACTTATGACGAGGTTGATTTGTAACGTGCCTGGGACGTAACATTGTGAAAGTTTAAAAACGAACCTCTTGACATCATTGAAAAGAGGTTTAAAAAAGAAGTTTTAAAAGTAATTCAATTTTATTTTCTAGAGATGTTAATTTGTTGTGATAACAAGGATGATTTTATGTTACGTTATTGCGCGGTTACTCTTTAACACGGATACAATTTAACATCTTAACTATGTTCTTTGAATGTCACTAAAGTATGTCACAAAAGTAACATTTTTGGGACATTTTAATAACACGTTACACTTACGACGAGGTTGACTTGTAACGTGCCTGGGACATAACAGTGTAAAAGTTTAAAAAACTAACCTTTTGGCAACATTTAAAAGAGGTTAAAACAGTTTCAAAAGTAATTCAATTTAATTGTGATAAGAGGGAAGCTTTTATGTTACGTTACTGTGAGGTTATTCTTTAATATCTTAAATATGTTCTGTGAATGTAACTACAGTATGTCACAAAAGTAACATTTTGCATCATCCCAGGAATGTTAATTGCTTAGACTTTAGAGTTTAGAGGGTAGTCATCATTTTATTTTTTATTACACAATATACCGAGGCTTTTATCATTAACATCTGATATTTTGACATGGAAAGAAGAAAACGATGGATCGAATCAGTAAGATTTTTTCCATATTGTGTCATTTTCTAATAAAAAATTTCATTAAGATTAGCATTTTTTCCTTTAGCATGAAAATAAAAAATACTATTGTTAATTTTCATGTCGAACTTTTATGCATAAGAAACAATAATAATTATAAGAAATAAAAATGTCATGTATAACAGTTTAGTAGGAAATGTAGGGGTATTAGATTGCAGAACAAATGGTAGTACAGTAATACTGTAATTTAGTAAGAATAGAAATAATGTAAACCTAAATAGTAATTTTAATAATGCATCTCATAAAAGGTAATCATATTCTTAATTATTGTACTCCCACAATTGATTTATAGACAATAAAAATTGCAAATCATATTTTTATCAATTCTCATATTAAATTCTACATAAACAATGATATTAAATTTATATGACTGAAATGTACAATACTAATACTAATAAAATTGATAAGAATGATATTAAGTATTATAAGTAGCTTTGAAACTGAGTAATAATTAACTTTGTATCCAATTTCATTTAACTTTTTATTCCTTTCTCCATGTAACTAATTAACTTTTACGTTACAAAGCACATTAATTTTATAATTCGCGATAGTCACACCTACATAACTTAGCACATGTGATATAAATCGCAATGTTAAACACATTAAAAAATTGCAGCACTAAACAAAACAAAAAAGAAGTGAATAAAGTAACAATTAAAAGTAAACGAAGCGTTCGCGAAACAAAACCCAACCATTTGATTATTTCAAACGCTGTTTTAAATTACGACGCCGCGTTTCTCTGTGCGTGAGTGCGTGGTTTATTATTATTTTTTATCAGTTTTCCCCTTCCGCGTTGGCTTTGAACGGCCGTAGACATTATTCATGCAGTGGACCGGGTGCAATTTTTAGCTGTAAAATAAATCATCATTATTGGCCGCGTAGCGTCCGAGCTGCGCTTCGCTGTTTGGCCGCAGCAGCGCCACGGTAGCGACAACGTGTTAACCAGAAACGGAGATATTGGTCACGAGACTCCGACATAAAAAATCATAAAAACATAACGACTTTTCTCTTTTCCTCCTCTGTCTCTGCCTCGCTTGCTCTTCATTCACGTGTCCGGAGCACGAGCGGCCAGGGCCGGAGTCAGGGAGTCGAAAATCTCGGAGTCGACACATGGGCCACAGCGTGTAATAATATGTTCATCAGTATTAACATTCTTTTTGATAGAAACTATGAATTAACTGAATTAAATGAAGAACCTCATATACGGTTTTGGTAAAAACTGAACTAATAGTCCAGGCAATGAATGCTTAAAAGAGTGGTCTAGGGGGAAATGTCGATATCATAATTTTTGACGTTAGGAGGTAAACATACTAAAAGGCTTAGCTAAAAAGTGGTTTGTACAAAATTAAAACTGATAAAATTTCCTACAAGAATTATTCTATTTTCACGACATGCGGAGAAAGCACAATTTTCTTTTCTCGAAATAGTGAGGAAAGTAAGTTTTCCCTCTCTAGAGAGAAAAGTAAGCAGTGTTACCACCAGTGTTATTTTACGATGAAATATTTTAAAAATTATATGTAAATTTATTATTTTATGTCTTCCTAGTATGTAATTGTTTAATTATGTCATGGATACGAGGTATGTTATATACTACATTATACCCTAGGACATTAAGAAATTGCCATGGTAATATTGAGACATCACTAATGTTTTTCTTCTGAAATTAATATATTTTCTGTCTGTTACTAGGATACCAAAAATATTAACAAAATTCGAAACGTCAAAGCGAAATGTCACGCACGCAATATGTTAAATAAAATAGTAAGACATAAAATATTGTATGCACCACGGGCATCATTGATGTTTATAGCCCTCGGGCAATTTACAGACCCTCGGGCCAGAGGCCCTTGGGCTTGTAAACATGTCGCCCTCAGATGAGCATAAACATCATCATGATGCCCTTGATACATAAATAACTATTATTGAAAATTCTGCTTTTATAGTGATATACTGTAGATGTAAACTATTATTTTACAATTATTATGTTTTATACTTTCTTTTTCTACTATTCCACGATTTTACAACTGAAATTAAATTTGGCATATTGGCTGCATTTCGCTGTTTTCAAACGTCATTCTGACAGATGGCAGTTATAACCTAACTTCTAGTTATGTGTTTCTTCTACATTTACAATGTTTTTAAATATGTTGTGAAAAAAATGTTGTGTCTAACACGAGAGGAAAGCTCTTTTTCCACTCTTGCTCGATTGCCACACTCGCTTCGCTCGTGACACAAACTTCAAACTCGAGTGGGAAAAAGAAGCGCTTTCCTCTCTAGTTGGACAAATAACTATTTCCTCACTGTGAGGAAAAATAGCGTACTTCACAAGTGGGAGAAGTAAAATGCTCCTGTAACTCGTGTCCTGATTGGCCACTCTTTGCTCGTGGCCAATCAGACACTTGTGACAGAAGTATTTTACTTCTCCCACTAGTAAAGTAATATACTATTTCCTCACAGTGAGGAAAAATATCGTACTTCACATGTGGGAGAAGTAATATGCTGCTCTAACTCGTGTTCTCTCTCATGACGGAGGCATTTTACTTCTACCACTAGTAAAGTAATATACTATTTCTTGTATCTGTTATCTCTTAACTTGTTTACCTATGAAGACTTTTTTCTCAAGTGAATAACGTAAAGAACGTAAATAATATAAAATTATAGTTTTAGCTGTCAAACTCAAAATTACGCATGTTTGCTTCGTTGCGAGTGGAATTATTAAAAGTTAATTATGGCGGGATAAGATTAATTGGTGCATAAATATATTAATTTCAACTTTTCTCAAAACAGTTTAAAAAATCTACTACATCTACATCCTATACTATAACACCACTACTTCTATAGGTAACTATAATAAAATCTAAGAAAAATTATGACGAGAAAAATATTGAACTCTGGTACGGTCCTGCATCTCGTTCTCGTTGCTTATTGCGGATGGGGATCAAACAACAGGCTCTCAATTCGAATTATTTTTTTCTGTCATTTAGGCTTCGTCGGCCACTGCCCGCGGTTAAAATATAATTACACTTTTTTCAAATTACTTTAAAGGTATTCCTACTCCCTAAAATTTTAGTGTTCCCTTATATTCGTATAGCTATTCGTTCGGTCACCTTTTTAAAAATGTTTTTATGCCGTTGTCACCTTGTGCTACAGTACATTTAACGATAATTACAATCACAATTTTAATTTTACTGGTTTTTGGCGAAGAAAATTATAACTTAAATACACCTACAAACATTATTGTAGTGTTACATTACAATATCTTATTAAAATTTTGAATACTCAATAATACAATAACAATACTTTTAAACTTACTATATATATTACGACCAGTGTACATTATTCAGTAATTTATTTGTAATATATTTTCAGGATATTATAAAACTTATTCAGAAATTTTAAATAGGTAGCAACTTTTTAACACATTTTCATTTTAGTACTGGCAGAAAAATGACAAAATTATATGTTACGAAGCATTACATAGTTTGCAAATATTAATTAAGAAACATATGCAAACGAACTTAATTATAAGACTTATTATAAACAAATTAATTTTAATTGCGTTAATATAGATATAACTAAACACTTATATTTTATACGTAATTCACAGACCACCATGTGTGTTCGTGCATGTTGTAATAAATATTTTATCACCTACTTAAAACTAATCACGCCTTTGCGTCGATTTCTCGAAAATTTTTGACAGTAAATATGAACTATATCAACAATTAAACTACTTAACATTTCCGCGAATAATTAGTAAAAGCATTAGTTTTCATATTTTGAAGATAGTAGGTACCTAATTTCAAACTTTGACAAGTTTTATACTTAATTCTAGAATGCTTAATTTTCATAATGTAAATCAGGAAAATTTCGATCCAGGTTTCATACTAGAACCGCCATATTTCGTCTTAAAAAATAGCTCCGGACTAGACCCCTGCGACGATACCCTTTTTGTCGGCGGCGGCGTTTTAGTGAAAACGGACCGGCGGCGGCGGCGCGCCGGCGTCACGCCGTTTTTGAATATCGGCGGCGGCGTATTTTATTTATTACTAGTGGTAAATCTAAATATGTAAATGGAGAACGAGTGTAAAATTAATAACAATGCACTGTTTTACAGAAATACAATATATTTATTAAACATATTTTTATAATTATTTAACATTTTGAATTCCAAAACCGATTTACCTGGTCTTGGCATAAATTAGAACCAAGAACTAAACACTAAACGAATGAGTAAAGTAAATTCATTATATAAGAAAAATAATTTTGCAATCATTGCAAAATAGATCAATAATTTTATACAAAAAAAGGTGGCGGTGGCGCGCCGATAAAATTTTAACGGCGGCGGCGTTCGTCAGAAATTGGTGGCGGCGGCAGCGTGGCGCGGCGGCGCAGGGGTCTACTCCGGACCTATATTTCCCCCAATTTTCATACTAGACTTGCGCACTGGACGTATATGTAGTGTTACCAACATTCTATGTATATAAGCTCAAAAATAATAAAATGAAGTAACAAATGGCAAAATGCAGTTTTAAAAAATTTTAGTTTGCAGTATTGGTCGATGTCGATCAACTCAAAAAAATATATCAGTGTGACAACAAATTTTAAAACTATACTAAATTCCACGAGAGCTTTCATTAAAGGTACCCATGGCCACGTGATTTCGTGCATCCTGATTGGCTATCAAACGTATGCAAATGCTACGATTGGTTTACGACTAGAGCACGTGCTTGAGAAACCAATCACGACGCTTGAAACAACTTAAACTTGTGTCCTTTTAATAAAAACTCTCGTGGAATTTAGTATAGATTCTAGCAGAATTAAGTATTTTTATTTCTGGCCGAAAAAAGTATGCTATAATTCAAGCATAAGTAAAGTTTATATTTTTAAATGTTTTCACTTACCTCATTATTAATTAATAATATTTGATACTTATATTATGTGATATGATGAAGGATCAACTATGGTTCTAACTTCTAACAACATTCTTTATAGAATTATAATAATTATCATATTTGCATTGGAGATCTAGTAAAAAACTACTTAGTTCCAATCTTAAACCAAAAAATAATAATCAATCTTACAGTATTATTCTTTATTACTCATCCTCATAAAATAGTCATCGATTGTATTATTGTGTACAATACATGAGGGAGTTAATAATGAAAAAGAACCGGTAGATCATATTATACATTTAGTATCTCGCGTTGCATCTGTCGACTGAAATTTTAATTTTTAAAATGTTACTGATGGACTAATAAAAGTATGATTCTAAGCGAGGATTAAATGAACGATATTGAATTGATAACTTTGCATGAGTATTAGTGTAGCGTGTCATGTAGCATTTTTATTTTACCTGCCTCATTTTTGACAGAGTAGCAGAATTTTATTAATTATTAATTTGAAATTCGCAAGAACCGTCAGTAAAGCAGGATACAGCATAAAATTTCGATCAAATTTGTCACTAACATTTTAAAAAAAATTATAGTTTTCTATCTGGTATTTTTACTTCCTTGTACGAAGTAAGGAAGTATTGTAATCGCGAAAAATTTCGGTTCTCAGATTTTGACGGAAATATCCGTTTTGACCTTTTCTGAATCCATTATGACTAGTTTCGACGTGACGTCTGTACGTACGTACGGACGGACGTATGTGTGTCGCATAACTCAAATACGGTTAGACGTAGAAAGTTGAAATTTTGTATTTAGGACTGTTATAGCATCTAGTTGTGCACCTCCTATTTTTGGTTTCAGTCTACAAACCGGAAGTAGTACTTTTTAAAAATATTTCGATAAATATTTAATTTTAGACAATTTTTTTTATTTTAAATGAAAGATTATGTGATTATTACCTACAATCGGTATTTTATAAATATTTTTGTATCTGCTATCATTTAAAAATAATTAAAGTATATATTTATAATTTATAGTATTTCGGTATCTTGTAGTCCATGATCGATTAACATTTGTTACTACGTAAAATTTAAATGATTATGACATGACAGTGACAATAGTAAAATATGCTTTATATCTTCTTCTGCAGTGTAAATAAAATGACTAAAATATATTTGTGAGTATACTAGTATAATAAGTTAAAAGAATTTTTAATATTATTTTACATTTTAGTTATTAAGAAAAGTATGAACACACAAGGCGTACAAGGAAGTCATGTGGTGTCCACGTCAGATTTTTTATTAGAGACAAGGTTTTTAAGTTAAAACTCGAGAAATTACAGTACCTATAGGTATTAATAAATTAAATATATAGATAGGTATACAAATTAAAATTGAAATTTTATATGCTCCTTAAAAGTATACAAACATTTAATTTTTGGCTTAACTTCTTCTAGTTTAAAAACATACAATAGACAACAAAAATATTTTACTATAATTGAGTAAACAGACAAATTTTGGTACCTGCTTATAAATAATAATATGAATTGCAGTATATTTTATTACAATACTATATTAAGCTTGAATTACATTATACTTTTTTCGGCTAGAAAAAAGAACTTTTTTTTAGATACTTAATTCGGCTAGAATCTAGT
Organism: Agonum fuliginosum; assembly: GCA_947534325.1. NCBI lineage: Eukaryota > Metazoa > Arthropoda > Insecta > Coleoptera > Carabidae > Agonum > Agonum fuliginosum. The sequence goes on from OX384029.1 coordinate 2,713,673, forward strand.
TTTAAAATTTGTTCTTGCACTGACATATTTTATTTAGCTCATCGACCAATACTGCCATTGAAAATTTAAAAAGAAATGTAATTGTCAGTTGAGGTTGTCAACGTACTCGGTTAATGTGTTAGTGATGAAATTTTATGTACCTACAATTTAGTTATTCTGCTGTCACTAACTTTATTATTTTTGAGGTTATATAAAAATACGGTTCTAGTATGAAACTTGGATTGAAATTTTCTTGATTTACATTATCCAAGTGAGCATTCTAGAATTAAGTATGAAAATTGTCAAAGTTTCTAGCCGAAAAAAAGTATAATGTAATTCAAGCTTTAGTATTGTCTATCTATTTATATCTTGAGTAAAGGGTACAGAAAGTACTACATTCTGCCCTATAAGACATTCTGAAATTACCAGGTGTTATTTTATTTTTTATTTTTGCTGGTAACCATCCTACAGGATTAACTCTCAATTACAGAATGATAGATGTTATTATAATGGAATCGAACCACTCGGACCCAGTGGTATTATTGTCGGTTGCGCTGGGAATCGAACTGGGGACCGCTAGCATGCTAGGCACATCAATAATTTTTAACAAGAAGTTACAAATTTGTGAATACCAAAAATATCAAAATAATATGTACTGTGCCTGCAGCCAGAGTTGGCCGGAGCGGTAAGGGAGAGAAAAAATATGCCTATGTTCTACACAGAGCTGAGTCACAGTTCGCCAACTTATTACTCACCTCAACGCAACTGAGTCAAGAGAAAAGCTGAGCTGGACGACTTCTTTATACACTATTTCAAAGTAGCGAAACGGATAGCTGATAATCTATGTCCGCTCGATTAATATTATTTACCAATTTAAATACAACCCTCTCTTATTTCGCGTTCTGTATCAACCTCTCAGTGGAGATTTTTGTGCGGTTAAAGCGCACACTATAATAAAATAAACAATTTCCCATTCCAATTATTCTAAAACATCTATTTCGAATTTGCCCCGTTTGAATTTCCCCACCTTCTCTTCTTTCTCTTGCTCTCCCCCCACTCTCCTGTCCATCGCTTGACGTGTCTGATTGGCCAGCAGGCTCTGTTCGTCTGTTCAGCATCATCCGTCACTTTGACATCCTCTCGTAATGATAGCTTTCACGGAGCGTAACCAGGAACAGCGGCGCATCGTAACAATCGTAACAACGCAACATCGCAACCCTCATACGCAAGTGTCGCGTCCCGTATCGGGTTGCACTTTGAGATAAATAGGGGAAGGGGGTTGTAGCAAGTTGGGGTGTTTTAGTCCTTTTACTGGCATGTTGGTCACCAAAAGTTTTAAGTACGAGTAGTGTTTACAAGTTACAGAACTTTGTTACTATATTCAGTAAATAAAATAGTTTTAATAAATTTACAATTCCAAGCAGCAGAGTTTTTCTTTTTTCCTTATGGGCTCTGTGAATAGCTCAAATATGTAGATTTTTACTGGAAATTACTATGATCTCAATTGTTTTGTATTAATAATTGCTAACATCAAAATATTGAAATTTTTCAGTTTTTTTATAGCGTTAATAAAAATGTTATCTTGATTATTATTGTTGTTATTTAAAAACAACTGACAATTTTTTTAATTTTCCGTTAAAAATTAATTAATTTTTTTTTAATAAATTCGACATAATGCACAGTCAGAATCTTTCAGTGACAATCGACGTAGGTATTTGAAGCTTTTCGGTAAGCGCTTTCTTACAATAATTGTACAACGTAAATGTAATTTGGCATAGTAGATGCAGTCAAACATTTCATTGTTTTTAAACGTCATGACAGATGGCAGTTATAACCTAACTTCTAGTTATGTGTTAATGTATCACATTTACAAAGTTTGTAAATATGTCGTAAAAAAATGTTGTGTCTAACACGAGAGGAAAGCTCTTTTTTCACTGTCGCTCGATTGTGTCACGATTGTGTCAAGCTCGAGTGAGAAAAAGAAGCGCTTTTCTCACTAGTTGGACAATAGTATATTAAAGAACAAGTTTTATAAGACATGATTTTTTCGCACGCGTCCAAATTTAGTAAAACGTACCCTCGGACTTATAAAATAAGTTCTTTATACTATTTTTTCTATTTGGTGTCTTTTTAATATTAAAATTTAAATAAGGTATACTTCCACAATATACAGAAATAGATTTAGGATATGTGTGTAACGGTTTAATTATTGGTGATATTATATTGCTATTTATTTAACTGTCACTGTAAAAGTATCTATATAATTACTGAACTACCTATTTTAGATGATAAGTGCAGATATTATAGAAAATATTGAACTTACATATGTTTTCTATTAGGTACTACTAAATTCATTAATTTTATTGAATAAAAACTAATTAATTAAGCAAAAGAGATTTAGAGGTTATACTGAAATTTGTTCGTTTCGAGTAGTGATGGGTCTTTCGTTCATTTTTAGTGAGTCAGTTCATTTCGCTCCGCTCAGTAAAGTGAGTCGTTCACACTGAGTCGTTCATTCGAACGACTCTGTAAAACAGCACTGTGCGTTTCAAATGACACCGTGCTACACTGCTAGTGTGCTGCTCTGTCCATGCTCAATGCTCATAGCACTGTGCTCGCCTTGTGTGCATGTGCGATGCGCAGCGATGTGGCATGTGCCAAACTGCATGAACAATATATTATTGAACGATGCTTATTGTTGTTGTATAAGTATATTGACAATGGAAAATAAACAAAATAAAAATTTTACAAAAAGGAGTACTATCTGGCCACATTTTGAAGAATGTTCAACAAATTTAGCAAAATGTTACTATTATTTTTACATGAATGTATTTTTTGCATTTACTTTCCAGTCCTACATTGTTCCCACTTCCCATATTGTTGATTATTTTCATTGTTGGTCGTACAACCGAAACGCCACGCTTCTCAGAATACACAGCACTCAGTCAAACCAATAGTGCTCTGTAGTCTGTTATCTGTTATGTACCGTGCGCTATCTGTATGTTTCGTTCGTTTCGTTCATTCCATTCGCACTCGTTTGTCTTTCTGCGTTCAGCGAGCGGAGCGGTGAGCGGAGGCTAAATAATAGCACGGAGCTAGTGTGAACTGGTGTGCCGTGCTGAACGAACTAAAGAGTCGTTCGTTCACGGCACACCTAAATGAGTCGTTCATTTTGAACGACTCGTTCATGAACGACCCATCACTAGTTTCGAGGTTTGACGTTTGACAAATGAAATAAATGCCAACCTTCTAAAAAAATATGTAGCGTGTCACAAAGTGAGTTCTGGCGACATTTAGTTGCGTTTCACAAAGTTAACTTTGTAAACGCCAAATATAGGGTCTTTCAATAGGAGTGATAGTTTTTTTAATAAAGATTTCTCGGTTTCTGATATATTTTATTTACTTCTAGGTATCAAATTATTTAGTATAGTGTGCAGTTACATGATGCATCGTTTGACGCCTCTAGACCGGTTGGAAATAATAAAAATATATTACCAAAGTTCGAGCTCAGTTGTGGGTGCTCAATATTTATTCATCCCAGAATTGGGTCGCCGTCACTGTTACTCTGCGCAGGCTATAAAACGCACTGTGATAAAGTTTGAGTTAACATTACTAAGACAATAAGCCACCAAGAAGACAACGAAATGTTCGAAGTGAGGAGAATATCACAGATGTAGATGCCAGTGTTGCGGATGAGCCACATTCGGCCAAATTGGAGCGATCTTGTGATCAGTGTCAACCGTGGTGGAAATCTTGTTCCGAACATAACTGCATTGTCCAAGCTTCCAAATAGAGCAAAAACTAAATTGATATGTCAAATCGTTGACGTTTTATTTAAAATTAAAATCCTATCACTCTTAACCCATTAATGCCCAAGGGGTCGTTTCCGACCCACAAGTTATTTAATTTTTTTTATGCAGTATGTTTATATTTTTATCAGTTTAAATCGTTGCATGTACAAGAGTAAATACCAATATATGTATTAAAATTTGTTTTTGTGTCATAAATTGCATTATAAGTTTAAATTTAATTTATATAAAGTGAATACTGGAAACTTATTTCAATGTAGGAAAATCAAAGACAAGTAAGTAATTAAATTTAATAAAAATTAAAACATGAAGATACTTTTTAAGACAGATATTTTACCCTAATTTTAAGTAGACTATATTACTGTAAAATTAAAATATTATTACATATATTTTTTAACAATTTGTATGCATGGGTCGTTAACGACCCCTTGGGCATTTCTATATAGTTTGTTATATTTATTTTTAAAAAACTGCAGAATTATTGCAAATTATTGAAAATTTGAATGTGGATGAATTAGTGTCAGATGAAATAGTTATTTTTCCTCCTGAAGGTAATGAGAGTGAGATAGATGCCGACTCAGCTGACGAAAATTGTTATGATCTAGACAATTTGAATCCTAATTAGTTACGTGCTGAAGCTGTGCTCATGTATTTATTTTTTAAAGATAACGATAATACTGAACTAGGAAACTTAGTTGGCAAAAATAGAGAAACATTTGAAAGGTGTATTTGGGAAAAGGGAGATATTCCTGAGCAAGAACATTCATGCCGAACATTGGACAAAGTACCTCTTACCTATTTTTTTTTCTGCTCTATGTGATATAATGAATTATAATAATTACAAACTTTTCGTCTTTCCAATGTATTTTATTTTTCAATAATTATAATAAAACACATATTCTATATTGTTATGTAATGTGTTCTGTGTGCCCAAGGGGTCATTAATGACCCATGTCATAATTCAAAATCTACAAGAGATTAAATTTTTTAAACATTTTTCTCGGTCATAAGTGATTATTTGGAGTAAATACTGAAAATTTGACATAGACCGGAAAGAAAAATAATACTGGGCATTAATGGGTTTTAATGAAAGACCCTATAGATAACAATTCATGTAAGTGGGTTATTTTATAACCTCTCCGATGAAGACGTTTGGGCGAGGATAATATTATTGCAGTGACCGCTGTACGAACCAGCGCTTGCGCAAATTCTGTACAATCCATCGTTCAAGTTTCTCTTTGTAGGGTGGTAGAACAGAACAGAAACTCCCGCTCCCGCTCCCGCTCCCGCCGGTAGATTTGTGCACGTGTTATCTTAATGTTGCTATATTATTCTCGTAGTCCATACCCGTAATTAACGCTGCTTCTGATATGCACAGAGATGAACCGTGTATGCCCGTACCTTACATATAAATAGGCAATGAGATATGATTTAATGTTGGAGTTGCTGGGATCATATCATTTATGCCGGCGATTCCAGATATTATGCTGACTAAAATATGAATGCGTGATGTTATTAATTAATACTTTATTTCTAAGCATATCATTAAACGCACTTACGGGATTGTATATCAGTTAAAGGTTGGCGTTTCGAAATCGAATCGCTAGTTAAGTATAAGGTTGCACTCATATTTTGCCAATTATGTTTCTACTTTTTTCAATATTGACATTATGGCTTCAAGAACTGATAGTTGACAGTCGTAAACTGTCATTTGACACCTGACTTGAATTTGGTAGCCTCAGCATTTTATTGTTTATTATTTATTTAAACAAATTCGGGAAGTCGCAAAAGGGGATACGAACATTCAGATTCAAAGAGTTTTTTGCTCTTCCGGGACTAAAACTCTTCTTTAGTCTTTACTGAGGTTCTTAATTTTATCCCAAGGGATTATTTTTCATATTTAATCCCGTTGCCAAGGAATTAATTAATCCCGTTGTCAAATAAATGCGTGCTATTTGTTACAGAGTATATATGCTAACAATATAAATATTTTTCATAAAGTTTACTGTCAAAATTGCGGAATGTGTATTCTTTTAAACTATTTTGTATTCGTTTGAGGATGAAGTGCAAAAAATAGCGTATATACCACAGGACTAAAGTACCTTTTTTTCCAACATTGTCAGATTCATTTATAATACCTTTAATCCCTCAGGTGATTATTTCTCTCACCTTCGGCTCGTGAAATAAACTTCACTCTCAGGATTAAATCATGCACTTTAGTCCTTCAATATATAAAAAAATATTTCATTTAGTTTGATTGTCAATAAACAGTTATAGACACTCGTTAAAAGTTTCCTAAAATAAAAATCTGATGTGGCCAGCACACAACCTCCCGCATGGACTTAATTTATAATTAAATTATATAATAAACTTGAAATTTCATGAATCTACTCAGCTCTTTGTTTAAAAGAAATATTTTAATTTATAAATACCTATCTTATTTACATAATATTATGTCCAATTAATATTATATTTCTTTAAACATGGTGCCAGCACGGTTAAACAGTGCCACTAACATTTCAAAAACTCTACATACGTCATTTTAATTTTTGTTTTCAATTTATTTTTCTATTTGGTGATTTGCTAATGGTGGTAGGTAAAATTATGTATTAAAAAAAATTATAGGTACATTATACTTGTTCTGCAACTCTATAGATATTTACATTTTCATTAAGAGGTCCGTCTACCTCCTAAAATCCAGCATAAAATGTACTAACGTAGCGAGTGTTTTGTGGCCAGTACAAGAATGGCCAAATTAGTTTCTTCATATAAACGGCATTTACAAAACAGTTTTTAACACTAGCTTTGTTTCGGAAAAAACTTTTAAAGAAAAACTTTCCATTTTTCATAATATGTTTATGTTTACAACCTAGTAGTTGATATAAATTCGTTATGTATAACATAACTAATGTTACAATTAAAGTTTAATATTTTGCATTCTATAGAGAGTTATTGTTCTTACTAAATTTTTTATTCTATAAGACTTTAAAAATGCAGCCTCCATATTAAAAGGAAATTTGACCATAATATTGTAAGTCAATAAAAGCTCTTTTGTTTCTTCAGTTAACAAGTATTTTAAACGAAGCTGTTGAAACAAATCAACACCTAGGAATTTAAACAAGAAGTCAAGTGAAACGGATTGTGCTTATTACTAATGAAAAAAAGAATCCTACATGTACTCGAAACATAAAGCAATAATTTGTAATGGATTTGGGTAGGTGAAGTTTAGTTGAATAGAGAAACGCAATAATAACATTCCGCAGCAGAACAAATTACAAGTTTAATGTTGAGTATCAATAAACAGATTACCAATGACTTATTTGATCGATGTTGAGGTTAAGTGTAACGAGTATGAACAGGTCTACAGGGAACAATAAAACTTAAATAAATTAGCTAAAGAAATATAACGCGCCATGCAAATGGCTTAATGATTTTTAACGTCCACCACAAAAAGATAAAATTAGTGCTTAAGGTAAATATACGTAATGCATTTTAAGTATACATAATTCCTGGTATAACTCTGAACTGCATTTTACATTTGGCGCCGGAAAAGGCACGAGCACGCGAATTTTGCATTAAGTTTTCCAACATCATTAGTTTCGGTTTAGAGTTAAGTTCTATTTAAGTAAAAGATCAGATAAAGCATCGATTTCTAAATTGTTTTTTAATTGGCCTAAACAATCGCGCATACGTATTATTAATAATGTGTATAATTTTATTGGCCCGAGCGCAATCCAAATCGAAAACCGACAATAATCAGCTCTGGCCATACTGTTCTAGAAAGAAATACAGTTCATGCAGCCAGCCTTGAAAACTGTTCAAAAAATCTGCTGTGACCAGCACACGACCTCTCGCCTAATTCTGCTTCTTGTACTAATCTAATAAATAGTTTTACTTACATTTTAATAATATCATGTTTATGTAATATGTAAACGATAATGTAAACCAAAATGCAAGCAAAAGATGTCAACTGTACTGTCACTGCCATAATAATTCAAATTTTGTGTAGAAACAAATTTCATGTCATCTTGGATAACAAGATACTGGAATTTCAAAAAAGTATAATATTGATTGTACTTTATTTTATTGTTAAATACTACAAGATTTAGCAAATTGTACTTAAAATTAACTTTACACATAGATAATTGTATTTCTTTTATTCTTAATTGCAAAAATGTCATAAATAAATAATGTACCAATTTATTTAAGGAAAATTATATCAAGTTTCAAAAAGTACTACTTCTAGTTTGCGGATTTCTACCAAAATCTTATCCGGTGTTAAGATAAAACCTTAAATATGAAATTTGGTTATTAAAGGTTTCATACTTTTTGAGTTGTCCATGATATGAAATTTTTACCTTCCGCTTACCTGTAAAGGAAGGTATTGGAATCATGCAAAAAATCGGGTGGTGAATTTTTAGTGGATGAGCACGAATTAGGGTCCTTACAACTCATTTTTGATAGTTTCACGATGATGTCTGTGTGTATGTGTGTGTGTGTGTGTGTGGGGTCAAGGGTTGTTAGTCGCATAACTCAAATACGAATTACCCGAAAATTTTGATATTTGGTATTTAACATTTGTATATAAATTGGAAGAGCTCCCTAGATTTTGGTACAAATATCTTCATCGGAAGTGATATTTTTTGAAGATTGAAAAGGTTAATTGTCAAAATTGTATATAAATTTGGAAAAATATAGTATTTATTTGTAATGAGAATAAGAGGAAAAGTTATTTGCAACTTACGTTATAAAAAAAATTGTCTTTATTTGGTAGCATTAAAGAACTGCAGTAAAATTTAAAAAATAAATTTATCAAATAAAACGTTGATATCTTGTAATCCATGATCGGTTGATTTTTGTTTCTGCGTAAAAAATATTGACAGGTGAGATGGGTGACAAGTTGACATACTAGTGCTATGTCATAAGTAAGATATTAAATGTAGTAATTGAACGGAGGATGGCTTCAGCACAGAAGAGTTTTCCTATGAATGAATCTTTTTATTCAGATGATGCAAATTTCTGTGTTTTTTAGATTTTTATTTGTATATTTCAAATAGGCACCGGATTGTACGTATACATTTCTGTTTAAAGTCTAGATATGGCGGAAGGTTGTGTGATGGCCACGTCAGATTTTTATTACAGTGACAGTACAGTTGACATCTTTTGTTTGCATCTTGGTTTACATTATCGTTTACAAATTACATGAACATGAAAATATTAAACTGTAAGTAAAACTATTTATTAGGTTCGTAGAATAAGCAGAATTAGACGAGAGGTCGTGTGCTGGCCACAGCAGATTTAAAAAAAATTAAAAACACAATAATCATAAGGGTTCTGTGTTGACCACAGGAAATTTTTATATCAATCAGAGTTTTATTCTTATTCTCACTCATCCAAATCTTTCCGAATCTTGCTCTAATGTAGAACGATGGCCCCAACGCTCGTAGAATATGAAATACCTCGGAGGTGAACCGACAAATATATCCACTAACCTATTTTTAGTGTTGACACTTCTCTTAAGTGACACTTTAGATTAAAATTAATGGTGCGGACCCTGGCAAAATACTCAACAAAAATTAAATGCATAATGGTAACATATTGGTTTTAAATCTCTATGATAAATCAGACTGTTGTTGGATTACGTAAAAATTACTATTTAAATTTTAAAATACATAATTTGTATTATTTATAGTGTTGTGCATTCGAATTACAAATTCGAAGAAATTATAATCTGCTTATTTAAAACGGCCGTGAAAAACATAGATTATAGGTTTAAAATTTAATGTTTGGCATTAATAGTAATTGTATATAAAAATATGTAATGCATTTTAATTCAGAGTAATCTCGTTTTTAATGGATCTATTTTCTATGCAAAACAATCAGTCCTTGATTGTTCATCACACGCGTAATGTATATTTAATTTATTTTTATGCGTTTTTATTCCGGTTTATTCATTATAATATATTTCAAACATATTACCATATTATAATTACACTGAAATGCATTAGATTTTTAGTTCTTTTATACGATGTACAATATTTATATTATTAAATTTGATCATAAACAAAGGTTCTTAAGCGGCCCGTCTACGTCTTTTCCGAATACCTATAAAATACTATCGATTTTACTTTTTCTTCTATTCAAACTTCCTTCCCCACTACTGCAGCTGCCCAAAACCAGCTCAAAACTCGTATCTTAATATTTGGCTATTTAAAAGGAAAACTTTTAATCAGGTTTATGTAAATCTTATTAAAATTTTAATTATAATTTCATGAAACTATATTTTATAATTATAGGTACGTAATTTGAAATTATCAACCCATTTATTTTTATAGTCATACTACGTTTTACAATAGTAGGGGAAGGTTTGGCAGAATGGGGTAGCGGGGTGGAATGGGAAAACGCTGTTATCGCATGGGCATAAGTGTAGGGATCTATTAAATAATATTTTGACGTTTAGTCAGAGGTCAAGTTTGGTTAGAAGTACTATTTGTTAGTGTTGGTCTTTACTTTCTGCCGGTTTCTACGTGTGTGCGAAATTTTTCTTAGATTTGTATTTAATATATGAATGTTGAATGCAATTAAGCGTCATTTTTAAGTTTTATCATAATGATGATTATCCAGTACATTTGTACTATTTTGCCGTATATTACGGTGAAATTACTGACTATAATTTTTTTTAAAAATATGTTTGCAATGTTATGTAGTGGGGCAGAACGGTGGGGGCGGAATGGGATGTTCTGCCCCACATGTTTTATCATAAGGTTATTGTAGGTATGTGAATTATTTTGTTTTATATATTATATTCAGATGGTGTGTAACTACAAAAAAAACTGAGCGGCAAAGCTGGTCGTCAGACAACGTACAACGTGCTAGAAACTGTCATGGCCTTTATTGTGATCATGGCCTTTATTGTGATCAACTTTGTGTCACAAATGGCCACATTATGACGTGTGCGGGTTTTGACAACTATAACGATGAGTCTATATTGATTTGATAATTAATTAATAATTAATTATCAAATCAATATAAAAATGATCTTTTTTCCTTTGTGTTTTTCAAGTACAATTTATTGATTTTTTATAATGGTTTTACTATAAAAATGTTCTACAAATGTCTAAATAAAAGAAGAAAAAATTATTTTTTAAAATTTCTAATAAATTCGTCATGTTATCATCCAAAATAAGATGCTACCCCATTCCGCCCCACCTTCCCCTACCTAACCTATATTAAGGAACAAGTTTTATAAGGAATTTAGGAAAACGAGCTTAAGCGGCTTGTCTAGGTTTTTTCTGAATTTATAGAATACTCTCGATTTTCCTTTTTTTTCTGTTCTACATTTTCCCTACAACTACGGCTGTCTGAAACCAGTCCGAAACTCGTACTTTGTCGCATCCAAGCTGTGCAATGTCATTTTGAAGGTAAAAATACTGTAAAAATATTTTCGTTTCAAGCAAATTGTCAGTTTATTATTGACTTCAAGATAATTCGTTTTTAAATATTTTATAGAGAAAAAATTGATGTACATGTAATTAATTTCTATCATGAGATATATCCCTGTAATGTTTGCATAAATTGGAATTTTTATAATCATATACCTACCTACAATTATTTTTATTAAAATTTTAAAAAGGCACAACTGTTAATTCATCCTTTAAGTATATTATCCTTGTTGGAATGAGATCCTTTTCGTGCTACAGCCTCAATCTGCAAAAGGATTCTTCAGCCCTTGGCATACAAATATTCTACCCACTTGACATAAATCGTCCATGGGATGTTTATCTAGCCACATCCTGAGTACGTTCAAAAATTATTTACTCAATACAAACATCTCAGAGCATTACATGGGACACATAATTGGGATATTATTAGCAAATTACTAACATTGAGATGTTACATAGAAAATCTTACTAAGAGCGAACATTAGCAATCGCTAGGATATTAATAGGATGTTAACGGGCAAATATAGTATATTCTTGAAATATTCTGGGGATTTTATTTTGTCAAGCGGGTATTCTGCCTTCTTGAAAACAAGGAGGTATTAATAAATCCTAATCAACTTGCCATTTATTTCAAAACTTTCCAAATTCCTGGAGCGCAAAATTCGAATTTGCCTCAATTATTTCGAACCCTCGTCGTTCTCTGGCTGATGAGTATGTGAAAGAAAACGTGTCAGATGCATAGCCATCTATTCTTACCATGAATAATGAGTTAATTAATTGACGAGAGAGGATGTAGGTATTAAAATTAATCACGGCGCTCATAATACACTGATGAAATTAGTGTGCGTGTGCGTGTGCGTGTAGGTGCGTGTGTATGTGTGTAGTGGTACGGACAGCGAACGGTTACCTGCGCTAAATGTGCCCTTATTATCCAACGCGGCGCAACTAAAATACTCTTTGTATCCAGATCAAATTAATCAACGATTATGCTTGTATTGGTTATGAAGTACGGTATTTGTTGATATTTGACCAAGTTTAACACCCTTCCAATATGAAATTGTTGCAAAAATAATGTTATGATTAAGACAAGTGTGGTGTTGTAAATATATTATTTATTTTCCCTAATTTCTGATTGTAGGTATAGTCGAAGCATTAATTAATGCTGCAATTCTGTGAAAATCTGTAGTTGCTACAGATTTATAAAACTGTAAATATTAAACAAAATCGCAATGAAATCTATAATCATGAACATTTTTGTACATGTCAACAAACATTGATGTGATTTTGTTCAATATTTACAGATTTATAAATCTGTAAAACTTATAGATCTGCACAGAATCGCAACATAAGAAGCCGAAAGAGTTTATAATTTTTTTTTCTATATTTGGCGTTCACAAATTAAACTTTTTTATTTGGCGTTCACAAAGTTAGCTTTGTGAAACGCAACTGAATGTCGCCAGGGCTCACTTTGTGACACGCAACATATTTTTTTATAAGATTGGTAATGGTAGTATCAGATGATATTTACTTTGTCAAACGTCAAACCTCAGAATGAACAAATTTCAGTATAACCTCTAAATCTGATTTGTTTAATTAATTAGTTTTTATTCAATACAATTAATGAATCTAGTAATAGAAAATATATAAGTTCAATATTTTCTATACGACTTTTATAGAATGCTATAATTCTTACATCATTTTCAATTATGGTATGGTTACATTCTATCACTTGTTACGAAATGAATTCATTCCGTCATATTTGACGCAACGAAATGTGACGAGTTAAAATAATTAAACTTTATTCAATATTTTTGTTTGGTGGGTAGCTTCAAAATAAGTTTAGATTTATTAATTTTATATAGAATATTATTTTATAAATACATATAGGTATTTTTATTTTAAGAGTTTTAGGTTATGTTTTTTAATGTAATTAAATTTATAGGTAGTCGTAGAGAAATTATAGTCTGCAACACGTTTGAAATGGCTATTCCGCTCTCGTGGAACCGTGAAACTCGCCTACGGCTCGTCTCACAAACTTTCCACTCGAGCTGAATATGCTTCATTCTGCACCTAGGATTGTTCAGTAATTATATACTTTTACAGTGACAGTTAAATAAATGGCAATATTAATTAATATTAATATTATTTATAGGATTTGTAGTTTATATGAGGATAATTGAAAATCTAAACTGTTTGCAAAATTATTATTTTTTTTAATGGTAACCAACCTACAGAATTAACTTCCAATTACAGGATGGTAGATGTTATTATAGTGGAATCCAACCACTCGGACCCAGTGGTATTATTGTCGGTTGTGCTGGGAATCGAACTGGGGACCGCTAGCATGCTAGGCGGACCCTCTACCGCTGAGCCGCGCTGAGCTAACCACTGGACGTGTTTTTGGCGCACAGCGCTATAAAGTAATTCGTGGGTTATAAAGTGACGTTTACGTCAAAGAAATTCGTGTATAAGTGACAAATTACGATACAATCGTGCAAAAAACTTGTATACAGCGTCTTGGAATTACTCCTGAAAACAGGGTTCTGAATCCTGCGTAGAGAGGCTCGTGCCACTGTCCGTTTCTGGGGTAGTACCTCGGCTTATGCTCCCTTCCCAGCGTGAAATCATTTGAAATAAAACTGTTTCACCGCACTTGAACCGATAATGAAGCGTTGCCAGATAAACCCGACCGTGCAATGGAATTTGTAATTTGCGGAAATGTGCATCTGATATTTTTTAATCTAAAATGTGAAATAAATTTTTATGCGCAGACATATTGATTTTATTTCAAAGGTTGTCAACAGCACTGACAAAAAAACAGAATACATTTAATAAAAATACGGTTCAAATTAATTTTAGATTAATTTATCTGAATTACCAATTCTTAGATTAAAATTTAAAATATTATAAAAACGTTGTTATTTTTACCTCTCGCCTAGAGAGGTATAGGGATCGTGAAAAAATTCGATGTCGAGATTTTTGTCAATAAGCACGTTTTAGCACCTTTAGAACCTATTTTGACTATTTTCACGATGATGTCTGTGTGTCTGTGTGTGTGTGTGTGTGTGTGTGTGTGTGTGTGTGTGTGTGTGTGTGTGTGTGTGTGTGTGTGTGTGTGTGTGTGTGTGTGTGTGTGTGTGTGTGTATGTGTGTGTGTGTGTGTGTGTGTGTGTGTGTGTGTGTGTGTGTGTGTGTGTGTGTGTGTGTGTGTGTGTGTGTGTGTGTGTGTGTGTGTGTGTGTGTGTGTGTGTGTGTGTGTGTGTGTGTGTGTGTGTGTGTGTGTGTGTGTGTGTGTGTGTGTGTGTGTGTGTGTGTGTGTGTGTGTGTGTGTGTGTGTGTGTGTGTGTGTGTGTGTGTGTGTGTGTGTGTGTGTGTGTGTGTGTGTGTGTGTGTGTGTGTGTGTGTGTGTGTGTGTGTGTGTGTGTGTGTGTGTGTGTGTGTGTGTGTGTGTGTGTGTGTGTGTGTGTGTGTGTGTGTGTGTGTGTGTGTGTGTGTGTGTGTGTGTGTGTGTGTGTGTGTGTGTGTGTGTGTGTGTGTGTGTGTGTGTGTGTGTGTGTGTGTGTGTGTGTGTGTGTGTGTGTGTGTGTGTGTGTGTGTGTGTGTGTGTGTGTGTGTGTGTGTGTGTGTGTGTGTGTGTGTGTGTGTGTGTGTGTGTGTGTGTGTGTGTGTGTGTGTGTGTGTGTGTGTGTGTGTGTGTGTGTGTGTGTGTGTGTGTGTGTGTGTGTGTGTGTGTGTGTGTGTGTGTGTGTGTGTGTCTGTGTGTGTATGTATGGAAGTCTGTATGTGCGCCTACTATAGTCTTTCGTTCTGATTCATTATCTCAAATTCTACTGAACATAAAATTCTAATATTTTGCAATATACATTTATATATGTTAATGAAGAGCTGATAAGATTTTGGTAAAAATCTGCCAACCGGAAATGGTATTTTCTTGAAGCATTTTAACATTTTTTGCAAAAAATATAGGAAATACTGCAATAGTTACAATTTGTCATTCGACATTTGAAAGAACAAATTATCTTTTACAATATTTATTTAACATCGTTTCTATATCTCTTACCAATAAAGGAAAATTAATTTTCAAAAATTTGTAATTTTACCTATCACGATTTGTAAATCATAATATTGGAACAAAATTTAAAAACAAAAATGAAATGTCAATGTGATAGATGAACAGACGTATACACAGTTTCTGAATTTTTTGTGACACCATTTTTAAATATAAATATATTATTAACTGTGTTGAAACTTAGAACCTATATGAGCCGAAATATAATAAATTAAAAACTGACTGAATTCCATTAAGTTTTCATCCTTCCATTAAACGTATTCAGTCAAGAAGTATCATCGATTCATTATTATTATTATAACTGGATATAAGGTAATAATAAAATAAAAAATTTATCTACAAAGAGCTAATTTGATTTCAATGCAAATAGGAATCGGTACTTTGCTTGAAGAACTATAACAAAAATTACAAAAAGTAGCCTAACCAAATCCAAATTCACATATTACAGTGTCAAGGCGGGAGGTCTAGTGATGGCCACGTCAGATTTTTTAATGTGTAAGAAAACATTCTAACCTTTCACTGTGAAACAGAAAAATATTCGCGAATTTGAATTAAAACGTCACAACTATAGGTTGTTTCTCCTAACGTGGTTTATATACCTAGTAGAGTTTTCCTAAACTTAAGTTTTGTATTATACTATTCAAAAATATCTGATGTGGTCAGCTCACGACCTCTCGCCTAATTCTGCTTATTCTACTAAACTAATAAATAGTTTTACTTACATTTTAATAGTTTCATGTTCATGTAATATGTAAACGATAATGTAAATTGTAAACCAAGATGCAAGCAAAAGATATCAACTGTAATGTCACTGTCATTGTCATAATAATTCAAATTTTGTGAAGAAACAAATTTCAAATCATGGACAACAAGATACTGGAATTTCAAAAATAGTATATTACTTTACTAGTGGGAGAAGTAAAATGTCTCTGTCATGAGTGTCTGATTGGTCACGAGCAAAGCGAGTGGCCAATCAGAACACGAGTTAGAGCAGCATTTTACTTCTCCCACATGTGAAGTACGATATTTTTCCTCACAGTGAGGAAAAGTAGAATATTAGTTGCACTTTATTTTATTGTTAAATAATACCAGATTCAGCAAATTGTATTTAAAATTAACTGTACAAATAGATAATTATATTTGTTTTTATTTTTGTCTGCGAACATAGTCATAAATAAATAATGTACCAATTTATTTAAGGAACACTATATCAAATTTCAAAAAGTACTATTTCCGGTTTGCACATTTCGACCAAAATCTTATCCGGTGTTAAGATCTTAAACGGTTTGATACTTTTTATGTTATCGTGGACGAAAAATCGTCCATACGTCCATGCGCACACACATACACACACAGACATCATGGTGAAAATAGTAAATTCGTATTTCAGAGACCCTCAAACGTGCTTATCCACCAAAAACTCATACTCGAAAATTTTGACCCATTACAATATCTCTTTTTAGAACATGGGGCGAGAGGTAATAACGAACGAAAAGCGCGAAAGGATTTTGAGTACCAGTATATTTTATATAAACGCAAAATATAAAATAATTTCAAAACAAAAACAAAATAAAATAATAAATCTTTAAGCTGGATGATTGGAAAATACTGTTGAAGCTGCTCATTAAAATATTAATAATTATTACCCTAGTATAAGTCTTTATGAATTGAAATTAAAATAAGTTATTGTTTCAAAAAGGAAAACAGTTTTCCAATAATTGCAGTAAATTATCGTTTTATAAACATTTACAAGCACAATCACGTGTTCAAATTAAAAATAATTAGTTATGATATGCTATGAAGATAATTAATTTTAATATATTACACGAACGTAAATGATTTAAAATTAAATTATCACTGAATATATTTTAATAAATATTTTAAAGTTATAAAATGTTTTCAGGACTTTTGAATTTGAATCATATGATACATCATAATATTTAAATTCTTTTCTAAAGTTTGAATTTAAAATATTAATAAAGGTTAGTGTAAAAGACCGTTTCATAAATTAGTTAAAATTATATTGCGAGTTTCACACATAAATTGTGTCGCATTTTAAACATTTAGTACTTAAGGATTCTTATTCTTTGTTCTAACAGGTATTTATTAAACGATTAATTGTAGAGAAGTTCTGTATGAACTTTTAATAACTGTAATAGTTTTAGTTTACTCGATATCTTCCAGTTTGTTTCTGTTTTTGTGGAACAAAAATGTGTTACAATTGTAAATACAAATTTGTTTTAGAAAACTTACATTTTCGAGTGAACCAGTGGCGTACCCAAAGGAGGGGAGTAGATACGAATAATTTCTATACGAACTGGTACATACCTGTAAAAAAATACAAACTTTAATATTTTATCACAAATCCAATTTAAATAATATTATCAATATACGAGTACACTGGACAAAAGAAAAAATGCACCACTTGAAAATGAACTAAATTCCGAATTTTTTGACCGCCGTAACTCGGTTGAGTTTGATCGAAAATTGATGAATCTTTGAGATCTGACAAGTTTGAAGTTTCCTTTTTAACTCTTTCAGGGGCAGACTTTTGCGAATAAAATTACCTAAAGTGGGCGCAATAATTTTTAAAGGGTTTTGTTCGGTCATCTTCAGAATAATGATACATTTTTATGTTATCTATGTGTATTTCAAACAGTTTTTTGAAAATTTTATTTATTTTTACCTCTCGCCTCATATTCTATAAGAGAGGTATTGTAATGGGTCAAAATTTTCGAGTATGAGTTTTTGGTGGATAAGCACGTTTCAGGGTCTCTACAATACGAATTTACTATTTTCACGATGATGTCTGTGTGTGTGTGTGTGTGTGCGTTTGTATGAACCGACGATTTTTCGTCCACGATAACTTAAAAAGTATCAAACCGTTTATAACCAAATTTCATATTTAAGGTTTTAATAAGTATCTTAACACCGGATAAGATTTTGGTAGAAATCCGCAAACCGGAAGTAGTACTTTTAGAAGTTTGGAAAAGTGTTCCTTAAATATATTGGTACATTATTTATTTATGACAATTTTTGCAATTAAAAATAAAAGAAATTGTGATTATCTATGTGTACAGTTAATTATAAATACAAATTGCTGAATCTGGTAGTATTTAACAATAAAATAAAGTACAATTAATATTCTATTTTTTTGAAATTCCAGTATCTTGTTGTCCATGATATGAAATTTGTTTCTACATAAAATTTGAATGATTATGACAGTGACAGTACAGTTGACATCTTTTGCTTGCATATTGGTTTACATTATCGTTTACATATTACATGAACATGAAACTATTAAAATGTAAGTAAAACTATTTATTAGATTAGTAGAATAAGCAGAATTAGGCGAGAGGTCGTGTGGTGGCCACAGCAGATTTTTTGAAAAAATACACGTGGTTCACAAAATATACAATTTGTAAACAGTTAGAAAATACAGGGCAAAATGCAATTTATATTGACGCATTTATCAAATAATACAATACACATGTTTATTTAGAAAAAAAATACCTTACAATTATATTCAAAATTTGACTGAGAACAATTTAAAATTGTCCGGAGATTCACTTGGCTTCAACTTAACCTCAAAACAGTAAACACCATAGACATATAATGAAATACAAGGGAAAATACACGAAAATAAACAACTAGCGCCAACTTTTAGTGTTGCACGAAGTCATAGGTTTAAGTTGGGATGTGATTCAGGCCTTAAACCACCGCACATCAACCACAAAAAAATTCTAAAGCGATGGTTTATTTTTTATACCACCACGCACAAAGGCAAAAATTTAAGTGGTACGTTTAGTCACCCACTGATCCTGAAAGAGTTAAGGTATTGCAACATAATCTGACGCCAATTTCATTTCACCCCCGAACGCTCTCTTGAGAAAAAAAGTTCTTGATGTCAAAAAATGTCAAACTTTGACAACTTGTACCGGCTGCAAAAAATCGTGGACTCAATACATTACCAAGGCGATAAAGTTCATTTATATTTCTTCCAGGAAAATAATTGAGTATCTACTTGCGATGATTTGACGCAAAGTTATGAATTTTTTAACAAAAAAAATGGCCTAGAATAGTAAATAGTATACAGCTTACATGGAAAACCGTATCGAAATAAAAATCTATATCGAAATGAGCATCATTAAAGTATAGATGACAGATACCTATAAAATAACTTAAATATAGCATGCCTGTACACAAAGTTACTTATTTAATACGTAGCTTTGAAACTTGAAAGTATGAGTTGGCTAAAATGAAGCTACGTAGAGAAAGAACATTCCCTGTTCACGAATTTTTCGGGTGATCAATTTTGTGTGAACAAATTGTTCTGGGTTGGGAACTGTCGAAGTCGAGTGCCGAAAATCAATTGTCCGGTAGCAATGTTTCGTTATCTATTTAAGTTTATTTCTTTTATGTTCTGGGAAGGGGAAGACTGAATTTGTTCAATGTTCAAGAAAGTATTTATTTTTAAATTAATGTGGTGCAGTACAGTCATATTTTTTTATTCCAGCTACCATAGAAGACTTAATTTAACTAATCACTATTACACATGAACCGTTTTCATATTGGCGACCAGTGGTTAGTTCAACGTCTAGCATGCTAACGGTCTCTAGTTCGTTTCCCAGCGCAATCGACAATAATACCACTGGGTCCGAGTGGCTGGATTCCACTTTAATAACATCTACCATTCTGTAATTGGGAATTAATCCTGTAGAATGTTTAGCATCAAAATAAAAATATTTAGAGGAGTATTAAATACTTGTAGATCGGGTTTTTCTATATGTTCAACATTCAATAAGAATAACTCCCAGGTACAAAATGAAAGATACTATTATTATAGTGGCATCTAGCCCTTCGGATCCAGTGGTGTCAGCAATTTTTAAGGGCATTAGTTTAGCTGATTATACAACACTTTTTCCAATCCATTTTTCCAGTGGTTATTTTTTGCAATACTTTCTTTCCAATGGCATATTTAACGCGATTTTTTTTTCAATATCCATTTAGGTACTCCAATTTAACCTAACCTAAATTAAATAATATATTTATCGGATAAAATGTCTCATTGGAAAAAATTATCATTGCAAAAAACGGCCTGAAAAAAAATTGATTTGAAAAAGTGTCTTCCTACCAGTTTAGCTATATAGTGCTGAACAAATTGCCATTAAAAAGATACTGTCTATATCGGTAACAAATTGTCCATAATTTCCATAGGGGAACTAGGCTTTGAGGTTTTAGTTACCTATGTCGAATTAAGTGTAAAATGTACATAATATAAATAAAGGTGATGGTGTGTATATGGATATGGTATAGCATAATGTAGTGGCATCCCTTCCTGAGTAGTAATGGTTTTTGTTTTTTAATATGTTAATCTATACAATAAAATATTAGACCCGTATTTTTTTCTTTTTGCCAAAAAGTTGCTAATAAGCCAGAAAAAAAATCATAAAATTAAAAAAACGATATGTGACGGTGTGACTTCACCGGCCCAGAGAATATATACATTTACCGCGCTGACAAGGACCGAATACGATACGAAAAACTTACTATATTTCAACACAGGTCCGTCGTCCATTCCTTAGTCAAAACGACATAAACGATCTTACACGAACAAATCTACTCACGGTTTGGTTTCAATGTTGTATACGTTACACATGGCGCATTTTAATGCACGTTACATTTTACATTTCGATAAAAGGTAATAAATTCATCAACAATAACAATTATCTTTCCTATAACTTATATATGCTGAAAACTGATATCCAATAAGTTGTTATTATTACCGAACAGGGTATCTTCAAATAATAATGAGTTTTCGATAGTTTTTACCGGATTTAAGTAAATGGAGGTGATAGTAAAGTGCATAAGGTGCGTGAAGGTGCCGGTAGTGCTAGTGTGTATGGATGTGGTGGCACGGCCTATCTTGGGTAGTTATTATTAACCGTACAGACGTCGAAACCGCTCGGTTGGCGTTGCCGCTCGCTCGCCGAACACCTCATCAGTCAGAGTCATTACGAACACCGAGATAATTAATTACATTTACTCTCTCTCCCACCTTCCGAGAATTGCATAACATTAATTTTAGCCGCCCGAGCCCCGCGCGCGCGGCGCTGTTCCATCAGCGCACTACCCTTTACAATTCCCATTTCTCATTATGACTCCTCTATATAACACAGAAATTACTGCATTTCAAAGAATCGTATAAATTATTGGCTTAATTGCCTAGATACTTAGCCCATGTGAGCATTAATTATAACTTTTGAAATGAGTAATGTATTGTAATTACGCGGGCGCAATCTTGATTTGTTTCAAAAATAAAATGACACGTTTGGCGTTTACTATAAATGGCGCCGTATATTACACCGTCGTCGTTCGCTCTGTTTCTGTTCTTCGTAGCCGGGAATTGTTTTACTCAAGGGCGCGCTTAAATGTGAAAAAACTGTAACAAGTCTGTAATGGTAATGTTTTTAACCCGATAATAGTCTAAATCTTACTATAAATCATAATTTGATTTAGATTTTTTTCTGTAAGTAACTATTAGTGCTACGTCAGCGACACTGTAAAACTTTTAAACGATGTAACTTACAATGAAAATTATGTTACATAATGAAAATATATTTATTCCTAATTGCCGTATTCTAAAAATTTTGTCTGTACTAATAGTTTATTTTGCATAAAATTCATTGCAATTTGATGAATTTTGCTCTCTCTTCTTTCATTTCTACTGCAAATTATATTTATTTTCAGGTATTCTAATTTAGCATAAGGCAATCTAGAAACTCTAATGATTCTATTGATATATTATTTATGCCTATTGCTTGTTTCTGTTTTATTTGACAGAAGGGAATTTTAGTACAAATATCAAATGCATCTCACTTAATCCTCGACTGAATCTCATAGAAAATATTATATTTTAAATAGAAAGGTATGTCTGCCAAAAAATATAATACATAATTTTTGCGTTAGGTATTTGTACATCGCCCGGTTTTATTAAAGAACCCCGCTTCGCATTGTACTTTAATATACACGGTTTCCCAAAAGTCCCGGGGCGGAGCTATTAGTTTCGAACGAGTAAAGAAAAAAATCTGAAGTGGCCTGCACACAACCTTCCGCCAAATCTAGACTTATAAACATAAATGTATACGTATACAATCCGGTGTCCCTAAAATATACAAATAAAAATCTAAAATATTCAAACATAGAAATTTGCATCACCTGAATCAAAAGATTCGTTTACAGGCAAACTCTTCTGTGTTGAAGCCATCCAACGTTGAATTTTCTACATTTAATATCTTACTTATGACTTATATAGCGCTAGTATGTCAACTTGTCACCCGTCTCACCTGTCAATATTTTTTACGCAGAAACAAAAATCAACCGAACATGGATCACAAGATTTTAACGTTTTATCTGATAAATTTATTTTTTAAATTTTACTGCAGTTCTTTAATGATACCAGATAAAGACAATTTTTTTATAACGTAAGTTGCAAATAACTTTGCCTCTTATTCTTATTACAAATATGTATTATATTTATCAAAATTTATATAAATTTTTGACAATTATCTTGTTCAATCTTCAAAAAATATCACTTCCGGTGAAGATATTTGTACCAAAATCTGATGTGCTCTTCCTATTCGTATACAATTGTAAAATACCAAATATCAAATTTTTTGGGTAATTCGTATTTGAGTTATGCGACATCCGGCATCGGCCCGGACCACACACATACACACACACACACACACGCACACACATACACACATACATACAGAGATCATCGAGAAACTATCAAAAATGAGTTGTAAGGACCCTAATTCGTGCTCATCCACTTAAAACTCACAACCCGATTTTTTGCATGATTCCAATACCTTCCTTTACAGGTAAGCGGAAGGTAAAAATTGAAAATTTGGGGATCACTAAACGTTTGGTTCATTGCGAGACCGAAGAAGATCGACAATTTGAACATTTATTAATTAAATTTAATTCTTGAAAGAATTAAGATATCGGGTTTTGGATTATGGGGATGTGTTTCTGTTTTCATTACCTTTAAAATAAGGCGAAACTCGACAGGGGTTGCTATTTGAAAATGTTAGGGCGGTCATCCCCTAAAAAAACTCAACGTTACATGGAAGTTCTTAACTATCCAAGAATGTAGTTTTTATGATTCTTTAGTGATACCCAAATTTGCATTTTTTTTCTTCACTCATTTAAAATCGATTTAAAACTTATGGCTTCGGCCCGGAACTTTTGGGAAAGCCTGTAGAACCTCGCGTTATAACCACAATAGGCACGTTGTAATAGATTCAAACTTTTCTACATTCTTGTGACTTACATAGAGGAAAATGAATTCGTTAAAACAACTATTTTGTATATCGTAATATTTGTTTCAAAAATAAATTGGTACACGTTTGGCGTTTCCTATAAATTGCGCAGTATATTACATCGTCGTTCGCTCTGTTCTTCGTAACATCATAGGAAATTGTAAAATTAGCAAAAGGAGCCCTACATTTTAATCTGGAAGGGAGGAGCCTTCATGCAAGCCTCAATGTTAATTAATGTACGTATTGATTATTACGCTTAACGCACGAATAAGAAAATGCTTTTAATCTTGTTACCTATACGTGACGTCTCTTCTGAGCCTTTGGTACCAACTTTCTTCTGCTTCATAAACACGTGCGTTACTGTGTTTACTTCTTCCTCTTTAATCTCCGACACACGTGGAATGTGTAACACACGTCTTATGTTGTACGCACACTTCAAGTAATCTACTTAGAAACTTTATTAATTGTTTACGATTCAATAGATAATCGTTAGTAATAATAATATTTAATTTATCAAAATTATGTAATATTTTACACAATAATATAAAAATAAAAAAATATGTAGTAGGTGAGTAAGTAATAAAATCGGTCAATGAAACCGATAAAGTTCGGCCTGATGCTGTCTATAGAAGCGGAATGAAACATACTAATGTAGTAAAAAATATCGTGAATGGATAATGCTAAGAAAAGAAATATTGCTACAGTCCATTTCATTTAAGAAAAAAGCAGATGGCACTGCGAATGTAGTCCGTACTCATATATTTTATTATTCAAAATTTGGCGCGAATTTAAAAACGGTATGTTTTGTGAATAAATCTGTCATCTATAGAATAATGTATTACTTCGATGTACTCGTAACTATGAAATTCAAAATAAATAATATTACTGGTTATGTAAAAATCTCTCCGATGCCGTTTTGGTTTTCAAAGATCGTTGCACGGATTAAGATTCTGGCTGCACAAAAACGAATCTGTCTAGATGTGGCAGATTCTACTATAATAAAATCTACTATTCTGTAATTGGGATTATTACCAGCAAAATAAGAATATAAAAGCCTTGTGGAAAATCTTCAAAAATGTCCCAAATGTCCTGTTCGCACGAGGAAAATTTTTCCAAAAAACTTTATTGAAAGCAAAACAAATGCTAGGAGCTGTCAATGCCGTTTATACGGGAAAACTCATTATTTTTGAAATATATTTAAGATCACAAGATTTAATATTATTATCTATACGATTGTTATAGAATGTTATAATTCTTACAACATTTTCAATTATGGAATGGTTACATTTTATCACTTGTTACGGAATGAACTCATTCCGTCACTAGTGATATAATGAAATATTGCGAGTTATAATAATTTAACTTTATTCAATGTTTTGGGTTGATGGATAGCTTTGAAATTCGTTTAGATTTATTAACTTATTAATTTTATGTAGAATATAATTTTATAAATACATATATTTTTACTTTAATAATTTTAGGTTATGTTTTTAATGCAATTAAATTTATAGTCGTAGAGAAAGTATAGTCTGCAACACGTTTGGAATGGCTATTCCGCTCTCGTGGAACCGTGAAACTCGCCTACGGCTCGTCTCACAAACTTTCCACTCGAGCTGAATATGCTTCATTTCACAATTGTTGCAGAATAAACTATTATAGAAATAGTTTCCCCCACAGTTTCCTCATATGATCGGTATTGACATTTTATTTTATGACAGCTCCTTGTTTTACTTTCAAGAAACTTCTTAGTAAAACCTTTTCTGGTGTAAACAGGGCGTTATAAAATCATTATTAACCGATAATATTATTGGTTAAAATATGTGACATTTACAAAACATCTAAGGTTGGTAGTAATTTTACATTAATTACCTAAAAACAAATACTTACTTTTAAAACGAATGTATTATTTATAATGAAGTGAACTTTTTGTTAGCATAGACACAGACTTAAAAACAATCTAAATGTTAAATGTAACTTTGGGGTCAATGTATATTTCGAGTGTAAGCTACGGACCAAATCCATGGAGCGCCATTTTTTGCGTCGCTCAGAAATTAATTTGAAACTCATTAATATTTATACGTTATCCCAAGCTCAAGGTATACATGTTAACGTATATCATCCCGTAGTACGAGATATCAAAACATCCGTACATTTTCAATCAAGAATAGATATAATCAAGCCAAGATCGGCTTCAGTGTAGCCGGATCAATGTAAATTATGTTATTTACCCTATAGGATAATAATATGCTTCACGTAACAATTTACGACAATAAATTATAATTAATTTGAACATCGTGGTTTCTTTTTCTTATGCCCGTAATTTATTGCGGGACAAAATAAGAGTATCATAAAAAGGTGATGAATGAGATTTTACTGAAATTAACTTAATTAACATAATATCTCCTTCAGATTTATTGTCGAAGGCTACAATAATAATTAACGCAGAAGTCGATGGCCAAGAATACGGTTGTGTTTGAATTAAGATTTAATCATTTTCAGATTACTTATACTTGATTACAGATTCACAGATTATTATTGTAACACTTTTTACCTCTCGCCACTCAGTACTGCAAAGAGGCATTGTAATCTTGCTAAAATTTCGATGGATAAGCACGTTTTAGGTCCCTAGAACACGATTTTGATAGTTTCGCGATGATGTCTGTGTATGTATGTATCTGAATATATTTTAACCAACCATATAGCGTAATGATGACGTTAGATGACGTAATGCACCAATAGAATTGAAAAATGATGTATCCAACAACATGATGTAGATTAGATTTATTTAGTTATATTAGTTACAATTAATTAATTAATTTCTCAAATTAAACGTCAAAATGTTTTGCAAAATGAGTCGTTTTGGTAGTGTTTTTTAACAAGAAAAATATTCTTCCGAAATACCATTCAAGATAATTTTTTTTAGAGAATTTTCGTTTATTGCAATTTTACTCCACAAAACATCACGGAAATTTTCCCTCAGCTATGTTTCGTGATATTGTCAGCTGTCATTACACAAGAGCTTTTTATTTCGCCGGATAAATTTGTGTTTATATTGAAACCTTGTTGTTTAGCAATTTTAAAAGAAAAATTGTTTAATAAAATAATTTTTCGAGTCAAATTACTTTCAGATGACAAGGTTGAGATGTCAAACAGAAATTTATTCTCAGGAAATAAAATGCTCGGGTGTAATTCAACGAGATAATTTAACTATTCCTTTGGTTCTTCTTCACAAATATTCCCAAAATCTAATCGACAAATTTTAGAAATATGAAGCAAATGACATTTTAGTGTTGTTTATTGTTTGGTTGCTAAGAAAAAGGTAAATAAGGTTTTATCACTTGCAAAAAGTTACCTTCCTTTTTATCCGCTGTCAAAGCGATAAAATTAGGTTTTGTTTATGGCTTACTTTATACAGGAATGGAATTATCAGGTTATGTTTTGTGTCGTGAAATTGTTAGAAAAAACGACAAAACAATTTTCAAAAAATTATCATCTTATGATATTATCCTGATTATATTTTGGTGTTGATCATGCAACCGGAGGAAATGGTAGTTTTTTGAAGATTTGAAGAGTTTTTCTGAAATATCCTTCAAATTTAGGGATAAATAGAATTTTTTTAAATAACAATGTATACTACATTATGTTGTTATCTACAATTTGAATTTAAAACGTTCTTTATATCCAGCACTATTTTCCAATTACAAGAAGTTAAAAATTCTTCAAATTTTTTACAATTTTGATTTATCTGCTAACCACGAAGTATAATACAGACAGTAGTGGAAGCGAGTGAGCGAGAGATATAGCAGATAAACCTTGGGCATTTTAGATTTTTTGACAAATAATTATAAAAATATGAAATGTTATTTATTATTTATATGGGTATGATAAAGTTTATAATATTATAAAATCCACAATTCCCGAATTCCCTTCTACAATGGTATATTTGTATACATACATATACATACGTATATTAGTAAAATAAAAATAGTAGAGTATGGCGAGAGGTCATGTGTTGCCCACAACAGATTTTTAATTATATAAATAAGAAACAATAAATTAAAAACCAAATTAAAAGTTAAAAGAATCACAGATTTATGTTTCCGTTGTTTAAATACATTTTGAGAAATAACTATCCCAGTAGCTGTCAATAGAAAAATCCATAAAAAATTTATAATGAAAATCCATTAACCGAACTCTTTTAAATTATTTAGCTGAAATCCAAATGACACAGCATTGTCTCTTTAATTAGATTATTAAAATATCTATATACTTTTACCGCATTTTAAATTAAAATTTCCACAGCATATAGAGCCAACACGTTCATCGTTCAGTAAACTATAAAACCAATCGTACAAATTCAATAATAAAAATCTTATAATGTTTCAATTCGATGAGTCATGGCACTCGATTAAAAGTGATTCGATTCCTAGTGAATAGTAGTAGGAGAAGAGGGTCTCCTGGCATAAAAATCTGAGTGGTTCGAACGCCGGGCGTGTGAGGCGTACACACCGATATAATTAATTTCTGAATTGCGCAATTATACGTGAATTGAACGCACGAGCGAGACAGCCTTACACGAGAGAGAGACCGAGAGGTGTAAACGAATTTGTATTATGTCAGCGCAAAGTCGTTCCCGTAAATCAAGATAAGGATACATTTTCTCAATGTTCTCTAATGCATTCAATGTATTTTGATTTGGTTTCTGCAGTTACTTGTCTTGAAAATTGTCTGCTTATGGATTCTTTGAGGATTCTTTCATGCTCCTGAATGCTAACAAAAGAATCGTGGGGAGAAGTGTCGTATCGGCTCTACAATCGAGACTACGACATTACATAATTTGGAACTGTCGAGTTCGTTATGTTATCTTCTTCCTAGATTTTAATTTTAAAATTATATGTAGAATATCATAAATCCTTTTGCATATTGTATGTATAATTAAATTTTAGAAATAGTAATTTGTAAGACAAAAATCTGATGTGGCCAGCACACAACCTGCCGCCTTATCAAGAAAATTGTATTATTAACAAAAATGTACAATTACTACAATATTTGATTACTTACTAAGTTATTCACGTATGTCTTCACCTGTTAATATTTTGGAAGTGTCTATTGGCACAAAAAAAACGCGAAACAGGAAACGCGGAAAACCGCGATACGCGAAATACAGTGTTGCCGAGTTTATGATAAAAAAAACGGAGTTCTGTTGGACTCAAGTAGGGTTTTGTTAGTATTAATTAGTTTATGTGAAAAAAACGGAGTTCTGTTGGACTCAATTAGGGTTTTGTTAGTATTAATTAGTTTATGTTAAAAAACGGAGTTCTGTTGGACTCAATTAGGGTTTTGTTAGTATTAATTAGTTTATGTCAAAAAAACGGAGTTCTGTTGGACTCAATTAGGGTTTTGTTAGTATTAATTAGTTTATGTCAAAAAATAATCGGCAACACTGTACTTCGCGTATCGCGTTTTCTCGTGTTTTTCCGCGTTTTTTCGCGTTTTTCCGCGTTTTTCGCGTTTTTTTGTGCCAATAGACACTTCCTAATATTTTTTACACAGGAACAAATATCTGCCGATCATGGATTACAATATTTAAGCGTTTTATCTGATAAATTTTAACTTTGAAATTCTAGTACAATTCTTTAATGCGATCAGAAAAGAAAACGTTTTTATAAAGTATGTTGCAAATAACAATTCCTCTTATTCTCATTACAAAAAATCTAATGTGGCCAGCACACAACCTCCCGCCATATCTAGACTTATAAACATAAATGTATACTGTATACAATACAATCCGGTGCTCATTTAAAAATATACAAATAAAAATCTAAAATATTGAAACACAGAAATTAGTATCACCTGAATCAAAAGATTCATTCACAGGAAAACTCTTCTGTGTTGAAGCCATCCTATGTTCAGTTACTACATTGAATATCTTACTTATGACTTATATGGCGTTAGTATGCCAACGTGTCACCCATCTCACCTGTCAATATTTTTTACGCAAAAACAAAAATCAACCCTGATTTGTGCTCATCCATTACAATCTCACTACCCGATTTTAGCATGATTCCTTTACAGGTATGGTGGAAGGTAAAAACGATGAAAATTTGTTATAAATATTAAAACATTGGTTTTATAAATAAACATGACGAAAAGTGCAGAATCTTAGCTGAGAAATGTGACGTAACATAAATTTATTTCATTCTCTTGGCAATTTTTCTATAAAGAAAATGACTTCTAACTAACTGCTGTGTCAGTGGAACGACAACTGAATCACAAGAACGGAAGATAATTTGCAGTAAATGCGTTTCAAAATTTAATAAGGTGTAATAATTTCTTATTAGTTTAATTTCGTTTCTGATTGCCATCGCGCCGCACTTCAGAAAGCAGTTGATTGTAGAAAATTACATTGACAGTTTTATTACGTGTTTCTTCGTCGTTCTCGGCTTCTGTATTCGCTGTACAACTTACGAAGTGTATGAACGGGAGAGATAGAGAGAGACTGTCAAAGTGTGATTTATATTTTACATCTTTATAAAATAAGAATATAAGTACATTATGATTTTGTAACAATTCTGACTGTCCTAATACACTATTCTACTTGTGTGTTTGTTGTGGCAAAATTAGTAAAACAAACAAATCATGTTGTGTTATGTCGATAGTAAAATATTTGTTTTTATGAAAAGCCTGGGAGTTTTATGAAATAGAATAGGAATAATATCATTTTTTGTCATACCTGCACAAAAAGTAACCTTTTTCGTGCCTGTTTTCCGTGCGCAAAGTGGCTTATTTTTTAACTAGACAAAAAATGCGTGCGCAAAGTACAAGCGTGCGGGAATAGCGTGCGCAAAATTTCACTTTGCGCACGCAAATTGAACACTCACACAGTTTTCTGTAGTTACCGACACGAAATGTGCGCGTAACACTAGCGCCACACACGTGATAATCTAATACTACAAGCACGTGAACAGCTGTAGTACCTACTTCTCTATGCATAGTTTCTACTGTGGACTATTGTGCAGATTGTGCATTGGATCTAATGGACAATAATATTTTATTCTTATATTTTAATGTTCTTTTCTTTACTGTTAATAATTAGTTTCTTATGCTTTTACATGTAGGTAAATATTAGTTACTTTTTTATTTTATACATATTCATTTTAAAAGTATTCATTTTATCTTTTGATAAGTAAGGTCACTCAAAAGGTTACTTTTTGTGCAGTAATGACAAAAAATATCGTGTGCATCTCGTGAGCAAAGGCGCAATTGCGCTTGGCTTCGTTGCAGCCCTCGCCGTAGCGACCCTCGGCCACCTCGGCTCGCCTCGGTAGACCTCGAGCCGCTACTGCTCGGGCTGCAACTCGCCTCGCGCAATTGCTTACTTTGCGCACTAGATACACAATATACTATTATTACATTTAAGAAAAGCATTAGTTCAATAAACCAAAACTGAGTATGTGGAACTAACGATTGGTATTGGTTTTTTATTTAGTTCAGTTCAATCAGAGTTTGTAGCGAAACGAGTATTTAAGACTCAAGAAGGGTATTTGGTTGTTTATTTAATTTAGCTCAATCAGGGTTTCTATCAAAATCCAGTATGTGGAATTCAAGACTGGTATTGGATTGTCTATTTAGTTCAGTTCGGAGTTTCTACCAAAAGCCTCGGCATATTGTGTATATATGACATTGTATGCCGAATCAATTAGAAAACGCCTATAAGCGTTTTCTAAAACGACTGAACTTTAGTGCGACATATACTTACATTCTTCCATTCTTTTGAGTTATTATTGCCGTTAAACGCCCGTTGAATAATAATATTTTAATAAAATGCAAGTGTGCATTAAACATTTTTTTTACTAAAGCTACGTTTCGACCTCTAACCATAAACAAAATATGTTTGACATACGAAAATGAAGCTGATCGTTTCCATCTACTGTTTTTGTCGAACGTATGTATGTCAAACATTTTAAGGATCCCGTCTCCGTAACTAAATATTGCATGTTTAAAGGTGTAGCAGTTTCTGCTTTACTCATTGCATATTAAAAATTTAAAGGAGAAACAGGTACTATAATGAACTTAGGTTTATGCTCAGTTAGAATCTTAAAAAACCATATAAAAATTAATAAATAAGTGTGTTTTAAGCAATTTTTACATGCTTTATATTATGATTAAGAGATTTATTAGAAAATCAATTTATGAAATTTTGCTTTTCTTCTGTAGATTCATTCTTTCTCTATTAAATGTTTATGAAAACATTACCTTGAAGTAAATAATAATTTGACAGTTTACTCGCAACGAAAACACTTTTACAATATTTTTCAATTTCAAAATGACATTGTAAAGCTAGGATGCGGCAAAATACGAGTTTCGAGATGATTTCGAGTGGAATAGAAAAAAGGTAGAATCAAGAGTATTTTAGAAAAATCGAAAAAAATCTAGACGGGCCGCTTAAGGTTATGTCTTACAACTAAAAGTGTTTATGTAAAAGGTTGAAACGTAACTTTCATAAACTTGAATCATCATCTTGGTCATTGCCTAAAATTAGGAACTTTAATTAAAAGATGAATAACAAGTGTTGTGTCCAATGTCAGAGACATTGAACAATAGTGTGATAATCGTAAGACACTATTATTAATTCGATTGTGATTTAAATGAGTGACTCACGGCAAACAAAGCGCCGAACTAATTTGCATAGAGTGAGTTTGTGCTTATGTCGCTTTTTCCATCGTGTTGCTGTAGCGCAAATCCCTAGTCTCGGATTAGCGCTGCGTAGTCACATGACAACTGCGCTGATAAACAATTGATTCTTTTTAATTGTTGCAAATTAAAAGTTACATAAAAGCCAAATAAACGACATATTTAACAAGTGGTGCGAGCGTTGATTTTGAATAATTACAAATTGTGACGGACGTCTAACATTGCAGAAACCTGATAGTTCGATTGCCGAACGTCATTCGCGCAAATAAAATAGCGAGAAAAAAGTAAAACACAATTAGGTTTGGTGCAGACTAATCACAAAGAGAAAAAATATATGGTAGGGGTTTTAAATGTGAATCCCGCGGGGAGGGGGTTGGGGGGCTCAGTAGAGGCGGTGCTAAGCGCAGCGTATATTCAGTGGCGGGGTGGAATCGTTTTGTTCTCCTAACTGATTTTCGAACACATACTCGTTTGAAAAACGGACAAAAGCTAAAAACCAATAGTCCTTCATTTTCATTTATTCACTCGCTCGCGTTGTATTGGAAAAAGGTTTTTGTTTGGTGGAAGTGGCAGCGTCGGCAGCGGCGGCGTCTGTGGGCCGGGGGAGGGGGCGGCGCCCCGTTGATTAGTGACGGACGCCGTGGACCAAGCACCCACCCCCAACCCTTTCAGTGCCGTTCGTTAGAGTCCCATGTACCTCTCTACTTTACATGAATCGTCCATGGGATGTTTAAAAACATCGTATTCTTGTATCTTAAGGGATATTGCGTAAGTCTATCCTAGCCACATCCTGAGTACGATCAAAAATTTTATAAGTATTCAATATAAACATCTCAGAGGATAACATGGGAAACATAATTGGGATTGGGACATTAGCAATCGCTAGGATATTAACAGGATGTTAATGGGCAGAAATAGCAAGTATCAAGCCGGGATGTTCACATTCTTGAAATGTTCTGGGGATTTTACTTTGCCAGAGGGGTTAAGCAAACTGGGCACTTACTAAGCGTTAATTTTAATAACTTTAAAGGCGTTCGGTCATACTTTACATACGCCGATTTTAAAGCATATGACCAAACACCTTTGGAATAAGACTTTTTGGTTTTTTTATGTTAATTAAATTAAAATATTAGACCCGTATTTTTTCTTTTTGCCAAAAAGTTGCTAATATGCCAGAAAAAAATTCATAAGGTTTAAAAAAACAGGCCGTGTGTGGCAGTATGACGTCACCAGCCCTGTGAACATACGTTCACCGTGCTGACAAGGACCGAATACGATACGTAGATTTTACCATATTTCAACACAGGTCCGTCGTCCATTCCGTAGTCAAAACAACAAGCAACGAACAAATCTACTCATGGTTTGGTTTCAATGTTGTCTATGTCACACATAAAAAGGTAATAAATCTATCAAAATTAACAATTATTATCACTTTCCTATAACTTATATATGCTGAAAATTGATATCCAATAACTATTTCTTTAAAACCTATAGGCATTAGCAATCTAAATTTTAAATACAGTTACACATATTTCAAACTCAGATTGTTTAATTCCCATTCCTAAATAATGTTTATAATTTGCATGCTGAAGAATTTCGAAAACAATATTATAATAATCTGTTCAATGTCCAAGACACGAATATCGAGTAATGCTTAACATATTTTTGAATTCTTACATAATAAATTCGACAAATGCAGTAACAGGAATATATCGATAAATCGATAAATATCGATATGAACATCAGTCGATACTACTTTTTGTTTGGTATCGATGTATCGAGAACTCGATATTATCGATATTTTCCGATAATTATCGACATATCAACAAATGTATGAATAAATACATCAATACCAAATGAAAATTGATAGCAACTGATGTTCATATCGATATATCGAAACTTTCCCATCTGTAGCAGCATATTCTGGAGCTTGATAACTTTTTGTACGAGAGGGCACAGCCCTGGTCAGTCCCCCTGGCTACAGCCCTGTCGGTCCACCACCCCCGCGCTTCCCTGTTAGTTCGAGTCCGAGGGGTAATGATTCAGGATTATAATTATGATAATGAGTTTGCTGAAAGCGTTCTATTTGCATGAAACGTGTCATGAGGGAGCCTTGCAAGCCTTTCGTTATTCCCGCCGTCGCGTCGTCCGCTAGCTACTGCCAGAGCTTTTGTCATTTTTATTCTAACTAACCAACTTTCATTCTATAAAACACAATACAATGTATATTTAATTTTGTCTAAAGCGCTGTTGGCGTACGGATTCTTTGAAGATTCTTTCGTACTTTTGAATGCATCGTTAAATTGTATCTTCATTCTTCACACAAGGATTCTCTGAAGATTCTTTCAGTCTTCTGTATTTTTATTAGCAATCAACAGAAATTTCATAATATTTCATCTATTTATATCATAATTGTATCTACGAAATCTATAATTTTGAATATAGAAAACTACAACAAACATAAATGTAAATAAACTTGACATTCACAAATAATTTTAATTGAAATAAATTTAACCTAATATCAAAATTATTTATAATTACTGGGACAGATTTTTAAAAGTAGCGGTCACTATTAGCAGCGGTCTTCAAAGAAGCATTGAAGTCCAAAAAGTCAACTACTTTAATACCAATTCTAAAAAATATATTTTTCTTCATAGTTGACTATTTTTGGTTCGATAAAGTAACACTTCAACAGCATAGGTAGTTAAAGTAGAACTCGAATAAAAGTAGAGATAAAGTAAAATTTTAATGGCAAGGGTAAAGCTAAGATAATACTTTTATTTTGTACTTAATGTTAAAAGTTGGCTATATGCGTTCACCTTTTGTAGACAAAGAATCACTTTAACATCAAATGTAGATAAAGTAGCTTTTTATCTACACTTTATGATATTTGACATACATCTTTGCGAGTTGACATTTTAATACATAAATATATTATTAATTATTATTTACAATAAGTACAAAATAAAATAATATATTGAAAAGATACGAAAAAGAGTTTTTATCGACTCGTGAAAGATAGTCCACTCGCTCTTATCGATAAATTATCTCTTTATCGTCTTGTATAATTAATACCTATTTTTCCATAACTGATGTTAAAGTGTTACTTTATCGGACTATTCGCAATGATAGATAAAGTAAAATTTGAGTAGATAAAGTAAAAGTTGCATGGATAAAGTAAAAGTTGCATAGATAAAGTAAAAGTTGAGGAAAAAAAAAAATTGTTAAAAAAATACATCACTAGTTCTATGACACTGAAATAGTGCTATAAATGGCTATTTTCTTTTGCGTTTTTTGTACTTACAACTTTCGTCTAAAATGTGTAGGTCACAAACTACAGTAAAATTTTAAATAATTGCATTGTTTTTCCTATATAACAGGTTTCAAACAGTCACCCGGTATAAAGAGTGTTGTTAATATCCGAAAATTCAACCTAAATCTGCCCTTGATTTATAAATCAGTAAGTAGTAACAAGTGTCTCTTTTTGGTGAGCATTTTGGAAAGAAAGCGGATCACCCAAAATAATAAAGTAGAGTTTTTCGCTCATTTAGTAAAACAAGCGCTTAGTGCAGTGCTTGTACACCTCGAAACAAATCCCAGTTTATTTTAGCGCAAGAACAATTCCAAGCAGCATCGGTGTTTAACTTCCCATTAGAACTAACCTAACCTAACATTTTAGCCGCGCGCGCGAGTTTGGCGCGCGATCGCATTGTAGGTTTGTTATTCCAGCGCAAATAGCGAACTGTACTCGTTACTGAAACTCATAAATTGCGTTCGCCATGCGGCGTCTATTTATAATTTAAGTACTCGCATTATAACGGCTCTTGCGCGCGCACGGTCGAGACAAGCGCACGCACAAGTAATTATGCGTGCCACGTGCATCTGTCGGCCTCTTGTACGCACTCGTATGACTCTAGTACTTCGTGGTCCACGCTCAATGCTCGTTGTTCTGCCCAATCATCGTCAGCTACTGAACGATCATTGATGACGGCGTTGGATCATTTTGACGTGCGAACAGGTCCGGAATACCATAAATTTCATAAAATATGCGGTATTTCGAAACAGATTTTCGTTATGATTTAATGCAAAAGATATGTGTTTAAACACAGCTCTCTGCATCTGCTGATGACGTATGAACCCGGAGTTCCGTGGTTCAAGTCGCTCGGCCGGCAGTGTATGTGATTGTCGTTAAATTGCAAAAAACATCTTGCTTTGTTTGCTGTGAAAACGAATTTGAAAAATAAACAGTTATAGTCCACGAATACATCAAGTACCTAATAATCTTAAACGATTGCGGTTTTGGGCATTATGTGACTGCAATAACCCCCTAATAAACGCTAATGATTATTAGGTAGATGAAATGTATTTGTATTATACTTGTGTAACAAGTTTTGAAAATATAGTTTTGTCGAACGCGAACTAAAATTGCAGCCCGAGCGAAACGAGAGGGTTGCAATCGTTTAAGTTCGACAAAATATTTTGAATACGTGTTATAAACACTATTTTTTCTACTCCTGCAAAATAAGAAAGTTAAAAAATACAAAAATGAACATAAATTTTTGTGAAATATCAATGTTGTTGCAAAAACAATGGACATGCAAGAAAAAGCAAAACTGTGCCCAAAAGTGTGCGATAAAGTACTTTGTAAAAGTCAGTATGGAATTGTTTAACTATAACTTGAGTTTGAAAAAGTACAATTTTTCCATTGTAGTTAGGAAACGTGTACTTTTCCAAACTCAAATGATTTTAAATAAAAATTTAAATGACAATAAAAAATATGTCACTGTATCAAAACTAACTTGATTATTTGAGTATTTGACATAAAATATGAAAATAAATATATTCAATTAAAATAATAAGGAATCTACGAGGAATCTATTACTGAATTTTACAAAATCTTGTGTACAACTCGTCAGGAAAAGTGTTTCCCCATTCACGACGTGTTCACGTCTAGAATGCGGAAAAATTTCACTTTTCCAAACTCGTACAAATAGCTATTGTCGCACACTTAGGTTTTTTGCTACACAGTTGCGACAAACAGTTGCTTTCAACATTAAAATCAAAGTAGAAACATGAACTTTCAGAAGCATTCGTAATAATAGTACTTAGTAATGAAAACTAAAATTTAATTAAGAAATTAAGGTAAGCAGCATATTTTTCCACCGTCAAATACTTAATATAACTCTTCAAAATTTAGTGAGTTCCTACCACCGACAGCAAATAATAAAATTAGAAAAAATTGTTTGGCTAATACAAAAGGTAACACAAGCACATTTGCTGTGTCTTATTGAATGGAAGAAGTATTTTCCACCCGGCAGAATTGATCACCGATAAGTGGCCTAGCTCCGGAGCTCCGGTGGACTCCGGACCCCGGAGTCCGCTTAGTAACATGTTCACGTGTAAACGAAGCCCACAGATAAGCCCTTTGTGCTTGAAACTTTTACGGCCAGCATTGAACGCCGCTCTTTTAGGTTCACCAAAAACAAATAAAACTTGTTTGCATTAAGGAAAACAATAAACACGATACCGCTGATTCCGCGCTGTATTTGTTGTTATATTTTCTAGAAAATGGAAAATGTTTGGTTTGATACTATGTTTATCTCGGTTGCACATGCAACTTTTACTTTGGGTTTGAATTAATAACGAACTAATAGAAACTATATTCATTTGCATTTTAAAATATTTCTATAGTCTATAGTCTAAATAATAGGGTAGGGTGGGGATGGTTGTGCCAATTTTTTGAGAATGCTTGTAAACAAATACTTATTCATACTAAATTATTACTGAATACAGGATTTTCCAAAAGTCTCGGGACGGAGCTATAAGTTTTGAAATAGTGAAGAAAAAGATTTAAAATTTGT
The DNA here is from genome assembly GCA_947534325.1 of Agonum fuliginosum. Lineage (NCBI taxonomy): Eukaryota > Metazoa > Arthropoda > Insecta > Coleoptera > Carabidae > Agonum > Agonum fuliginosum. The sequence continues at coordinate 2,751,854 of OX384029.1, forward strand.
GGATTACGAAAGTCATAAAAACTACATTTTTAGATAGTTTAGAACTTCCATGCAATGTCTCGATATTACGAGACGAGAACCAATAACTTTCTCGTCTCGGATTTTCGAGATGAGACGAGAAATCAGAATTACGAGACGAAAAATAGTTCTTGAGAAATCGAGAAATCTCGAAACTAAAGTTTTGAAAATAATTAGATATTATTCTCTTCTAAATGTAAAATATGTTTCTATTTGACTTAGTTCAAAAGCATTTTCTGTTTCGATATAAATATTTATATTTCTAAAAAAAAGAATTGTATGCAAAATTAACAGAAATGTACAAAAATGTCCCTAAATTTACTACTAGCTTTTCAAATAGATTTTTTTCGAGTAATTGAGACGAGACAAGAAACTAGTTCTTTGCAGTGTTTGTGACTGATCTAGATCCTTTGATCTAGATCAATTTGCGTAATCTTTGAACTGATTTAGGTCATCTTATCTTTAAGGATCTTGAGTTTGATCTAGATCAAATAAATATGGTCTTAAAACAAGATCATATTTTTAGATTTTTCTACGCTATATGCAAGTTAAAACTTGAAATTTAAAATTTATTAACAGAAGTGCAATGTAATATTTTTTAATATTTAACTGTAGATTAAATCGCTGGAATACTAAGTTTTTTTAATGTAATGTAGGTAATTCATCAATTAAATATTTTGTCTAATATTGATATTTTTATGATCTAAAGAAAATAAGATCACTAATTCCTGATCTGATCTAAAAAAGATCCAATCATAAAAATTTATCTATGTTCTGATCTAAATCATATTAAACAAGAAAATCTGGATCTAGATCTGTCACTACACTGGTTCTTTGTGACGAAAATGACTGAGACGAGAATACTTAAATTTCTCGATTCAAATATTTGAGACGAGATGAGAATTGGCTATTTCTCGTTTCGTCTCCCGGCATCACTAGGTGTGTGCGGTTATTAGGAATTTTTTTGTGAAATGTGCTCCTTACTACTTTTAAACTGAGTTGTCAAAACCACTGTCGACCATATACCGCTCTCTGCGTATTAAAACAATAGAATTATAATATTCCTAATATTATAAGTCACCGTTGAATGCAACGATTTCAGAATTAATTTAAATATCATTCCATTCTTTTAGCCCACAAAAAACTCTTTACAAAACACAAAAACTTTGCTTAACAATCAGCACATTACAACCACTCATAACTTTCTCTTAATACAACATAATACACGCATAAAAAAGATAAAACAAAAACGAGGGACCCCTAAATCCGGGCCTGGTTGGCGTCCGAGCAACCCTTTCGCTCGCCACCCGTCGTGCTGTACCCCCGCCCCACAGGGAGAAATCTGATTACTTAACTCCCTTTAGTTTTAATTTCGAATGTTTTATTGTTCTCGTTCATTCTTCGCCCCCTACCCCTCACACTTTACCCCCGCATGACTGCTGACAGTTCTCATGTCTGACATTTGTTCTCACACACCCCGATTCTAGGTTAGAAGGGTTGAAAGCGTGTAGACTTTGTGCGAACGCACGCGCGTCGTATGTAAATAACCTGATTAAGAATTATTCGCCGTTTTATAATCGCTATTTAAATTTGAATGTGATCTAATTCGTATTTTTGTAATGGCAGTTGCTTTGTTTGTGTTACGTTATTTTACGCGTGGGATTTTTCTTTCTCGTGGATTGCCGGACCATTATTAATTCAGATAATATTTATGCGAAAAATAATTTTGCTCATATTTTCATAAGATAGTCTACATGAAAACTGTATTTTTATGGTGGATTTATTTAACACAAAATGTTATTAGCTGAGTGCGCAACGTTGCCGATTGTGGTCCAGAGAACTCAGGTTCGAATCTAGCTACGGCACTTTCTAGTTTACCTGCCAATTGAACCTTACACTGACAATCATGTTACGTATCAAATGTCAGAAAGACAACATACGCCTACTAAAAGGTGAAACAAAATTTTTAACTGTGACGATAAGACCTGTTCGATAACATACCGAACGAGTTAAACGGATTTGTCATATTGTATATTTTCGTAGCTAGGTAACTGTACGGAAACTATTAGTTTCGTATATGGTCGTGGGTAAATATAATAAACTACTTAATACATATAAATACAGAATGTATCATGCGTAAGCAAAGAGCAAATGTCTAACAAAGAAAAAAGTCTTCAAATAAAAAAGTTTAAGTTTTAAAAAGTAGCATTCCTGCGCTGGCTAAACAACAGAATAAGAAAAGAAATATAGAAATGTGATTTGTCAGAACAATTAGAAGAAAGGCAAAACTAGATTGAATTATAAACTTAGCTCGCAGGAAAAATGTTCAAACGAAACCAGTCAAAAACATGATAGAAGAAAGTCAACCTTAGTTGATGGAGGGACAAGTACATAGAAAGAAAGATGAAATAATTACAAAGCGGGTATACGAATTAACCCACTTGACATGAATCGTCCACGAGATGTTTAAAAGTACCTTATTCTTGTACATTAAGTGATATGACGTAAGACTATCCTAGCCACATCCTGAGTACAATCAAAAATTAATTACTTAAACAAACATCTCAGAGAATTACATGGGACACATAATTGGAATATGATTACCAAATTATTAACATTTGGATGTTACATATCTAATGTTACTAAGGGCGGACATTAGCAATCGTTACAATATTAATAGGATGTTAATAGGCAAATACTGCAAGTAACACATTCTTGAAATGATCTGAGGATTTTATTTTGTCAAGTGGAAAGACCAACAGAAAAGAAAAAAATAGGAAGACTAATAAAAACATGGATCAAGGAATCAGGGCAGCAATAGAACGAAAAAAGACGTTAACTGGCAGAAATCAAAAGCAAAAATGGAAAATAGAAAAACATGGAAATTATCTACATTGTAATAATTGGTATTTTATTCAGACCAAACCGTACCAGTAAATTTTTTCTCCACAAATATTCTAATACGGTATGCAATATATAATTAATCCCATTTAACTCTCGTATAGTTCATAAAAAATGCGAAAAAATATCACCAACATAAAATAAAAAATGCAGCAGTCAAATTTAATTAATTTAGCTGGTAAATATACTTGGATTTTTATATGTAGGTATCAGTATTTCGGAACAATGAAATATAATTTAAAAAATTTCCATTATAAATAACTAATCATTAATTTTTAATTAAAATTTTTTGCACACAAAATAATGAATCTTTATAGAGGATCAATTCACTAACTAGATGCACTGATGAAATTAATAAACTTTTTTTATAATATATCATATATTTGTTCGAAATAATTACGAAATAATAATGCTTGCTAATGTGTGTTATAATATTTTAATCACAATTTAAATTGAAATAGTGTTACTTATTTACACTCACTTGAGAAAATAAAATCCCCAGAACATTTCAAGAATGTGAACTTGCTATTTTGGTCATTAACATCCTATAAAAACCTAGCGATTGCTAATGTCCGCCCTTGGTAACACTATCTATGTAACATCCCAATGTTAGTAATTTCGTAATAATGTCCCAATTATGTGTCCCATGTAATGCTCTGAGATGTTTGTATTGGGTATGTAGCGAGTGTTTTGTGGTCAGTACAAGAATGGTAAAATTATATTTTAACAAGGATTATATACTTAAAAGATCAATTAAAATTTTAATAAACAAATTGTACATGAATATAAAAATACCGAATAATTCATAAAAATTTCCAATTTATGCAAACTTAACACGGCTATATCTCCTGATAAAAATTTATTTTTAAAATTTTAGTTAGTTCCTTAGAATTTCAACATTGCGCAATGACTGTACCTGGTACCTATAGAGACCTAGTAAATGCAGAATGTTTTATAGTTTTTGTTCTACTACAGAAAAGTAATATCAAAATATTTTGCTTTTAACGTAAATACGCATTTAGAAGAAACAAATTATTTTTAACGTTGAAATTATGTTTACCTTAACATTATTTATTGCAACTTAAATCTGGTAGTTTTATTTTTTTTAATATTAGGTATTTAATTTGTTATACAGAGTGGTTTGGTTTACAGTGTCCAGCTTATATTTCGTAAACTAATATCAATAAATTGAGAATTTTTTTCGTATGAACAAATTCAGTACCTGCATTAAATGTTTATAAAAACATTACAATCAATAATAAACTAACAGTTTACTCGGAACGAAAACACTTTTACAGTATTTTCCAACTTCAAATTGACATTGCATTGCTAGGAGCGGTACGAGTCTCGGGCTGGTTTTATGTGTTTTAGGTAGTCGTAGTAGTGGGGTAAAGAGTGAAATAGAAAAATGAGTAAAATCGAGAGTATTCGGAAAAAACCTAGGCGGGCTGCTTAAAGTACAAGAAGAAGATATTTATTTATTTATGTCAAATCTGCAGTTGGTATTCTGATCATTAATTTATATTTATACTAAAACCACCGTTGTAAAGTTATGACTGAAATCAAACTCCAAGGAAAATTGCACAAGAACTAAATAAGATATCAATTGAAATATTTAAACTGGTTCTCGAAGTGAGCTAGAAATTTTAATGTAGATACGTTGTATCAAAGTAATAAGTAATTAGAAATGATTTTTTGTATCGCTAAGTGTATCGCATGTAGCAAATAAACAAATTATCTCTCTCCATACATTTAGAAACCTTATGTAAGATCATTAACATTTGCATTAATATTCAGACAATCAACTACCATTAGTTGTCCGTGTCGATGACAGTTTAAGTAGCAACCACATTCATATAACTGACTGTAATTTATCTTGCGATAATTTTATACAATACTTCTACCGCTAGTGCGAATGTCTATTTATTCTCTTCTAGTCGCGGCTACATATATAATTATCAAGTTATCATTGTGTGTTTAATGGTATTCCTTTAAATGCTTTCCTCGTTCTGAATGAGAAAAATAATTATACATTATAGCTACTGATGATATGGAGTGTAATTAGATGATTACTAGTAAATGAGAGCGCTGAGGTTGCTAGTTATAAGTATGGAATACATTTTTAAGAGAGAAAATGTTATGATAGCTTCAAATAGTTTAGCAAGAATGAGCTAAAAGTTTGTTTATTCGTTAAAAACTACAAAACAGGTTTATCATTCAAGCCTAGACATGTAGGCATATTATAAAACAAAAAACTAGAGTTGCTACGAATATTAGACAACTATTCGATATTATGCCTATTCGGCAGGTTTTTCATTATTCGGCCGGACACCGAATATTTGTTTACTATTCGCCGGAAAACCGAATAGTCTCACGTTTTGTAAACATGAGGCCCTCGGATGAGCATAAACATCATCATGAAACTCTTGATACATAAATAACTATTATTTAGTTCAGTTCAACCAACTAAAACTTAGTATGTGGGACTTAGGAAGGGTATTGGGTTGTTTATTTAGTTCAGTTAACTAAACCGAGTATACTTAAGATTCAAGAAGAGTATTGGGTATTATACTTAATTCAACGCAATCAAAGTGTCTACCAAAACCGAGTCTTTGGGATTCAAGTATGGTATTGGGTTCTTTATTTATAGACCGGGAGCTCATGACAAGTGATGGTCTCCGATTTCATACAGTATGCCTTTTGGAGGATAGAATATTGACCTTCTGACAACAAAGAAAAGCGGGTATTAAACCCTTGCACGCTTTCCGGTCATATAAAAAATTGCATTTTTCCACTTGCACAAAATTTTTGTGTTTTTCTCTGATTTAATAATGCATGCCCTTTTATCAAAAGTCAACAATTATAGGCATGCGATTCGTAGGATTCCAAAGGGCTCAAATGGTCACTTGATATTGTAATAAAAAATATGATTTTCCGCGTCTTCATACAGCATGCCGATGAAAAGAATTAATATTTGTGTCATAAAACACCTATAACCAAATTGGCATGCAGTCCTCGTTGGCCCAAGGGTAGAAAATTTCGGAACAGTTTTGTGCAAGTGGAAATGCAATTTTCCATATGACCGGAAGGCGTGCAAGAATTTAATACTCGTTTTTCTATGTTGTCATAGGGTCAATATGCTATCCTCCAAAAGGCATGCTGTATGAAATCAGAGACCATTACCTGTCATGAGCTCCCGGTCTATCAAGTCCTGTTCGCACGGCGATCTTTGGAGATTTTACGGAGAGTCACGGCAAAGAAGAAGTTTTTTTCTTTCTAGTGATAATTACGTGGTTTTCAAGCAATCAATAAATTATAAATTCTTCTTTTCCAAGACTCATTGATAATTTAACAAATAATTCTCACAAGAAAGAAAAAAACTTCTTCTTTGCCGTGACTTTGACTCTCCGTAGAATCTCCAAAGATCGCCGTGCGAACAGGGCTTTAGTTCAGTTCAGAGTTTCTACCAAAGTTTCGGCATATTGTGTTGTAAAATGATATAACATCAGATGCCAAGTCATTTAGAAAAACACCAAGCTTATTTAAAACGACTGATTTTATAACTAGACTGCGACACTTATCGTACATTAAGTACAGGGTACAAACCATTTGATAGCACTTACTATGTTTCATGTAGTAAAATATATCTTGTACTTAAGTGATTTTATAGACTTGAGAAAGTTGAATACTTCTTAAAATAAAGATCATAAAAATAGTATATTTTATTACAATATGGTTATTTGCTATTTATTGGAAACATGTGGAGGAAATAGTAATAGAGTTGTTTATGGTAGAAATATTTGTCGAGTGATTTCTCTAGTATGAAATGTTAATTGTAATTGGAAACTCGTAACGATTTCTTGTACACTCTTAAGTATAATGAACGTGTAGATAATTAATTATGCGGGAAGGTGGAGAAGGAAATGAATTTTACTTCGTTTGATTTATAATTTGAAAATCGAAATAACTCCTGATGTGCGTTAAATCAAAAATATGGAAATAATGGTTTAAGTAGCCCATCTAATAGTTTTATAGAAAAACAGAGGTGTGCGCGTCCCATAGTCATTAGATATTTAGTGGTTTTTTAAAATTTACTACAAATGAACATGTTACCAAAAGATGTAAAAAGCTCTTTCTGTTTTCATTTTTCTTCTTGGTTTTATAATTTTAGAAAGAAAAAAAAACTTTGAAATAAGCCTTTTCTCTAGATATTTCTTTTTCTGGTAAACAAGAGACAGTTTTTAATTTCTTAAAGCAGATGGATATAAATTGTACCATTCTTAACAAGAAGTTTTTTTTCCATTCGCCTGTGTTACAAATTAAATTAAATATGATGCAACAACGATACTATGTTTTTGCTGTTGAAATTGTAGATTCTCTAGTTAACCAGTAAATTCTATGCTGTTTTCATTTACTACATTTTTTGTTCGATTGAAAAGAAGGGCTTACCGTCACATTTAGTTTTAAGGTTTACATTTATGTTTATGTTTAATAAAGTTTAAATTTATATAACTAAATGCGAGCATTGACACTTCTCTCTTTCTAGCACTGTGAATGCTCATATTTAATTAGATGTATTCAAACTTTCTTAAACTTAACCCGATTTTACACGATCCAATTTATTCACCAATAAATTGAGCAAGTTGCCCTTCAATTTCTTCATGAATAAATTGTCAAGTAGAAAAATATATTTGTTCGTTTTTCGCAATATATGTTGAAAATTTTAATAGTACCAACCTACCGATATCAGCTCTGTCAATTTACTGTTACTGTCAAGTGCCAAAAATATTTTTTTCGTAACCTATGAACTAAACACTTCTAAACGAAATGAAGCTAGATGAAATGCGGAAAACGTCATGGAATTGTAACATTTAATAAAATGAAAAGTAAACTGGTAAACACAAAGGTTCTTAACGACAAAACTAAGAACAAAATCCCTAGAATACCCAAAAATATTGTACAAAAATAGAACACATCAATTTATTGGTGAAGAAGAAATTGATGCAATTTTTTATATTACACAACAATAAATAGATCAATAAATTGCATTGTGTAAAACAAGCATTAAACATAAATCTTAACCTTAAAACTAAATGCTTATGTGAATGAGGCTTTAAGTTCAGCAGTTTAGTATTTTCCGAACGCGCCTCTTAATCGTAATTGTAATGATTGGAACCGCGAAACAATTTCTTGTGCGAGATGTGAAGATAATTATTTATGCGGAAAGGTGGAGAAGGATTTGTGTTTTACCTCGTTTGATTTATAATTTGAAATCGAAATAACTCCAGAAGTGGATTGAACCGAACAAATGGAAAAAATGGTTTAAATGGTAAAAGCTTGATAGATAGCTACAGTCGTCCATTGGACAATGAAATTAATTTCGTTCAATTTAGATTAACTTCGTTTGTGATTACGACAAATGCAAACAAAAAATTGTATATAAAGATAAAATCCCATTTGAAAAATGTTTCATTAAAATTCTTCCAGTCATTTATTCTCAATTTCCTGAATCAACGACGCAATCGTTTGTTCGAATCGACGAACCAAAAAAATCGAAAAATTAGTCACGGACATTACGTGTTTTTTTAGGAAATCGACAGCGCTGTTGTTATTAACATTTGATTACGGGACGGCCAGAGCCCACTGGATGCGGACTTGGAGGCGGCGCACCCGCACTCGCACACGCACGCACACGCGCCCTCGCGCGGATCACTCACTGTCTATTGATCTCATCCCTCTCGTCTCATTTCGCAATTTCATTAAAAATTACTCCATTTTGTACAAATCTTTCAAACACAACATTTTAACCAGTTACTCGGATAATCCTTTGAAAATTATGTGGAGGTCCAAAATCAATCAGTTCGGAAGTACTTTGATCGGCACGATTCGGTAATTTTTGATACAGTTTCTCTCCATTAAAAATAGATGGTAAATTTATAAAAGTGCTAAAACATTAAGGCGCTACCCTTGTAAATCCAGAATATTAACAATTTGAACGAAATCAGTTCAGATTGATAGGCACAATTCGGTAACTCTGTTTTTTGATACAATTTCTCTCCATTATAAATAGGTGGTAAATTTATAAAAGTGCTAAAACATTAAGGCGCTACACTTTTGTAAATCCAGAATATTATCAATTTGAACGAAATCAGTTCAGAAGTACTTTGATAGGCACAATTCGGTAACTCTGTTGTTAATTTTTGATAGAATTTCTCTCCATTAAAAATAGATGGTAAATTAATAAAAGTGCTAAAACATTAAGGCGCTACACTTGTAAATCCAGAAGATTAACAATTTGAACGATTCTGGCTGTGTTATAAAAAATTTCAATATTTAACATGAAGAATCATGACTCATTAGTGAATCAATAAAAGCAAATTATTAATTGCGGTGACATCAATTAGCAAAACTTGGAGCTAATTTTTATCATTTAATAATCTATATTATATGTTGATTAATGCACAAAAATAAAAAATTTCTTTTGAAATCGATAATATACATTAGTCGGAAGACGGGTACAGAGAGATTACCCATTGACTGTAATAATTTATGTAAAACGGTTTTTAGTAAATTTCATTCTATATCCCTGTAAGCACAACCTATAAGTACATCATTATAAAATATGAGGTCATCGATTTCAAAACAAAAGTCACAAGATGATTTATTGTAACATGCTTTTTTGCTTTGAATTTGATAGCAAGAGATGGACCTTAACATACAAACTTAAATAACAGCAGATTGTGAACAAAAAATTCTTATACTGAAATGATTCTTTGAGGATTCTTTCATGCTTTTGTTTTATGAGAAGAAGAATCATGGTGCGATTTAATTGCAAGATGTTTTACAATCACACACTGCCGGCCGAGAGACTTGAACCACGGAACTCCAGGTTCGTACGTCATCACATGCAGAGAGCTGTGCTTCAACCCGCGCAGCTACTGCCTCGACAGGACTAGATTTAAGACGATCAAGTGGTCAGCTAGATTTAATTGCAAGATGTTTTACAATCACACACTGCCGGCCGAGAGACTTGAACCACGGAACTCCAGGTTCGTACGTCACCACATGCAGAGAGCTGTGCTTCAACCCGTACAGCTACTGCCTCGACAGGACTACATTTAAGACGATCAAGTGGTCAGCTTGATTTAATTGTAAGATATTTTACAATCACACACTGCCGACCGAGAGACTTGAACCACGGAACTCCGGGTTCGTACGTCATGTCATTACATGCAAAGAATTATTGAAAAAAATAATTTATTGAATTAGATTTGTTAATTAAATCCGATTAAAACTGAAACAAAAATCTAAACATTTTTATTTCTTACATTGTAGGTTACAGTTTAATTCTCTGGTTCAAAATTTATTTAGATTTCATACACTTGACGAAATTCTAAGTCAAGGTATTTTCTTGCCTCTCAGGTAAAGAGGATACTTCTAAATTTGGTTCTATTTTCTTGAAATAGAAGCAATATACCTTTCCTTTGGTACTTATCTTTCATCACCCTCACTCAATCGAACGTATATCGAATTTTTCATAAACTGTCGGCACTGTAGTGGGGCGTCTGGGCAGTATTTCTGAACAATACTGTACGTACCTATATCATATATTATAATTTATATTTTTGTATCTTCTTTCAAATAAATAGAACATAAAGCAAAACTTTAGCAATATTTCATTTATATACCTACTAAGTAAAATAATATCATAGAAAATGAGGAATAATCTTATTATTGACCTCAATGATCAATTAATATCGTTTGCGCACGTAGTATGTAAATTTGTAAATGATTACATAGGTTTCGTAATATACTCCAGCGTTGAAATCTTTTGAAACAAATATTGTTTAAACATATGCGCGCATTGAAATCTTTAATAAATTCATATATTTTACACCAAAATTACAATTAAAAATTACGGAACACTTCGAAATTGGCAAGAGTAGGTACTTTTATTATTGATTTATAATTATAATATCTAAAACTAAAAGATTTGTTAACTCTAATTTATTTGGTTTAGTAAAAATTACACTACCGACGTTATAATGCTGAAAAGTTATGTTTAGTTCTTTCTTTAAAAGTTAAAACTGAAGTAAAACACATTTTTAGAATAACAAATACATTTTTGAATAGATAAAGGTTGTCTCCAAATGCGTCTAATGCCACTTTTTTCATTTTTGTATCCTATTTTTTTATATTCATGGCTAAACATGGCCAATTTTAGCTATTTTGTGAGTTTTTTATACGTATTTTATCCCATGTTTAATTAATTTTAAAATTTAAAAAAGAGCATTAGACGCACTTGAGGACAACCTTAAGCTATTTAAAAATATCTCATTTGCTTGAAAAATCTTAATATTGAAACAAGTTTTAATGGAAAACTGAATATGGATTTTCGCCATTTCGCCATTGAACCATTTGTAATTTATTTTCTTGAATTGAATAGTTTAAATTTATATTTTTATCCTTTGTTAATTTTTATGTAACAAGCCGCACAGTTAAATCCAGCATTTAGGTACCAACCCCTCTTAAGTATAAAACTTAAGTATTATATTTCGGTTTTCCTTGTTCACATATTTTAAAATAAATTTAACAATTTAATGCAAAGATGTAGATAGGTTTACGTACCTATACTTAATAACTTAACTTCTTCTCTTCCAAAGAAAACAGTGGCAAAGTGTGAGGTCTGGATCTGGTTCGTCGATCTGGGAGGTTAAGTATAGAATGATAGATCAGTATTAATAATACGTTCAGCAAGAAACTTAATTGAGGTCTGAGAACTTTATGATGAATATGAGAATGCGTAAGCAATTCACTCAATTAACATATTTCAAACTTGATACCCGTTTTTAAAATAAGCATTCTGGGATATTATATGTTTCAGTTCTGCTTTGTTTCATTTTGACGTAATAACATATTTGGAACCTTCGATTTTATTTTTTAACAAATCTTATAAAGGAGATTTAAATTAAGATTACTGCCGAAATTAAGGCAGTACTATTCAGATCATAATATGACTGGGAATGGAAATAAATCCGCCTTTTAGTGCTGTTTTCCTTAAGCCCTGTTTGAACGAAGATTCTGAATCCTGGAAAAGAAGTTTTTTCTTTCTAGGGAGAATTACTATGTTTAATTGCGGTGCCGCTAAATTGAATCTTCAGTGAGTCTTGGAAAAAAAGAATTTATAATTTATTGATTGCTTCAAAACCATGTAATTATCACTAGAAAGAAGAAAACTTCTTCTTTTCCAGGATTCAGAATCTTAGTAGAATCTTCAACGAATCCTCGTGCGAACAGGTCTTTAAATATTGCTTATTATCGACTTTAGTGCTAAAAACAATGGCAATTTACAAAATTTGTTAAAAAAACATAAATATAGTTAAGCCTGAAACAACCTGTATATTCCGAAAAATTTGAAATATAAATATTAAAATATTTTGTCGATCATTTGAACAGTTTGATTTTATATTAGTTTATATAATGCTCTGTTCACACGAGGAAAGTTTTTACTAAAAAGTTTTTTGAAAGTAAAACAAGTGCTAGGAGCTGTCATAAAAAACTGTCAATACCGGTCATACTGGAAAATCGTGGAGGAAACTAATTATTTCTTTAAAATATACTAAAGCTAGTGATCTTAAATATATTTAATAAAATAGTTACATTCCTCGTATGAACGGTATTGACAGTTTTTTTATGACAGTTCCTCGCAATTGTTTTACTTTTAAGAAACTTTTTGGTGAAAATCGCATGACACAAAAAAATAACAGTCAATGAAAGAATTGATTACAATAATAGTAACCATGGTTATATAAAAATCTAGAAGTAATTTTTACTAGTAGCTTGAGTAACTTAACTGAAATTAATAAGCGGAAACTTTACCGTCATGTCACTTTGACATTGGATTAAAAATTGGTTAAATTGTTATTTTGAGTATAAATGAGCAATTCATAAGGTAATTGATACATATTTATTAACGTTAAATACAAATTTAGTAAATATTTCAAGTTTCTATTGTAAAAAGAATTCAAAAATAGAGCGGCGGTGTCACTGCGATCTTCTAACCGATTATGCACTCGTGCATTCATTCATGCCCAGGAATGTTTTTATCGTAACGTAATTAGCTCTCGTGTACCACTTCAGCTAATTAAGACGTTGTTGAAAAGCACTAAAAAAAATTACCGAAAAGAATTAATGCACATGTTGTGTGATATTATAAATGAAAACTTTCCTCGTGGGAACGGGGTACAACCGAGCATCCACGGTATTTGCTAAATTAATAAATCATTAATATTATTAATTCATATTTATTCTAATTTCAAACGATAAACACTTCAAAAGAAAGACAACAATCACAGTTTATCTTCCTCAGTTTACATTCCGCAACTCAGTTGATGTGTCTCGGTCAATTTCACTCACTCCGGAAGAATCTCGTAGAAAAAGCTCCCCTCTCTCTCCTCTCCTTTCCTCTCCATTCTTCTCCCCCCTCTCCACTCACTCTCCAGCAGTTCTCGGCACGGGACACCGCGCGCGCGATACGATGACTAGATCCAACGCTGCGCTCACCAGGTGGTAGATGAAAAGAGACTTTGCGTCATCGTAATTATATTTTATTTCTTGTAGTAGGCGCTCTCGACTCACAACACTTTTAATTACGCGAAGTTAAAGGGGAGTTAATTCTCGCGAGTGGGCGGTGAAACTGCGAGTTGTTCAACTGTTACTGCTTGATGATGTGCCCAAGGGTTGTGAGTCATTTACTGATGGGAGGAACGGAGTTTGTATTATTTGATGATGTATTAGAGGGTTGCTTATTGGCTTTTTACATTTACTCGAAGGGGTTGCTACAATCTGGTAATATTTTTAGATTAATTTATGTCAGAAATTGCTGTCATTATAACCGGTAATTCCAACCGCACAAATAACGTTCAGGTTCGGTTACCGGTTCACTGTGTTTTATAGTATTCAATTTTGTTCCAGATTTCATATTTTTATTATTATTTCAAACAATTCGACATGAATCGTCCATAGAATGTTCAAAATATCTTATTCTTGTACTTTAAGTAATATTACGTAAGTCTATCCTAGCCACATGCTGAGTACGATCAAAAATTACATACTCAATACAAACATCTCAGAGAATTACATGGGACACATAATTGGGATATTATTACCAAATTATTAACATTGGGATGTTATACATATAATGTAACTAAGGGCAGACATTAGAAATTGCTAGGATATTAATAGGATGTTAATGGACAAAAATAGCAAGTCACAAAGCGGGATGTTCTGTTCACATTCTTGAAGTGTTCTGGGGATTTTATTTTGTCAAGTGGGACAGAAAAGATTTTCTTGCTCTAAAATAGAATGGTACTTGACTAAATTCAAATCTGGGTTTTCAGAACCACAATTCATCATATACTCACAGCTATCCATCCCATAATAATTTTCTAACTACCTACAAAAAAGTAGGTCTACCTGTTTATCATGTTCCATGATATAATGATAGATGTTATATTAGTGGATCATTATTGTATTCTAGTTAGTAAAGAAGAAGGCAAGAGAACAAATTTTCTAGTTTTTACCGTCTGCTTCCATTTCCATACAGAATACAGATGATTTGTATCCGGCTAAAAATTTAGTAGGTATTGAATTTTCAAAGAATAAGTACCTATACATATTCAGGTTCCTTGAATAAGCGATATTTACAGTTTTGATATGATGTTTGTATGTATTTGTGTGTAGTGGAATGAATGTATGGATGAATGGATGGATGGATGTATGGATGGATAGATGGATGAATGTTGGAGGACCGATTTCTTAAATACTAGATAACAAAAACTTTAGAAATTTTGTATACTACATCTGTGCACCCTAAGATTTTGGTATTAATCATTAATGGGTACACCAGTCATTTCTTCTGGACAAACGAAGGTCCAGAAGAAGGATAAAAACGTAGCTGAAACGTCGACTTTTGAATAAATAACAAAGTCTTAAAATCTAAAACTTTTGTGACTGGTGTATACATTATCTCGACCTTCGAACATCAAAATTTCAACAGTCAAGATTCAATTTACATTAATCATTAAACTGAAATAGAAATTTACAAGAAAATCTGGGCATATTAACGATAAGTGTTACTTTTTGTTAGAAAAACAATTCTCCATCTTTCGTCTGTTAAATTTCAAACTGAATTCTGAACATATTAATATCTTTTAAATATACAATATTGAAAGACCAATCAAAGAACAAATATTATTTCAAAATTAAATTAATAATAACTACTATGCTGACGTTTTAAATTATAATTTCGCCACACCTCGCCAGTTTTCTAGTTTGGAAACTGCGTAGGCAGAGTACAATATTAATAAAAAATAACACAATGAAATGTAAATTATAAACAAACTAATTAATTACAGTACAGTTAGAACTGACCAGATAGATCCAGCTCTGAACTTATAAACTCGCTTTTAACTTCTAAGCAAGACAATATTCGTGTGTGGTATGTTCTACCAGTAGTATCTCATAGTTCATAATGTTAGCATAAAACCGGTAATGTTTTTATAATGAACTACGTTGTGACTAAAGTGAATTATGTCATACAACAAATTCATTAGGAAAATGTGAGTTAATAAATACGACATTATAATTCTAATACAAAAATTCATGATGGCAATTAAATGATTCATACATTCGCTTGTAAATGTCCGTAAATGTCTTTACAAATTAAGGAAGTATATTCTACATTTGTAATTATTGTTAAGTATTATACGGTAATAGCTATTTTTAATATTGCAATATTATGATTTCATAGTTTAAGTTAATCTTTAATCTTAGAGTATAGAAAATTATAGAGGTAGCATACTCTGATTTTTTGGGTGTGGGATTGAAGCCATGAGACGGGAGGGTGGTGTGCTACTAGAGCGTACAAATATGGCGAATATATTTATATTTATTCTGAAAGTTTTATAAATAGTAAACATACCACGGAAAAACAGAATGCAGAAAATGTTATTACTGACCTTATATTTCAAATAAAACATATTTTATACTACGTTCAATTAAAATTTGACGACGTAATACAAACAATTTTCATCTGTCAAATTCTGAGACATGTTAATGTCAAAATAACCTTACTTAATTGTTATTAACTATTATTTTATTTTATCTCTTCACTATTAGTAATCAAAGGTATTAAAATAATAGGTATGCTTTTTGGACTTGAAAATGGACAATTGCAGACCTATGCTTCTTTGAAGAACGTTGCTAATAGTGATCGTTTGAAAATATTTTCAGTCGCTGCTTACATAAATCTATTCCAGCAATCATAAATAATAAGTTTTAGTTAAATTTGTACTAATATTTCAATTTTCAATCAAAATTTTTTCTAAATATCAAGTTTATTTACATTTATGTTTCTTGTATTGTTTTCCTATATTCCAAATTTAAGTTTTCGTGGACATGATTACAAGATTTCTGATGCCCATGTCACACCGGCGTGGCACGAAACAAGGTGCTCAATGTGGCATTTTGCCTAGTTCAAAGCTGTCAAAAGGGTGTCACACCGGTGTAGCAAAATGCCATACGAAAATTTATGTTCATTTCGTATTTTGAAGGTTTTTGAAAATTATTTTTGACAGCTGAGAATTAAAATTCATTAATTCTTTGTGTTAATTAAATCAATAATTAGTTCATATATTGTCAAAAGCTTAAAGGGTTATATTCTTATTATCTAATTACTTCTGTTACTATTTTGACATCAATTATTCACCAAATGTCAAAAATTATATTGTGGTCTCACTGGGAAATCAGCAACAAATTTCCATATGACAAAATGCTCGATGGAATAGCGGCGATAAAATTTTAACGTTATTCATTTGTTCCATTGAGCACAGTGCTTCGTGCCACGCCGGTGTAACATGGTCGTGATGATTGCTAATCGTAGAAGGAATGTGTTAATGTGTTTACTTCTGGCTGAAAGTATTTTTGCAGTCTTCGACTAGTAATGTCTAGCTTTAATCTGAAAAAGGCTACTTTTAGCCTTTGGCATAACAAAAAACGATTTAATAAATCGTTTAGTAAAGAATGCTCATTTACAATTCTTTTTAAAATGCGTTCTTTTACAATCTTACTTCAACCTTATATGTCCATTATGTATAAAACGCATTTATGTAAAACTATTTCTGAGTTAGTTACAGTATTCTTAAAACTAATTATGAAATTATTTCTCTTTTTTAATATTATCCGGTAGTTATTACAATCTTAATAAATAGATGCACATAATTCACACTGATTTTAAATTCATAATCAGTAAATAAAACTTATGCATTGTGAAATATATTCGAACTTTATGTCTTTATTTTGCAGTGAATATTAAAATTAAATAGTAGGTAACAGTAAAAGAAAATAGTTAAAAAGCAACTACCACATTACCAGTATTATCATAAAAAGAATTAAACTAACCAAATAATGAAACTAATTACATTGCTCATAATTCCTAAACAATTCAGTTGTATTTAATGCAACACGCGCGCAAGCTATTCGTTTAAAAATTAGTCGAAAGCTTGGCAAACAAAACTGAGTTGGAAGTTCCGGCAACTACAATTTAACACTGTCCGGTTGGTACAAGGGTTTATCGCACTTTTAATTTGGAGAGTATAATTTCGCGTTAGGAATTAGTAGAAGTTCGTCTCTGGCCATAATCAGCTAAAATAGCATAGTTCTCTCTGAGACTTGAGAGTAGCGGCAATGCGGTGACATCAGGGCCGAACTTAGGAGGCACGTGCTCACTAGAGAACCTTTATACTGAGGGAATAGCAGTGGTCCTCGATTGCCTCCACCCCCGTAAATTCCCAGAAAAAAGGATATTTACATTTATATTTTAACGTAAATACAAGTATTACACATAAATATTTTTTTTAGATGGCT
This sequence comes from Agonum fuliginosum, assembly GCA_947534325.1. Lineage (NCBI taxonomy): Eukaryota > Metazoa > Arthropoda > Insecta > Coleoptera > Carabidae > Agonum > Agonum fuliginosum. The sequence goes on from OX384029.1 coordinate 2,769,698, forward strand.
ATTGCATAAATAGTTGTTTTACGTATCCATTGACAGCCCTAAAGTGACACTTTTTTTGACATCTGTCAAAATGACTACTTTACGGCCGCATTTACTTCACGGCCGCTTTTACTTCACGGCCGCTTTTACTTCACGGCCGCATTTACTTTACGGCAGCTAAATAACAAATTTATTTAATTTTAATTGGTAAATATATTTAGAAGTAATTACCTACAACTTAGTTAGCCTAAATTATATAAATAAAATTATTTATGATACTAAGAAACTTTTTTTGACAAAAAATTATATATTTTTGTGATAGCCACCTTAAAAATGTTGTGTGCACCTCGGATTAAAAGTGTTTTTAGCCTCACCTGAATTGCTGGCCTCGGCCTACGCCTCGGCTGCAAACTTCAGATTCCGCCAAAAAAGATCACTTTTACAGCCTTGATACACAAATAACTATTCTGATATAGTCGACATTTTTATTTTATTTTGTAGGTACTTAATGTTGAAAGCAGGCTATATACGTTCATTCTTAGTAGATATAGAAATAGTATAATAATTTTAATGAAACAGAGTTCCTATACCAAAATTGAGTTCCTGAGTTAAACCTAAATACGATTAAATATTAAGCATGTAATCCCCATTACATGAAACGTGCATGGGATTTAAAAAATAGTTATTTCACTATTAATAATTGAGATATTTTAACGCGTGAGAGAAGCGAACGCATTAAATTCGAGATTATTAATCACCTATTAACATATGAGTTAGTTACAATATTTTTCCGTTTATCATATCTTTTTTATTTGGAGAAAAACTAATTTGATTCCATGACAAATATGTTAGGTTAGTAAAGTTTGGTACTTCCGAGCATCAGTTTTACGTGAATAATATTTAGCTAGAACTGTCGAAATAATCTCGATTAATTCTGTTAAGCATTTTCTACAACTTAGTGCTAGCTAATATACTATTATAATTACGTGTGTTGAACGCATTCAAAAAAATTGTTGATTAATAAAAATCATGCATTAATAGGGGTCATTAATGTATGAGTTTTTTGCATTAATGATACTCAAAATTAAGTATATTATTCTTGTACTTGTGTGATATTACGTTAGTCGGTCCAAGCTACATCCTGAGTACGATCAAAAAGTACATACTCAATACAAACATCTAATAGAATTACATGGGATACAGAATTGGAATATTAATACTACATAAATACATTCAGTCAAAAATTTTCAATGGTCTTCCTTGAGCTGAAATTTAAAGTTCTTCCGCGAGAGAATATAGTAAAATTTTTGTAGAAGAGAAACGGTTGGAGTTTCAAATTTGTATATTTTGCCAAACTTTGAAAAGCTGTATCTCGGAAACTATTCTACCGAGCCCATTCTGATCTCAGATTGTAGACAATTTAATCTAGTTTAATGTATGTAATGGTTTTTGTCGAAATCGTGCTCCTTCATAGTCAAAATGGTAAGAAACCGAAAAAAGTGCAAAAATTTAGCAGTTTTTGAGATATTCAAAAGTGTTCCGCGGGGTTGCCGAGGTCGAAAACTTGGATTTTGCATCTCAGTCACATCCTATACAAGAAAAAAAATAGAAACCTACTATCACCACTTGATGCAACTTAGGCCCATTATAACCATGACAAGGCTACTGGACTATATAGTATTATAAGCACAGATTACTGTATGTGAATCTCCATTTACCTAGTTTTGGATCCAGACATACATTCATCTAAGCGAGTTCTGATTACTGAAAATTTTTGTTAAGAAGCACGTATCTGAATGATATTGGGAGGGCCGGCATGATAGTCGTTTAAGACTCTTAATAAAATATCTAGATCCGGCACTGGATGGCATCGCCTTTTCCGCCGCTGTTCAACTGTTAATTCACCATCTCATTCGCTTCTCTGACTGTAATTGAACGACATTGCCGAGGAAATTAACTTGACTCGATGATAAAACTGCAATCATTACGTCTGCTTCGATTCAATTACTCCTTCTGTGAATGTATACTTGAATATTATTAACAATAATAATAACGTAATCGCGTTTAGAACACGAAGGCGAACGTCGTAGACAGAGGACCTTAAAGGCTGGTTTATAATGGATGTGTGCACTAAGGTTTCGGGATTTGAACCTCTTTGGGTTAAGTAAGACTTTTAAGAGCAATATGATTTTTCTTAAATTATCTCGATAAATAAAGCATTTATTATAATATATGTTTCATTAAAAAAATATAACAGAAAATTTTTTGAAAGAATTTTCTGTGCCATTTGTTAACTATAGGACAATTTAAATATACTTTTTTGAAATTCCAGTATCTTGTTGTCCATAATATTAAATTTGTTTCTACACAAAATTTGAATTATTATGACAGTGACAGTACAGTTGACATCTTTTGCTTATTTATTTACATTATCGTTTACATATTACATGAATATGAAACTATTAAAATTTATTGGATTAGTAGAATAAGCAGAATTAGGCGAGAGGTCGTGTGCTAGCCACAGCAGATTTTTATTTTATACTTTGCCACGGCGTTTTACTTTACTACTATGTGAGTTGCCAGTCAACCCGACCTCTAGCCGTGTCTGATAGATAGAGGTCACCAAGTTAATTAAATCAAACTTGGAATGGTAACGGGAGTGGGTACCGATCCAATTTAGGCCATGCCATGTTGATCTATATGAAACTAGTAAAATTGGTTTGATTATTCACATCATCTGTCATCTGTTAAAAAAAGTAATAAAAATGCAAAATTTTAAATTTCACAGCTAATCAAAATCAGATGGAATGATTGTTTTGTACTAGTAAGGTTGTATGTCAACAATTCACTGCTATACCTCATTTCATGTGAGAAAAAGGCGAAATTGTATGAGTGTGGAACGGACTGCATTCACAGTGCCATCTGCGTTTTTCTTATGCGAAAGTTGTAGATAAGTACTTTTAAGTGACTATACAACAAATGAACATTTTTATTATAATCTGTATTATCATTTTGAATGCACAGTTTTTAAGCCCGTATTACATTAAGCAACAATTGCATGTGCAATTGCAACTTGCTACTAAGAGCGGCTATAAATTGCAAATGCCAGTTTTTTTGCTTTACATTACACAAGAAGCAATTTCAATATATTTTTGCTGTCACTAAAAGCATTACCAACTGAACATATTTATTTACGAGAATCACAACAATCAAGGTAATGACATGTTTCACAAACGCTTGAATTAATATAAAATTGGAATTATATATTGTTTTAAGATTGAATATGGATAGGAAGAAAGCGATCCTTATGTCAATGATAGCTTAAACCTGACCTATTTCATACTGATAGCGATATTTAAATTGGCAGCATAGTGAGAAAATAAAGGTTACGAAATTGCCAGTGCAATTGTTGCACCAAATTAGAACGTGGGCTATTCTCGTGCTTCTGATTGCGGCAACAAATAGCACCAGCAATTTTCATATTACATTACGCTATATTGACGCTATTTGTAGTAAGTTGCAATTGCACATGCAATTTTTGCTTAATGTAATACGGGCTTTAGGTTATTGTTTGAAGTTCAAGAACATTTTTCAGTATAAATTCACTATTTTAAAAAACACAAAAAAACACATTTGACGTTGACATCTATATTTTATCAAAATATTTGATTTCTGAAATCATGAAAAACTGGCATTTTAATTTAAAACTAAATATAATTTAATGAATAATCTCTTGAATACCATTCGTATACATAGTTCAGTAGATTATTTTCTTGGTAGTTATGTATTATATACTCATGTACCTTCCTACCTTGTGTTAATTTATATTTATAAAACAAATAAACTACAATGAACAAATTTTAAACTAAATACCTTTCGAAATATTTTCAAATATTAAACAAAATCACTTTTAATCACTTAGTGTCCATACGTCAACGTGCAAATCACTCACAAGTGCACCGTTGTTTAAGTGCAAAATTTGACCACTACCCACTTCACATGAATCGTCCATGGGATGTTTAAAAATGTTTTAATCTTGTACTTTAAGTGATATGACGTAATTCTATCCTAGCCACATCCTGAGTACGATCAAAAATTGCATACTCAATACAAACATCTCAGAGAATTACATGGGATGCATAATTGTGATATTATTACCAAATTACAACATTGGGATGTAACATAGATAATGTTACCAAGGGCGGAACATTAGCAATCGCAAAGGTATTATTAGGATGTTAATGGGCAAATATAGCAAGTAACAAGCCGGGATGTTCACATTCTTGAAATGTTATGGGGATTTTATTTTGTCAAGTAGGTAGGTTCGCATTCTTATTGAAATACCCCAACATTAATACAGAATAAGTACCCTGCAACATCTATTACAAAGCAGCCTTAACCAGGTCTTCCCATACATACTAACGTTTCGGGTTGGGTGCAAGACAGCGTGAAATTACGTAGTGTGTGCGGGCAGTCTGACTTCCCAAAGGGTTCGTCGGTACAGCAGTCGTACTTCACAGCGACCCGCAATTCATCTCCCGCTTTCCGGCCGCAACCGACCACTTTGCTCCCCCCGTGTCCAACTCTTCCACCTCGTTTACACGGCAAATACGCAGCGCTGCCGAGCTACGTGAACGTGCTTTCTTCGTGTTGATTAAAGCTTGGAGGAGTACTACTGCAGTGGCAAGCTCTATGAGGATTAGTTCAAGGGGTAATACCGTAAGATTTTTTTTACTGTTTCCCACATATTAAGTAAACGAATAATTTGCTTTTTTGTTTTTTAATTCTGGCAAATGGTGTATCTAATAACGGTAAAAAATGTAAAAATGTCCTAGGGATTGTTCAACAACGATGAGCACGTATTATTTAAGCCTAAAAATCTCTTCATTACATTAATCAAATTTACGGCATTTAACGTAAATTATTAAGATTAACAATTTGAACGATTCTGACTGAGACAAATAGGGTAGGTAGTTTACCATAGTAGCAAATTAGCAATCCAGTCCATTATATTGAAAGGAGACCTCAAAAATGAGTTATTGCCATGAAAAAAGTTTTCAAAAAGTTAATAGTTCTTTAAATATTTGAGATACATCTACGTCGCAGTAATGCGTTTTCACGTGTATTCTTACTTACAGTAATAAAGAAGCTATCAAATTGTATTTTTTATTTTGTAACATTTAGAAACAGTTGATTTTACATGAGTACATTTTAATTCCAGCCCCATGGTTTGAGAAGATTTTCAGCTATACATCTACGTTACACAAACTTTAAAAATTAATTACAGCTTTATTAAGAATAATTAAGGCTTATCAGTACTCTCAATCGTTTTCAAATAACATGAAGTTTCAATAAAAACTTTTTTTTAAATGGTAAACTACCCTATTGGTCGAAGTGGTTGAATTCCACTGTAATAACATCTGCCATTTTATAATTGGGAGTAAATCTTGAATCATGGTGTGCGGTTAAGTCGTCAAATGGTTGTTTGTGGATACTACGAGTATATTGGAGAAAATATTTTTATGCAGTTATACCGGAATTCTTTGAGGATTCTTTCACGCTTCTGAATCAGAATTATGAAAAAAAAAACTGTTTTAAAGCTATAAATGAATAAGAAGTCTTCATTTCCAAGACTCATTGAAGTTTCAATTTAGCGGCGCCGCTATTTGACAGGCAATGCTCACCATGATTCTTCTTCTCAGAAATCAAAAGCATGGAAGAATCCTCAAAGAATCCTTTCAGTATAAGAATTTTTTGTTCACAAACTGCTGTTCTTTAAGGCGCTACAACTTGTAAATCCAGAAGATTAACAATTTGAACGATTCTGGCTGTATTATAAAAAATTTCAAATTGAAATTTAACATGAAGAATCATGACTCGTTAGTGAATCAACAAATGCAAATTATTAATTGCTGTGTCACCAATTAGCAAAACTTGGAGCTAATTTTTATCATTTACTAATCCATATTATACGTTGATTAAGCACAAAAATAAAAAATTTCTTTTGAAATCGATAATATACATTAATCGGAAGACGGGTATAGAGATTTTTTTTAAACAGTTAACCCATTGACTGTAATAACTTATGTAAAACTCGCATTTTTAGTAATTTTTGGAAATTATTTAACAAAACACGGCATTGTTTTTTGTAAATTTCATTCTATAGCCATGTAAGCACAACCTATAAGTACATCATTGTAAAATATTAGGTCACCAATTTCAAAACCGAAGTCACAAAATGATTTATTGTAACATGCTTTTTTGCTTTGCATTTGATATCAAGAGATAGGCCTTAATAGAATGTGTACCTGACTGAATTTGAACCAAATATGTCAGAACATAGTCGATAACATAACGCACTCAGTTATCCGTCCCATTACCAAAATTGCGCTCTATTCCTTCGTAGCTACATTTTCATTTAGTGATAATTTATAATTTAAGTTTTTGAAAAACAGCAACATTACTTAAACGAGCACATAGTAAGTATTTAATTTACATGTACTTTATAGCACGACACCGTGCATAAAAATAATGAACATGTTTCGCGTTCGATGAAATCCAGTTCCTTCTACAAGTCGAACATATGGCGTGGAATGACGTAGCAATTGCGAACCAAGTTGTTCAAGTATTCTCGGTTCCTCCAACGAACACAGGCGAGAGGGAAAATAAAGGGAAGAGGAAAAATGCAGCGAAGCCGCTAGTTTACAAAGGGGAGACACGAGTGTCATGAGCGTCTGCTGGAATTATTTATTTTATAGTATCAACTGTTATTGCCATTTAATATGAAACTATATTGATAATGATACTAGGGAGGAAAATACTGTTTTCTTCCCGCTACTGGCGGGAGAAAAATACTGTTTTCCTCCCGCTTGCAAGAAAGGTAATTTCTAGACTTTATAAATTAAAAATTGAAGATAAATTCCAAAATTAACAAAAAATTCCAACCAAATTTTTTTTCATTCAAAAATTATTGTATAAATCTTTTATTTCTGAACAATGAATGCGCGGGAGGAACGCACTGGCTTTCCTCCCGCGTGGGAGGGAAAACTCGCTTCCCTCCCTCCATTAGCAAGAGGAAAACACTGCTTTCCGTCCCCGAGTGACGTAAATATATTTTCCTCACTGTGAGGAAAAATAGAGTACTTCACAAGTGGGAGAAGTAAAATGCTCCTGTAACTCGTGTCCTGATTGGCCACGAGCACACTTGTGACAGAAATATTTTACTTCTCCCACTAGTAAAGTAATATACTATTGTGGGTACCTATAATATAGTAAATGAGTAGATAGAGTATAGCAGGAGGTCTTGTGCTGGCCACATCAGATTTCTCAACTTTTGATGAGTAAAAACAAAAGTTAGATTTACATTCTTAAAAAGACCAGAAAATTATTTGGATCACATAAACTATGAAACTTAGATACAGAATAATAAGAAACCTTGTAGTTCAGGTAACTGCCCCTTCCCCCTCTGTGTACGGCTATGGAGAGAGATGAGTATACTGCAACCAGAAACCGCCACGCGCGCGGGCAAAAAACGAAACGTTAGTTAGTTGTGTTTAATTTAACCGCTCGTCCCGAGAGGTGAGTGATTTACTCCGGCGTGCGACGAGACATCTTCCGGGCTGTGACCTGAACCGACACAAGCACCCCCGCCCAGCCTATAAAAAATACTCAAGCAAAAAACTAATTGCATTGAATTTCACGGATACTCTTGCTTTTTATCCGTTTATTTTTTGGTCAAAACGCTTTTCAAGTTATAACTGAATTGTTTCTCAATTTTGAGGATACCACAAAAGGATTTTTTTTAATACTTTTATTGGTTTGTTGTTCTCTCTAATATTTTGAGGAAAAATTACATGCAAAGGTTTAAATAATGTTCATTGGTTAAATAAAATATATCAGTAGTATATTATAAAAAAAAAATGTGTTCACTACAAAAAAAAACCATTAATACTTTGTAAGTTGACGACTGAGAGTATGTAAGTTGGGTTAAAAGCTTGATATATTTTTTGCTTTTAAGTTTAAGCAGCCCGTCTCCCTATTATCCGAATTTTTATAACATTCTCGATTTCACTTTTTTTCAATTCCACATTGTTCCACAGACCCACGGCCGTCCGAAACCAGCCCGAAAATAGTACTTTGCAGCATCTTAGCATGTTAAGGATGAAGAATACTGCATAATTGTTTACGTTCCAAGTAAACTACCAGTTTATTATTGACTTTAAGATAACGTTTTTATAAAAATTTAATAGACAAAACAATCTACAGTTTGTTATACTTTCTTAATATTAATATTAAGAAATATAAATCTATCATGTAACCGTGTAAAGTTTGCATAAATTGGACATTTTTAAGAACTTTTATAATAAGCTATAATTTTTATTAAAATTTAAGAAAGGTACAACTGCAATTGATCCTAAGTATAATAATCCTTGTTGAAATAAAATTTTACCATTTTTGTACTGGCCGCAAAACACTTGCTACATTTGTAGATTTTGTGCTAAGGTAGCCATGTTAGAAATAAATACAAAACTGTTGAATTGAATTATTGAGAATTCCAATTAATAAAAATAATAGAAATTTGGGCAAGTATTTAATTGTAGAAATGTGACGAGTCTCTTCAACTATTCCATCTTTTTATCGAAGTTATATTAAATACTAGGTATGAACTAATTGAAAAAGCAATTTGAAATTTTCAGGTTATATTAAAAAAGCGAAATGATGTATCTCCATTCACGTTTTAATAACATATCCGTTCGGTTTAGAACCAATCCGAGTATTCGAGTATTGTAATGAATTTCAATACTTTACAAAGAAAAATAGTAAAAGTTAAAACCGAGCTGTTTATTGTACATATGTAGGAATGAACAAGGTAGCACGGGAGTGTTGTATTATGAACAAGCTTTAATCAACACGAAGTAAGAGCACGTAGTGAAGCCAGTGTTGCGTTGTATTTGCTCCTCTAAACCAGGTGGAAGAGTTGGACACAGTCCAAACAGAATGTGAGGAAGGGGTCAGAACTCCTCTGATTACATTTGAAATATTTTTTTCCTACAACTGTTCGATTTCTTTGTTATTACCTAACAATTATTGCTTTGGTTATGAGTGGAAAGAAGACAAATGCAGAACAAGTGTTTTTCTGTAAACGTGAAACACAAGTGCGTTTCGTTTACGCAACTGTCAAAACCAAACTTAACAGTCCGTGAACTTAACTGACTGCGATAGTTTAGTTCATATTTTAGCTACTAACGAGTAGCCACTCTACTAACTAACTAACCTCAATTTCTGTTTCAATTGTAGCAAAGATTAAAAAAAGAAAATTATATCGAAAAATTTCTAAATAACGTAGAACAAATGAACCAATCAACAAACAAACCATAGCAACGCCGTAAAACAAAGTTTTAATGTAATGTCATTAAAATTTACTAAATCATGATAATATTTTAGTGATTTGCTAAATTATTAGTTGTAGGAAAAATGTTGTTTACAACACGTGCCAAAAAAGATTACGTGCACGTGCAGATTTCCGCACTAGGCAAACCTCGCGCGTTAAACTCTGCACTTTCACGTAACGAGTCTTTTTCGGCACTTGATATAAAAATAACTATATCAATATCAATCTATGTTTCCCAAAACGCTATTACATTACAGCATTTGAAGATTTTCTCGCAAACGCTTTGTTTGGAAAGTTTGGATTCTGCGAAGTTACAAATAGAAACGTGAACAGTTTTGTAAAAAAATAATAAATTAAGTAACTGCTTGACATTGCTCCTCTGTTAAATAATTTCTAAAAATTACTAAAAATGCGAGTTTTACATAAATTAATACAGTCAATGAGTTAACTGTTTAAAAAAATCTCTCTATACCCGTCTGCCGACTAATGTATATTATCGATTTCAAAAGAAATTTTTTATTTTTGTGCATTAATCAACGTATAATATGGATTATTAAAAGATAAAAATTAGCTCCAAGTTTTGCTAATTGATGTCACAGCAATTAATAATTTGCATTTATTGATTCACTAATGAGTCATGATTCTTCATGTTAAATTTCAATTTTAAATTTTTTATAATACAGCCAGAATCGTTCAAATTGTTAATCTTCTGGATTGACAAGTGCGTAGCGCCTTACATAACGTCGTAAGTTTTATTAAATTTTATCTTTTTTATTAACAATTACCAATTTTAATATATTTTACCAAATTCCTTTATTTTGACGTATACTTAAAGTTATTTGCCCAATTTTTATTTTAAATGAAAGATAAAATGTAACTCTATTGAGCTACTGTCGTATATTTTTTAAAATTTTGCTACGAGCAAAAAGAAGCAACAATTAATTTGAGCAAAAAATGTCTTCGTAATTAAATACAATTTTTCACAGTTTAATTGAATCAAATTTGAAAAAATAATGCCTAGTGCACACGGAGAAACATTTTGACAAGTTTCCAGAAAATGAAGATTTTTTTGAAAAACAATAAATGTTTATGATTACATGTCACATTTGACGATTTGACAAATAAGAAGTTAGTTGCACTTCACAACGTTTCCTGAAAACGCCTCATTTTTATAGGCGCTGTTAAAACTTTGAAGTTTCCGGAAACTTTTCAGGAAACATGCCAAAATGTTTCTCCGTGTGCACTAGGCATAAGACAGGAGCTCAATAGATACATTATGTACTCTACTATATAAAAATCATGATTTTGTTGTTTTGTTTTGAATGTAATTCGAACGCTTTTGGTCACCGGTTTCCCCCTTAACTATATATTTCTTTTTCTCTAAAAAGAACGAAGATTTACGTGTAATAGTTTTGTTTTTTTTTTCTTACTGCAACTGTTTATTAAGTCCGACGTTAACAAGTTGTGTGTGCTGTACTATTTATCTAATTATAACGGAATTTAAGGTGTTGCAAATACAGAACAAATATAGAAACAGTAAATACAGCAGCAAATTAATGCAAACATGAAACGAAAATATACAAAATTTAATTCCATGAATATTTTAATACGTTCGTTTTCTCCCTCAAGCTATAACTCAGTTTGTAATTCATACGCTTCGCACACGTATTACCACTGCAATAAAATAAATAACATTTATAGTATTATAATAATTTCAGTTAAGCGGAAAACTTAATAAATATTTACATAAAATCGTAACGACGGAATGCGATTTATTTTCTATAAAATAACACGCAGATTTCTCTCACAATTACAGTCAGACTCATAACTTGTCTATGAAATTGAAACTACCTGATAGTGTGATACTTGTTGACAGACGCATAAATACATTCACGCAAATTATTCAAATTGTCTGTTTCTTCACATATAATAGTTTTTTACCCTACTTTACTATTTTACGACCATTTTCTATGGATTTATAGGCTATCTACAATCAAATTGTAAACTAAATAAACTGTCAAATCATTACAGTATTCAAAATATCGTTAAGAATGTGGTTTTGTCGAAATGTGGAACGAATTTGGAATGACTGATTTGTAAAAAGAATATTATGTGGGTAAGAGCTGGTGACAAATTGCGTGGACGTCCGGTAAATAATAGTTATTTATCTACGACTAATGTATAACATGAACATTAAATGTGTGATATTTGTTACATAATGCCATATATAATTATATAATAATCAGTATTCCCTCCTCTGCACCAATCAGAAAATTATTTTGCCTGAATCAATTTCTCTGTGCACATTTTTTTTAAAACATTACAATGTTTAATGATGTAACTATAGTGATAGATAATTGACATTTGGAAATGTCAACATTTTTGCGTATTGGTATTTAATTTCTTAAAATCTTGTAAGTAATAATTTAGTCGTAGATAAAGTGCAGTATAAAACTCGCCCTCAGATGTTTAAAACGCTTTGCTCGCTAAAAATTATAACCTTCATATTCAGGAATAATAGCATCCATTATAGCGCCGTTGTAAAATATACTATTATGTTACAAGTGGGATAAGTGTATTATTACAGCCGTGTAATCACATGAGTGCTGTAATATGCTTTAGCCCACATGTGATATACAAAATTTTATCCACGATTGCTTAAAATTCATAAAAATCTATAAAAATCGTCAGTTTGAAATTTTAAAAATTATATATTTTGACAATTGATAGAAGATGTCAGTTTTTATAATTTTGATTTAAAATCAAAGCAACAGGGTACATACAATTTGTTCGGAAGAAGGACATCCTGCATGATTTAATTACAAACAAATTCTTATATATTTGATATTTATTTAGTATTCGTTTATAAATTATTTATTACAGGCAGTATTTCAAACTTGATTTATTCCATGAATATTTAAGGAATAAATAGCTAGACAAGTAAAGTACAATAAATGCGAGAGGTAATATGACAAAAGCATATTACTTCACTAGTGATGTAATATAACAAATTACCTCACTCAAGTGACGAAAATAAAATGATTATTATATCACTGGCGTGGATAAATGAAGTAATTTGATTGATGGTTCATCATTTCAAGTGCGAAATCTAGTAATCAAAATTTCGTGAAGAATGTGGTTGATATGGTAGAATTTTGAATGACCGATTTGTAAAGTGAATATATGCGGGTGAGCTAGTTGGTGAGTAAACAGATTGATGTGATTGATGGCTTGGTTCGAGTGCGAATGATTCTGAGTGAGAAGAATAAAAATGTATGTATGAAAAGGATAATATGAATGAGGACGAGGCAAAAGAATGTGTCAGGAATGTTATATTGCTGAAAGTTTAAATTGATGAATATTGAGAATGTGTGAGTTTTTATTTTATTTTCTAAGAACATTTTCTAAGAACATTATTGTTTTAATACCTATGAGCTACTACGAGATATTATGTTGTTATATTATACCCTGAAGAATCATTTGGAAAATCACTAACTTTTCCCACCAAAAGTTAGGTACCTACTAATTTTTTTAATATCAAGACAAAATTTTAATTGTCCACATGAAATGTTATTATACGAGTAGGTACTGTACTATGTAGGTAAACCAGAAAATACTTAAAGTTTAGGAGCGATAAATGATTAATAGTTTCTTACAAACATTCTGTAGCGAATCTAATATACTACTACTCTTTACAATACTTAATCTGTTTCGTTATAGATGAAGTCGCCAAGTTAAACAGCGGATAAATATTGAATTTCTTTAAAATCATTGTTTTAGTCTTGTTTCGCACGATATTAATTAAAACTGCCCGTATAAATTATGATTTAGACAGAGTGTTACGCGAAATAACTACTTTGCGGAACAGTTGGTTATGCACAGATGCGAACTAAACGAAGGTATTTTTAATCTGCGTCATAGATATTCCTACCTACTTTATGTTCAACTAACAAGAGAATCGGCCAATTATTTGCAGATATAAAATAAGAAACATATTTCGTAGAAATGGAAATACAATATTTCCTTGAATTTGTTTAAACGTACTTAATTATGTAGATATTTTCCTTAATTTTGAATATAATGAGAAGATTTTTAAATTCTTTTAGTATTATAAAGTACGTGGCTATAGATGTATTATGTAGTTAGAGTCCCGAATGCGGGACCGTGTTCAAAAAATTAAAATTCCGAAGAAGCGTGATAAAGTTTGAATATAACCACGAATTCGAACCGCACAAAATAACGCTCTGCTCTATAGGGTTCGGTTTTATTCCGGTTTTTATATTTCTTCTACCGGTTTTGGTTCAATATCTTATTAAATATCAAGCAATTAATTTAAAAAATTTGTTCCAGTTTTGGATTAAAGTATAAAAAATTTCTAAAAAAAATTGATACAATTTTGACAAAAAAAACATTTTTCAATGAATGCTTGAAACCGTTCCGAACCGGTTAACAACCATCGTTTCGGCTCCGGTTATTGGTTTACCAAGTTATTTTTAACGGTTTTGTTTGGTTCGCGGTTTGCTAAAATAATTGTGGTTCGTTCTAGTCTACATTCCTGTTCCGGTTCGGTTCGAGTCCCTGAATATAACACTTGTTATCTTATACCACGTTTGTCCTATGGTAACGTATGGAAACATTTACTTAAAAAACGTAAAAGCAGTAGCAATTTTAAAAATGCTCACAAATTTTTACAGATAAAGAAAAATTTCTAATTTTATTTACAGACAAAGGCTGAAACTAGGTTTATGCCGAGTTACATTTTCTAATAAATCTCTTAATCATAAGTTAAAGAATGTAAAAATTGCTGAAAACACACTTTTTCATTAAATTTGTATAGGATTCCAAAGATTTCTTTGAATTCTAACTGGGCATAAACCTAAATTAATTCTTTCACAAACAAACCTATTTTTCCTTCAAATTATTATTATGCAATGAGTAAAGCAGAAACTGCTTCACCTCTAAACACGCAATATTTTGTTACGGAGACGGAACCCTTAATAAGTTTGTGCATTGAACACTTCTTTCACTGCCCTGTTTACACAACGATTCTTTGAAGATTCTTTCATGCTTATAAATCATGGATAAAAAGAAATTCGCCGTTTTGAAGCTACCAATGAATTAAAAACTCATCTTTTCCAAGACTCATTGACGATTCAATTTAGGGGCAATTCTCACCAGGAATAATTTTTCTCAAAATTCAGAAGCATGAAAGAATCATCAAAGAATCGTGGCATGCACGAAGCCAATAGTATTGTTCTCTTAGAACAAATTTGCAATTTACTGAGCTAATATAAATATGACAAGTTTCAGTCCATCTTCCATGTATTATGGGGCTGCATAAGGTAATCTGTCATATTGCAGGGGGACGAGATGACCATATTTTATCTCGTGGCAGATATATTCCGGAGAGATCGGCATAAAAATGGCAGTCTTATACAGATTTGCTTTTTATTTCCCTTGAGTGAATTCGGAAGTTCATTTCAATGTACTGCACGAAATCATTGCAATTGGCATAAACTAATAGGATTCTTTCTTCCTCATACATTATAATATTGTCATCGATTTATGTTTAGTAAAGAAAGAAAATTGTTTGTCATTTTTAAATGCGTATAAGATCTTGTAGATAATTTTTACTTAGAAATAATTAAAGATTCCAAGAATTTATGAATGGAAAATAAATAGCACTTTTCTTCGTTATTAAATTAGCATCCTTACAATTTTTCCTCATATAATTTAGTTCTTCGTAAGAAAATATAATGATTCCAGTAAAAACATAGAAATAAGAACTTACATAAAATTATCTAATATAAAAAACTGAATTTTTGTAAATGTCTCTCTGCCTGTCAGTTTGTTTTGTATCTGCATCTAGGCCGTTTGTCCGATCCGATGCAGATCTCTTTTGACTTGGGTCAAAATTAAAAATCGCTCTAGCGGACGAAAATTGAGTTTTTTCTAACCGAAACTCAATATATACCTACCATTGAAATATAATATATTTTTTAAATCGGGTCATAAATTATGTTTTTTTGCACTTCCGGGACTAAAACTGTCCTTTAGTCTTTATTTTTAGGGACTAAGGTTCTTAATTTGATCCCAAGGGATTATTTCTCATATTTAATCCCGTTGTCAAGGAATTGAATTAATTAATCCCGTTGTCAAGTAAATACGTGGTAACAATATAAATATTTGTCATAAAATTTACTGTCAAAATTACAAAATGTTTATTCTTTTAAACTATTTTACATTCGTTTGAGTATGAAGTGCAAAAAATAGCATATATACCACAGGACTAAAGTACCTTTAATCCCTCAGGTGATTATTTCCCTCACCTTCGGCTCGTGAAATAAACTTCACCCTCAGGATTAAATCATGCACTTTAGTCCCTCAATATATAATATACTATTAATTCGTTCGGATTATAATGCCCTGTTAACATGAGGAAAGTTTCCAGAAAGTAAAACAAGTGCTAGTAGCTGTCATACAAAAACTGTCAATACCGTTCATACGGGAAAACCATGGGGAAACTAATTATTTCTTTAAAATATTTTAGAACTAGTGATCTTAAATATATTTAATAAAAACAATTACATTCTCATATGAACAGTATTGACAGTTTTTTTATGACATCTCCTAGCACTTGTTTTATTTTCAAGACACTTTTTAGTGAAAACTTTTATCGTGTGATCAGAGTATTATTAGTGAGAGTTAAACATCAAGATCTAGAGTCTAGATCAATCCTCATGAAATTTAGCATATAGGTCTCTTTTGACCACAGAGTCAAATTTTAAGGTTGATTAGAGGTGGAGGTTAAGAATGTAAAATTGTATCTGGGCAACGCCGGGTACCTACCTCAACTATTAAAATATAAAATAACATAATATAGATTATATCTGTTAAGTTTATGTCAATGTATTGTTGTCATGATGTCAATCTCAAATAAGTACATTAAACGTCACATTTGTAAGTTAAATATGTCTTTCAAAGCAGGCATAGTTTGACAGGTGATATATCTAATCAGATTTTTCAATTTGTATAAAAATGTAAAATAATAAATATCAAAATTTTTGAATAATTTGTACTGGAGTTTTCCACAACAATAGCACATACACACAAACACACATACCTAGTTACATACAGGCATTATCACAAAAATATTACAAATGAAATGTAAGGATCCGAATTCGTGCTTATTCGAAATCTTACTACTCGGTTTTTAGGATGATTCTAATAATTTCTTTACAGGTATGGTGGAAGATAAAAAATATTAGGATGCAATTTTAAGATTTTCGAGGTTTTCAAGAATAATTCCAAAGGAAATAGCTAGAAATACGATAGTATTACAAATTAGCAGTTGACATTAGAATATAACTCATATCTGGACTCTAGTAGAGAACTACAAAATTAGCTTGACATCCAGAGGGAACGTTCTCGTAGAATCGTTTCCTGTTGTATCAGATGGGCCTAGCCTGGAAGCTGAACTACAGAACACATATAAACATTAGTTAAATTCTCAAAGCTTTAAGTCTTGGCGAGCGGTGGCCAATAATTAAACATTATCTGCCGGGTCCGATCTGGTGCAGAAACCCCGATCGTATTGTGCGCGTGTGCCCCATTCCCAGGGCCGGATTCAACTTTTAAGGAAATTGTCACTTGTAAACCTGCACAAGTGCATTAATTCATGCCCAGGAATTTTTTTATCAACTGTCGTGTACCACTCGATCTGATTACGTTGTTGTAATGCACGTTGAAAAACTTTCTTGTAAGAAAATCGTTATGACATCGCCGCTATTTTTGAAAATTGGACGCTGGACTTTTGTATCTAACA
This sequence comes from Agonum fuliginosum, assembly GCA_947534325.1. Taxonomy (NCBI): domain Eukaryota; kingdom Metazoa; phylum Arthropoda; class Insecta; order Coleoptera; family Carabidae; genus Agonum; species Agonum fuliginosum. The sequence continues at coordinate 2,786,893 of OX384029.1, forward strand.
TAAATTGTTACCTTATTGATTGCTTCTTTCCAGCCAAAATAACAATTTAAACAATTTTTAATTTAAATATCAAACTGACATGTAACAGACAAATTTCCATTTATTAGCTAGGTGTTTCTTCAGCTATTAGTAAAAAATTCCTGCTTAATTTTTATATAACCATGGTTACTATTATACTTACATACATACCTACTGTTTAATTATAAGTAGAATGCATTATTTACTTATACAGGTGTATCATACGCTACTTTGTATTACATCTGCATTCTAATTTGGAATATACATTTGAAAAGCAACATTTTGATTTTAATATATTTTATTAAGTTTACCAAGTGTGTGATTTTGCCATGGTGGGAAAATGTAGCTACTACTGATAAGGTGACTACGAAAAATAAAAAATAAATAATAATTGTTATTGTAAATCTCATAAAAAGAATATAAAATTTCATTTTAAAACACGTTGTGTTTTAATCTTGCGGTTTTGTACGCATCTGCGTGTTTTAAACATCGATTCTGATGCAGGTGTTATAAAAATATTATACCTAAGTGTATTTAATAATCAAATGTTTTCTACTTATATTTTTGGTATGAGGTGCACCTTTTTTAGTTGAATAGTACATATGCGGTAGTGACCATTTTTCCCTTCTCTGAACACGCTACCGCTACCTACTTTATTTGATTGATCTCACATTTTGGAATTCGAAATTTGTTTTGAATATTATATTATTTCTGTGTACTCACTAGCATCACAAATTAAGAGAGAGGGGTGGAGAGTAATGAATCTAGGAGTCGTGCACCCTAGATCCGGCCCTGGTCATCTTCTTCGGGGCGGAGGCAACCAGCAAATATTTTGAAATTCTAAATTTGCGTTTAATAATATTTTATTCTTGTGTACTCACTAGTGTCACAAATTAGGAAGGATTAGGATAATTAATCTGGGCGTCGCGAACCCTAGATCCGGCCCTGGTCATCAGGTCATCCTCTTCGGGGCGGGGACCAAATACTTTGAAATTCTAAATTTGTGTTTGAGTATTCGATTTCTGTGTACCTACTGACAAGTGTCACAAACTAAGGGGGTGGGGTAACGAAGCCAGGCACCGTGGCCCCTAGATCCGGCCCTGGCCTCCTCTTGGAGGCGGCGGCGGAGGCAGCAGCCATCAAACGCGGCTTTATGGTTAAACGATGGCCATAAATTCGGGGCGAAGTGCCCGGGTGGTTAGGCAACTTATCGTGCTGCCCGGCAAATAAACAGGAGCTAATCTACAATGTTGCCAAGCGTCGCCCGCCGCGTTATTTTATGGTCTATTATTAAATCTCATGGTGCGGCAGCTGGTTGGAGTGTTCTCTGCGGTGACGCGAACCGATATATGCATCGCCTTGTTCCCACTGCTTCTGCTGTTCATTGATTCCGAGGAGTTTACTTACAAGGACCGAGAACAAACAACGAAATCTACCCCATCTTTACTCTTTACAAGTATTTGTGCTCCTGCATTCGTCGTCATTTGCCGAATAATAAAATTCAATCCCTGTTTGAAATAACGAAAGAGTTTTGACAGTTAATTGAAGCGTGGTTTATGAGTTTGGTTCACGCCAAAACATTTTCGATGTTTGAAAAGAAGCGCCAATCTTGCTAATATTATTGTTTTAAGCTATCAAATGCAAAGCAAAGAAGCATGTTACAAAAAATCATTTTGTTACGTTGGTTTTGAAATCGATGACCTCATATTTTACTTTTAATGTTCATTGATTCCGAGGAGTTTACTTACAAACAACGATTGCAAGCCCTCGAAATCTACCCCATCTTTACTCTTTACAAGTATTTGTGGTCCTGCATTCGTCGTCATTTGCCGAATAATAAAATTCAATCCCTGTTTGAAATAACGAAAGAGTTTTGACAGTTAATTGGTGCGTGGTTTATGAGTTTGGTTCACATTTCCGATGTTTGAAAAGAAGCGCCAATCTTGCTAGTATTATTGTTTTAAGTCCCATCTCTTGCTATCAAATGCAAAGCAAAGAAGCTAGTTACAAAAAATCATTTTGTGATGAACTCATATTTTGCAATGATGTACTTATGGGTTGTGCTTACAAGGCTATAGAATGAAATTTACAAAAAACCTTGCCGTATTTTGTTAAATGATTTTTAAAAATTACTAAAAATGCAAGTTTTACATAAATTATGTCAATGGGTTAACTGTTTAAAAAAATCTCTCTATACCCGTCTTCCGACTAATGTATATTATCGATTTCAAAAGAAAATTTTTATGTTTGTGCATTAATCAACGTATAATATGGATTATTAAATTATAGATATTAGGTCCAAGTTTTGCTAATTGATGTCACAGCAATTAATAATTTTTTGGGTAATTCGTATTTGAGTTATCCGACCTTCAGAAATAATTACAGACATCATCGTAAAACTATCAAAAATGACATGTAAGGACCCTAATTCGTGGTCATCCTCTTAAAATTCACTACCCGATTTCCTGCAAAATGGATTCAAAAGCATGAAAGAATCCTCAAAGAATCGTTGTGTGAATAGATTAAAATTACTTATAAGAAACCTTTCTGAATAGCGTACTTGAGGAGACAAAAATTCTGACCGTTGTTATAGTTCCGTAGTCATTTGATATTTGGTTCAGTAAGGATTATTGGAGTTAAGACGCATACAATTTTGTAGGTTATAATTTTCTCCACTTCTTACCTACCTTAGTTATTCATACATAATTTTTAGCAGTACAAGGAACAAAAGCCAATATATCAACGAAAGCACTTTCACTTTACATTTTTACAAGTAGCATTTTACTACTTACGTATCGATTGGTATAATAACTTTCGTATTATTGCAATACTTAACTTATTAATTTTTTTATTGAACCCAAATATAAGAGAAAGATTGTTTTTTAAAACACAAAAATTATAACGAAATAAGACTTACGAGTATTGTTGATATATAGCTTTTAAGAGGCCCGTCTACCTCCTAAAATCCAGCATAAAATGTACTAACGTATATAGCGAGTGTCTTGTGGCTAATACAATAATGGTCAAATTTTATTTCAACTAGGATTTAATAGAGAATGGATTATAAAAATTCCGAAAAATTCAAAAAAGTTCCAGTTTATACAAACTTTACACGGTTATATCTCATGCTAGAAATTTATTTTAAAAATTTTAAAAAGGCACATCTGTAGATTCATTCTTTCTCTATTAAATGATTATAAAAACATTATCCTGAAGACAATAATAATCTGACAGTTTACTCGCAACGAAAACACTTTTACAGTATTTCTCAACTTCAAAATGACATTGCATAGCTAGGATGCGGCAAAGTACGAGTTTCGGGCTGGTTGCAGGCAGCCGTAGTAGTGGGGAAAAGAGTGTAATAGAAAAAAAAGTAAAATAGGAATTCGGAAAAACGTAGACGCTTAAGAAAAAATTTAATACGTGCATTGAATAATGTGATCACCAGAGATTGTTGATATAACTTGTACATAAATTTCGAAATAATGCATGCATAATAATTGGAGCAAATGTTTTGGAAACAAAGAAATATCTTGGCGTCTCATTCGCTTTGCAAATAACCGATGATTCATTTTCTCCAACTTCGAGATTCAAAATAATACGTGGAGAATATTAATTTATAAGTTATGATCGGAAAATATCAATTTGCATTATTTATTATAATTTAATATTTTGTTTACGTATTCCTAATGCTTAATACGTATGTTTTTATTTATTATAGCCGGTATTTCCGCGTTACATCAGCCGGTTGCGGACAGTGAAAAATAAAATTTATTCGCCACACCTTCCTTTATTTATAGTGACACGAATTTAAAAGTTGAAAATCTATCACCAAAAACTTTATTCATTGAGATGAAAGTTGCAAATACAAAACTTGTTCAGTATCGAAAACTACATAATATGAGACCACAGTCGATTGTTATTGTTAGTTCTTAAGAAAAACACAAAAATAGCCATTTATAGCATTATTTCAGAGTGATGTTTTTTATGACAATAATAATTTTTGAATAATTTTGCATGATAATTAAAATTAAAACACAGAAAGGAAAGTATTTAAAAAAGCCTTAGTTTCATGGAATACTGGAATAAATCTATACTTACGTAAATGGCTATTTTCTTTTGCCTTTTAATTTAGAAAATAAAATTGTTTTACGTCACTCGGGGGTGGAAAGCAGTGTTTTCCTCTTGTTAGCGAGTTTTCCCTCCCGCGCGGGAGGAAAGCAAGTACGTTCCTTCCGAGCGGGAGTAATAGCGCCCTCGCTCGGACTCGCCTGCGACTCGCCTTCGCCTCCAGTCGCCGCTTCGACCGCGGGAGTAATAGCTATTACACCCTTGGGCGAAACCGGCGCCCTCGCTCGGACCGCCGCTTCGCCAGCGGGAGTAATAGCACGCTTCCCTCCCTAGGTGCACAACAGTGTTTTCCTTCCGCTCGGGAGGAACCCACTTGCTTACCTCCCGCGCGGGAGGGAAAACTCGTTTCCCTCCCTCCATTAACAAGAGGAAAACACTGCTTTCCTCCCCCGAGTGACGTAAAGTACTATCGCCTATACTTATAACACAACAAATTTCAAGTTTAGACAGAGATATCAGGTATTTGCAATATAATATTTTTATAACTCACAATATGTGAGGCTGCCACACCCAAGTTGGGAAAAAGGCGTAATAGATATCTTGACATATATTTTCTTTAAATTATTACGTAGATTAAAGAAAGTAATCGATAATTAATATATTACTAATAACTGATATATTACCATATTAATTTAATTTTTTTATATAAACAAGATAAATATTTAATTCCTATACCTAATTATTTTGTACGTAAACAAACTTGCGCAATTTCTGAGTAATTTTCTTCAAATATTTAAATATGAAATGACTTTCTATAAGCGTAGAAAAACCAGTCAATGTTTGATAATTTTCCTAATATGAGAAGTACCACTACCGGCGTTAAAATCGTTAAAATGTAGAAAAGTAGGTATAGTTTTTCCTAAAAATTGAAGAAACATTTTCAGCATAACTAACACATTTTTGAATAAATAAAAAATAATTGTTAATCATTTTTATAATTATATAAGGCATCGGTAACCTGAATTTGAATCTTATAAGATTACCAGAAACTAAGATCTTACATGTTCAGTTATTGCATTATTATAAACAATATATAAACATTTAAAAAAAATTACTTAACAAAGCTTATGATTACACTATACCAAAATTTGAATTATTTTGCATGATGTAGGTATATTGACAGTATACGTCATTAAAGTTAATAGTTTCTAAAAATGTGTCAAAATCATAGCTCATTTTTGCTATAAATTTTTGTTATTTCTACACATAAATTTGAAATTCTATACAATAAACGTAGAAATGTGCATACTTTAATATGAAGTTTTATTTACCTAAATTATTTGGATTATTTTTACCTTCCGCATACAAGTAAAGGAAGGTATTGGAATCATGCTAAAAATCGGGTAGTGAGTTTTTAGTGGATGAGCACGAATTAGGGTCCTTACAATTCATTTTTGATAGTTTCACGATGATGTCTGTATGTATGTATGTATGTGTGTGTGTATGTGGTCAGGGCCGGATTTCTGTCAGTCGGATAACTCAAATACGAATTACCCAAAAAATTTGATATTTGGTATTTAACATTTGTATATAAATTGGAAGAACCCATTAGATTTTGGTACAAATATCTTCACCGGAAGTGATATTTTTTGAAGATTGAAAAGATTAATTGTCAAAAATTTATATAAATTTGGATAAATATAGTATTTATTTGTAATAAGAATAAGAGGCAAAGTTATTAGCAACTTACGTTATAAAAAAATTGTCTTTATCTGGTAGCATCAAAGAACTGCAGTAAAATTTAAAAAATAAATTTATCAAATAAAACGTTGAAATCTTGTAATCCATGTTCGACTGAATTTTGTTTCTGTGTAAAAAATATTGACAGATGAGATGGGTGACAAGTTGACATACTAGTGCTATGTCATAAGTAAGATATTAAATGTAGTAATTGAACGGAGGATGGCTTCAGCACAGAAGAGTTTACCTGTGAATGAATCTTTTTATTCGGATGATGCAAATTTCTGTGTTTCAATATTTTAGATTCGGATTGTACGTATACATTTCTGTTTAAAGTGTAGATATGGCGGAAGGTTGTGTGATGGCCACGTTAGATTTTTAAACAAGTTATTCAACTTAACATCAGTGCGACTATACTTATTACTCCGATAGTAGGTATCAACCCACCTTAAGCAGTAAGTGTAAGTACTAAGTAGGTAGAAAGGATATTCTTTTCGGTCGGACTCAAGGCGTGCCCAGCAAATGCTTATTATTATTCCAGTGAGTCACACATATTAAAGAAACGCGCCATATAGCACGAGTTCGATGATAGTAAATAACGAAGCAATTCTGCTGTTCCCTTGTGTTTACCATCTCATAAAAATTAGTTCCTTACCGACTATAATTAATCACGATTTGACTTTGATGTCATACAATTATTTGAATATTGTTCGTGGATACACGCTCGCTTATCTAAAATTGTATCTTAGGACGCCAACGATGCAGACGGACATTATTAAGGTCTAATCTTTTATATTTTATTGAAGAAATTGCGGCCATTATTGCTGTGTTATTTTTTCGGTACTCGGTACAAACTGGTTCTTGTAATTAGCAAAGTAAGTACTTCATTATTGTAAGAGAAACGAGTACTATGGGCGTAAAAACATTAAAAATATTAATGTGTATATGTCAGAAACTTTTTCTTCTCGTTTCAGAATAATATTTTGCGAAGAGATGACTGGGAAAAATTAGGAAAATTTAAAAATTATTATTTTATCTAAAATTTTAGTAGTAGTGGAAGTAATAGTAGTAACAGGAAGCAATGTAAGAAGATTAATTTGCTGACTTTTCTTTTAGGTGTCTAACGTTATTTTACAGCACAGAAAAATAAGGTTTTAGCCGATATTTAAATCATTTATATTTTGATATTAATATAAGATAAAAATCTTAGGTATATAAGGTAGATATCATTTCATAACATTAAAATAGAAATTGGAGAATTGCGCGCGATTTAGATGTTATTAAAAATGTTGTAGGATTGTTGAAGATTGTCTTATAGGGTCTTTCATTAAGAGTGATAGGATTTTAATTTTAAATAAAACGTCAACGGTTTGACATACCTATCAATTTAGTTTTTGCTTTATTTGGAAGCTTAGACAATGCAGTTATGTTCGGAACAAGATATCGTTCAAATGTCCACCACGGCTTTATTGACACTGATCACAAGATCGCTCCAATTTGTCAGAATTTGGGTCATTTGCAACACTGGCCGCTACAGCTGTGATTTTCTCCTCACTTCGAACATTTCGTTGTCTTCTTGGTGGCTTATTGTCTCAGTAATGTTAACTCAAACTTTATCACAGTGCGTCTTATAGCCTGCGCAGAGTAACGGTGAGGGCGACCCAATTCTGGGATGAATAAATATTGAGCACCCACAACTGAGCTCGAATTTTGGTAATATATTTTTATTATTTCCAACCGGTCTAGAGGCGTCAAACGCTGCATCATAAAACTGCACACTATACTAAATAATTTGACACCTAGAAGTAAATAAAATATATATCAGAAACCGAGAAATCTTTATTGAAAAAACTATCACTCCTATTGAAAGACCCTAAAAGTAGTCATGAACAAAATCCGAAACGAGAAATTTATTGGTTCTCGTCTCGTCATCTCGAGACGAGAAATTTCTCACTGAATTCATGACATAGCTTCAAAACAGATTTTTTTTCAAAAGCATGAAAGAATCCAATGGGGCATAATGCTTGTAAGTGGGGCCATACCTCGGACTTGATGTTGAGGGCTGTGGGTTGCGGCGTGTGCGGGGCCATGGTGTCTGGTTCGCGCTTGAGCAGGGGGGTGGCGGGGGCGTCGGTGGTCGTCGTGGCGGCAGCTGATGCCGCTCCGGCCAGCATTACGTCGCCGCTGTCCTCGTCCTGGCCGCCCTCAGCCATGTCAGCCTCGCATCCCGACTCGTCTAAAACAACCACAACCAAACCATGGTTCAACACCAGAAAATCATACACAGGAAAATTCAACACCAAAAGATGCAAATCGAGAAACTTAGAGGATAGAAGTTTATAGAGGAACAGAACAATAAAGATATCCGCCATTTTTGTATGCTCTATTTGCACATTTGAACGCAGTTGTGTATTCGTTTTCTGAGTATTTTTTTAATATTAGTGCCGTGATACAAATTTTTACTTTCATATCAGATGAAAATTATTTGGATTAGGTACATCGTCAAATTTTATTTGAACGTAGTATAAAGAATGATTTATTTTAGATCGGTAATATCATTTTCTGCATTATGTTCTTTGCGTTGTATGTTTACTATTTATAAAACTTTCTGAATAAATATAAATATAATATTCGCTATATAGGCGAAAAAAGCTGACTGTTGTAGGAGGCAGCACTGACGTGCTTCGAGTGAAGGGTAACAATACATCGTTTTATTATATCGTGCGATAATTTAAGTTATTAATTAAAGACTATCATCTTGACGTTTAAATCTTGAAAAAACCCTTAACTTGCAGCTTATTTTTCTGCCACCAGAGGTCAGCCATTTCGACTTTTTTCGCCTATTGGCATGCTCTAGTAACACACCTTCCGTGATCTTTTGACAAGAAATCAAGAACTTAATAAACTTTTGTAAGTACTTGACGACGAGAATGACTAACGAGCTCGTCAGTCCAATGGTCATCTTGAAATTGATCATGTTACGATCTGAGCCATTTTTAGACTAGATTTTGTAAATTTCATTTGTGCCGATGAATGCTAAATAAGAAGCCGAAACGTCGACTGTATAAATAAATAACAAAATCTACAACAATTGTGACTGGTGTACCCATTATACGACCTTCCAACATCAATTATCTCTAATATTTAGATTTTTGTAATTCGCATTTTTTCATTATATAATTATATAGCTAGAAGCTAGATACTTTGCAATTAGTAGTTTATCTTCAGCTTCAGCCATTTGTCATTTTCAGATATTGTAGCCTTTGCAGTACGAATGCTCCGCAACTACCGAATCGAATCCTGACGTCTTGATTGCCCCACAGGCAACACGATTTCTAGACACAGCGTCTTTCCGAAACGCGTTTTGTCTAGACGCGCTTTACAGGTGTTTCATAACTTCGGGTACATACGTTAAGGGTATTTGTTGTTTAATATACATTAGATTTTGGTACAAATGTCTTCACCGGAAGTGATTGAAAAGATTACTTGTCAAAAATTTCATAAATTTGTATAAATTTAGTATTTATTTGTAGGAAGAATAAGGGAAAAAGTTATTTTCAACTTACGTTATAAAAAAATTGTCTTTATTTGGTAGCACTAAAGAACTGTAGTAAAATTTAAAAAATAAATTTATCAGATAGAACGTTGAAATCTTGTAATCCATGATCGGTTGATTTTTGTTTCTGCGTAAAAAATATTGACAGGTGAGACGGGTGACACGTTGACTTACTACCGTAATAATATGGCGGCCATATAAGTCATAAGTAAGATATTAAATGTAATAGTGGCTTCAACACAGAATAATTTTCCTGTGAATGAATATTTTGATTCAGGTGATACTAATTTCTGTGTTTGAATATTTTAGATTTTTATTTGCATATTTTAAATTGTACGTACATTTCTGTTTATAAGTCTAGATATGGCAGGAGGTTTTTTCAGATTTTTTTCTCTGTATATACAGCTACATTCCCGCCTTAAACCAGTGCAGCTACTGTCCACACGCGCATGCACTTATTTATACCACTCGGGACAAATGCCAGATGTTTATTTCAGTAATTATGTCAGATTTGAAGTGCGTGGGTCCCCACCCGCGGAGATGCGACGCATTGTTTATGCTCAGGTAGGAGATGAACATTTTGTGCTTGTAATTACGGAGGGTCCGTCGCTCGGTGGCGTGCGCTTTCTGCCCGTGGCGGTTCGGACCTAGAGTCTAATTAAGCCTTTCGGTCCCGTATAAGCACCACGACCCACGACTTTGAAGGTTAGGATTACCTGTGCGCTCAACTGTGAGATTCCGTTTCGGACTTTTACTAACTTGGATGTGGAAGCCTCACATACTGTGAGTTAGCAGTATTTCTCACAAACTCAACTCATGCTTATACCTTACTTCATTATGCCTTTTGGTCCCATATATGCACAACGACCCACGACTTTCTTTGAAGATTAAGACTACCTGTGAGCTCAACGGTAGCTTACCGTTTCGGACTTTTACCCAACTTGGATGTGGGAGCCTCACATACTGTGAGTCAGCAGTATTTCTCATACCGAGTGTGCTAGCCGTAGCGGTATGACTAGAGTAGCCGTTTACTCACCTCTTGCTTTTATAAGTAGAGCTGATACTTTTGTGCACTTAAAAATGGAAAAAATAAAGTGGAGGTACATTTTTTGAAAATATGCGTTAAAAATTTCGTGTTATGCACAAACACAAACTACTTATTTTTTTCAACAATAAATAAATAATTCATTATTTCTTCTTATGTCATACAAAAATAGTATAGTATCTAGGTACTTCATTTTTTATTGAAGGTTTTACAATAAATAAAAGAGCATAAAGCTAAGAATATAAATAATTTTAAATTTATAAAAAATATAGCAAAGAAAGGAATGGAGAAGGAGAATTATATTACCGTCTGATTAAAATATCTTTAAAAATAGGTTGGTATAACCATCTTTACGAGTAATATAAATAATTTGAAACCTTGCAAAAAATTACCTACTATTTACTTTTTTACCGGAGCTACAAACTTAATATTTCTCTCAACTAATATAGTAAAAGCATATGATTATGTATTTATATTTTCCATTGTATATAATATCTAAAATTCTTTGCTAATAACAAATTTACGTAAAGTTAAGTTTTTTAAAAATTGCTAAGATGTGCGACAAATATGCATAAAAACTGAAAATATACACGAAATCATAAATTAAGCATTTTTATGCACTATCCAATTACCAATACAGATTATATTATGAATGATTCGCCCAGATATCAAACAATTATTGTACTATGTAAAAGTAAACAAAATATGCATTTGCATAAAAGTGTAAGTGTCAGCTCTACATATAAGTATTGAAGATTTTTATATAGTAGTCTAATTATGCCATTCGGTCCCATAAACGCACCAAAACTCTTTCGAGGATTAGGGTTACCTGTGCGAGATTGTGCCTCGTGGCGATTCGGACAAAGTGCCTTGTTCTTCCTAAAGATTAAGGCTACCTGTACGGACTATGCACATCAGGATCCCTGAACCAATATAATTTTTATTTTGCTCCTTACTATTCAACGGGGTTTACTCCCAATTATAGAATATATGGCAGTGATATATTTAGTTTGTAATTCTTTTTAAAAATATGTTTATACAGTGCACCCCTTCCAATCGCCCCTTGTGACAGTCTCACAAGCTGCGCGCAGCGGCGTGTTCAGGATGTTACGATCATAGTTTTAAAAGCCAATACAGCGAATTGTTACAAGAACGATCTTTATTACTTTTATAAATCATTATTTAATTAACTCAATACATTTTTATGCGCATTACATATTGATGTAATGTTTAGTTTGTTTATTCATCCAAAACTTCGATGATAAATCTACTCCTGCATAAAGTAAGCCATAAACAAAACACAATTTTATCGCTTTGACAGCGGATAAAAAGGAAGTTAACTTTTTGCAAGTGATAAAACCTTATTTACCTTTTACTTAGCAACCAAACAAAACACTAAATAGTCATATGATTCATATTTCTAATATTCGTCAGCGAAATGATTAGACTTTGGGAATATTTGTGAAGAAGAACCAAAAGGGTCGTTCAATTATCTCGTTGAATTACAATCGAGCATTTTATTTTCTCCAAATAAACTTTTGTTTGATATCTCAAATCCTTGTATCCTGGCAGCAATTTGACTTGAAAAGTCCGGTGTCGTGATTTTATTAAACAATTTTTCTTTTCTTTCTAGGCATTAATTTATCCGACAAAACATGCACATGCGTGTATCTTTGTTTGCAATTTTTAGAGAAGCTTCTTTAGCGTAAAGACGATTGTTGATTTTTTTCCATTATTTCGAGTGGCATGGACTACCTGCTGTGTGTACATGTAGATTAAATCTTTTATGTCCACTTTCTGTGTAAATGAAACTTTACAGGTATTTTGGTAACTAAGTAAATGAGTTGTTAAAGGTTTAGACCTGTAATACATTACAAGGATCACAGAAGAGACATTACTGATCTATTATCTCAATTGTCCTACCATCAACAACCTTTGATTACAAAACGCGGCCCGCTAGAAACTAATCTTTACTAGGCTCACTGGATTCAGGAGTCTCGCTCCTTCGTCGGTCGCTCCTCAAACTTTGCAGCTCACCCGTAATGATTAATTTACTACGCTCGCCATGTAAACAACTATTATAATTCTTGGGATGAATGAAGGCAATAAGGCGAAGAAGAATGTTACCATTATATATCGTTTACTCAATATATTTTTAATGCCCAGTTCACACGAGGAAATTTTTCCTTAAAAGTTTTCTCTAAAAAAGCAAGTGCTAGAAACTATCAAAATTTTGAATAACTTATTTTGCCATTAAATATATTTTATCCAACACCTCTTATTCATAACTATAGTGATTTTAAACAATCAAAATAAAAGATATCCCGGATGTTTTAGGTTGAAAGTTAATATTTTTAAATATTTAAGCAGAGGTGTTGTATACAACGTTCACACGCGGGCAAAAAGGAATGATTCACTCGAGAAAATTTTCTCACTCAGTCTGCGGCCTCGTGAGTTAATATTTCCCTCGTGGGCAATTTCTTACTTTGCCCACTTGTAAAGTAAGTAACTGTTATAGACATATTTAGTTTCCCTGTATGCACGGCATTGATAGTTGTTTCAGTTTTTAGCACTCGATTTTGTTTTTAAAACTTTGAAGGAAAACTTTTCGGGTGTGAAAATTATCTCACTCAGCCTTCGGCCTCTTGAGTCAATATTTCCCCCGTAGGTAATTCCTTACTAGGCCCACTTAGCAATATTTAGTTTACCTGTATGAACGATATTAATTACAACGTTATACCTACTTCACACGTGGGGCAAAATGACTCACTCGAGAAAATTATCTCTCTCAGCCTGCGGCCTCGTTGTGTCAGTTTCCAGCACTCGTTTTTAATTTTAAAACTTTGAAGGAAAACTTTCGGGTCCAAAATTTTGATGACAACATTACTTGCGGATTGAGCACTCTGTACAGGTAGTTTTGTAGCGGACAGGGAAAATTACGAACTTGATCCAAATCGCCAGGAGACGGCAAGGAACGTCGCCGTCGGAGTCAAACGGCGAGTGACCGTGGGGGGGGGGGGGGGGTATAGTTCGTGCCCAACACACCGCACGTACACTAATTATACGGCATTGACTAGAAGCGGATCGATAATTATTCAGAACAAGGGTTAGAATTATTTTGAAAGCGAAATTAAACCCCATGAGGTTGTGCGTTTTAAAAGCCCTCCTGTTCGGCAAATCTGCCGTCTATTGTTTGAGGTCACGGAACGCGCGGCGCGGCAACATGCGTGCCAGACACACCGGCTGCTAGAACCGCCGTGCGACATCATTAATTCTTATAATTTTAAAAAGGCACGTTCTGATTTTTTATTGCGCTGTTTATAAATCACCCGCGAACGTGTTTTATTAATATGCCGTGGGTGGGGCTTTATTCAATTGCCAATGCAATACTACTAAGTCAACGACCGGCACACTTAATTTGCCACTAACCATTCAACGGAATTTACTTAAATGTTCAACCGCTTCGACCGATTCGTCTTGAAAGCGGCAACGGACAATTTACACTACGCTAAATATTGAACAAGAAATTGCGCAACAAATTGAACAATATCTTGAGAAATAAATTGCTTTGTTTTATACTGAGACAATTTTCTATACCTGCCTAGTATGCGCAGTTCGCATATAATAATAATTTGACAGTCGCGCTTATCTATTTTGTCAGACAATTTACGAAGCAATGAGATATTTCACACAATTTGCTGTATGATACTACACAATTTAGATTGTTTCTAAAATTGAACAATATCTTGTTCAAGATTTAGTGTAATGTAAAACGGGCTTAAGACAATCGATTGATCAGTTTGAAACGCCCGAGTGCGATTTGATTTGATCCAGATTCACGATTCATCTTAGTACAATCCGCGGACAACTTTTAAAATACAAAGTGGCAATGTTGAGGTTCTTATGCAACTAGGATTATCAAGTGGTCAACTTGAAGTGTCAGAGATGTTTTACAATCTAACGACATTCATACACTGCCGGATGAGAGACTTGAACCACGAAACTCCAGGTTCATGATAAGAATTTTAGCCCGCGCAACGACAAAGTAGTCAGTTTGAAGCGTCCGAGTGCGATTTAATTGCAATTTTACACTGGATCTACGAGACTTAAGGTTCGTGATTCATCTTAGTGCAATCCGCGGACAACCTTTACAATTTAAAGCGGCAATGAAGAGGTTCTTTTGCAACTAGGACTATCAAGTGGTCAACTTGAAGTGTCAGAGATGTTTTACAATTTAACGACAGTCACACACTGCCGGCTAGGGCTGAGAGATTTGAACCACGCACTCCAGGTTCATGATACATATTTTAATCCGCTTGACTTCTTAATTTCAGAGCAGTAATGGAAAGGTTCTTATGCAACTAGGACTATTAAGTGGTCAGTTTGAAGCAGCCGATATGTTTTACTATTTAACAACATTCACACACTGCCGGCCGAGAGACTTGAACCAAGAGACTCCAGGTTTATGATTCATCTTAGTGAAATTCAAAGCGGCAATGTTGAGATTCTTATGCAACTAGGAATATCAAGTGGTCAGTTTGAAGCAAGCGAGATGTTTTACAATTTAACATTTACACATTGCCGGTCGAGAAACTTAAACCACAAAACTCAGGTACATGATTCATTTGAGAATTTTAATCCGCGCGACGATCTTTGAAATTCAAAGCGACAATGTTGAGATTCTTATGCAAGTAGGACAATCAAGTGGTCAGTTTGAGGCGTCCGAGATGTTTTACAATTTAACGACAGTCACACAGTACCGGCCGAGAGACTTTTAATCCGCGCGACGACTTTTGTAATTCAAAGCGACAATGGAGAAGTTCTTATGAAGCTAGGACTATCAAGTGGTTCATACGTCACCACGAAAAACAAGTCCGCCGCGGCAGGTCAAGATTCGCGGCAAAGTAGTCGGCAACTTTCAAATAAAAGTCGAGAGAAATAAAGTTCCGGAGCGTGCGCTTTGACCCACTCCTTCGCGGCAAAGAAAGCGTCGCGACGGTGGTGGGAGCGTCGCGCGCTGAGACGGCCTTGAGCCGTCGCGACGGCCGGTACGTCGAGACGCGTCAAGCATGCGGCATCGTCACTCACGTGCACTCACAAAGAAAACAAAACCCTTACCTGATACCGTCGTAAATGCAATGTCCTTTGGATTCGACGTCGTGTTGCACAGAATCACTTGTCAAACAGTCACAGTGTAGCACTTCAGTCCAATGTTGTGACGAGAGCACGTGACACAGACACAGCGTGTGTAGTAAGAACGCGCGCAGCGCACCAAGTGAGAGTCATCCGACAACTGGCGAGCAGAGTGGTCTGGCGTGATGCTGAATAGCTAGCTACTCGCGCGAACAACCAATCTCGCTACCCCTACTCTCTCCACCCCGGGTGCTTACGGACCCGCGCGCCGCCCTCGCCGCCCCCGCCCCGCCGCCTTCACGAACAAGTCCGTAGGCCCTCCCTCGAGCGCCCGACACAGTGCCCATAGACCCGTCCCCGTGGATACGCTACCCCTTCCCATTCGTCAATTGTCATTTCATTATGCAATCAACCGCACATCATTATACTTTCTTACAACAAAATACCAAAGTACATTTTTCAATAATTATTATTTGTTGGCTGAATTTTTTGAGAATGTCAGATTTTTGTTTTAAAAAGTTTCCTGTTTTGGAAAATAGCATGACTTATTTTGTAATCTATTTTGAAAACTAAGAGTCTTATAACATTCTTATTAGATTCCGGTACATAATAAGATTTGCGATGTCACAATCTTGTCATATTGTAATATACCTGGGACATCCCTTGTCTGTCTAATTTAAAAAGTAAAGTTCTTATAAACTGTGTAAAATGCATATAAGATTCTAAATAATAAATCGTATAATATTTGCGACATTACAATCATGTCAAATTGTGATGTACATGGGACATCGCTGATCTGCCAAATTTAAAAAATAACATTCTTATAAATTGGATGTAAGATTCTGGTTAAAAAAATAATTAGTAGAAATTTTTTATCACAATAATATTTAATTGTGATGTACCTGAAACATCGCAAGTATGTCTCATTTGAATAATTAGTTTCATATTAAATTATAATAAGATTCTGGTAAATAAATATTAAGTCAAAAATATTTGCGACATCACAATCATATCAAATTGTGATATATCATGGATATCGAATGTATGTTTTATTTGAACAATAAGATTCTTATAAATTTCTTATAAGACAACGGTAAATAAATAATAAGTAGCATAACATTTCAGTTAAGTTAAATTGAGATGTATTTGGAATATCACAGGTCTGTCTTATTAAAAAAGTAAAGTTTTATTAATAATCTTAAATAAATAATAAAGTAGGTATGTTATATTGCAATGTATCTAGGATCTTGTTGGTCTACAGTATTTGAACTTGTTAAATTAATATACGATACCGGTATTTATATAATAAATAGAATAATATTTATTATGTTGAATTGAGACGTATCTGGGACATATCACAGTCTTATTTGAAAATCAAAGTAAATCCTGTAAATAAATAATAAGTATCATAACATTGGCAACAAAATAATCATATCGAATTGTAATGTATTCAGGACATCCCAGAATTGTCTAACTTTAAATGTTCTTATAAAATTATTTTATGATTCCGGTAAATAATGACTAATGATATTTGTGACATCACAAGCATGTCAAATTGTGATGTATATGGAACATCGCAAGTCTGCCTTATTTGGAAAATAAGGTTCTAATCAAATTTATATAAGATTCCAGTAAATGAAAAATAAGTAGAGACATAATTACATCACAATCATATCAAATTGTGATATACCTGGGACATCGCAGGCCTCTAATATTTAAAAATTAATGATCTTATAAAATTCTTATAAGATTTCGGTTAAAAAATATTAATTTCATATCAAATAGTCAAATTGTGATGTATCTGTTACATAAATACGATATTATTTGGAAAGTAAGAATCTCATAAACTCCTGTAAGATTCCGGTAAATAAATAATACTGTTTGTAATGGTAACGGCGTACATTGTGGATGAAATTCGGCGCCGGGAGCAGTTAGAAGGGTAAGGTCTATGGTCGTGCGCTACCCCTACACCCCCTCCCCCTTCGGTAGCCTGGAATCTCCAGAGGAACCCAAATCCCGGCTACGCATGAGCAAGGTTAGTAATTAGATTCGTAATGTCCAGTTCGTTATTCAGCATCGGTGTTCGCGCTGTCTCCTTCTCGCTCGCTCTCGCCTCCCTCGCACTCTCATTATGTGCTCGCTCGCGCTCTCTCTCTCTCTCGCACGCCCGCATTAACCAAATAATATCTCCTCATTGCTATTGTTAGAATCGTGACTCATTGGATTCGAGCAAACCTTCGTCATATGATTTGTGCTTTGCTTTATATTAGCATAATTATAGTTATTTATTATTAGACGCAGTAGAAAATGATAATTATAATTCGTCGTGTTTCGCTTTCGTGCAAGATTGTATGTGTGTAGCTTGCTGGCATCTGGTGTATGTGTGAGAAACGAGACTGCGACCGACTAACGTTTATGTTATGTTTTGCTTTGTCTTGTGCTACTCTGTGCCTACAGTACGCGAAACAAGAGATTTTAATTTGGTAATCAATATTGATCGAGCGGACATAGATTATCAGCAAATTTTTTGGCAGAAATCGCTTCGCTACTTCGGAATAGTTAGGCAGCTCGGTTTTTCTCTTGGCTCAGTTGCGTTTAGGCAAGTAATCACTTGACGAATTGTGTTGTGACTCTGCTCTTTCTCTCCCGCTCCGGTCAACTCTGGCTGCACGAACAGTACCTGATACTAGATTTTAACTTCCAGCTAGGGATACTGCTGTCTCATTCTCGTCTCGTCTCGAAATTGCGATTTTCGAGATGAGACGAGAATTCAAAACTGCGAGATAAGAAATAGGTCTTGAGAAATCGAGATTCTTGAAACTTTTATATTTTTCTCTTCGAAAATGTTTTTTTTATTTTACTTTGTTCGTAGCATTTGTGGTTTTGATATAAAAATTTTTATTGCTAAAACAAGAATTGAGTGCAAAAAAATATACCTACTCGTACGTGCAAAAAAGTTTCTAAATTTTCTTCTTGCTTTTCAAATATATGGCAGCAATTTTTTTCGAGAAATTAAGACGATACAATAATCGAGTTTGAGACAAGAATTGAACAGCCGAGAAATGATCGGGATTATTATTATTTCTCGTCTCGTCTCGTCTCGTCTCACGGCATCACTACTTCTAGTCGTCCTCTGGATTGTTTTTTTCCCTTTGGCCAGTTAAGTTTTTGCGCATATTAAAAATATTACAAATAATAAAAAATAACATAAAAAGGTGTAGGCATAGTAAGATTCATGCAACATAATATTACGAATTAATTTTCACATATTTATAAAGACAAACAATGTCGATAATGTTGACAAGCAAAACATCTTCAGTGTTCGGTTCAGTTTCAATCAGTCGAACATAAACATAACCTTACATTCATGTATATTGTCTACGTTGTAGACATAGTCTACATTGTCTACTTATATATTTATAATCTACGTATTGTGGACGCGTAGACGTAGACAATTAAAGTTGACGTGTAGACGTCCATCCCTGGCACAGTATTGGCGATGTTAGTGGAACGTCACAATCACAAAACCTATAATAAATTTTTAACCTTGTCTTTAAATAATTATTATTGAAGAAATGTTATATTGTATATTGCATTTCTAGAATATTGTACTATTGCAACGTTATTGATAGTTGAAAGCCACTACTTTTAGTACGGTGCAAGAAAAATGTTTGCTTTTAATAAATCGAAAAGCCGTCATATTTTTACTCATCAAACAAATGAATTGTAATTCAATATTAATGGTCCCGAAAATGATAATTGCGCATTGTGTATGTAAAAATATTATTTTAATTTAAAATAGGAACACATTCATTATATTTTCATGAAAAATAATATTTTTTGTTAAATCCTACAAAAAATACATGCACTTTATATTCAAATATTGCTAACGGGCAGGTTTTAAATATTTAAAAAATTAATAAAAATTGGTGTAATTTGATCACAAAAAGTACAATTATTGTTTTATCTTTTGACAAGTTACCAGACATTGCATGCGGTCAATTTTGTTTAGTTTACAGTTTTTATTAAGTTTTGAATATTTAAAAACCCTGTCATCATTTTTAATATCCATTGCACATACATACGTATCGACAGAAAAAATATATTACAAAAAAACAAGCTGATAAAAATGTGTTCTATTAATGTTGCTAAAATTCACATCTACAGAATTATTCATGAAATTATGAATTAAAATTTAAGCAAAATTTCCGATCTGTCTGTTTCAATAAACTGTGAAACGTGATCATAAATTTATTAGCAAGACCTAATAAAATTAAAATTATTTAAATGTGCATTTCCAGCGGTGGTGTCTTCTTTTCACTTAGGATTACCATAAATAATTTGCGTTAGGTATTATAATTGAATAGTTTTCATAGCCCAGTAAAATAAGGAAAAAGCCTGCAAAAATTGAGGGCGAAAATTTTATTGTTTTAAAAGATAGGTGTTGACATCTTCAAGAACAGCCAACATCTCGAGCTCTACTCCTTGTGCTTCACCCCCCACTACCCCTTTTAGAGGATAAAAGCACATTTTTTAAATTATCCCGTATTCGTTAAGGTTAACTAAATCAAGAGACCAATAATTTGTATCGATTTACGTGAAAACGCATAGTTTTCGAGAAAATCGTGAAATTATATTTTGACAGTATCCAATTGTTTTAAATAGAGTCGAGTATACACAAAAATAGCTGCCATTCATTAACGGATTACAATATCGACTTCCGGATTTCAGCATTCAATTTCTAGAGCATTTTCTAATAAGGAATTTTAAAACAATTCTGATTTCCAGTTTAAGCACTGTTAACAGAAATTCTTCGATAGAAAATTATAAATTTTTTAAAACTGTAACCCAACTATATCTGCTGAACGGATAAAGATATAGATTTTGTATTTATTCAACTGTAATTTCTTAATGAATTAAGATATTTTGATTACGGTTTTCAGCAATAGCTTCCTCGAACATTTTTCTATTTGAAACATATGTTTCAATAAATTTAAAAAGTCTTTGGCTGAGGTTTGTTTAACACAAAATTAAGAAAAATATTATTGTAATTTCTAAATTTTCGGAGGAAATCTTTAAATCTTTAAATTTTGAGAATAATGTTTCTTATAAAAAATGTCTAAAAAATTGAATGTTTAAAACCGGAAGTCGATATCTCTATCCGTCTAGCAGATACAGTTGGTTAATCACAAAAAGAAAAAAAACAGACACAATTTTTTAGACCCTATCTCATAAAAGCGTTGTCCATTTTTCATGCTTCGCATAATCGAATACTACAATAAATAGTATAACTGTGGAAATCATATTTTGTAAGAAATAAATATTATTTTCTCAGTAAGTTCTCGTTTTTCTGTTTAGTAATACATTCATTATGCATAAGAGTATTGATTCAATCTTTTCATAGACACCTCATCATATTTCTAGATAAGTACATAAAACTCACGCTGCATCCATAAACTATGGGTAAGCACGAACCTTTAAACACATTCATTTATATTAATTTTAGACCATGCTTATGCTTGTATTGTTCTGTGTAGGTAGCCAATTTGAATATTTTATTAACAGCAGTAATAAACATTGATTTTTAAAATTTTTGACAATTTCATAAGTTTTTTTAAATGACGTTGTTTGCGGTTTTTTGTCATTATTTGATATAGTGGCAAGAAAAATTTAAACAGAAAATTTTAAAAAGTAGGATCTAAGAAGAATGTATCTAAGCTTCCTTTTTCAAATAATTTTTGTTTAACTTAATTTCTTTAAAAAATACAGAAGTTATTATGGGAATACTGGAGCCATGTTTACAGTATTTTTCAACTTCAAAATGACATTGCATAGCTAGGATGCAGGAAAGTACGAGTTTCGGACTGGTTTCGGGCAGCCGTAGTACTAGGGAAGAGAGTGAAATAGAAAAAAGTAATATCGAGAATATTCTAGGTATTCGAAAAAAGGTAGACGAGCCCCTTAAACGTGTTTATTCATTGAAAACTCACAATCGAATTTTTAGCATGATTACAATACCTCTCTTATACAGATCTGCGTGGCGATAGGTAAAACTTGTAAAATTATTTAGACGAATTCAGGTGGTAATATTTAATGTTGTAGTGTGCAGCAAAGTGGCAACGGGCCGAAATGCAAGTCGCAGAGCCTTTGCGAGCTCCACGCGGTGGATTTCACAGATACGCGTTACAGCCAATTACAAAAGCGTCTGCTCTTGTAAATTCATCGCTGCACCGCGGTACTTTCAAGATTAATTTGTGCTTTCGACATAAAACCGTTTGTTTTTCACTGGCATTAAATTATCGTCGTGTTTGTAGAATTTTGACCGGTTGAAATGTCACATCAAACCAATGAAAAATGTATTCCCTTTATGAAGAATTAATCTACAACGTTGGAGTGATTAAGATATTTCAGTTTTCATCAATAAGAGGAATTTACATCAATGCAGGTTTTTATATGAGTAATGTGTTGTATCGAAAAAGAGAAATTTTTGATTAGTAATTTGTTTTGTGAGTCATCTGTTGACATATTATAATTGAATCGCTACAAGAAATTAAATGAAGTTTGCTATTATTCATGGTGCTCTAGATTTAGTACTTTCTGGAAAGTATGACATCACTTCTTTGCTGAAAAATGTAAAACAGAACACGTGTTTCTATTTTCAATTGTCCATCCGTTTTCCATTTCTTGGCTAAAGCCTAGAACGGAGTCTAAAGCCCTATTCACACAGGAATTCTTTGAGATTGAAACTAAACAACCTAAAGCAAACAAACATAAAAGGGGCAATGAAAACAATAATTTTGATACTACATTTTTTATTACAAATAGTGTGAAAATATTGGATCTAAGGGTATCGACTCAACATAGTTCAACACCGCGTTTGTCCTATGCTAATGAATAGATGCGTTCGCTAAAAGTACGAAGTTTCATAGATAAAAATAAATTTCATTTTATTAACAGATGAAGAATGCAAGTAGGTTTATGCCGAGTTACATTTTCTAAATAAATCTCTTAATAATAAGATAAAGTATGTAAAAATTGCTTAAATCACACTTTTTAATTAATTTTTTATATGAATTCCAAAGATTTTTTCAGAATTCTAACTGGGTATAAACTTAGATTAATTCTTTCGCAAACATATTATGTAAAAGCATCATATATTTCAATTATAATTAAAGTAAACGTGGGAGGCGTACACCTTTGTAACGCTGTAAAATTTTAAGTGTAGACGTACACCTTAAGGTCCCTAGAATACGATTTTGATAGTTTCGCGATGATGTCTGTGTGTGTGAGGATGAATGGGTGTTGGAGGTACGATAACTTAAATAATACTGAATAAATTTTATTTTAAATTTTGTGTATAACATTTTGACACCCTATATTTGATCTGAGTAGATTTTGGTATTAATCGTGCAACTGAAAATGGTAATTACATGGGACACATAATTGGGATATTATTATTTAACTAACATTGGGATGTTACATAGATAATAATACTAAGGGCGGACATTGGCATTCGCTAGGATATCAAAAATTACAAACATCTCAGAGAATTACATGGGACACATTAATTGGGATATTATTACAAAATTACCAACATTGGGATGTTAATAGATAATGTTACTAAGGGCGGACATTATCAATAGTTAGGATATTAATAGGATGTTAATAGGCAAATATAGCAAGTAACAAGCACAATGTTCACATTCTTGAAATATTCTGAAGATTTTATTTCGTCAAGTAGATGGTGGACTAGTAATAGTAAACTAAGTAAATACGCCGCTGACCTAAGTACAGTGTGCTGGGCAAGGCATAATGCAACAGTAAACACTCGAGCACGTGTAACTTAACTGTCATAACTCACCGTTCAGCGTGTTTTATGTGTGTTTATGTCACTGCTTCGCGTGCGATGTTTGCGTAGTTCCGCCGCACGCCGCCGCGCCTGCTAGCGCCACTGTTGCTCCTGCTCTGTGTTCTGCTTCATCCCTCCTTACTCCCCCACCCGCATTCCTAAGCTTCTTGAACTTGAATGTGAACTTTCATTCACTCTTTCAAAAAGTTCTCAACGTAAACAATATCTTCACTTCTTTTATAGGTGTTTGTATTTCGCATACAGGAAATGGACACGGCTTTTTTATCAGAATTTGGATGTTGCAGCTTTACATACTTTTAGTTAGTCATCGGCAGTATTGTGACTGGTCTAGATCACTGATCTAGCTCAATTTACGTAATCTTTGATCTGATCTAGATCATCTTATTTTTAAAGGATCTTGAGTTTGATCTAGATGAAATAAATATGATCTACGATCTGAAAATAAGTTCATATTTTTAGATTTTTTTACGCTAATATTTAAAGCATGAAATTGAAAATTTAGCAAGAGTAAGAGTTTAATATTTTTAATATGTTTTAATTTTAAACGGTAGATGTAACACAACAATTAAATATTTTGTCTACTATTGAACTTTTTACGATCTAAAGAAAAAAAGATCACTAATTTCTGATCTGATATAAAAAAGATCCTATCATTAAAATTGATCTATGATCTGATCTAGATCATATTAAACGAGAAGATCTTGATTTTGATCTAGATCCATTTTAATATGATCTGTCACAACATGGTCATCGATAGGTCGATGGTAAATTTAAAAATTTTGCTTTAAAACCGAAATATTGTGTTAATTTGAATTTTGATAATTTTTGTTACTTTTTGAACACAAATATCTTCTATTTAAAAACGAATTTAAAAAATTTGATCGGTTATTTCGCAGATCCAAGTTTTATTGACAAAATATTAAAATTTCAAGTTAATTCACTCATAAATAAATGCTATACAGTGGCGCGCGAAAATCCTCTATTTTATAAATATTGCACTTTTTTACAAATATGGGTGACAAAATTATATTTTCCCCTCAAACATAAATTATTTGTTATTATTATGTTTAACAAAACAATAAACGCTATATAATAGCATGCGGCATCAAAATAGTATATTAAAGAACAAGTTTTATAAGACATAATTTTTTCGCACGTGTTCAAATTTAGTAAAACGAGCCCTCGGGCGAGTTTACTATAGGACAAGTGCGAAAAAAAGT
Source organism: Agonum fuliginosum (assembly GCA_947534325.1). Lineage (NCBI taxonomy): Eukaryota > Metazoa > Arthropoda > Insecta > Coleoptera > Carabidae > Agonum > Agonum fuliginosum. The sequence goes on from OX384029.1 coordinate 2,811,546, forward strand.
CTTATAAAATGAGTTCATTATACTATTTTTTCTATTTGGTGTCTTTTTATTATTAAAATTTAAATTATACTGCCACAATATACACAAGTCGATTTAGGAAAATTTATGTATGTAACGTTTTGGTTGGTGATATTAATATTGTCATTTATTTATCTGTCACTGTCACTGCAAAAGTATATAATTACTGAACTATTCTAGGTGATAAGTATAAATATTATAGAAAATATTGAACTTATATGTTTTCTATTTCTGGAGTCATTAATTTTATTGAATAAAAAGTAATTAATTAAGCAACATATTTAGAGGTTATATTGAAATTTGTCAATTCTGAAGTTTGACGTTTAACAATTGAAATAAATGTCATCTGATACTGATCTGTTACTAGCAATACCAACCTTCTATAAAAATATGTTGCGTGTTACTAAGTGAGCTATAGCGACATTCAGTTGCGTTTTACAAAGTTAACTTTGTGAACGCCAAATAGAAAAACATATTTTTGATACTAATTTTATTAAATTTGAAAACGTATTTTTAAAAATTGTCTCTTCACATCATCTTTCCTATTCAATCGTCAGGTGGCGTACTACTCGAACGAACTCGTTCAAGTTATGCAAAAAGACAGTAAACGAAGTGACGATTTTTGAAGTGTTTCGTGCGTGATTTCTCTATGACTTTGTACTCAAAATATGTGTTTATTTGACAGTAAAATATGACAATATTGTGTTACAGTGTGTGTGGACTGCCGTGAAGAAGATTTGAACCCAGGACTTGGAGGTACCAGCCGAGATAGCCAGAAATCAGCAAGAAGTAAGTTGTCAATTTTTATTTGTTGCATGCTAATGTTACAAAACGTTGTAATGTAACCTCAAAACGAAATAATGTTTTAAATTATCTACCTACTAGAGTGTATTATAGATCTGATAATATGCTTCAAATCAAAATACATTTATTTCCAAATAGGTACGCATTTCTTCATTTGATATAAGCTATGTAGGTATCTAACCAAGCCATGAAAGATGTTTTTAATAATTGATGAATTAAAGGTCGTATGAATATAATGGTTCCAAATTAGAAATTTATTTTGTTTCATGAACTAGCCTTTTATTTATTGTAAAGGAACCATAAATAATAAAATATTTATGTCTCCAAATGTCAAAATTGTACCCATGAATGTAGTTAGCCCTTAATTTAAATTATTTAGTTTCCAATCATATTTGTAAGTAGGTAGTTCTTAAAATTTAATAAACAGTGTAAAGTACATTAAGATTAAAAATATTTTTAATGGGAAGAAATCGGGCAGTAGTAGTATCTAAGCAAAATGCAAAAAAATAATTTTAAATAAATTTTAAGAATACATTCAAAGACCTAACAAACCTTGCACAAAATTATCTATTATAATTAATTAATTAATTCTACATCAATCAATAAAATAATAATATTAACGCCTCATTCACTTAAGCATTTAGTTTTAAGCAGTGCCGGATTTAGGGGTGAGCAGGTGGGACGCGAGCTCCAGATCCTCCACAAAATATTTCTTCGCTAAAATTTATAAAATGTCTTCATGTTACGATCTTAAAATTAACAAGGGTGTTATTTACTTCCGAAATTACATTTCAAGGCACTTGACCTTGAACTCCAAAAAAATTCTATCATTACAGTGTCTAAAATTGATATTGGTTTTATTTGTAATTTTTAGTTACAACATGAACCCTCACACAATATAGTTGCCCCGGAGCCTCACAACCTTAAATCTGGCCCTGGTTTTAAGGTTTACATTTATGTTTACGTTTAAGAAATTTAAGCCTCATTCGCATAAGCATTTAGTTTTAAGGTTTACATGTATGTTTACGTTTAAGAAAGTTTAAATTCATAACTTAATACGAGCATTCACTGTCAATAATTTTGAATGCTCATATTTAGTTTGATGTATTCATACTTTCTTAAACGTAAACATAAATGTATACCTTAAAACTACATGCTTATGTAAATGCGGCTTAACTAACTTTAATCGAATTTCAATATAATGTAGTTTCTATCTCGAAATACAAGTTTAGGAAGTAGGTACGATTTAATTGTAATACCTAGGTGGTCCGTCCATGAGATCTGGTAACAGTTTTAACGGAACCTTTTGTAGTCTGTTATTATAATTGGGTGTGTCGATCTATCACATTTTGATTTTACCAGTTTATTTGAGAGCCATAGAGCAATATGGTAACACAGATTTAAGATTGTGGACCATAGTGAAAAATCTGACGTGGCCATCACACAACCTTCCGCCATATCTAGACTTTAAACAGAAATGTATACGTACAATCCGGTGCTCATTTAAAATATACAAATAAAAATCAAAAATATTCAAACACAGAAATTTGCATCACCTGAATAAAAAGGTTCATTCACAGGAAAACTCTGCTGTGTTGAAGCCATCCTCCGTTCAATTACTACATTTAATATCTTACTTAGGACTTATATAGCGCTAGTATGCCAACTTGTCACCCGTCTCACCTGTCAATATTTTTTTCGCAGAAACAAAAATCAACCGATCATGGATTACAAGATTTCAACGTTTTTTTTTGAAATTTTACTGCAGTTCTTTAATGCTACCAGATAAAGACAATTTTTTTATAATGTAAGTTGCAAATAACTTTGCCTCTTATTCTTATTACAAATAAATACTATATTTATCCAAATTTATATAAATTTTTGACAATTATCTTTTTCAATCTTCAAAAAATATCACTTCCAGTGAAGATATTCGTACCAAAATCTAATGAGCTCTTCCTATTCGTATACAATTGTAAAATACCAAATATCAACATTTTTGGGTAATTCGTATTTGAGTTATACGACATCCGGCATCGGCCCGGACCACACACATACACACACACGCACACACACACACACACACACACATACATACAGACATCATCGAGAAACTATCAAAAATGAGTTGTAAGGATCCTAATTCGTGCTCATCCACTTAAAACTCACAACCCGATTTTTTGCATGATTCCAATACCTTCCTTTACAGGTAAGCGGAAGGTAATAAAAAATGTTAATGGTCACAATATAATAAATACGTAGCATGTATATTGATACTGTTAATGAAATTAAATTACTTATAGGTACTAGTTTTAAGCATTTTGTTTAGGTACCAAAGTTGTCAGAACAGGACCACAATTGCTTTAAAATGTTTTACACTATTATGTGCAACTGTTATGTTAATTGACATAAATAATTTCAACTCAAGGGAAATGAAAATAGTAATGAAAGACTAAGTAATTAATAATTAATTCATTTTGCGCAGAAATCCTATTTTAATATACTGTAGTCCACAGTAATTCAAGTCAGTTCAATTATACTACGCTAAAAATAATTTCGAACACAGACATAAATATTAAAATTGACATATTATGAAGTAACAAGTGTGAAACGGTGTGTGAATAATTTATATTACCTACTGTTTCACTCGTATTACCTGTTCGGCTTGATCAACTGATTCCGCAAATAAATACTTCAAGTTTTTAAATTTATTCAGTTCGTTAGAATTGATAATAATATACGTATTTGTGTGTTAATTAGTATTTGAGTACATAAGGAACAAATACATATTAACGTGATTTAAGATCAAAAATATAATTTTGTAACTTCTATTTTGAAATCAATGATCTCATATTGTACAATGATGTACTTAAAGGTAGATGAACCACTGTGCGAAATGAGAATAACAGAACACTCCTGCCTTGTTATTTTCTTTTCACAAAGTGATCCATCTATTTTAAGCTAGCTATATTACTTTGGGATTTTAAAATGCAGTTCTTCCCTTGGTAGGTACCTAGACGAAATCCCCAATACGTAGAATTTCTTGCAAATCTATATTCTAAAGAAACACCAAAAAACATATGAAACACATTTGACTTGTTTTCTGAAATCATGGATAACTGCACTACATAAAGGTCACATTTATTTCATAGCCAGAAACTTATGAAATGGAATCACTATAATAACTATTTATGTAACAAGTTCATAATATTGAACTTTCTTGGACGAGCCGAGGTTTATAACAGAACGAGCGCAGCGAGCGAAGCTGATAATAATTAAGGCGAATCTATAAAGTCCAATTATGCACGACTTGCATACAAAGCTTTATGTTCGACTGCGAAGAAATAATCTACTCGAGAATCTACTTAACTATGAATACGAGATCCACTTTTAAATTAAAATGCCGAAAAATGCAGTCATCCATGATTTCAGAAAACAAATAAATTTTGATAAAATGAAGACGCCGTCAAATGTGTTTGTTTTTTGGTACCTATTTCTTTTTAAATAAAATAATGAATGTAAGTGAAAAATGTTCTAGAACCTTAAAGAAAAACCAGAGATAGAAATTGTGCGTTATAAATGGAAATTAAGATTATAAATTGTAATAAAAATGTTCACCTAAAAGTACCTACTAGTAGTGAATAGTCGACACATAACCTTACTAGTACAAAATGACAAAATCTACTGATTTTGATTGGCTGTGAAATTCAATATTCTGCATTTTATTGTTTTTTTTTTGACAGATGACAAATGATATGAATAATCTCATATAATTTGTGCGGTGGTGTTGTTTTGTTTAACAATATTTTGATATTTTCAAATTGTCAAATTTGTGAAAAAAAAATGTTCTAGTTTTTCGTTCTTCGCAATTACCTCAATTTCAGGATATGCAATCCAACAAATGAAACAAGATTCATAGAAAGTAAAAGGAATTATAAGTATCTATATTTAATTTAAGAAAATGCATTAAATTATATTATTCATTGCTAATCAACATATCAAACTGTAAACTGTATACCTACCTATACCCTTAAAGAATATACTCGAAGTTATGATACAGCCTGTATAAAAAACATAAATCGTAGTAAAATAATTAGTACCTACAAAAAATCACAATCAACTAACAGATTAGTTTGTTATTAAATTGTCATCACATCAGTATCTTTCACCTTTCTTACGCTACACAATTATTTTAGTCACAGGGAAATCTCCCGTCCACATTTATTCATCAGCACGTAGGAATGTCGGTGTGATGTCTCGAGTTGACTGCCGTTTTGTCGTGTTTACGACACTGTGTCGTGTGCCGAGACAGAAACGCGAAGCGCGAGGTAAAACTCGCGGAGTCGGAGATGTTCCACGGCTTCGACATTCATAAGAACGGTGAACTTTCCCATTCAACTTGGTCAAACAACTTTTTATGACGACTCTAACTTATGAATGAAATTCTGTGTGCATAGTAGTTTACCTGCTTGAGTAAATATACATAAGTGTAAGTTCTCCAGCAAATATTTTAACTTTTAATTTCAATGTTGGATTATACTACAGTAGTTGTTTTTAAAAATATAATTTAAAAAGTACTCGAAAGAGCTCGAAAGTTTACGTTTAAATTATATTATCTACGACTGTTGCTAAAAGTGGGCCTTCTAACGATTGCTTAGCAAGTTAAAAGTGTCACTTTATGACACAGTGTTAAAAATAACTTAGCAACGTGTTAAAATGTTTTTTATTTTATTTTTAACACGTTGCCAACGATTTGTATGAATAAATCAACAAATTAATATAATCTAACCCGTCGAAATGTCATTCATTAATTTTTACTTTCTTATACACAGTATAAGTAAGTCTAGGTATCATGAAAAAAATAGATGTCTGTGTGTGTGTGTGTGTGTGTGTGTGTGTGTGTGTGTGTGTGTGTGTGTGTGTGTGTGTGTGTGTGTGTGTGTGTGTGTGTGTGTGTGTGTGTGTGTGTGTGTGTGTGTGTGTGTGTGTGTGTGTGTGTGTGTGTGTGTGTGTGTGTGTGTGTGTGTGTGTGTGTGTGTGTGTGTGTGTGTGTGTGTGTGTGTGTGTGTGTGTGTGTGTGTGTGTGTGTGTGTGTGTGTGTGTGTGTGTGTGTGTGTGTGTGTGTGTGTGTGTGTGTGTGTGTGTGTGTGTGTGTGTGTGTGTGTGTGTGTGTGTGTGTGTGTGTGTGTGTGTGTGTGTGTGTGTGTGTGTGTGTGTGTGTGTGTGTGTGTGTGTGTGTGTGTGTGTGTGTGTGTGTGTGTGTGTGTGTGTGTGTGTGTGTGTGTGTGTGTGTGTGTGTGTGTGTGTGTGTGTGTGTGTGTGTGTGTGTGTGTGTGTGTGTGTGTGTGTGTGTGTGTGTGTGTGTGTGTGTGTGTGTGTGTGTGTGTGTGTGTGTGTGTGTGTGTGTGTGTGTGTGTGTGTGTGTGTGTGTGTGTGTGTGTGTGTGTGTGTGTGTGTGTGTGTGTGTGTGTGTGTGTGTGTGTGTGTGTGTGTGTGTGTGTGTGTGTGTGTGTGTGTGTGTGTGTGTGTGTGTGTGTGTGTGTGTGTGTGTGTGTGTGTGTGTGTGTGTGTGTGTGTGTGTGTGTGTGTCCGTATGTTCAATAACTCATGAATGAGAAAAGATAAAATTATGAAACTTGGTATTTATATAGTTTAACATAATGCGCAGAGCTGAAAAGATTTTGGCCACATTTCGAAAACCGGAAGAGGAAGTTTTCTTAAAACATAACAATAAATTCAATTTATTTCAAATATGGAAGTATCCAAAAAAATGTTTGATATAAGGAATAAATATCGTTAAATTAATTTACTATATCTCCTTTTAAATTTGAGAAAAATTAAATTATATATTTAATAAATACATTTCAATAATCATAGTAGCTTGAAAACAAATGATTGAATCAGCAAAAACTAAATAATATAATAAATACATTTCAATAATCATAGTTGCTTGAAAACAAACAAGCTAAGTCAATTATGTCAGTTATTCTATTATGTCAAACGTGTGTCAAATGCAATATTTATACGAGTACACACGGTTGTGTATAAGAAAGTCGTGTGGTGACCACACCAGATTTTTAGTTTTTACAAATACATTACGAAGGTCGTATATAAAATATTGTATGATATATGTGTTCGTGGGGTTGCTTCACTCGGCTTCGCCTCGTTTCACTTACTCATAAAATATCACTTTTAACACTTAAATAACTATTATGTTCGACTGCATCATATTACTTTGTTTTATGACATTGTTTACTATCCATAAACGGGTACATTATTGGACTAGGTAGGTACTACGATAAAAATGCAAAATTGTACTGCTTTACATAGAGTGGGGATTATATGCAGGAAAATGTGATGCAATATGCATGGAAATAAAGCCAAAATATGCTCAATATATGCACATGCACATAATAAAACAAATATGCAATATTTTACAAATCTACTACTTAATCTTTTGCTATTTTTACTAATAATTTATTTATACAAATCAGCAAAATAAACTACATTTTGTCTACAATGCACAAGAATATCATATAAAATAAACAAGACAACGTAGAACTTCTGGAATACGAAATGTGTACATACCTTTAAAATAAATGTAAATGAACAAAACAACGGCATGCATTACTTAAGTCACGGTCACATATTCCGCTAAGTAACTTTGAGCGATAATTTATACCTCATTTCAAATTTTAAAAGGTGTAATAAATATATGCAAAATTATTTAAAATACATAAAAATATCGATATATGCAAAGGTTTTATACCATATTTTATGTTGATCTATTTTTGTATGAAATGCAAACATTTGTTTAAAAAAATACTAATATACACAATACTACAATAATTCAGGGTGTTGACTGCCGTTTTGTCGTTTTTTCACTACCCTTATTTTTGCAATTTTTGAAAAAATCTTTTTTTATCTACAACAATAGAATAATGTATTCATTATATACGTGAAGGTAGTATAATAAACCCCTCCATTAGGACACATTATGAAATAATGAATTCATTATTTCACACTGTTAAATAATGAGTACTCTCGAACTGTCAAACTGCCATCACATCTGTTTTAATATTAGTGTTACATCAAGTTATCATTTTATGACGTTGTAAGCAGAAACAGTAAAAATAATAAAAATTTGTAAAACGCTGTATATAACTAGCCCATAATAGTTCTAAATTACTCGGATAAATTGTCATCACACCAAAGTTTGAGGTTAGGTTAATATCAATACAAATTTGTAGTAAGAAAATGTTGCTTTATTTAAAAAGTTGTAGATAAAACGTCGTATTTGACTCGAAAATAATGGCTATAATTAACTCGGATGATTTATACACTCGCCTTCGGCTCGTGAACAAACTTTCATCCTCATTAATTATAGCCTACATTATTTACTCGTTAAATAATATACTATTATCTAATCAGTATATCAAATTATATAATCTATTAAAGTTTCGTGCAGGTGTATAGAAACATGCCCTATATGCAAATGCAATCCGCACTCTAAAAAATTATACCTACCTATATTTTATGGTTTTTGTAACATATTAGAAAAAATAAATTAAAATCTCGTCTTATACGATGTAAGCAATTTTCAGATTGTGTTTCTACTTATATTCATAGTTTTTGTATGAACTACTCGAATAAATAAAATGAGTCCATTACCAATTCGTTAAATGGCATTCCTGTACCTATTCTTTAAGTAAGCATATACATGGTTTTGCAGGTACCTTGTATACTACACTACGCTGTGTTACAAGATTGAAGTCCGGGCGAACCGGATTGATTCTAGACCGGTCCTGATCCATATATAATTATGAGTTCGCTCGTACCTAAGGTTGAATTATGCGATATGTTTAATGTTTATTATAGCGCTGCAAATGATGGAGTCGCAATTAACAGTGTGCTGTGACGTGCATAATAAATAGATTAGCTAATTTATTAACAAGTATCTGCGTACACACTACACTGGGCCGCAACGTAGTGGACAGCGCCCGTCTGCTGATGAACAATGCCGTTTCACAGACTTAGATCCCTGCGCTTCTAATTGCTACCACTTTAACTGTGCTCACTAATTTACGCTGCACTATCTATTGAACTGCATTAGCCACTAGAAATTAGACTAATCTGGAATTCACTTTATAAGTTGTTTTTAAGGTCTAGAAAATACAATAGACTATAAAAATCTGATGTGGTCAGCACAAGACTTCCCACTATACTTACTTTATACTTTTTACTTATTATACTAATATATGGCTAAGTCAAGATGGCCCTCCCACTTAAATATTTCTATAAAAAAAATATTAGTTTAATTTGTGCTCGTATTGCGCTTTATTGCTCCACCAATAATTTTTTTTTGCGCTGCTCTAATTTTGTCATAATTTAGAGAATAAGTTAGACAGGGCTATGTTGACACTAGCCCTACCTTTTTGTAAATTTTAAAATTTTCATAATGATTTCGATAATCGTTCGTTTGCGCTTGCATATTTTTTATTTTATTAATAATCAAAGTAGCACAGGCCAATTTGACAGCGAAAAAAAAGTAAGATTGTGTCATATTTTTTCATTACACTTCATTCTATATACATTGCGCTCTTTTGCTCCGAAAATATATTTTTTGCGCTGCTATAATTCAGCAGTAATCAAAGTAATTCGTTAGGGAGGGCCAAATTGACATAGCCCTCCCTTTGAGCTATTTTAAAGTTTTTATTATTGAATAGATAGTGCTTTATAATGCGCTATTTTGCTCTATTAAAATTTCATTTATTTATTGTATCAACAATTTTATCTGTCAATTACTTGACAAATTACATAATTATGGGCTGTTTTTATGTTATTATGGTTGTATATCTAACGTATTAAGTTTGTAAGTAACGAATTATAAGTAAATAACGTATTATAAGTATCTAACGTATTATGTTGTTTATAATTATCAATAAATGTTTAATATTATAAGGTAATAACAGTCGATACGATAAACTATACAATGTAGTAGCAACACTAATTGTTTTATCCTTTGAAATGATGGTAAAAATGTAATTTATCTGTAGCAAAAAATGCAATTTTTAATTTGTTTAAATGCAATTTTTCAGAAGATTTTTTGTAATAATCATATTTGCAATACACAAAAGAATAAAATATAATTATAAGAAACCCAGGCGATAGATAAAGAATACTTTTATCAAAATATGTGTTCTAATTTCTAATAATAAGTTTTTTATTTGTTTATCTTTTATCTTATTTCCATTTCTTCCCAAGAAACTCTTTTAATTTCGTTTCTGAAGAAAAATAATTATAATATAAAATCCCCTTACGCCAATTTCCATATCTAGGAAAAATATGCAATACTTGAATTTTACATTTCAAATTTTTTTAAATGATTTTGAATTACCTTATTATAATATAATATTTTATTAATCAGACATAAAATTGACTGGAATCTTATACGTTGGCATTTAATTTTTTACCGAGTAACAAATGCGATGCATTTGATTTATTTATTTTTGTGACGCAGTGAGTCATAGCCATGATGCTATTGCTTTATAAGTTGCGTTAATTTTATACTTAACGTATGTAAATGGAATGATCAGTGTGTAGCGCTGTGACAGTGTAGTAATTCTGGCCTGGGCAGCACTTGAATGAACCTTGGCGTATAGAAAAATGCTTCTTTATGGCTGCAGGTGGCAATACGAAGCTTGACATTAAATGAATTCGAAAATGAGTTTAATACATAGCCGTAAGTTGTGCGTTGTGCGTGTTACTGCCTACGTAGGTAATTTATAATTATTTTGCTGTAATAAGATGAACTGCATTGAATTTTAATGCGTACTTATGTAGGTATATTACGCAGCAAATTCCAGGAACATGCGTTGTGTATTCAAAAATTTGCTGAAATTGTAATTATTAATTAAAAGCAAGGAACGAACCGAACCGGAACAGGAACGAAAACCGGAACGAACCGTTGATATTTTAGTTAACCCGTAATCAAACCTGAACCGTTCAAAAATATTTTTACGTCACTCGGGGGAGGAAAGCAGTGTTTTCCTCTTGCTAATGGAGGGAGGGAAGCGAGTTTTCCCTCCCGCTCGGGAGAACCGTACTTGTTTTCCTCTCGAGCGGGAGGAAAACACTGTTTTCTTCCCGGTACTGGCGGGAGGAAAACATTGCAAGAAAGGTGATTTCGAGGCCCTCGTGACGTAAAATATTGTGTGTCCCACGGGAGGGAAGGCTATTCCTCCCTTGGGCGAAGCCGGCGCCCTCGCTCGGGCCGCCGCTTGGCCCGCGGGAGTAATAGCAATTGAACGCCCGGATTCTAAAAGGGCATTTGCGTCCAGAGACTGTGGGTTTTTTGAAAAAATTGAAAGTTTGTCAAAATTAGTTTTTAAAAATATAGCAATATAGATAATAAGAATGCGCATATTTATTTATAATAACATTTTTTTTTCCAGAAGAAATATTACAATAAATAAAAAATAAAAACCTGATATTTGGCGAAAGCCAAAATTCAGGTTTTTAAAAACTCAAATCGCGATATCTTGGAGATTTATGGACCGATTGCGTTTTTCTTTTTTGTTTAACGTAGATATTGAGTTGCCGATGCCGAAAGGTCGAGCAAATAGCTTATAACATTCAAGGGTTTGTTTATAATTAATTAGAAAGTAACAAGTCATAGTTTTGGTGCATTGATACTTTCAAATGAAACAAGTAACGAGGGAATTTTCGATTTCGAACAACTTCCAGCGACAAAGTTGTTCGGAATAGTATGAAGATGTTTTTGGCAAAGTTTGAGCGAAAAATATTGAGATCTGTGAAAGTTACGATTTTTCTGCGGGCGAGCCGTCGAGCGCAAATGCCCTTTTAGAATCCGGGCGTTCAATTACTCCCTTGGGCGAAGACGGCGCCCTCGCTCGGACTCGCCTGCGGCTCGCCTTCGGCTCGGGTCGCCGCTTCGCCCGCGGGAGTAATAGCTATTACACCCTTGAGCGAAGCCGGCGCCCTCGCTCGGACCGCCGCTTCGCCCGCGGGAGTAATAGCACGCTTCCCTCCCTAGGTGCACAAAATACTATTATGACCCCCATAGCCGAACCGATGGTTATGAACCGGTTCGGAACGGTTTAAAGCATTAAATAAAATTTAACATATTTTTAAGTAAAATTATTGTATTTTCTTCAGGTTAGTCAAATTTTGTAAGATGTCTAGTCCAAAACTCAGACTAATATACAGGCTGTCCTATGAAACTGTTTAAGCATGGGGATCTCGAGAACCATAATAGATACGAAGTTGGTTAAATTAAACAAAAGTTGTCCCTTTTAGGGATGAAAATTTAAAATGCAAAAGTTGTTCGAAATTAAATGAGACCACAAAAGGTACTCTTCAATAACAAAAGTTTAAACTCTCGTTGAATAATTACTTTTCGCACAACTGTCACAGAAGTGCGCATATTTAAACATTATTCTGTGAGAAGTGTATTATTACTGAAGATATGTTCATGAAATTTTGTTTATATATAGAATGGCGTGCTCAAAAAATATGTTTTTTACAAATCGTACGCATTTGATGCTATTATGTCATTGTTTGTTTTTTTTTTTGTAAAAAAGAAGGCCATTAAGGATTGTTACGAACACAATAGCAAAAAGTAAATAATTTCTCGTAATAATACAAAATATCTCATGTGGCTAGCAAACGACCTCTCGCCTTATTCTGCTTATTTTACTGATCTAATAAATAGTTTTACTTACATTTTAATAGTTTCATGTTCATGTAATATGTAATCGATAATGTAAACCAAGATGCAAGCCAAATATGTCAACTGTACTGTCACTGTCATAATCATTCAAATTTTGAGTAGAAACAACTTTAATATGATCATGAACAAGAAGATACTTGAATTTCAAAAAAGTAGAATATTAGTTGCCCTTGTTAAATACTACCAGATTCAGAAAGTTGTATTTAAAATTAACTGTAGGTACCCATAAATAATTATATTTTAATTTATTTTTAATTGCATAAATTGTCATAAATAAATAATGTACCAATATATTTAGGGGAAACTATATCAAGCTTTAAAAAATACTACTTCCGATTTGCGGATTTCTACCAAAATCTTACCCGGTGTTAAGATCCATATTAAAACCTTAAATATGAAATTTGGTTATTAAAGATTTGATACTTTTTAAATTATCGTGGACGAAATATCGTCAGTCCACACCACACATCCATACACACACAGACATCACCGTGAAAATAGTAAATTTGTATTCTAAAGACCCTGAAACGTGCTTATTCACCAAAATTTTTGACCCATTACCAATACCTCTCTTATACGAGAAGAATATGAAGCAAGATGAAAAATGATTAAAATTTGTTATTTTTTTGACTTCTTGTTTTAGAAATAATTTTTTTGCATTACAGTTACATTTTTTATTTAGGTAGGTACCTACCCTTAATTCCAAATAAAATTATATTATCTGGTACTTATTACAGTTTAAAAAACAAGGTTGTTTGACAAAAAAATACACTCATTAAAAACTATATTCGAATCTATTGTAGTCAAATTTTAAAAAGGAAATTAAATTCTATAATATAACATTAATTTACATGTCAACATATTTGTTTAAAAAATCGTAAACCGGAAATTATAGTCATTATAATGTAAAAAATCTGTACTATATAAGCATTGCTAAAACATTTATTTATTTACTTCTTGTATTTGTAGTCAAGAGAACACTTAGCAACCATGAAGGGCTGTCTGCAAATTGTCTGTTTGTTTGCATTGTTTTGTGTCGTCATTACTGTAAGTTAACTGTTGTTATCATTGTTGTAATCAGGATTGACAGATATTATTTTATAGTCAATAATAGTATATTATTTAACGAGTAAATAATGTAGGCTATAATTAATGAGGATGAAAGTTTGTTCACGAGCCGAAGGCGAGTGTATAAATCATCCGAGTTAATTATACCCATTATTTTCGAGTCAAATACGACGTTTTATCTACAACTTTTTAAATAATGCAACATTTTCTTACTACAAAGTTGTATTGATATTAACCTAACCTCAAACTTTGGTGTGATGACAATTTATCCGAGTAATTTCGAACTATTATGGGCTAGTCATATACAGCGTTTTAAAAATTATTATTATTTTTACTGTTTCTGCTTACAACTTCATAAAATGATAACTTGATGTAACACTAATATTAAAACAGATGTGATGGCAGTTTGACAGTTCGAGAGAATAAAGTACTCATTATTTAACAGTGTGAAATAATAATAATGTATCCTTATGGAGGGATTTATTATACTACTTTCACGTATATAATGAATACATTATTCTATTGTTGTAGATAAAAATTGTTTTTAATTGTTGTAGAGTAAAGACGAAGAAAAAGACGAAAAATTGGCTAATGAATGCCAAAAGAAAACACAAGCATCTGACGGTACAAATTTTTAAATAATTATTTTATTTATTTAATAACTTACTTATTTTTTAGCTGATTTAAAAATTTTGTATGATGATGACGAAATTCCCACAACTAGAACTCAATATTGCCTTTTGGCTTGTTATTATAAAGGCGCTAAAACAGTATGTAATTAAAATATTTTTATATAAAATATATTATATTTTGATTATTTCAGATGGATGAAAATAACAAAATGATTTATGAAAAAGCTATTTTAGAGATAGAACATGTTAAGGAGGAAAGCAAAGAGACTTATGATAAATTAAACAAAATTTTGAAAGAATGTTCTGCTAACAGTAAGTACTGTTGTTGAATCACCCTGTAAGTAAATAAAATGATTTAAATTAACTTAAAATAAATTTTAGCTACACCTGATAAAGACGAATGCGAGTCAGTAAAAAAATACTTGGACTGCATTACAAAAAAGTCTAAAGAGGTAATAATTAAATTAGTTAATCAAACAAACTATTAATTAATCTATTTACAGATGGGGATTGACTATTAAACTACAAACAACATATTTATATTAAATTATGCATTAGACAAAACAATGTAATACATTTATCAAGAAAATGCAATACTATTAATAAACATTGTGTTATATCTCATACTTTATGTGCCTATAATTCTGAAAATTCTGATTCGCATCCAGGTGACACTCTCCTGTATTGTTTTTTCCACTAACAACCATAATTGAACAACCGCACACACCTAAAAATATATATTTATACCGATGATTGCCCTTTATTCAAGTGATAGATATTTTGGTTGTTACATCCATCAGTATTGATGATGTGCGGTTACCAGCCGTCAAATCACTAATGGCTTATAATGAAAAGTACACCACAGGGATTTTTGTGCAGTCGGCCACATAACGCACTCGAAAATTAATAACAATTTATTGATTATTTAATTTGTTTATAAGTAAATTATACACTAGAGCAATTAATTTATGAAACGTACGTATTTTTTAAAAAATAGGGTACCTGCATGGTACTGAAAATGAGATTGTACCACTATGAACCTATATAATATTAGGTCTAAACCACTGATAAAAATACAAATTTTATTTTGAAAAAATTCCTTTTATGTTTTTTAGTAAATTGAGATAGAAATTTTGCTGTGACGTCACTATTTTGTATTTGACACATGACAACTTTCTACGTCACACTGATAATCAATTTTCATTAATTATTTTTGGACTTGTTAAGAGCATTCTGTACAGGAAGAATGTACACGTAAAAAGAATTTACACGCATACACCTCATCGACACAGGGTTGCACATTTTAACAAAAACAAATTTTTATATGGTAGATAAGGGATAAAACTTCATTCTATTAGTGCAAAATTTTTTTTCACCACGTTCAACGGTCGAAATTACTTACTTTGAACCGCTTGCAGGCGTTTAGAAGCACCTACAGATTTTTCTTTATATTTCGCAGAACATGATATTTTAAACTTGAATCATGTAGTTTAAAGTTTAATCTACGTTGGGGTAGTGTTATTTTTTAGAAAAGTCTTTCTGATTTCGAGTAAAAATTTAGAGGTAAAAAAATGTGAATTTTTGTAGTTTTCTTTATTTTATAAACTAAAACTTCGGTATAAAACAGAAAAAATGGCACTAATAGAACGAAGTTTTATCCCTTATCTACCATTTAAAAATTTGGTTTTTTTTTAAAAATGTGCAACCATGTGTCGATGAGGTGTATGCGTGTAAAGTGCTTTTTACGTGTATGTTCTTCCTGTACAGAATGCTCTTGATAAAAATTTTATAAAAAATACGAGATCAAAGTTTTTATCTCTTCAAAAAATATTCAATACAAAAATCATGCAAGTAGCCCATCTATTTATTAGAGAAGAAAGTTGTAAAATGCAAAAGTTGTTCAAAATAAAATACTATGAGACCACAGAAAATACTCTTCAACAACAAAAGTGTAAACTCTCGTTGAATAATGTACTTTTTGCGCAATTGTCACAAAAAATGTGCATATTCAAACGATTTTCAGTGAGAACTGTACTATTACTGAAGATATTTTCACGAAATTTGTTTTATTATGTATGTATGTATTTATTCTTTGATCCTGTGATACATAGATAATGTATATGGATAGCGTCAGTTACAGATAAATATTTTATATTACATAATATGTACACAGAGAAGTTAGATAAAATAACATAAAATTAAAATTAGTTTGTGCTGGGGATCCCACCTGAGATACCAGAGAAGTTCTTCAAAGAGATAATGAATGAGTTAATTTTATAAGAAAATTTCATCAATATTGTACCAGCATTTATCTATTAAATAAACTTTTAAATGATATTTAAATAAATTGTATTTGGGGATATTCGAAATTTCCTTAGGTAAGGCATTAAAAATTTTCAAGCCAAAAACATTTGGATTTTTAGTCGCTATATTAGTTCTGGCACATGGAATTCTAAACTGATCCTTTGATCTGGTATCAAATGAATGACAGTTTTTGTTAGTAACAAAGTTATGTTTGTTTTTATAAATAAATTTGCATATTTCCAAAATATATAGGCAAGGTAAAGTGAGTATTTCCAATTGTTTGAATAACTGTTTGCAAGAATGTTGACTGCTAACTCCATAAATACATCTCACTGCGCGCTTTTGTGCAACAAAAACCTGGGCTGCCCATGAAGAGGTGCCCCAGAGACAAATTCCGTACCTTAACCGAGATTCAATTAAAGCGAAGTATATCATACGTAGTTGAGATACGTTTAAGTAATTTTTGAAGAAACGTAGAGAGTAGCAAGAGCGATTCACAGAGATAATGAGTGTTTCACAATGAGGACGCCATATAGAGAATTCATCAATTGTGATTCCCAAAAAGACCGTTTTGTGTGATTTTTGCATTAACTGACCATTGACATAGATGTCTAAATTTAAAACATTTATGTTTTGGTAGTTACGAAAATGAATAAACGAGGTTTTAGACCCATTGAGATATAGTTTATTATCATTAAACCATTGTGTAAGTAGCTCCATGCTAATCTCACATTTTTGTTTCACATCAATTATATTATTACCGGTGACTATCATTGAAGTGTCATCCGCATATTGTATGATTGAGGAATCATTGTTAATTGCATCTAGTAAGTCGTTTACGTATAGAATAAACAGAATTGGCGCAAGAATAGTTCCTTGCGGCGCACCGATGTTGGTTTGCAGAGTATCTGACTGAACATTATGATAAGAATTGTTTTTATTTAATTTTAAAGAAACAAATTGGGTCCTGTTACTTAAGAAGCTGTGCAACCAATCGAGTGGCGTACCTCTAATACCGTATGAGTTTAACTTATCTAATAGCCTTTCATGATCTAAGCAATCAATGGCTTTAGATATGTCACAAAATATACCAACAACAGCTTGTTTATTATCAATTTGAGAGGCAATTTTATCATACATGCCAGTGATAGCATCTGCAGTTGAAAGATTAGACCTGAAGCCAAACTGATTTTTATTAAGAATATTGTATTTACTGATAAACGATTCTAGTCTATCTAGAAAACAGTACTCTAGGATTTTTGAAAATATTGAGGTCTGAGCCACTGGTCTATAATTGTTTATATTGTGTTTGTCACCCTTTTTATAAATAGGAGTGATTTTACTAATCTTGAGGCTATCAGGAAATGAACCGGTTTTAAAAGATAAATTTATTAAAAACGTAAGTGGTTCAATAATGAGGTGTAAAATTCGTCGTACTATGAAACTGGGCACCTCGTCAGGGCCGGCCGAGTATTTGTTTTTCAATTTTGATTGAATTAAATCTAAGACATTTGTCTCATTAAATGGAGTAAGAAAAAAGCTGTTCGGAATGTGCTTTAAGACATTATTTCGAGTAATGTTATCATTATTAGGTATTAACTTGAGGGTATTTAAAGGAGCCTGTTTAAAATGATTATTAAAAATATTAACAATATCGACAGGAGATTCAACAGTTTCATTGTTAGATGTTATCTGTATATTATCAATATCTTTATTATTACTGCATTGTTTTTGGTTGTCGTATATGTAGAATGGCGTGCTCAATAATTATGTTTTTTGCCAATCGTACGCATTTGACGCTATTATGTAATTGTTATTGTAAAAAATGAAGGCCATTTAAAAAATCTGTACTATATAAGCATTGTTAAAACATTTATTACTTTACTTCTTGTATTTGTAGTCAAGAGAACACTGCGCAACCATGAAGAGCTGTCTGCAAATTGTCTGTTTGTTTGCATTGTTTTGTGTCGTCATTACTGTGAGTTAATTGTTGTTATCATTGATGTAATCAGGATTGACAGGAAATATTGTTTTATAGTCAATAAACATTGTATTTAATTGTTGTAGTTGGGTACAGAAGAAGAAGATATAGACGAAAAATTGGCTATTGAATGCCAAAAGAAAACAAATGCATCTGACGGTACAAATTTTTAAATGTTTAATTTATTTATTTAATTACTTATTTTTTAGCTGATTTAAAAATTTTGGATGATGATAGTGATTTGCCTACAACTAGAACTCAATATTGCCTTTTGGCTTGTTATTATAAAGGCACTAAAATAGTATGTAATTAAAATATTTTATATAAATTATATTATATTTTGATTATTTCAGATGGATGAAAATAACAAAATTACTTATGATAAATCTATTTTAGAGCTAGAATCTGCTAAGGAAAACAAAGAGACAAATGATAAATTAATTATTATTTTGAAAGAATGTTCTGCTAACAGTAAGTACTGTAATACACAACTTCGTGCATAATGATATAATTTAATGTTATATAGTGCTCAAATCATTTATCACGGAATTGAAAGAATTTTTTTTAATTTACAATTTTAGTTTTCAAGTTTTTTAATCAAACAGTTTTGAGTCACTGTTTTTAAATGGAACTTTATAAATTTAATATTTTTGCCATTGCACAATTAATTTAAATTAATTCATAATTAATCAGATATCATTGTTTAGTCAACAACCAAGTGGTTTAAGAAATGTGCCTCTTTTTGTTCAATGTTCAGTAAGTTTAGTACCATAATATTACATTAATAAAATGTATGCACGAAGTTGTGAATCACCCTGTAGGTAAATATAATAATTTAAATTAACTTAAAATAAATTTTAGCTATACCTGATAAAGATGAATGTGAGGCAGCAAAAAAATACTTGCTGTGCGTTAAAAAAAAGGCTAAAGAGGTAATAATTAAATTAGTTAATCAAACAAAATATTAATTAATTTATTTATAGATGGGAATTGACCTTTAAACTACAAGCAACATATTTGTATTAAATTGTGCATTAAATAGAGAAAATAATGTAATACATTTATTAAGAAAATGCAATACTATTAATAAATATTTTGTTATATCTCATATTTTATGTGTCTATAATTCTGAAAATTCAGATATATAAATATTTTGAAATAAATATGTGCGACTAGTGCGCCATTTGTCGGTAGTAATGAGTAGAAAAAACATCGTAACCTCAAATTTAATGATCAGACTACAACTACAACTTGTATGTATTTAATTATACCTTCATTCTTTACAAAAAACATTGTACAAAGCTCTTGCGGAAAGACAACATCCCAGCATTCGCTACGCTCGTGTTTCAAAAAACCGCTCATGTGGGATAAAAATCTTCCCGCAATGGGTTCGTAAATAACTATTTTGAGTTACAGAGTCCGGAAAATTTTTACATACAACCGAGCATACAACCTAACGCATATAAAATACTTTATTCGTGCTTATCCACCAAAAACTCATACTCGAAAATTTTGACCCTTTACAATACCTCTTATATAGTGATGGGTCGTTCATGAACGAGTCGTTCAAAATGAACGACTCATTTTAGTGTGCCGTGAACGAACGACTCTTTAGTTCGTTCAGCACGGCACACCAGTTCACACTAGCTCCGTGCTACTATTTAGCCTCCGCTCACCGCTCCGCTCGCTGAACGCAGAAAGACGAACGAGTGCGAGTGGAATGAACGAAACGAACGAAACATACATACAGCGCACGGTGCTGAGTGCTGTGTATTCTGAGAAGCGTGGCGTTTCTGTTGTACGGACAACAATGAAAATAATCAACAATATGGGAAGTGGAAACAATGTAGGACTGGAAAGTAAATGCAAAAAATACATTAATGTAAAAGTAATAGTAACATTTTGCTAAATTTGTTGAACATTCTTCAAAATGTTGCCAGACAATAGGTACTCCTTTTTGCAGAATTTTTATTTTGTTTATTTTCCATTGTCAATATACATATACAACTACAATAAGCAACGTTCAATAATCTATTGTTTGCAGCAACGAGTAATCAAGACGAGAACACAACTATCAACTAACTAAAATGCTAGGTTCATGCAGTTTGGCACATGCCACATCGCTGCGCATCGCACATGCACACAAGGCGAGCGCACAGTGCTGTGAGCATGAGCACATGAGCAAAGCAGCTCAGCTGAGCAGCACACTAGCACGGTAGCACGGTGTCATTTGAAACGCACAGTGCTGTTTTACAGAGTCGTTCAAATGAACGACTCAGTGTGAACGACTCACTTTACTGAGCGGAGCGAAATGAACTGACTCACTAAAAATGAACGAAAGACCCATCACTACTCTTATAGAATATGAGGCGAGAGGTAAAAATAAAAATATGGTTTCATTTAAGTGGTGAGGCATTGCCTCACCGGCCTCAACTGACGCTCCGCCACTGTAGCACATGCTCTCAGGCCTCATTTCGCTCAGTTTCAACTGATTGCAAATTCTATCCTTGATTATAATTTAAACACACTGTACAACATTTGCTCTTTGATGCTGGAGCTGTAACAATGATAGTTAGGTATTATTACAACGACCGATATTACCGAGGATTGCTATTCATTTTCAATACCGGTGTGGAATCATTATCTTCACATATTTTACTCTATTTGCTTAATCTTACAGGGATTATACAATCATTGGAGTTTTTTTCATTGTTTACTGTAAGGAAATTTATAATAATGTTAACTAAGTTTTTTACTTGCATTATAAACCAACAACAATAATATAAAGATGGGAATAACCCATGACAATGAAAAGTTGTTACAGAAATATGACCATAACTTTTATTAATTGTTATTATTATATATTAATTATACACTAGAGCAATTCATTTATGAAACGTACCATGAAAAAAACTTAATTTTTTTTCTTAAATAGTGCGATAGGTACTTTTATTGCTAAATATTTAAAAAATCTGATGTGGCCAGCACAAGACCTCCCGTCATAACCTACTCTTTTTACTACTATAATATATATTTTAGTCATTTAGTCAACTGTAGAAGATAATATAAATGATTTGTCACTATTGTCACTGTCACTGTCACTGTCATAATCAATAAAAATTTTCAATAGTAATATATCAAGGGACCATTATTTTGCTGGAAAATTTTATTTCAAAAGATTGTTGCTTGGTAACATTTCGAGACAAATGACATGAGCAAAAGCCCGAGCTGAAGGCGAGGGATTTTATCATTCAATTTGTCGAGGAATGTTACCTATAAGCAACAATCTTAAGAAATAATTTTAAATGCAAAATAATGAGACCGAGATATATTTTGTTAGACTATTTCCCAAATAAATAGACATAAAATATGAACTAATCAACTTACGTTCGAGTGTCCTAATATTTTTATTATTAAATGTTTTCTAATGCCGGAGTAAGAATTCTTTCGTTTCACATGTTCATTAGTAATTGGTTTCAAACTAAGGTTTTTGACGTAACTGTATTTTTTGGCTTTTTATTAGATAGGAATATTTTTTATTTCATCGTAAAAAGTCACAAAATTTTTGAATTTTTGTACCTTTTCATCTTATCTAATACACTTTTTATTTTAAATGTGGTAATACAAAAATAAATATATACGTACATTATGTATCAAACAAGCCCTATACCCAACTAAAGTGAATAAACCCTCACATATTACTCGTATAAGATATACAGGATGATTCACAACTTCGTGCATATATTTCAATGGTATAATTAAATTGCACCTCGTCCTTAAATAGATTCTTCCTCTAAAACTCTACTTAGCGTACTTGTTACGTACTTATAAGGACTAGGATTATTTTTACCTCTCGCCTCATATTCTATAAGAGAGGTATTGTAATAGGTCAAAATTTTCGAGTATGAGTTTTTGGTGGATATGCACGTTTCAGGGTCTCTAGAATACGAATTTAATATTTTCCCGATGATGTCTGTGTGTGGACTGACGATTTTTCTTCCAGGATAACTGAAAAAGTATCAAACCTTTAATAACCAAATTTCATATTTAAGGTTTTAATAAGGATCTTAACACCGGATAAGATTTTGATAGAAATCCGTAAACCGGAAGTAGTACTTTTTGGAACTTGATATAGTTTTTCTGAAATAAATTGGTACATTATTTATTTATGACAATTTTTTTTGGTAGTATTTAGCAATAAAATAAAGTGCAACTTAGAACCAGTATCTTGTTGTCCATGATATGAAATTTGTTTTTACTCAAAATTTGAATTATTCTGACAGTGACAGTACAGTTGACATCTTTTGCTTGCATCTTGGGTTACATTATCGTTTACATATTACATGAACATGAAACTATTAAAATGTAAGTAAAACTATTTATTAGATTAGTAGAATAAGCAGAATTAGGCGAGAGGTCGTGTACTGGCCACAGCAGATTTTTTGATGTAAACTTTTGTTCAAAACTGCTTCGCTAGCACAGTTTCAGAACAACTTTGATGTAGCCGTTTCAACACAATGTGCGTATGTGAGTACAACACTTACTGTCCTGTTCTGTTCTATTGACACACACGGCAAACCGTTTCAATTAATTTAGGATTATTTACATTCTATCAAGTAATGAGTAACGAGTTATTCCATTTTAGAACTCACGATAATTGTGTGTAATAATAACAGAGAACATAGTTTACTTGTACTTTATACGGTACAATTATTTATTATTAATACGATCCTCTACCGCACCAGAAAACAGCCAAAAACATGGATTTCGCGCTCCACTCTACAGCGTTTATTGTTTTGTTAAATATAATAATCTAAAGATATTGTTGAAGATAAAAGTATAATCTACAAAATGCAAGATGCAGAATTTTAAAATTTTGCTTTAAAGTTTTAATTTGAATTTTGACAATTTTTGTTATTTTTTGAACAGAAATATGTTCTATTTTAAAACGAATTTAACAAATTCGATCGGTTATTTCTCAGATCCAAGCTTTGTTGACAACATATTAAAATTTGAAGTTAATTCACTTATAAATAAAAGCTGTACAGTGGCGCGCAAAAACCCTTTTTTTTTTACAAATATTGCAGTTTTTCTACAAATATGGGTGCCAAAATTATGTTTTCTTCTCAAACATAAATTATTTGTTAATTTTATATTTAACAAAACAATATACGCTATCAAAAAACGTGCGGAATCAATGTTTTTGACTGTTTTCTGCCATGGGCAGAGGATCACCTTAAGAAGAACGGTTAATGCTCTACCAAAATTTATCGGTCCGGGTCGGTTAGTATCCAAAGAGTCAATTTCTTAGAATTTTAATAAGTGTACCCAATACGACTCTAGCTTGGAGGTGGAGCTAAATTGAAATTCGAATATATATTCGAATATTTACACTGCCTGACCTTATTTTTTTGTCAAAAAGGGGTTTAGTTTTCACCGTAAAATTTAGTCTAAATATTAAAAAAATTTAACTTTTTTTTTTATTTGTAGAAGAAAGTTGGTTCTGTGACATTTCCGTATTGAAATTTTAAAATTCAAAACATAATACACTTTAAAATGAATTACAACATTGCCAATGTTTATAACGCCTATAATAACAAATCAAGCAAAAATTTAAAATTGTAATACACAAATGTCATACAAACAACCATACTCTACAAATTAAAAAAATAAATATTTTAAAATGTTAATATTTATATTTGATATGATGGTGAAAACGAAACCTTGTTTTCATTTGTACGTTGCACCATTATCCGTTCCTCTTAAGAAAAAATACTATGAGGTAATTTTAACAGGGCCCGAGTGGATGAATTCCACTGTAGTTATAAATTACAACTACCATACTATAATTGGAATGGAAACATCAAAATAAATGAATTAATACGTTAGGTAGTTCGTTCTTTTATTTTTCTTTTTAGATGAATATTTCCAAATACGTTTTCATTTTTATGATTTGTCAACAACAAAATCAAAAATGATGCGGGAGGATTAAAAAAGAAGAAAAAACAGGGCATAAAATTACAAACTTCAATGACAAAAAAATTATGAGTGATCAATTTTTAATTAAACTATTTTCCATTTTGTCAGATTGTCAAATATATCAAAGAAATATGTTTGCGATTTTGTGATAAAAAATTGGAAACGTTGAAAACTGCAGATTATATTTATTCAAGCTAGCAGGAGCCATTGGGCAGAATCACTTCAAACCATTATGGAAAATTAAAGGATAATGAAATGCCCTATTGCAGAATTTTGGGCTCTATAATTTATATAAAAAGTAATGGGCGATGCCAACTTAAGAAATAGTTTGCAGGACCCAAATTAAAAAATCACACTTTCTTTAACCCGGATAACCTCAACTATTATTTATATAAAATGAAAATTCAAAAATAAAATAAAAATACCTATACATTTCTGTTTTGGTAGATAGCCTATTTGAACTTTAAACATATAAGTTAAATAATATTTTCTTAATGTCTTCACTTCATTTATGACCTAGAATAGTTCAGAAATTATATACTTTTACAGTGACAATGACAGTTGAATAAATAACAATATTAATGTCACCAACCAAAACGTTACATACCTATACATAAATTTCCCTAAATTAACTTGCTGTATATTATGACAGTTTAATTTAAATTATAATATTATATAGACGCTAAATAAAAAAAATAAAGGATTCTTTGAAGATTCTACCAAGATTCTGAATCCCGGAAAAGAAGTTTTTTTTCTTTCTAGTAAGATAAGAAATGAGGTTAAGAGGATCCAGAATATTTCTAAGTGAAGTTATATTAGGCCTTAGGAATCCTTGGTTTATGAAATAAAATAATCTCTCAGGAGTACATCATTTTATTTTACATTAGGACGTTTCGGATGAGTACATCATTCATCATCAGCTAAAAATTACATATTATAATAATAAAATGTTGGCTCAACCAACGATGAAATTTCTAGTAAGAGTTCATGGTTTTGAAGCAATCAATAAATTATAAACTATTATATTCCAAGACTCATTGAAGATTCTACGTATTTAGCAGCACCGCAATTTAACAAGTAATTGTCACTAGAAAGAAAAAACTTCTTCTTTTCCAGGATTCACAATCTTGGTAGAATCTTTAGAGAATCCTCCTGCGAACAGGGATTTATAAAACTTGTTCTTTAATAAGGAAGGAAAAATAAATTACTGGAAGTCAGTCACAAAATTTGAAGGGTTTATTTCAACTACAACCGGTTTCTACCCCACATGGGTCATCTTTTCTTTAATGTATTATTTCAAAAGTAGGTATACCCAAGTGTGATGATATTAATTAAGGAGTAGAAAGGAATAGATAAATAAAATATCCTTATGTCTTAATCACACTGTTATTTAATAAATTTTATTCATTAAAGAACAGTGTGATTAAGACATAAGGATATTTTATTTATCTATTCCTTTCTACTCCTTAAATAATGTATGATTTTCTGGTTAGTTTTGTTCATCAATACAAACCGAATTTATTTCATACATTTTAGGGTTTATTTTCTTAAAACAATTTTCTACAGTAAAATCGGTAAATTCGCCAGCAAATTATAATTCTTCGTAAGCATAAATTGAAACTTTACAACCTGCCGCCGTTGTGCCTGCCACATTTCCAGCGTTCAACCATCGCCGATTTTAATTTTAGATTCAGACATCAGAATTAAATTAATCCAATTCACACATCCCTTCATTTACGACGCTCGCCGAACATGCCCGAGCGCTGCCGACATTGCTACTTACTTCGGTCACATTAATTATTATTAATGTCAATCGTGAATTAAAAGGAATAATGACCATTCCGACTACGAGCGAATCGATTATGTAATTTCTATTCTTGTTAGAGGGTTGCTGGTGCTCGCTCTAGTATTTTTTTTGTCGAGCGGCCAATTATGATGACGCATAACTCATTAATGGTTCGACTACTTTGTCATTAGAGTTGAACGTGCGCGGAGATAGACGCTGCAACTTGTACAGGGTGATCGAGAAGTGGCGTGCGTTTCGACACGTGGAGTTTCGCACCAAGAGCTTAATTTTATGTTTTTACCTCCCGCCGAATATTCGACAGTGAGTGTATTTAAAACATGGTATGTTACGACTTTGACAGCAATGTATTAGAGCGTTCTTTTAAAAATGAAACATAGGGAATCAATTTATCTGTAGGGGAGAGTGTTGTACCTTGGGACGCATGTACCTTTGGACAACATCAATTGCAGCCACATCTAGCGTTAAATCTACCAATTTCAAGTAGAATTTGACGGGTGCATGTCACTGCGCCAAATTGCCGTAATGTCAAATACCCGCTGTGTCCAATTGCCGCAATGTCAAATTGCCACTGTGCCAAAACGCATCCCCACCACTTACATACTTGTAATAACGTATGTCGAGAGACTACTGCAAATTTATTTCGACACAGAGGCAATTTGACCCAGTGGCAATTTGACTCAGCGGCAATCCAACACAACAGCAATATTTAGACATACTGGAAATCGGGCATAGCGACAATTGGACATAACAGGAGCATTTTGACATACACTAACAAAGCTAACAAAACCGTACTAGAGCCCCACAAACTCGGTTTTGGTATTTACTACACTAACAAAGCTAACAAAACCGTACTAGAGCCCCACAAACTCGGTTTTGGTGTTTACTACACTAACAAAGCTAACAAAACCGTACTAGAGCCCCCCAAACTCGGTTTTGGTCGCTACGCCCGATTGCCAGTATGTCTAAATATTGCTGTAGTGTTGGATTGCCGCTGAGTCAAATTGCCACTGGGTCAAATTGCCTCTGTGTCGAAATAAATTTGCAGTAGTCTCTCGACATACGTTATTACAAGTATGTAAGTGGTGGGGATGCGTTTTGGCACAGTGGCAATTTGACATTGCGGCAATTGGACACAGCAGGTATTTGACATTACGGCAATTTGGCGCAGTGGCGTGTTTCCGAATTTGACTACACTGTTGAAAATAAAGTGATGCACGTTGTTTCAAGACTCATGCAGTTATTGTTCAGTTACTGAAGATGAATGTTTTTTTTTCAGAGGGAAATGTATTTTTTGATCATATGTTGCATTGATATTTAAAAGTTAATTAAACAAATACTGTGTTATATTTAATAAAAATATTTGCTTAGTTGTACCTTTGGACAATAATTTTCTTGTACCTTGGGACATGGTTTCAAGGCTCAGGTACATGTCTTCGAGGATATGTAAACTTCAAATTTAATTTTCAAGGATCATGGAAATTATAATTGTGTACATTTATCGCTAAACTAAAATTTTAAGTATTGCTACTGTATAGACTTTAAATCGTATAAAATGGGATCACTTTATTTCTCGTCCCATACTCAATTATATTTCAATTTTTCAATATTTCAAAACAATCAAATATTTCTTCATATTTCTAATATGATTAGATTTTGGAAATATTTGTGAAGAAGAACCAAAAGATTTCCTCCGATTAAATTTCTGTTTGACATCTGAACCTTGTAACTTGACAGCTATTTGTCGTGTCGTGATTTTATTAAATAATATTTTTTTCAATTTGCTTATAGGTTACAAGGTTTCAATAAAAACATAAATTTACTTGCAAAATAAAGAGCTCTTGTGTAATTACAGTTGACAATATTTCTAACGCCTTTCACACCTTGCACAGCTGGTCTTAATCATCTGAAAGGTTCTTAGGACGAAATCGCACAAAAACGCACTAGGTCCGAATCGCCAGAGACGAAATCGAACGTCGCGGATTGGGAACGAATGCGAATGCTAGAAGGGCGATCCTTGATTGAACGATGCAGGGGTGCCACGTTGTATCTCTTTCTGGCGTGAAAAATTCATGTAGGGTTATTTGAATTCTCTGGTTCGGTTGTGTGGAACTAGGGAGAAAATCGGCCCAATTCTGCAACTCTGTAACAACGAGACACGTGCTAAATTTTTGACAAATAGAATCGAATGATGGTCCGTTTTTTTCTGCAGTAAAACCTCATAATAAATAACAAGTAACAAATAATAATTGTCTTGTTCACTTTTTAGAAGAAAGACTACCATTTTTTGCTGATGAAACACAAATACTTATTTCAAGTGCTATCGTAATATAAAATTTATAAGAAAATACACAATGGTCAATGTTCACACTTTTACTTCCTGATTTTAAATAAGACAAATATTTAGCAATAGTTATCAATAAATATCTACGTATATAAAATTAATTAGTAAAATTATAATTACTTATAATGACGCCATATTATTTAAAACTACATAAGGTTTATTTACCTATTTGTTTAAAAATATACTATCATGCTTAATAAAATGCAAGGACAATCAAAGAATTGTGACACAGACTGTAGAATATTAAGAAAATTTTCTCCAGAAAAGTATGTTCAGGACTTGTAGATACCTACTATGCCAACAACGAATTGAAATAGTTTTAAAAATTAAGGTGGAGTTACACAGAGGGGTAAAGTCGTTTATAGTAGTTAGAATAAACAATAACTAATAACTCCACCTTTATTTTTACAGCTGTTTCAATTCATAGTGGCAAGTCCAAAACATACTTTTCTAGAGAAAATATCCCAAATATTCTACAGTTTGTGACACAATTCTTTGATTATCCTTGCATAGAACGATTTTTCAAAAAAAAAATTATTCGGTTCCAAAAAATTTAAACTGTCGATTTTTGATATTGTGTAAACTGTTAAACTGTAATGCAGTTTTCAATAAATATAATTAACATTTGACTTGTATTTTGATTTTTATTTAAACTTTTGTACAATAGAATCGACTACTTTTACGTCTGGGTCAACTTCAATGAGACGGGGCTCGAATATATTGTTAAGAAGTTTCATAAAAAAATTAAAAGAAATGGTTGATGAGTAGTGTTAAGACGATCCTCTATCACGCCAGAAAACAGCCAAAAACATGGGTTTCACACGCCACTCCACAGCGTTTATTGTTTTGTTAAATACTTATAATAATTTAAAAATATTGTTGAAAATAAATGTACAACCTACAAAACTTAAACTTAAAATCGAAATAGTTTATTAATTTGAATTTTGACAATTTTTGATATTTTTTGAACACAAATCTTATATTTTAAAACGAATTTCAAAAATTCGATCCGTTGTTTCGCAGATCCAAGCTTTGTTGACAACATATTAAAGTTTGAAGTTAATTCACTTATAAATAAAAGCTGTACAGTGGCGCGCGAAAACCCTCTTTTTATAAATATTGCAGTTTTTTTTACATGGATGCCAAAACTATTTTTCCCCATCAAACATAAACTATTTGTTATTTTCACGTTTAACAAAACAATAACCGCTATAGAATATCGCGCGGAATCAACGTTTTTGACTGTTTTCTACCACCTTGATACGATTTCTCGCATAATGAACAACGAATTTTGTCTGAAAGATATTTTCAGTCGCGTGCCGGCGTTCCTTTCACATTGACGTCGGTCGTCGGTCACAGCGTCCAGGGGGGCGCAGGGGTGGCGCAGGGGGGAGGCGTCCCCATCGAGCGTCGGTTCGTCACTAGCAGCGTCTACCCGCGCCGCGACGCGTCTTGTTACGCGGGATAATTTCATCGCCGCTCACTATTGACAGCAATTAACACATATTGTTTCCTCAGCTGGTTCTATAATATCCCTCGTAATCAAACGTAATTTGTGGACTTATTTTTCATTGGAATTAAGGGGGAGAAAGATGATCACTTGATAAAAGATCGGGGAGAAACTCAGTTGAATTAATTAAGGATGATTTTTTCCGTCCCTTTGAGTTGGTTATTTTTTATTTGATAAGTCGTGTTATAAAACCATTAGGCTAATCAAATTGGTTTGTTATATTTTCTGTATTTTGAAGAATTAGTTGACAACTTATATGCTGATTGTAATTAATTTATTGAATAGAGCACAAAATTATCTACCATGAAGCTAATAAGCAGTGTTGTGACAGAACATTTTAAAATAGATCTAGATCAAGATCAAAATCTCCACGTCGAATATGATCCAGATCAAATCATAGATCAATTTTTAGAATTGGATATTTTTTATTAAAATTCGCGATCTTTTTTAGAATAGAAAATGAATCAGTAATTCATTCATTCATCAACACAAGAGGAATGTTTTTACTAAAAAGTTTCTTGAAAGTAAAACAAGTGCTAGGAGCTGTCAAAAAAACTATAAATACCGGTCATACGGGAAAACCGTAAAGGAAACTAATTATTTCTTTAACATAATATATTAAAGCTAGTGATCTTAAATATATTTATTAAAAATAACTACATTCCCCGTATGAACTGTATTGACAGTTTTTTTCTATGACAGCTCCTAGCACTTGTTTTACTTTCAATAAACTTTTTAAAAATTAAACTTTCGAATTTTGAAAAAATTCTTTTTGTTCCGTGATCACTACGTTGAGTATATACCGTTAAAATTTAAACCTAAAGTTATGAATCAGCCTGTATATGTACTACGTACATAATTCAAACTACAGTTTAAAATCTGAGCAGTTTAAAAATATTAACGATTGCTTAAATTTTCAATTTACAATGAACAAGTTTTAACTTGCACAGGGTAAAAATTATGATCTCTTCTAGATCATAAATCAGTATTCCAGATGCTTCGAAACTTTTGATGTAACAAAGATTTGATGCAACGAAATTCCTTCCAAAATCATAAAGCCCTTTGTAGACTTTTCTGAATCCTTCAGAATTTGAAATTCTTCTATCCAAGACTCATTAAATATTTAATTTAGCAGCGCCGCTATTTGACAAGCAATTCTCACCACGTTTCTTTTTCTTAGAATTCAAAACCATGAAAGAATCCTCAAAAAATCCTAAATGTGAGTTTAGCTTGTCCATGAGATAAAAATATCTTATTCTTGTACTTTAAGTGATATTACGTAAGTCTATCCTAGCCACATCCTGAGTACTCCAATACTCAATACAAACATATCAGAAAATTACATGGGATACATAATTAGGATATTATTACCAAATTACTAACATTGGGATGTTACAGAGATATTTTTACTAAGTGCGGACATTAGTAATCGCTAGGATATTAATAGGATGTTAATAGGCAAATATAGCACGTAACAAGCCGGTATGTGCACAATCTTGAAATGTTCTGAGGATTTTATTTTATCAAGTG
Source organism: Agonum fuliginosum (assembly GCA_947534325.1). Lineage (NCBI taxonomy): Eukaryota > Metazoa > Arthropoda > Insecta > Coleoptera > Carabidae > Agonum > Agonum fuliginosum. The sequence continues at coordinate 2,843,272 of OX384029.1, forward strand.
GGTAATAAATGTCCACTTCCTAATTTACAATAGATACATCGAAAAATGTTAACACTGTATTGTCGACGTAGTGTTGGACATTATCCAACGGACGAAACAACAGCTTATTACGTATGCAAGTACAGAGATATAATGTTAATAATGTACAGTTATTAAATAAGAAACACTGCACACCGAAAATAATTAATTCCAGTAATTAAAAGAGAAATTAAAATGTCTTCTATATACGACTCTTTAAAAGTAATTAATTTCTTAATTAAAAATGTTGCAGAATAAATAATTACAAATATTTTTAAGTCACTGACACTTAGTATGCGAATAATTTGACAAAAAATAAAGAGTAGTTGAATAAGGTAAATTCTATTAAGGTGTATAAATAAAAGTTTTTACAGCGGTGTATTTTCTCCTCTATAAAATGTTTGACTATCCTATTAATTTAGATTAGACCATTAGACTACAATGTGGATCCCATAATTATAAATCATTCATTAAAAATAGATCTCGTATTCAGTTGGTTGTTTATTTACTTTAGGCAAAACTCCCTGTGGGTATTTTTCAACTTACGACATACTTTTATAATTAAAGTGATTATTTCGGGGAGCTAGTAAATTTAAAAATAATACGTTGGAATATAGGAAAGAAGGAAATCGCAATGAGCTAACTACTATAATTTTCTACAACAGTAATCAAGTATTTAATTGCAACTTACATAATAATTATCTCGTATACTTCATTTTTACTACCATTTAGCAAATTTTTATTATATCATTTTATACAATGTAAAATTGACTGCACGTCGGATTATATACTTCGTAATTACATTTATGATATCAGCTTTAAAATTAAATTGTTATTTTTGTTACGGTACAGTTAGATAAGACTATTAATATAATTATTATTAAGTAAGTACTTTACGTTACTATCTAACCATTTCAAATTATAATTTTATATTAAATTTTACTTATTTACATTTAAGTTATTAATTCAAGATATTTTTAATAATTTATTCGAAAATTTATTTAATTAACGCATTCCCACTTGACATAAATCGTGCATAGGATGTTTAAGAATATCTTATTCTTGTAGTTTAAGTGATATTACGTTATCCTAGCCACATCCTGAGTACGATCAAAAATTACATACTCAATTCGAACATCTCAGAGAATTACATGGGACACATATTTGGGATAATTACCAAGTAACTAACATTGGAATGTTACAAGATAATGTTACTAAGAGCGGACATTAGCAATCGCTGGATATTTATAGGATGCTAATAGGCAAAAAATATAGCAAGAGCAAGTAACAAGTCGAGATGTTCACATTCTTGACATGTTTTGGGGATTTGATTTTGGCAAGTTTTGGCAAGTCAATATTTACTTTTAACTTTAGAACCGTGGTATCTTATTGTGCTAACTTGGAGAGGGGGTAAAAACCACGATTTTTATTACCTTTTTTCGGTTTTTCGCCTATAATTCAAAAACTATGGGCCCTACGAAAAACTATAGTTATGATCCAAAAACTTGCAATATCCTGTTAAATGTCAGTATGTGGCTGAAAATGTCATTTTGAGAAACATTTCCTAATTTTGAACGCCTGTCTCTCGGTACCTATTGCGTCAAAAATACGTTTGACCAGTGGAATTTGAAGGAAATTTAATGTTCTTTCCAAAAAAGAAAACAAATAGTTTTTGAGTTATAGGCGAAAAACCGAAAAAAGGTACTAAAAATCGTGGTTTCACCACCTCCCCAAGTTAGCACAGGGCCCTCGAGGTCGAAAACTCAGATTCGACATCCCAGAGTACCCCTAAATGACGTGTCAAAATTTCATTAAGTTCGGAACACTTTCCAGGTAAAAGTGCCTGCCGACTGGACTATTTATTGAAAATATTCTTTGCACCAGTCAACAAAAATAACGTCTTGGATTTTTCTGCGTGATGTTTTAATGCAATGAAAACCACTTTTAATCTAGAAATTGTTGATCCCTACTCAGTGGACTCTACCTAAACCCGTCGTAAAATTCCGTTGTTATTGTTGACTAGAAACGCCCAGGTGTCAGAAACTTTGTCGAACATGTAAATGAAACATATTAATTTAATTAACGGTGGACGTGGTGTTAATTTAAATAAAACATAGTTTATAATGTTTTGAAAACATCTCTAGAACAGGGAATTATATTGCTTACTGGAACTAGCAGCTCTTTAACGCAAACACAGCCATCGCTGGTCAGAATTTAATAAGCAAATGTAATTGCAGACTGGGGGGAGGGGGGTATTTTTCAACATTGGTTAGTTTATGCGGCAGGAGACGCCGTCAGTCATTACGTTTGGAGGATTACGAGACACGTGTATAAAGTTCGATAATGTTCCCTTTGACCCGCGCGAATTCTGCACAGGACTGTATTTAGCAGGATTCGTCCTTGGACTTAATTACCTTGTGCAGATTTATAATGTTCTCTATTTTTACCTCCCGCTTATCTGTAAGGGAGGTATTGGAATCATGTAAAAAATCGGGTTGAGAGTTTTAAGTAAATGAGCACGAATAGGATACTTTACCATAGTAGCAAATTAGCAATCCAGTCAATTATTATATTGCAAGGAGACCTCAAAAATTAGTTGCCATGAAAAAAGTTTTCAAAAAGTTAATAGTTCTTTAAATATTTGAGATTTTACATATCGATACATCTAATGCGTTTCACGTGTATTCTTACTTACAGTAATAAAGAAATTACGAAATTGTATTTTATATTTTATAACATTTAGAAACAGTTGATTTTACATGAGTACATTTTAAATTCAGCCCCATGGTTTGAGAAGATTTTCAGCTATACATCTACGTCACACAAACTTTAAAAATTAATTACAGCTTTATTAAGAACAATTAAGACTTATCAGTATACTCTTAATCGCTTTCAAATAACATGAAGTTTCAATAAAAAACTTTTAAAAATATGGTAAACTACTACAACTCATTTGATGAACAGACGTAGGTACCTACCTATACACAATTTGTGACATGTTTCTGGCACCATTTTTAAAGAAATGTATAAATATTATTAACTGGACATAATGTAATAAGATAATAATAAAGTAATATTTTTATCTATAAAGCGCTACTTATAGAACTAAGGACTATAAAATTATTTTCAAAAAGTTTGTAAATTTATTGCAAAATTATAATTTAAGAAAGCCTAACTAAAACCAAATTCACATAAATTACAGTGTTAAGGCGGGAGAATATGTGCTGGCCACATCAGTAACTAAGAGCAAATGTCTATTTAATAAACTAGACAAAGTTATTTAAAAAGAAAGAATTGATTAAGGCAGGAATCTTAGTTGTAGAACTACTTGAGATTTAAACAATTGTTTTAATGATTGTTAAAGAATATGCTGTGCTAAACCTCAGACAAGAATTAACAATAAGTCACATTAACAAAACTAGACAAAATCTTAATATTATATAATTTGAGAACAATAATTCCAAATGAGAAAACTGTAATTCAAAACATGGATTTTTTCTTGTTACTTAATCCAGAGAAAAAGGTTCATGGTGCGAATTGCCTGTTAAACTGAATTTTCAATGAGCCTTGAAACAAAGTACCTATTTCCAATTCGTTGATAGCTTCAAAAAAATTTCCTCGGGATTAAGAAGCATAAAAGAATCCTCAAAGAATTCATATGGGAACAGGGTTTAATATCTAACCTAAAACAGTCAATGTGTCATTTAAAAAAAACTGATGTGGCCAACACAAGATCTCTCGCTATACTCTACTATTTATATTTTAATAATAGATACAAGTTTAGTAGGTAGGTAGGTACCCACTTGACAAAATAAAATCTCCAAAACATATCAAGAATGTGAACATCCCGCTTTGTTACTTGCTGTTTTTGCCCATTAACATCCTATTAATATCCTAGCGATTGCTAATGTCCGCCCTTAGTAACATTATCTATGTAACATCCCAATGTTAGTAATTTGGTAATAATATCCCGATTTTCTATGTAGGTATCTTATATAATTCTTTGAGATGTTTTTATTGAGTATGTAATTTCTGATACTCAGGATGTGGCTAGGATAGACTTACTCACTGCCATAAAAAAAGATATTTTCAAACATCCCATGGGTCATGTCAGGAGGGTACATACTATTGTAGAAGAAAATTGTAGTTTTTAATAATTTTGTTAAACTTTATCATACCATATTCATAATAAATGTCATTTTATAATTTCAAATAACTATTCTTAAAATTTTACTTAATATAAAATATCTGTAAGAAGTGTGACAACCCGTGCACTTTGTACTACTGTCGGGAAGAACACAAGGGATTTTACTTGAATCTACTTACTAATTAAGCAAGTTCAATCCAAGGGTAGCGCGACCACCACTGATCGATTTATAAACTCTCGATCAGAAGAGTTAAGAGAAGTGTTAAAGAAAAAGGAACTTTAATAAAACACAACAGCGGTAAATTTAACCAATGAATTATATTTAAAAAATAAATAGAGTTTAATTATACTATAATCAAAATGAATTTATAAAAACGAAACTTCCGACATGTGTCTTAAGCGTCTAAGGGAAAAACCTATAATCAATTCGATATTAATTGATTAAGGCCGAAAAAACCTCAAACAGAAGTTCGTAATGAAATTTGGAAAAAACATCAACAATTAATCTTATATATTCGAATCAGTTTAAAATACAATATAACCTTAAATATAAACCTTGCTACACTATTACACATGAATAATTATAAAACAAATTCCCTTTTTAAGAGCCGATCGATCGGAGAGATTCAATCGTGTTAGTTAAAAACAGCGGATCCTTGACTCTATGTTAGATATAAATCACCGTGCTTATTAACTCTTAAAGAATGTATCACTATGTTAGGAACACAAGACTTAACCCGATCACTCAATTGATTCCAAGTTAGTTACAAAAATTAGTAGTTTCTACTTACATACATCAAGCTTGTTAATCCACAACTTCCAATATCTCACTATACTGATATTCCACTATAACTTGAATTATTTATATCAACTTCACAACTGGAATCCAACTAAGTAGACTTAACTGTCAAATCTATCTCGATCTTTGATTAGCAAAAGTGTTTGACTCTAATAATGAAATTTAGACTGTTATCTTTAATACAATTGACTTATACAAAATTTAGAACTGATCTGATTGATTTTAAAAATGATTACTTAAGAGTTCTGCAAACGAAGATTATGGCTTATATATCCTTTGTTTGCCTCCGAAACATCCCTACTCAAATCGACTCTTAAAAACTAGCTTACTATTCGTTAACATTTTATATAATAACTATTTTCATTGGTCTAGGGGATGGACTTAGATTTTAGTTACAAGAGGGGTAGTTTTCAGAATTTGGGAAATTTAAGAACGTCGCGTCCATGTCCCTAGCCTCGGACCCACAGAGAAATGGTGAGAGACTAATAGCTTTGAGTGAACATGACATTTTGTTCATGGTGATTAGTTTATGACATCCGTTTGGACAACGATTTTAAGAATTTTAAGAAATATTGTGTCCCACGATTTCTCTGCGTTTACATCTGTTTTCTTAAATTATTGCTTTAAACTGTCAACTGTAATTCAATATTATACTAGAGAACTAATGTCTTTGTCGCGCAAATATGTTTGGGGCTATCTTGTTACAGAAGTAGACAAGAAAATATATTTCATTTAAATTTATAAATGTAATATAATAACTATAAAATTAACTTTAATAGTATATCAAGACAGAAATTAGATTACCTACAAAACATATTTTTAATTTTGGTTCTTTTCTTGTTCTCGAGACAATTTTCGCTCGGGCGATATAAAGCTGCCCCATATCTAGAAAACCTGTTGCTGATTTACGAACTTCATTTCGTTTCTTTTCCTCGGATACTGAAAATAATAATTGACCTAGTTTATATCGGCAGACTTAATTCATACAAACTCATTAAAATAGTTGATTACAATAATAAGGACATTTAAGCATGAATAATTTCAAATATTTGCAGCATAAAATTCTGCATGTGCATTTTTAATTAAACAGTGTAATGCATTTAATCTTCTTACTGCATAAATTATAAATTAATCCGGTTCATGAAATACAAGAGAATTGTAATTTTAGTTCTATTTTGGTATTATGTGCAGTTTTGCTTTATTTGCCTGTTTAACTCGACACTTTATAGTATTTCTGAACATTATTATTTTTTGCAATTTAACCAATTTCGCAATGAAGATGTTTGTCGATAATTATAACCGGGGTAGCTTCGATAGAAGAAGAATGATGTGAGACCATTTCCCGTTTTTAAACTGCAACAACAACAACCAACATTCTTAGTTATGAAGTTGGAAATCCAGTGAAGATTATTTATAAAAGTTTCCAGGAAGGAATAAAAATCTGACGTGGACACCACATGACTTCCTTGTACGCCTTGTGTGTTCATACTTTTCTTAATAACTAAAATGTAAAATAATATTAAAAATTCTTTTAACTTATTATACTAGTATACTCACAAATATATTTTAGTCATTTTATTTAAACTGCAGAAGAAGATATAAAGCATATTTTACTATTGTCACTGTCATGTCATAATCATTTAAATTTTACGTAGTAACAAATGTTAATCGATCATGGACTACAAGATAAAGAAATACTAAATTATACATATATACTTTAATTATTCCTAAATAATACCAGATACAAAAATATTTATAAAATACCGATTTTAGGTAATAATCACATAATCTTTCATTTAAAATAAAAAAATTTGTGTTAAATTAAATATTTACCGAAATATTTTTAAAAAGTACTACTTCCGGTTTATAGATTGAAACCAAAAATAGGAGGTGCTCAACTAGATGCTATAACAGTCCTAAATACAAAATTTCAACTCTCTACGTCTAACCGTATTTGAGTTATGCGACACACATACGTCCGTCCGTCCGTACGTACAGACGTCACGTTGAAACTAGTCATAATGGATTAAGAAAAGGTCAAAACGGATATTTCCGTCAAAATCTGAGAACCGAAATTTTTCGCGATTACAATACTTCCTTAATTCGTACAAGGAAGTAAAAAGGGAATGATCCGTCTTAGTTATCATCACTCTCTTTTATTTCATTTATTGAAACATCAAGCTACCGGTTTCGACAATTTAATTGTCATCATCAGGGATAGAGAAGCAATTACAGAAGACTACTTAGTTATTGTATGAACTCTGATAAAGATTTCTCTACTTTGAAATTTATTGTATAAAATTACCTTTGAGACACACGACGCTATGGAACGATAGATGCATCGAGAATTGGTGTAGCAATAGCCTTATAGACAGCGACATTTTGATATTGATGCAATGACTATTTGATGCAAAGACGTTTTTATGCAACGTAGTGTACTAAAATGAATTTGCTGTGGCATAAAAAACCTTTGTATTATTACAAACATGCTGACATTTATAATTTTTTGCATTAGGTATACCTAATACATAAACGTCTTGGTTTTCTTAAAAAGGGTTCGCGCATGAAGCAAAATTTCTCAACATGGATTCCTTTGAACATTCACTGAACCAGCAATGAATCTGAATATGCCCATTCCGTCACACTTCTTTTACCTCGTTCACATTCATAGTAAAAGATCTGTAAGATTATAAGTTCTGCAAATTTTTAAAGGGAATGTTTTTTTTTAATTTTGGTAAATTTAGGTAAATATTGTATTTGAGATGTGACTATAGATATTAAATCCTTTAATAATTGGAGTTATTTTATTTCAACCCAAAGCATGACAGTTATAGGGGCTTGTAAATACCGGAAAATAAAATGTTTCCATCGTACAATAACCCTGAGTTCAAGATACATCATCCTTGTTGTACCTTGAACCTAAAACTTTGAAATCTTGTATTCCAAGATCGGTTTCTTTTTGTTTCTGCGTTAAAAATATTGATAGGTGAGACGGGAGGTATTATAGGTACTAATGACATAAGTCATAAATAAGATATTATTTAATGTACTTAGTAACTGAACGACGGATGGCTTCAACACAGAAGAGTTATATTTTGATTCATGTGATACTAATTTCTGTGTTTGAATATTTTAGATTTTTATTTGTATAATTTTAAACGGGCACCGGATTGTACGTATACATTTATGTTTGTAAGTCTAGATATGGCGGGAGGTTGTGTGCTGACTATATCAGATTTTTTTAAATGCATATTTGTATTTCTTAATATTGAGTTTTCCTTCCATAATGCGTCTAAAACCCAGTAGTATCAATTGACTTACAACAGGTGAGGCTAACTAAATAGTTTGGTTCTTAAAAAAATAAATAGAGAAAATAGGTTCCTGTGAGACCGCCAGTAGTTCGTATGTATCTCATATTCCTAAAGCCCTGTTCGCACGGCGATCTTTGGAGATTCTACGGAGATTCAGAATCCTGGAAAAGATAAGTTTTTTTTTTTTAGTGAGAATTATCTGTTAAATTGCGGTGACGCTAAATTGAATCTTCAATGAGTCTTGGAAAAGAAGAATTTATAATTTATTAGGAGTAGGAGCAACAACTATTTGGCATCAGTCATGAAAAGAATGCAAATTACAAACTAATGTTTTATTTTCGCAAATGTTTCGGCTGTGCGACACCCATCATCAGTGTAGCTCAAAACTACTTACAATAAGTACATATAATATTATTAGGACTTTTATATATTAGGATATTTAAAGATTTCCAAAAATATTAAATCGACTCCGTTACAAAATTATTTATTTATTTGCCTGTTTGACTACTTTTAAACAACTGTGTTCTATCCACTTTTAATTTCCATTTTATATCAAAAAAATAATAACATAATTATCATAATTAGAAACAAACTCCAACGTAGCATTCCTGATGCCGTAACAGTCTGATGCAGTAAAGCCTGGTTTATAATGGATGTAATTGGTTACTTCTTCTGTATTCTGTAAGATGTGTGATGTGAATGAGAAGTGTATGGTTCATAATCATTTTAGTAATCTGCTAACTTGACGACATAACCTATCTTATATCTGTCAAATTGATCCGTTTGTTGAAAGTTACATAATTGGATCTGCAATGTTTATAACAATAAATATTGTAGCGAAATATAAAATACTCATAAAAAAGTAAACAAAGAACAAATAGAACTTTCTTGCTATTTGTTGGGCATGAGTAAAATATGTACCAGAGTGGCTCTATACGGAGTATGGCTAACTTCAGTAAAATTGTATTTGAAATTTGAATCAAATAATATGTTTGGTAATACATGAAGAGTTTTAAAGTTAGATACTGAACTAATTTTTGGATATCATATCGTAACAGTTAAACCTTAATTAATTCCACAGTTTTTACTTCCTTGTACGAAGTAAGGAAGTATTGTAATCGCGAAAAATTTCGGTTCTCAGATTTTGACGGAAATATCCGTTTTGACCTTTTCTGAATCCATTATGACTAGTTTCGACGTGACGTCTGTACGTACGTACGTACGTACGTACGTACGTACGGACGTATGTGTGTCGCATAACTCAAATACGGTTAGACGTAGAAAGTTGAAATTTTGTATTTAGGACTGTTATAGCATCTAGTTGTGCACCTCCTATTTTTGGTTTCAGTCTACAAACCGGAAGTAGTACTTTTTAAAAATATTTCGATAAATATTTAATTTTAGACAATTTTTTTTATTTTAAATGAAAGATTATGTGATTATTACCTACAATCGGTATTTTATAAATATTTTTGTATCTGCTATCATTTAAAAATAATTAAAGTATATATTTATAATTTATAGTATTTCGGTATCTTGTAGTCCATGATCGATTAACATTTGTTACTACGTAAAATTTAAATGATTATGACATGACAGTGACAATAGTAAAATATGCTTTATATCTTCTTCTGCAGTTTAAATCAAATGACTAAAATATATTTGTGAGTATACTAGTATAATAAGTTAAAACAATTTTTAATATTATTTTACATTTTAGTTATTAAGAAAAGTATGAACACACAAGGCGTACAAGGAAGTCATGTGGTGTCCACGTCAGATTTTTTAGAGTATAAAAGCATGACTACTATGGCGCCCATGGCCATACTCTTTTTATATAGTGATACCCTAGGAAGTTTTCTTAAACGTTGGCGAACCTTAAGCCCGATTTATAAACTTGACGTTGACGTTGCTGTTACGTTGCCGTTGCTGTTGCGGTAACGTTCCGGTTGCAGTTAGAATGTGGCGATTTATAAACTCAAAGTTCAACTGTATGACTTATATTAAAAGAGCCACCTTCTCCATAGAAAAATAAATTCAGTTATGACATTAATCATTTCATATGATATTATTTATACATTAAATAATTACCTGATTGTGTTAAACTCTGTGAATCATCCATGTCAGTTGTCACCAAATTATAAAATTGACATTTGACATGCAAATTCAAAATCACGTGACCCGATCACTCATTTTCATTGGTTAGACGTTCATGTACCCAACGGTGAACTTCAAAAGTTAAAAGTTGGTTATCTCGAACGTCATGCGTACGGAACGCCAACTTCGAACAGTAGCGTCAACGGAGTTTAAAACGAGTCATATGTTTTTCTAATATTTAACTTTGAACGTCAACGTCAACGGCGAACTGCAACGTCAACGTCAAGTTTATAAATCAGGCTTTACTGTTACAGTATAGGTAAACGTCAAATCCAGTGTCATTATGAACCGTAACATAGAAATATCTATAGTTCATGTTAACAGAACACAGAAGAAGTCAACAGTTACATCCATTATAAACCAGCCTTAACACCGTAACAATAATATGTTTAGGCAAATAATCATTGTAAAAACTATTTAGAAATCTTATACACATACACGTGGCAAATATAGTTCAACTGTCAGATAATGGAATGAGTTATTTATAATTATTGATTGCTTCAAAACCACGTACTTAATTATCACTAGAAAGAAAAAATCAACTTTCCAGGATTCTCCGTAGAATCTCCAAAGATCGCCGTGCGAACAGGTCTTTCGAAACCAAATCATAAACATGTAGTAATTTTCAAAGCGTCATAAAGATATAAATCTTGACTAAAATTGATAATGATGAAATTTCCCGTTGAGCGAGTCCATCCCTAAGCGAGCTGTACGGTCAGCAGCCTCACCCCAATGATTCGGAGTAGCCAGTGCTACCACCACCGCCTCACAAAACACAAGTCCCCAGTGTTTTATCTGTATTATGTGTACGTAGCGGTGCGGCCGAGTAGCGCTGCTCGCCGCCTCCGCCGCCGCCGCCCCCGCCGCCCCGAGTTCAGCCATTAATACAGCCCCGATATTGAATGATGTATCATTGCGCGCTATAAAAAGCCAGGAAATGTGATATGGGAGCGAAGCTGCATACACTACAGAAACTAAATTACTGGATTTTTCGAAATGAAAAATAACAAATAACCTAGCTTACTCCCTCTCTCTGATGGGCTGATGGGTATAATTTATATGCCTCTGTTACAGATACACAACGCGGAACGCGTTCGCGTTTCGAACCGCCCCCCACCCCTCCGCGAGGCGCTCTCGATGAACATTTATTCTCATTTTTATTATCAGGGGATTAAAATTGTTGCAGTTCGTATAGGCGGCCGCTCAAACGTGCACGGTGGCTCGGACGGCTACGGTTGCGGCGTTCGCCCCCCCCCCCCTGACCCCCCACCACACCTGACCATGTTCAAAACAACTACGATGACGGACACACGATATTTGTACGTTTGTTTGTCTTTAATTGCACAAAGTTAATTATGTGTTTGTCTACCCACTTTTATAAATGACATTTACTTCGATTGGAAATTTAAGAAATTTATTGTGTCGTACTCCAACTTTGTAATTTTTTGAGGGATGGAAAATTATTGGATTTTAGTCAAACTGCGACCGATCTGCCCACTTAATAAACCAAAATCCTCAGAACATTTCAAGAATGTGAACATCATGCTTGTTTCTTGCTATGTTCACCTATTAATATCCCATTAATATAATAATGTAACATTATCTATGTATGCTAGTAATATCGCTTATAGTACAAGAATAAGATATTTTTAAGTGGGCGTATTTCTTGATTATGTCATTATGCCCTTTTATTATCCTAGTAGATTATCAAATTTTTAAATATGGTAGGCTAACAATAACTATTCTCTTTTCGAGGTTATGTATATGTGAAACAAGACCATACAAAGAAATCCTTTAAGACACTATAAATAATCAGCAAACGTCAACGATGCGGGACGATATTTGTACGTTTGTTTGTCTTTCATTTGTTTGTCTAAACACCATTTACTTCAATTGGAAGTTTAAGAAATTTATTATACCGAGCAGCTGCAATCACTGATTAGTGAAGGAAGGTTCCAATTCTGTAATTGCAATTTTTTGAGGAATGGAAAATTATTGGATTTTAGTCAACTAGTGATGGGTCGTTCATGAACGAGTCGTTCAAAATGAACGACTCATTTGAGTGTGCCGTGAACGAACGACTCTTTAGTTCGTTCAGCACGGCACACCAGTTCACACTAGCTCCGTGCTACTATTTAGCCTCCGCTCACCGCTCCGCTCGCTGAACGCAGAAAGACGAACGAGTGCGAGTGGAATGAACGAAACGAACGAAACATACATACAGCGCACGGTGCTGAGTGCTGTGTATTCTGAGAAGCGTGGCGTTTCTGTTGTACGGACAACAATGAAAATAATCAACAATATGGGAAGTGGAAACAATGTAGGACTGGAAAGTAAATGCAAAAAATACATTAATGTAAAAGTAATAGTAACATTTTGCTAAATTTGTTGAACATTCTTCAAAATGTTGCCAGACAATAGGTACTCCTTTTTGCAGAATTTTTATTTTGTTTATTTTCCATTGTCAATATACATATACAACTACAATAAGCAACGTTCAATAATTTATTGTTTGCAGCAACGAGTAATCAAGACGAGAACACAACTATCAACTAACTAAAATGCTAGGTTCATGTAGTTTGGCACATGCCACATCGCTGCGCATCGCACATGCACACAAGGCGAGCGCACAGTGCTGTGAGCATGAGCACATGAGCAAAGCAGCTCAGCTGAGCAGCACACTAGCACGGTAGCACGGTGTCATTTGAAACGCACAGTGCTGTTTTACAGAGTCGTTCAAATGAACGACTCAGTGTGAACGACTCACTTTACTGAGCGGAGCGAAATGAACTGACTCACTAAAAATGAACGAAAGACCCATCACTATAGTCAACCGATCAAAATCAGACTGATTTTTCCTTTCCTCATCATCATACAGTCAAGAAGTTTTTATCTACAAACTGCCCACTTCACAAAATAAAATCCCCAGAACATTTCAAGAATGTGAACATCACACTAGATACTTGCTATATTTTCCTAATAATATCCTACTACTATATACTATCTAAGCGATTGTAACGTCTGCCCTTAGTAACTTTATCTATGTAACATCCCAATGTTAATAATTTTGGTAATAATATCCCAATAGACTTCCCGCTTGACAAAATATAATCCCCAGAACATTACAAGAATTTATGAACATTCCGACTTGTTACTTGCTATATATTTACATCCTATTGATATCCTAGCGATTGCTAATGTCCACCCACAGTAATATTATATACTTATGTAACAATCCAATGTTATTATGTGTCGCATGTAATTCTCTGAGATGTTGGTATTGAGTATGTAACTCCGGATATGGTTAAGATAGACATACGTAATATGGACAATTCATGTCAAGTAGGTGTATTTCTTGATATGTCATTTGTCCATACCTATAAGAGATGGCCGGGCTCGAGCCGGGCTAAAGAATAATTTCAAATTGGTATAAAATATTATTCGAACGGACATACTTTATCAAAAAATGTTTTTGCAGAAACCACTTCACTACCTTGAAATAGTGTAGGGTGAAGTGGGGTAACTTCGACCACCAAAATGATAAATTCATCTTAAACTACGTTAAACTTATGATTATAACCATACATATTTTCAAACTATACACATACACAGATCAAACTATACAGTCCTTAACTATATACAGAGAGTTTTTTTTATAAGTAAACATAGGGCATGTCATTACCATAGTTACAGTGTTACAGGATGACAGCAATGCATTAGAGCGTTTTTTTTATCAGTAAACATAGGGATAATGAACATACGAAAATAAATATGAAATATAAATTAAAGAAATGATAAATTATTTATTTATGTTTTCTACACTTAAGAACTAGGTAGATACATTAAACTAATGAGAATTTAAGAACTAGGTAGACACTTAAAAATAATGTGTACAATGGTGACAGAATGAATGTTGAACAATTAAAAAATCGAATTAGTGCTGCTTTCCAAAATATTACTCTCCAGCAAATGCTATAAATTATTTTTATAATCGTTTAGGATATTGTTTAGAAGTTAATGGTTCCAATTTTGAGCATTTAATTCGATTTAAAAAATTCTCATTAGTTTAATGTAGGTATCTACCTAGTTCTTAAGTGTAGAAAATATAAATAAATAATTTATCATTTCTTTAATTTATATTTCATATTTATTTTAGTATGTAATTATCCCTATGTTTACTGATAAAAAAGAGTTCTTAAGTGTAGAAAACATAAATAAATAATTTATCATTTCTTTAATTTATATTTCATATTTATTTTAGTATGTAATTATCCCTATGTTTACTGAAAAAAAGACGCTCCAATACATTGCTGTCATTCTGTAACACTGTAACTATGGTAATGACATGCCCTATGTTTACTAATAAAAAAAACTCCCGGTATTAGACGATAATTTGGTATTTTATTTGTACACATGAATTTGTTATAATTATTTTAATTTTTTTTTTGGGTGGTCGCACTTGCCCCAATTTTGGGGCAAATGCACTTTCTACTTTTATTTGCAACGTTTAGTAGTTTACAAGTCTTAAGGGGTATGTGCGTTTAGTATAAATATTAACGATATTTTTGCAATTTGGTTTGCCGTATTTCTGGTTACGCGATTATTTTGATTTCCACTACTATTGTAGTTCTTATAAATTTCTGAAACCTTTCGGAAACCACGGTTAGACAAATTAGTTCCTAAGATACTACTTTCTTTTAAATGATCTACTCGTAGAATCATATTTCAGGTTGTACTTGTAATAATAATGAAATAATTGTAGAAATTAGAATTATTAAGCTCCTAAGATACTATTTTCTTTTAAATGATCTACTCGTAGAATAATTATTAAGTTTCTAAGATACTACTTTCTTTTAAATGATCTCGTAGAATCATATTTCAGGTTATAGTTGTAATAATAATGAAATAACATGTCTTGTAGAAATAAACTGAAATAAAAACGTAGTAAAGAAAGCATATTCAACAACAGCAATAGTAGGCACTCTCCAAACAATGCGTCATAACAATGACAATCTCACATAACACAAACAAACACGTAACTAAACATCAGACGTGCGAAAGAAACATCTCCACGCGCTGAAAGCTCTCGTCAAAGCTCTCGCCAAAGCTCCAAGTCCTTCGTCCTTCCGCTCTCGAGCCTCAAGCTTCGAAGTTCAAGCTTCATTCACAAGAGTGCGTACCTACTTGCGCAATGCTTTTTCTACCTTTGCCGACTGTCAACTTGTCTAGTGATAATACAATGCATGTATATGTTTAGTATAATGTGGACAATGTAAATTAATGCCCTAGGGCCTCAGGGAAAAATTAACAACACAATTAAGCACGGGAACAATGCATTCGTCTCTGATTTTGCTTTCTTTTGTTTTAGGAGTGCAGTACGACATGAGTTGGACATCGAGACAATCGGATGTTGGTGAGTTACTTTTTATTTGTATTTTGTTTGGTTCGGCTTTGTTTTCATCGTTCACTAAGATTTAAAATGTTATTTAACGGTATTCTACAATTATGTATAAATTCGAAATTATAAAAGAATATTTCGATAATAGTACGATAATTCGATAGTAATACGGACAATAACCAGTATAGTAGGTAGAACGCATCTTTAGGTTATAAGTTAAATAGGTTATACTCGTAATTGGCTTAATTTGATTTTAGATTTAATTCATAATCGAATAACTCGTTTTTAGGTTATATTCATCTTTAGATAAAACTCATCTTTAAAATAAATTGGTTTTTAAATAATATTTGTCTTTAGATAAAACTTGTTTAAATACAACTCATCTTTTAATAGAAATCGTCTTTACATAAAACTTGACTATAGATAGAACACGTCTTTAGAATAAACTCGTCTTATGATTTAACTTGTCTCTAATTTAAACTTGTTTTTAAGTTAAATTCGTCTTTAGATTAAACTCGTCTTTAGATAAAACATTCGTCTTTAGGATAAACTCGTCTTTAGATAGATCTAAGTTTTCCATCCAAAGCTTGTATGGATATCCCATCCAAAGCCTGTGGGAGTGTCCCCATCAAAAGCCTGTGGAGATGTCCCATCCAAAGCCTGTGGAGGTGATCCATCAAAAGCATGTGGAGATGTTCCTTCTAAAGCCTCCCACACACACATACATACACACAGACAAACATAAACACAAACACATACACACATAAACACAAACACATACACACCAACACACGCACACACAAACATACGCACACACCAACACAAACTCAAACACACACCAACACAAACACAAACTCAAACACATACACACAAACACATACACACAAACACATACACTCAAACACATACACACAAACACATACACACCAATACACGCACACACAAACATACGTACACACCAACACAAACTCAAACACATACACACAAACACATACACACAAACACGTACACACAAACACTTACACACAAACACATACACACGTACACACAAACACATACACACAAACACATACACACAAATATACGCACACACAAACACAAACTTAAACACCATCACATACACACAAACACATACACACAAACACATACACACTAACACATACACACAAACACATACACACAAACACGTACACACAAACACATACACACAAACACGTACACACAAACACTTACACACAAACACATACACACAAACACATACACACAAACACATACACACAAACACATACACACTAACACTTACAGACAAACACACGCACACACAAACATACGCACACACAAACATACGCACACACCAACACATACACACAAACATATACAGACAAACACACGCACACAAAAACATACGCACACACCAACACAAATACATACACACAAACACATACACACAAACACATACACACAAACACGTACACACAAACACATACACACAAACACGTACACACAAACACGTACACACAAACACATACACACAAACACACGCACATACAAACATACGCACACACAAACACGTACACACAAACACGTACACACAAACATATACAGACAAACACACGCACACAAAAACATACGCACACACCAACACAAATACATACACACAAACACATACACACAAACACATACGCACAAACACATACACACAAACACATACACACAAACACATAGACACAAACACATACCGACAAACACACGCACACACCAACATACGCACACACCAACACAAACACATACACACAAACACATACACACAAACACGTACACACAAACACGTACACACAAACACATACACACAAACACGTACCTACACACAAACACATACACACAAACACATACAGACAAACACACGCACACACAAACATACGCACACACCAACACAAATACATACACACAAACACATACACACAAACACATACAGACAAACACACTCACACACAAACATACGCACACACCAACACAAACACATACACACAAACACATACACACAAACACGTATATACAAACACATACACACAAACACGTACACACAAACACGTACACACAAACACATACACACAAACAGATACACACCAACGCACGCACACACAAACACACGCACACACCAACACAAACTCAAACACATACACACATACACACAAACACATACACACAAACATGTACACACAAACACATACACACATACACATACACACAAACACATACACACAAACACATATACACAAACACATACACACAAACATGTAGGTACACACAAACACATACACACAAACAAATACACACAAACAAATACACACAAACACGTACACACAAACACGTACACACAAACACATACACACAAACAAATGCACACAAACACATACACACTAACACATACACACAAACACATACACACAAACACATACACACCAACACACGCACACACTAATTTTTAACATTAGATTTTAACTGAGATTATTTGCAGGTAACGAAAGGAGTGTAAACCATCTTTATTAAGCCCATTTTACATTGAGCAATATTGCAGATGCAAGTGCAACTTTTGACAAGTTGCTTCAATATTGCATGAGTGTAATACAGAAATTATAAAATTATTATTCTAATATATCTGTTCGTGTTCATATATAATATAATATTGATTAGAATTTGTTTAGATCCTACCGAACTAAACAGGAACATTCTCAGACGACAATACCCAATATCAGTCTACATGTTTAATTTAAAATTATTTTGTAAATTGCTGAAAAAGAAAATTGGTTATTAGCTAAGAATTGCAAGTAACGAAATGAGTTGATATTAATTTATGATCACATTTTGTAAACTTCTTTTTTACAGAAATAATAACAATAATACAACAAATTATATAATTAAAAATAAAAAGATTTTTTGCTATATTTACATCAAATTAACCACACAGACCATAAAAATTCCTGTTATCGGCTGTAACTATGTAGAATGCGCCATCTCGTGACAGTTACGACAGCTAACGCAAGATGTAGGTTTTAGTTCCTCAGTATTATTTTTATTATTAAAATAATAGAAAAATAATAATATTAAATAAAAAATTAAACAGTACAATATTTATTTATTATTGATTGATACATTTGGATAAAAGATTTTTTACAGCTAACTTCTTGTGAATAATTATGAACATTATGAAATTTGTTAACCATAAACAGACGATGAAA
The DNA here is from genome assembly GCA_947534325.1 of Agonum fuliginosum. Lineage (NCBI taxonomy): Eukaryota > Metazoa > Arthropoda > Insecta > Coleoptera > Carabidae > Agonum > Agonum fuliginosum. The sequence continues at coordinate 2,862,341 of OX384029.1, forward strand.
TAATTAGTAGGTAACACTGAGAAAGCTATAATTTGCCATTAAAATTGTATTATTTACCTGAAACAAAATAATATTAATATATTTTACGTGTTAATGTACCTTTTAAAATAATACAAAAATGTCAAATCTAAATCCATAACTCGACCACCACCACCATCATCAAAACAGTCAATAAGAAGACTGACGAATGAATATTAATATTATTGGAAACACACTTTTTACACAACATGTCAATATTATGACATTTATATTATGCCCATGTCACACCGGCATAGCACGAAGCACGGTGCTCTATGGGAACAAATGAATAACGTAAAATTTTATCGCCGCTATTCCGTCAAACATTTTGACATATGGTAATTTGTTGCTGATTTCGCAGTGAGTCCTCAATATAATTTTTGACATTTGGTGAATAATTGATGTCAAAATAGTAACAGTAAGTAATTTGATAATAAGAATATAACCCTTTCAGCTTTTGTCAATATATGAACAATAATTAACACAAAAAATTGATGAATTTTAATTCTCAGCTGTCAAAAATAATTTTCAAAACCCTTCAAAGTACGAAGTGAACATAGCAATATACAAATTTTCGTATGGCATTTTGCTATACCGGTGTGATACCCTTTTGACAGCTTTGAACGAAGCAAAATGCCACATCGAGCACCGTGCTTCATGCCACGTCGGTGTGACATGGGCATTATTAAGTATGAGATTTAGATATTTTATCATAAATATAGAAAACGCGAAATGATTTGATGGTTTAATTAGGTTACTGAAGAAAAAATAAGAACCCAATATCATTATCTCTGTCAAAAGCCGGCGCTACACAATAATGCTACAAACACCTTCCAACGTTTGTTAATTCGTCGCATCGTGAAGCTGTTTTACAAACAAATAATGTCAAGATCTTCTTCTGAGGGTTTTCTCGTCTGAGATTCAGATCTGTCAGCAAATATATTTGAGCCACCCTGTAGGTATATTATATCTAAAAGCAGGTCAATAAGAGTATAAGAATTACCTAGTCTCTGATACAAAATACCTAATAAATTTTATTATCAATACGAAAACCAAGAAAGTGTTGTCAAAAAGTAACAAAAAAATGTTGTCATTCGTCTTGCATTTCACCACCAATGTTTAGATATTCACGACAACAACTTACGTTTCTAAACTATTTTGTACAGATACAAAACACATATTTACAACCTGATCTGATCTTCTTTTTCCGTAATATCTCTGCAAAATAATTATTTCATTATACTATAATATGTTTCATACCTACATACAACTTTTATATATTATGTCATGCGCGTTACGTTTATAAATAATAATATTGTTATTAGATATTATTACTTATAATAATAATAAAGTACAATAATGTATAAATAAGAACTTGTACTAATATAAGTCAATAACCTAAAAAAATATCTGACGTTTAGTAAGAGATCAGTGTTACAGTGTTGCCAACCTAGTGGAAAAATATAATCATATATGAAACCCAAAATAATCAAATTTAAGACATAATTAACGAATAAATAATAATTATAATAATATAAATATATAAATAAGTTAATTATTTATCAATTATATATAATATAAACATGAAATAGAAATTAAAAAAGTAAATTTCTAAAATTATTATACAGTTGGTAACACTGACTGCGTGTTTTTCGGTTGCTAGGTAACAGTAATGACGTGTTTTTCGGTTGCTAGGTAACAGTAATGACGTATGTATGTAATACCAACATAAATTTAGTAATTTTATTAGTAACATAGCGAATTAATGTAAATTTTAATGAATTATAAAAAACTCCGACGTAATTGAGAAAAATAAGCTTTAAACGGGTTATTAGAATTTTTTTCTCTTTAAATTGATATATATGACATAAAGCGAATATCGTTTCCAAAAATGTTTGCAAGTAGATTATAAATTAATGGATGGTTGTGTAACCAGTATAGTAGGTAGAACTCATTTTTAGGTTATAAATAAAATAGGTTAAACTCGTCTTTAAGTTATAAGTTAATTAGGTTAAACTCATCTTTAAGTTATAAGTAAAGTAGGTTAAAATCATCTTTAAGTTATAAGTTAAGTATGTTAAACTCATCTTTAAGTTATAAGTAAAGTAGGTTAAACTCATCTTTAAATAGAAATTGTCTTTACATAAAACTTGACTTTAGATAGAGCACGTCTTTAGAATAAAATTTTCACATTTACGCTCGTCACTTATATATTGACGCTCGTCACTTATATATTGACGCTCGTCACTTATATATTGACGCTCGTCACTTATATATTGACGCTCATCACTTATAATGACGCTCGTTTTTAGGTTATATTCATCTTTAGATAAAACTCGTCTTTAAAATAAATTGGTTTTTAAATAATATTTGTCTTTAGATAAAACTTGTTTAAATACCTACAACTCATCTTTTATAAGCAATCGTCTTTACATAAAACTTGACTATAGATAGAACACGTCTTTATAATAAACTCGTCTTATAATTTAACTTGTCTCTAATTTAAACTTGTATTATAAATTAAATTCGTTTTTAAGTTAAATTCGTCTTTAGATTAAACTCGTCTTTAGATAAAACATTCGTCTTTAGGATAAACTCGTCTTTAGATAGATTTAAGTTTTCCATCCAAAGCTTGTATGGATATCCCATTCAAAGCCTGTGGGAGTTTCCCCATCCAAAGCCTGTGGAGGTGTTCCATTTTAATACTGTTAACACGTTCCATCCAAAGCCTGTAGAGGTGATCCATCCAAAGCATGTGGAGATGTTCCTTCTAAAGCCACCCACAGACACATACAAACACACAGACAAACATAAACACATACACACAAACATACGCACACACCAACACAAACACTCAAACACATACACATACACACCAATACACGCACACACAAACATACGCACACACCAACACAAACTCAAACACATACATACACACACACACACACACACACACACACAAACACATACACACAAACACATACACACAAACACATACACACAAACACATACACACACATACACACAAAAACGTACACACAATCACGTACACACAAACACATACACACACACATACACACAAACACATACACACAAACATACGCACACACCCACACAAACACCATCACATACCCACAAACACATACACACAAACACACTAACACATACACACAAACACATACACACAAACACACTAACACATACACACAAACAAATACATACAAACACATACACACAAACACATACACACAAACATGTACACACAAACAAATACACACAAACACATACACACAAACACATACACACAAACATGTACACAAAAACACATACACACAAACATGTACACACAAACACATACACACAAACAAATACACACAAACACATACATAAGATTATTTGCAAATAACGAAAGGAGTGTTATATATTAATTTACGACCTCATTTTGTAAACCATCTTTATTAAGCCCAATTTACATTGAGCAATATTGCAGATGCAAGTGCAACTTTTGACACGTTGCTTCAATATTGCATGAGTGTAATACAGAAATTATAAAATTATTATTCTAATATATCTGTTCGTGTTCATATATAATATAATATTGATTAGAATTTGTTTAGATCCTACCGAACAGGAACATTCTCAGACGACAATACCCAATATCAGTCTACATGTTTAATTTAAAATTATTTTGTAAATTGCTGAAAAAGAAAATTGGTTATTAGCTAAGAATTGCAAGTAACAAAATGAGTTGATATCAAATTATGACCACATTTTGTAAACTTCTTTATTACAGAAATAATAACAATAATACAAAAAATTATATAATTAAAAATAATATGATTTTTAGCTATATTTACATCAAATTTAACCACACAGACCATAAAAATTCCTGTTATCGTCTGTATCCATGTAGACTGCGCCATCTCGTGACAGTTAACGCAAGATCTAGGTTTTAGTTCCTCAGTATTTACGTTTATAAACATATTTGTACAGATTCAAACACATATTAATTTACAACAAACTATCTGTTCATTATTTATCCATAAAATATCTCTGCAAAAATTATTTCATTGTATAATATTATAATATGTACATACCTACGAACAACTTTTATTTATGTCATGCGTAAAGTTTATAAATAATAATATTTTTGTTAGATATTATTATTAATAATAATAAGATATAATAATGTATAAATAAGATCTTGTACAACGTATTTTTACCCTATAAATGTCTGACGTTTGTGAAATAAACCATCATCATAATATGCTGTCTACCTCAACTTTATTTCTACCGGTACAATAAAATACTGTTCTAACAATACATAACACTAGTATTACATTGTTCATATATTTGTATTAATCAATCCCAGCTATAATATCCCATTAAAATTGTATTATTTACCTGAAACAAAATAATATTAATGTATTTTACGTATTAATGTACCTTTTAAAATAATACAAATGTCAAACCTAAATCCAGAACTTAACACCACCACCAACAAAACAGTCATAAGAAGACTGATGGATGAATATTAATATTATTGAAACACACTTTATACAGAACATGTCAATATTATTGACATTTATATTATTAAGTATGAGATTTAGATATTTTATCATAAATATAGAAAACGCGAAATGATTTGATAGTTTAATTAGGTTACTGAAGAAAAAATAAGAACCCAATATGATTATCGCTGTCAAAAGCCGGCGCATCGTGAAGCTGTTTTACAAACAAATAATGTCAAGATCTTCTGAGGGTTTCCTCGTCTGAGATTCAGATCTGTCAGCAAATTATTTGAACTACTCTGTATATATCTAAAAGCAAGTCAATAAGAGTATAAGAATTACCTAGTCTCTGATACAAAATACCTAATAAATTTTATTATCAATACGAAAACCAAGAAAGTGTTGTCAAAGAGTAACAAAAAAATGTTGTCATTCGTCTTGCATTTCACCACCAATGTTTAGATAGACACGACAACAACTTACGTTTCTAAACTATTTTGTACAGATACAAAACACATATTTACAACCTGATCTGATCTTCTTTTTCCGTAATATCTCTGCAAAATAATTATTTCATTATACTATAATATTATGTTTCATACCTACATACAACTTTTATATAGGTAGTATGTTATGCGCGTTACGTTTAGAAATAATAATATTGTTGTTAGATATTATTACTAATAATAATAATAAGATACAATAATGTATAAATAAGATCTTGTACTAATATAAATCAATAACCTAAAAAAATATCTGACGTTTAGTAAGAGATCAGGAGATCAGTGTTGCCAAGCTAGTGGAAAAAAATATCATAAATTAAACACAAAATAATCATATTTAATACATAATTAACGTATAAATAATAATAATAATAATATAAATATATAAATAAGTTAATTATTTATCAATTATATATAATATAAACATGAAATAATAGAAATTGAAAAAGTAAATTTCTAAAATTATTATAGAGTTGGTAACATTACACTTAAGATTATTCAATAAATATGTATTTTAATTAATAATAAAAAAGTGAAGACATAGAGAGAAAAATGCATTTTAAACGGATTCTTAGAATTTTTTTCTTTTATAAATAATATATAACATATTAATATAATAGAATTTTATATAATGTTTGCAAGTAGAATATTAATAGTAAAGGTTGTTTAACCAGTATAGTAGGTAGAACGCATTTTTAGGTTATAAGTAAAATAAGTTAAACTCATCTTTAAGTTATAAGTCTGTAGGTTAAACTCATTTTTAAGTTATAGTAGTATAGTAGGTAGAACGCATTTTTAGGTTATAAGTAAAATAAGTTAAACTCATCTTTAAGTTATAAGTCTGTAGGTTAAACTCATTTTTAAGTTATAGTAGTATAGTAGGTAGAACTCATTTTTAGGTTATAAGTAAAATAGATTAAACTCATCTTTAAATTATAAGTAAAGTAAGTTAAACTCATCTTTAAATAGAAATCGTCGTTACATAAAACTTGACTTTAGATAGAACACGTCTTTATAATATTATTTTCACATTAACGCTCGTCACTTATATATTCACGCTCGTCACTTGTATATTAACTCTCGTCACTTATATATTCACGCTATTAACTTATATATTGAAGTTTGTCACTTATATATTGACGCTCGTCACTTATATATTGACGCTCGTCACTTATATATTGACGCTCGTCACTTATATATTTACGCTCGTCACTTATATATTTACGCTCGTCACTTATATATTGACGCTTGTCACTTATATATTGACACTCGTCGCTTTCACATTCACATCCAGAGACGTCAGAAAGTGACACCTGTTACTTTGCCATATGTCTGTTTGACACCTGTTCCTTTGCCATATGTCATTTTGACACCTATCACTTTGCCATATGTCTTATGATTTAACTTGTCTCTAATTTAAACCTGTATATAAATTTAATTCGTTTTTAAGTTAAAGTCGTCTTTAGATAAAACATGTGTCTTTAGATAAAACCCGTTTATATTTAAACTCGTCTTTAAGTAGAACACTTTCGTTCCAAATACTACTACTTATATAAAACTTGAATAAGATAAAACTTTTGAGTTTTAATAATTTTGATTTAACTTCATTTGTCACGATCTACAATAATTATTATAGGCAGAATAAAATTATGTACATATTACGGACAGATTTAAGTGACAACACAAATTTTCTATATGCCACGACGCATTATTTGAGAAATCATTTTATGATCATGATTATGTTAGCATTTCAATAGTATTATTACCTACTTTTGGGTCCACGACATTGATGTATTTGACCACAAACAAAACTGATTTTTTTAAACTATTAATAAAGCTGTATAATTAACAAACATATAGGTTTATGAAGATATTTTATGTCTTAATACTTACCTTTCATAGTCACTTTAAACTATCGAGATAAAAATCTATATTTGTTATTATTTTGTAGATAAGGAAATAGATAAAGAGTGAAGGTATATAATACATTATATAGAAAGAAAAGCCTTAAACAACTGGTGTGTAAAAAGTTTATTTTGAAATATAGTAATGATAGAAATATAATGTTTCTAATATTGATATAATAAAATGGAAGAACACAGTATCTTAATATTTTTTTTCATATTAATTAGTTATATACGAATTAGCATAATATTAAAAATTATTTGTTTAACATAAAAAAATGTATGTGTCACAAAAACATTATTCCTTACAATTTTCTTGTATTAATTTTAATATTTTGTTGTAATAAAAATTTATAATGTATCCATCTCTCAATATCACGCACACCCACATTCACAAACACAACACTCATGCACTTACAAACAACAACTACAACAACAACAAAAATAATGGTACGTAGACCATAGAATCGTAGTAATGATTAAACATATACATGAGTGTTTATAAAAATACACTATATACTCTTAGGATTAGTACTTGCTAACCTTTGAGCCATTGTATATGTATGTAAGTATGTTTGTATGTATGTATTTATGTATGTAAGGGAGTAAGCATATGTGTGTGGATGTGTAATGAGAGAGATACTCACGACAACTTTGTGTAGAAAATAATATATTATATCCCATAAAGTTATTATCATCATCATCTACTTTGTGCAACCACGTAGATAAGATGATACTGCTGATGATTTGTTCAATCCTCATGTAGTTTTCAAATTGTTAGGGATGCAGTTTTGTGACACATATAATTATAGTCTTTCAACGCCATCACCACAACTTCTTATGAATGCCATTACAGAGCAGATGCATATAAAATCACAATTATGTTTTTGTAAATAGTTATCAGTTGTTGTATGGATATTATATAAATAAATTATTGTATAACATTACTATGTTTTTATTTTTTGTCCACTTATACCAAATAATGTGATCCTCATTATTTAATATAAACAGTCAAATATTATTGAAGGGATTTAATATTTCTTGTAAATGATTAACAGACAAAATTAATTATTTCTATTTAATTTTTGTGTTATTCTCAACAATGTTGTAACAAATGTGATCCTCATTTGTAACAAACTGTTAAGTTTTATTTATTTATTCCGTTATATATTATATATATTCAATTAAGAATCATAAGTAATATTTATAACATTATTACCAAATCACAACAACAGATTAAGAGTCTATAAAAAAAGTAATTTTTATATATTATCATTAATATTATTTATTTTTTCATATTTTAATATTTTCTCGATAAAAACTTTAAACACACCTTTTCTTTGTTTACTCGAAATTATTACATTTTTTTGGTACATTGTATGTAACAATATCAACATTACACGTACTAAAAAATATTTTATCATCACAAATAAATATTTTATGGGATCATCATAAAACATTGCGGATGTAATAATTATATTTTTGATTACGTCGTCACTACGTAATGTATCGATACTGTTATAATGTATCTACTGGTAATAGTGGTAGAGGTTTATGTAAATGTTGTATTTTCAACGATGTTTCAGTAGTTATATTATTTAATTATTAGTAGAAAAATAGTGATATGATATGATTTGATTAATAATTGTATTATTGATTTACATTTTTATTTCGTAACATCTCTATTTTTGATAGTACAGTAATAATAATTAATTTGAAAACTGTACAACAGATATGATTGAAAAATTACTCTATATATCAGTCATATAATATATTTTTTTTACTACTACCATCGTTTATGAAAAAGATGTTCGGTATAATCATTGTTAAAATATAATTTCCCTATTCATCTTAATCAATACAACAAACTCAACCGAAATAGATTTTGGTTTAGTATCAACAATATTCAAGTAACATAATTAGACACATAATTATTACTTATATACAGTAATTTATATGATAATAATAATTATTAACCATATTTAATATTTAATTAATAGTTCTTTTACGTAGGTATGTATTTGTTTCATAAATACATGTTTTTCAGTAGCAAGAAAAAATGTTTATATTAGTAATATATAAAGAATATATTATAGAACTTTGTGTGTGTTTTTTATGTTACTAATAATAATTGTTTATAAAAAAAATGGTGTTCAGTGATATCATTAAAATTTTCCTTTAAACACCATCTTCACTATAACTAAACCAATACAATTTGGTTTTACTTTTAACGATTTCCCCAGTAACATTACTTTTAATTTTTGTATTAATTTAAATTATATTAGTTTAACTACCTGTATTTTTTAGTAGTAAGTAATTAAACAAAATGATAGCAAAACTTTGTACAAAATTTAATATATGTTACTAAAATCGTTCATGTAAAACCAATATTATTTAGACTGTTATTTATAATAATATAATTTTAACAACATAGTATACTGCATTATATAATTTAAATATATGTATATTCAGAGAATTAGAATATATAATACATTATTATAAAATAATAAATGTATAGGTAATGTACAAAATGTAAAATTATTGCAGTATTATTTAAAAAAATATTATTTTAAAGTTACAGTCATAATACATATTGTTATTATATCAAATAATAAAAATTATTTTATAATAAGTTATAAGTATGTTTAAGCATCAATAATGTACCCATAACATTGATAAATAATGTTACTACCATTATCTTACTTAATAATCAACATTACAATTTAGCGAAGAAAAATATTATTATACCAATATACACACTTACACATAAATATATTTTATGGGATCAACATAAAATATATGTAGTATATAATTAATATATTTTTCTCACATACTAAATAACATTATGTAATGTCGATAATATCGTCAACCTCCATAGGCTCAGGTTGTAGTAATCGTGGTGGTACTACAACTTTTGGTATAACCAAAGGCACTTCCTGAACTACCGGTAAAATAGCTGAGTAATGTGCGGCTACGCCTGAGTCGGTTAACAATACAGTTAATGGTCGTACATCACGTAAATCTCCCATGGGAACATATCGGGTAAAATATGCTCCAGGCATGGTACCTTCATCATCGATCCGTTGTAACTCACCAAGAGATAAATCTCGATTGATATTATACTTTGGATCAATGCGACGACGACCATCGTTACCGGTTGTTGTTACGAAACCCATGTAAACATAGATTTCGCGTCTTGCAATTGTAGCCATAGCATGTAGGTGAGCTGCACCGCCCCACGCATCTTGACCACCTTGCAAGTTAGACGTCTGGTGTATTAGCTGCTGTACATTATCGTAATCGAAATGATTACGACAATGGACTGTATCATAAAACGTTGCATTGCGTCTAAAGATCAAACAACATAATAATCGTAACTTACGATCATAAAATTGTTGCCCTAATAAACACAATGACAACGCATGATACAAACACGAGCTATCACCTAACGTCTGTACGACACGACCATTTTGTTCGGATATGACTGAATATATTTGTTGCGTACGAATTCGATCCACAGGATGAATTGTCTCATCAAATACACAGCCACGTTCACGTACTAAACGGCAAATCCATTGTTCACATTGCTCACGAATTTCTTCGTTAACCCATGTGTCGAAAGTTTCAAAGAAAATTTCTAATGGACGTTCAGTGTCTATACGATGTATACGATCCAAAATATCATCAATAAGTAAATCATCATCATCACCACGTTGACGTTTTTTACTACTATGATGAGCAGAAAACTGTTGTAATGATACTGTGGCATGTTTATTATCATCAACAACAGTTTTCATCGGATGTACACGTTTCGTATTAATTGTGGCACCAAAAGTATCATTATTTACCACCTGTTGATTAGGTGCAATAACAACTTTCCATCCACCTAATTTAGACATATTATGCGATACTACTGGCATTGGTGGTTTAAACCAATCAGATGGTTTTGTTCGAGTGACGTCAACTTCATCCATCCAATTAATTAAACTATCAATATCTGGTGCCAGAAATATACAGTCAGGATCGAATTGCAATAGGTATAATCCGTCCAGTGTACGTACACGACTAATAGCTGTGTAAAACTGTCCAGAGAAACCTAAGCCACTCGCTGACACTGCAATAATGTCTAATGTTTGCCCCTGTGACTTATGTATTGTAACACCATACGCCAAGTCAAGGGGAAACTGTCGTCTGAAATACTGAAGATTTTCACCATCCTGATAGCGAATCTCCTGACGAACACGGAAAGTTATCAGACGTTTACTTGGATCATCAATAGCCGCAATAACTATGTAGTTATCGGACATACTAATAACCGTAGCCAACGTACCGTTCACCCAACCATGTTCGACATTACGATTTCTGACGAGCATCACACGAGCACCAATTTTCAAATACAAAGCAGCTGGTAAAAGCTGTATCTTTGCACTTAAATTGATAATATACTCGCGTGCTTTTTGTGGAAGTGTTTTATCACTTCCGTCAACATCTTCAGATGGATAACACCGTTCTTCACCGGGTAACTTAGCCAGTTCTAAACTATTTAGCTCATCTTTTTGTCGACGTGTCGGAAACAACATGAGACCACGATCACCAATATCAATTTGTTGTAACTCCGCATTTGTAACAACACGTGTTTTCAACAACTCTATATCGGAATCGTTTGGTTTCCCTAGTCTCACGCGGTTCAACAAATCAGTAAATCTGCGATCACCTTTTTGTCGAACAATTTCCTTCAACACAATAAATTGGAAACCATTTAACAACCTAGGTTGCCAAATATGTTTGCCAATTGGTGGTAATTGTGCTGGATCACCGAACATGATGACACTCTTGCCCGCAAAACGTTTCAGTGATGTCGAAACTTTCTGCTGTGAGCTATGACTGCGTGAATGGTGAATCATACAGTCTTCGAGTTTCATCATAACGCGCTCCTCCAACATTGACACTTCATCGATTAACAACACCTCAAGGCGATCAATCATAAAAGCATCAGTTGTATCGCGTTCAATGTGACTTTCCAAATCCGGTGTCATTCGCAAGAATGTATGGATTGTAATGCCACCAATTAAATGGGCTGCACATCCAGTAGTTGCCAACTTTTGTACAGTCCGTTGATGCTCAATACAGAATGCCACAAATGCATCAAGTAAAAATGACTTGCCCACACCACCACCACCGGTAATAAGGACAAGACATTGTTCACCTTTCAGCCAGGCATCGGTCACAAATTCAAAAGCCGCACGTTGACTTTCCGTGAATTTGGAGATATACTCATTGACCGGCAAGTACTTTCGGATATTTAAATCCAAGCCATCGCGTTGATCATCAACAATAACAACATTGTCATCGTCATCCTCAACAGCTTCGGCTCGTACTCGCTCTCTGTGCATCTGGTAAGGAGCGACAGTTTCCAGCAACTGATCAACGTCTTGATTCTGTAGCCAGTTACCGTCGATCAGACGAGAAGCTATCTCACGAAGGCGATCAAGCGTCATGCCACGCTTGGCTGCACCCTCAAGAAACTGCTTAGCCTCATCTTCCTCCTCAATGAGACCCCTGCTTAAACACTCCTCCAAATATGAACCGGTCTTATCTTTCAAAGCAACTAAACTTTGTCGATTAACTGGTACATTTTGTAGAAGTTTTGTTAAACAATACATCTCAAGTTCGTTACCGTACGGTGAATACTCCTTAAAGCGTACAACCGCTTCATGTCGTATTCTCTTACGTACAACGCGACCTTTTTTGTCACGTAATGTTACAGTTGCCTCTGATGACAAATCATCATTAGCTACTACAATATTACCGTTAACAAATTCAACATCATCGTTTCTGTTTACATCATCGACAAGTATCTCATTCTCCCGGACACAGGATGATGACTGTAAATAACGATACTGTGCAAAAAATTGCGGGTATGTTATATCACACAGTATATCCGGTCGATCAAGATACTTTTCCAATTTTGTATCATAATACAATGAGTTGGCATCATTATCTACCACATTACCAGCTTTATCCAACAAATCAGATATCTTTTTCAAAAATCTAAATGATGGATTCACAGAAATAGGCAAATAGACGACTTCACGACTGCTAAATATATGGGGATATTGTAACAGAAGTGTTGCAGCTTCCAGTAAGGAAACTACTCGAGTCTTCAAATACGTTTCACAGTCACTTGTTTGACGTTTATTTGTGATGCGCATACGTATGGGATACTCGGATTTGGCAACATACTTGGCTAGGTACAACTCCCAACCACCGTTCGTTACCTTTTGGACATTTACATGCCCATCCCAAAAGAGTAGCAGCTCTAAGTTATACGGTATTATTCTCGAATCCTCAGGATCACGTCGAACATACCGATATCTAACGCCACTAGTCTCCGGTACTTCAATGTCGTTCAGTGCAAATGGAAAACCATATTTACACCGTTTCAACATTTTTCCCTTTGATCCAGTATAACACCTCTGTGGAAAACATTTGTGTAACTGGATGCTGCCAACAATATCTCGCCATTTCCCATTGTGTGGGTGTTGAACATATCGAGGCATCTCTGCTGATACTACACCATCAGGTACAGTTCCTTCTTCACACCAAACTACCAAATGCGCATGCAGAGAACCACGCTTTTGGTACTCGATTCTAATCCAAAAATCTTGTACTTTTCCAAATGGACCTTTTGGATCCTGTAGAAACCTACGACGAAATTCCTGCAAACGTCTGTAAAACACTACGACAGTTTGCATTGGATATTTCATTGCCGGTAAACCACATTTATGAATTTCCACAGATTCTTTTGGATCGGACGTATCAAATACACCTGCCATACCATCACGAATGATAGCCTGGAGTTCGGGCCAACTGTCATTCTCTGTTAATGTAACAAAGAAATCCGGTACCCTACCCATGTATTGAGTTATCGCAATCAAATCGAGAGTTTTCGAAGCCCAATAATTCCTTGAATTAGGAATTGTAGTCGGTACCTCCGTTCCATATTGATCATATGGATTACCGGAGCGTGACTCTATGAGTTTCTGTACAGTTAGGGGTTCAGCCAATTTCGAAACGTTTACTTTAACAGATGAATAATATTGGAGACGTTCCTTAATTATAAGATCTAACATGTAAAACATGTAGTCCTCACAATCTCGAAAACGGCCATCACACATACGCAAACGCCAGCGTATATATGCACCACGAGTAAAACCTTGATTGTTTGCATTATACCAACCACCGATGCCATACGGTAACAACCACGGAAATACTTTCGCCTCCAAATATTCATCTTTGTTATAAACATTCACCAATTGATTATGCTTACTTTTCGCCTCGGTAGACGTCAAGTGCCGCACATGCTGTGTAGCAGTGACAGTATTCCCAACATTTACGCCCCGTGAAGGAACATTATATGCAGGAATAATCAAAGCTGTTTTTTCACCATCAAGAACAGATGTCTTGGTTTGATTCGGTCCAACCGGATCAAAATCAATATCATCGCTCATGACGGGTATTGTTGTCGGCTGACCCGGTTTGCGTTTCATAAAACGTAATAGTGTTTCATAATTCGCAGCGAAACTATCATACAAATGGTTATTTTGACGTAACCATCGTAAAGCGGCAATAATTGTTGCATTATTACCACTACCCTGATTTTTATTCGCAGTTTGAACCACTGGTTGCCGATTAACAATCATAGCGTACATATCAAAATAACATGCGTCGCCTTTACGTTGCGTAACATAATCACCACGTTGATGTTTAAATACTCGCAACGCCTCACTGCTACCTTTAGCTACATTCGATTTAAGTGCAATCAAACAAACTTGACGTTTATCCTCATTACTCAAATCTGAAATAACCCTAGGCAGCGGTAAGTTTTTCAATGGGTTAGGTGCTAACCGGTACATGGCTAACAAATCCCATTTGTCACACGAAGCACAAACGTAACAATGATTTGTAACTACATTAGTAACTACTTTCAAAGCTACATCGTTTGCTTCGTAGTACATGAAAATATTTGGTTGTTGTGGCAACGTTAATACTTTCACGTGGCTCCTTGGGCCGTTGACGAGCACACAGGAGCATTTAGCACATGCCCCAACAAACACAGGTGTCAAACTAAACTTATAACCAAGTTCCCAATACTTCATCACACTATTAAAAAACAGTTTGATTTTCTTGGCTTCTTGATCATCAGTTATTATCCTGTCTACAGTACCACTCTCAACACTAGGTCGAATGTCACCTGTAGCATCAATAACAACAACAGCTTGCTCAACACCACCAACATCATCATCTGTACCACCGTTATCAGCAGGAATACGTTTCCCTTTGCGAAGAAATGTAATTCGGCTGATAACAGCAACAGACGTGTGTTTGTTGAGGTAGCGTTCCTCGAAGAATTGCGTTACCAAGTTTCTAAATTGACCATGACAGCCAATTTTACCTGCACGCAAACCTAACTCCAAAGAGTGTTGGTTTTCTTCGTGGGCACGCAAGACGCATTCAATTAAGAACGCATCTTCCTCGGCGGTCCACCGAGGCACGCGGGATTCTGTCTCGCCTGGAAGTTGTACTTCACCTGCTTTTAAAGCATATATATACAACGTACTCGCTGCAAGTTTACAGTCGGGATATACAGCTACAAATTGCCGAAGCAATTCACGTTGTATAACCTTGCCTGTACCACCTGCTTCACGAGCCTGGGTTAGACAGTCACCCACAACTCTCTTCTTTTCTTCGTCCCAAACGAAGGGAGCTGATCTCCTCTTAGGAGGCATAATCTATAAATAAAACAAAACCTAAGTATTTTATAATTGGCGCTAAATTTTAAATTATACCCATTTAATAGCGATATAATAAATCATTTTAGTAAATAATAATTTATAATGTTTGTTTTTGGATAGCATAAGTTTAAATTTATTGATTTAATAATGATTTGATTATTCTGTAATTTATTTGTTTCATAATTGTATGTATGGAAATTTAAATTTTAAAAAATTTGAAGTAAATTTAATCTGCATAATAATATTATAAGTTATTTTTTATCTGTTCCACAGTTTATTATTATGAATAAATAATTCATTTTTATTATTTTATTTGTTAATATTATGACATATATGTACATAATGGGTGCAATTATTTTCATACTATGCTGCCACTAAACAGGAATCTCGGATATATTATCGCGATATCAATAATTAATCGCGTGTTTCATCGCTAGATAATTCATCGCGAGAAAAATTCATCGCGAGATAAATTAATCGCGGGAAAGTTTATCGCAGACAAATTCATCGCGCTCTAAAAATTCATAGCGAGATAAATTATTAATCGCGGATACGTTCTTCGTAGAAAAGTTAATCGCGGTTAAAAATTCATCGATAGGTAAATTATTTTCATAAATGTTCATCGCGACGATAATTATTCGCCAAAAAATTAAATCCAGACATAATGCATGACCTATAAATTCTTCGTTGCAGACAAACAAATCACAATGTTGCGTTATATGAACAATAATTATTGGAAGTACATATAATGAAATAATATCAATAATAATGACATTTTGCACGATAAATAATCTTTTGTGCAGGTATGAGATAAATTATATCGTGTGCAACTACTTGTGCTACGTTGCAGCCCTCACCGTAAGCTACCCTCAGCCAACCTCTGCACGGTTTAAAAAACCTAATACCCTCCTTGAGTCCCACATGCTCAGTTCTTCTGATATAAACTCTAATTAAGCTGAACTAAATAATGAATCTCATACCCTTCTTGGGTCACACATACTCGGTTTTAGTACAAACTCTAATTGAACTAAACAGAATGAAATTTCCTTTTTTCCATTCCTATAATGAATTTGCCCGCGATTACTTTACATCGCGATGAAATTTCCCCGCGATCAACTTTCCTGAGATTAATTTACCTGGCGATGAATTTTCTTCGCGATGAATTTTCCCGCGGTTACTTTACCTCGCGATGATATTTGCCCGCGATCAACTTTCCTGCGATTCATTTACCACGCGATGAATTTTCTCCGCGATGAATTTTCCCGAGATTAACTCTTTTCACGTTGAACTTTTCGCTATGAATTTTTCCGCGATGATTTGTCTACGAACACGACTAAAAACAGAGCGCTACATGAAAACTTACACATAGACCATTATGACTCTTATTCCAAATATTTAGGTAGGTTCCTATATAATATTAGTTCGAAAAATAATTGAATTTCAAAAATATATATTTCCGCTATCATTTTGCATGTAAGTAGGTATGACATACTGGCATCAAACTTTGGGTACACATTTTACATAAATAATAATGATAATTTGTAAATTATAGTTTGATATGACGTTATTTAGAAATACGACGATAATTTGCAGTACAATTTATTTTAAACATTACCTATGTATAATAAGTCCTATATTAAATATTTATTAAATTAAAGGAGACACTGAACGCAAAACTAAGTATAGGTGGCAGCACGGCATTAGTCCCAGAAGTACGTATTACACGATACCTATGTATAAAAAAATATTCTGTTGAAGTTCAACCAAAATATAAAAGTACCTAGGTATATCTATTATACCTTGCTTTTAAATTCAGTTTTTGTTTTCAAAACAGCATAAGTAGTAAATTAAATTGTTTTATAATAACTACAATTAAATTAGAAATGTAATTAAATAGAGTTTGATACAAATTATTTTTCTTCACAAAACATTTAATTTCCGATTGCAACGCTTGCGACGACAAATGATATTTGTGGGAGATCTCTTATCGTATGCTAAACACTGTAAATAATTTCAATAATCGCAGCATTGAAATGTACTTATTATTTTCTTTGTAAAATATTTCTCGTAAATAAGTAAGAATTATCATCGCGCCGTTTAACACTGATACAATAGTCTGAAAATGTATGTATAATATTTGCGTGAGCACAGTGATCTATGAATTACGCAATTGTCAAAAGAATCAAGTACAATAATTAACGTCATAATAATTATGTGTAATATATGTAATAATTATGTGTAAAGTCTTAATCTATATATATATATATATATATATATATATATATATATATATATATATATATATATATATATATATATATATATATATATCTGCGTAGATATGATATATAGTATCAAATTTATAAAATATATTAGCTAAAATCAAATATAGATAGCTAGAATTTAACCTTATGAAGGTTAACTGTCAAATAATTGAATATATACGTCGTAATTCATATTTTAAACTATTTTCTATGAACTCAGATTATAGAAGATGATATATAATGTGTACTTACCAATAATCGAAGATGGCAACGTTTTAAAATCGCAATATGTCACAAAAATAGCACTAACAATAGAATGGCTAGCTGCACGTTCTATTATAAAAAATGTGCGTCTGACGTAAAACTTAAGAAAACAAAATAATGTTGACATAATTTAATAGACACATTAAAATTACAAATAAATTAATAGTATAATAATAAGTCATTTGTCATTACTATTATCTATCTATATATATATATATATATATATATATATATATATATATATATATATATATATATATATATATATATATATATATATATATATATATATATATATATATATATATATATATATATAAATTAGAAGTAATATAGAATTTATTTAAAATTATTATGTATATTATAAAAAAAAAATCGTTGGCAACAGTGTAGGTAGTGGTAGATTTATGAACTATTATTATTATTTAAATAGCATATTTTATTTATAATAATAATATAAGGTAATCATAGTTAATAGGTATATTAATAATAATATTATAAATATTAAACACACACATACACACACTAACGGACCTATTAATTTTTAATTGAGATTTGTAATAATTAATGAAAGGAGTGTACGACTACATTTTGTAAACTTCTTTATTACGAAAATAATAACAATAATCCGAACGAATTCATGCTTTTTTTCAGAACAGATGGATACCGGTGTAGTATCGTTGTCGTTCAGCTTTTACAGAATCAAACTGACCTAAACAAAGTAACATTTTGATAAGTTATATAATATTATGTGGGTAGTAGTAAGTAATATTACTTTTCAGCACACAATTTACCTCTTTGATCGGTTTCTGCCGGTATCATGTACACCCTTCGTCTATACTTTAACGCTGGCTTACAGTCCACGTTTTATCACTTTCCAAAACATAGAATATTTGTGCATTTAGATTTTGCAATATTTCAAACGTTGAGACGGCTGTCGCGTTTCGTTTCGCTTCTACGCGACGACACTAATCTTATATGAAATGCACTAAAATCTTATATGAAATAGGTCTGTCCACAGTGAGCGTACGTATACATTATAGTATTTATAAATTTTGTACGTATGTGTTTTTATCTGTCACAGCATATCTAAAGTCACCGGTTTAAAAGATTCAGATCTGTCAGCGCATATTTGAGCCACTCTGTATAATATCTAAAAACATATTAATAAGTATAAGAATTACCTAATGTCTGATACAAAATACCTAATGCAGAATGCAGGACACATGTTTTGTTTGATTATCCACAGACTGGGAAGTTTTGCCCACTTTGCACCATCATTATTATTATCTGGCTGAAGAGGGTTTGATAACCCTAGAACAGCATCATATTTTATTCCACAATGCATGTATGTATTACAAATATTTTAATAAAAACATTAATAACTAACTTTATATCTGGATGTGGCGGCCGCTGTTGCTTTAAAACCCTAAAAACTAATAAATCTTTATTTCCGCGGTCTAATTATGCTTTATTTTAGGTCAGAGAACCGATATAATACCGAGAAAAGTGAAATTTGGAGGATGTAACCTTTTCGACATTTTAGTGCGCCATAATTTCTTTTTTATATTTGGATCATCTGGCCGATGTTTATGTTATAATTGAAATTGGATTTTGTACTCATTAATAATCAATACATTTTGTGTAAAGGTTTATTTATATTGTTTTTCCTATAAAGAAAAATACAGTGATATTAAGATTATATTCTAATGCATTTTCATCATACAATAATAATACAAACCCATACAGTAGTTTCATGTACCTACAACTTACGTTTATAAACATATTTGTACAGATTTAAACACATAATATTTACAACGAACCATCCATCCCTTCCTTATTTTTCCGTAAAATATCTCTGCAAAAAATTATTTCATTGTATAATATGTACATACCTATGAACAACACTTTTATTTATGTCATGCGTAAAGTTTATAAATAATAATATTGTTGTTAGATATTATTACTAATAATGATAATAAGTTATAATAATGTATAAATAAGATATTGTACGACGTACTTATAATAACCTAAAAATGTCTCTGGCGTTTGTGAAATCAGTCATCATCATTTTTATGCTGCCTACCTCAACTATATTTCTACCGGTACAATGAAACATTGTTCTAACAATACAACATAACACTAGTATTAAATTGTTCATAGATTTGTATTAATCAATCCCAGCTATAATATCCCATTTAAATTGTATTATTTACCTGAAACAAAATAATATCAATCTATTTTACGTGTTAATGTACCTTTTAAAATAATACAAATGTCAAACCTAAATCCATAACTCAAAACAGTTATAAGAAGACTGACGGATGAATATTAATATTATTGAAACACACTTTGTACACAACATGTCAATATTATTGACATTTTTATATTATTAAATATGAGATTTAGATATTTTATCATAAATATAGAAAACGCGAAATGATTTTATGGTTTAATTAGGTTACTGAAGAAAAAAAATAAGAAGAACCCAATATCATTATCTCTGTCAAAAGCCGGCGCTACACAATAATGCTACAAACACCTCTTCCAACGTTTGCTAATTCGTCGCATCGTGAATCTGTTTTACAAACAAATAATGTCAAGATCTTCTAAGGGTTTTCTCGTCTGAGATTCAGATCTGTCAGCAAATATATTTGAGCCACTCTATAGGTATATTATATCTAAAAGCAGGTCAATAAGAGTATAAGAATTACCTAGTCTCTGATACAAAATACCTAGTAAATTTTATTATCAATACGAAAATCAAGAAAGTGTTGTCAAAGAGTAACAAAAAAATGTTGTCATTCGTCTTGCATTTCACCACCAATGTTTAGATAGACACGGCAACAACTTACATTTCTAAACTATTTTGTACAGATACAAAACACATATTTACAACTTGATCTGATCTTCTTTTTCCGTAATATCTCTGCAAAATAATAATTATTTCATTATACTATAATATGTTTCATACCTACATACAACTTTTATATATTATGTCATGCGCGTTACGTTTATAAATAATAATATTGTTGTTAAATATTATTACTAATAATAATAATAAAGTACAATAATGTATAAATAAGAACTTGTACTAATATAAGTCAATAACCTAAAAAAAATATCTGACGTTTAGTAAGAGATCAGTGTTATAGTGTTGCCAACTTAGTGGAAAAAAATAATCATATATGAAACACAAAATAATCATATTTAAGACATAATTAACGTATAAATAATAATAATAATAATATAAATATATAAATAAGTTAATTATTTATCAATTATATATAATATAAACATGAAATAATAGAAATTGAAAAAGTAAATTTCTAAAATTATTATAGAGTTGGTAACATTATACTTAAGATTATTCAATAAATATGTATTTTAATTAATAATAAAAAAGTGAAGACATAGAGAGAAAAATGCATTTTAAACGGATTCTTAGAATTTTTTTCTTTTATAAATAATATATAACATATTAATATAATATAATTTTATATAATGTTTGCAAGTAGAATATTAATAGTAAAGGTTGTTTAACAAGGTCTTGTGAGACACACGACGCTATGGGACGATAGATGCATCGAGAAATGATTTCATATTAAAAAAATAATCATAGAATTTGAAACAGCTTTTCTTCTATTTGCCGTTCACAAAGTTAACTTTGTGAAACGGAACTGATTGTCGCCAAGATCCACTTTGTGACACCCAACATATTTTTTAGAAGGTTGGTATTGACAGTATCAGATGACATTTGCTTAAATTGTCAAACATCAAACCTCAGAACTGACAAATTTCAGTATAACCTCTAAATCGTTTTGCTTAATTAATTACTTTTTATTCAATAAAATTAATGAACCCACTAATAGCAAACATATAAGTTCAATGTATTCTATAAAATCTGCACTTATTACCTAGAATAGTTAATTAATTATATACTTTTACAGTGACATTGACAGTTAAATAAATGGCAATATTACCAACAAAATACATAAATTTCTTTAAATCGACTTGTGTATATTGTGGTGGTTTAATTTAAATTTTAATATTAAAAATACACTTTTTCGCACTTATCCTTTAGTAAACTCGCCCGGGGGCTCGTTTCATCTTATAAAACTTGTTCATTAATATACTACTGATCAGCAAGATTTTAATGCAACGACATTTACTGGTTTTGTCTAAAAGTTGTGCTACTAAATCAGAGGTTCCAAAGAGATAAGGGTAGCAGAAGTGTCAGTGCTTGAATGTGGGACGTGTGAATGCTCGTATTTAGTTATATGAATTTAAACTTTCTTAAACGTTAACATAAATGTAAACCTTCAAACTCAATTCTTATATAAATGAAGCTTAAGCTTTACAAATTGGGATAGTTTTAACGATAATTTTGACGTTTTGATGCAACAACAATATTTCATATTTCAATATTTCAGTTATAGAGAAATTGTCAAATAATTATTGGTTGTGACACTGTAGTAAACTATCGGTAGTTTTTCACCTGTAGTGTAAAAGCCATTTTGAAAACCAAAAATAAAGAAATTAGCTAATGCGTAGGTAATGAAGCATTTTTTATAATCAGTTCTGATTTAAAACTGGTTAAAACTAAAACTTGACTACTAATAAATACTTGATAACTGAAAAATACAGCTCTAATTGAACATTGTGTACCTGGCTGGGTTTACTCGTGGATTAACTTTTTATGAAGGTATGTTTTGACGGAAATTTTAATAAAAACTACATGCATTTTTATACGTGCATTATTATTTATAGATATATTCTCTTTTGTATTTTATATTTTCAATTGAAAAATATAATTTTTTGTAGCTTTCAAAACAACAAATATTAAATTGATGTTGAAATGAAATTCTATCTCATTATATTTTACATAAAAATATTTGTTTAATTTTTATTTTTTTCAAATTACTCTCGTAATATTTTTTTCCAATACACAAATGTGCAAACAAATAACTTGACTATAATATCGGGGTGATATAAAAACAATTGTTATTGCGAACTTCAAATTAAAGAATACAAAAAAATATCATTGATTTGATTACACTGTGCTGCATTATTTGAACACTACCTACGTTTTGTTATTTTAATTATTTAAAAAAATATATTAATCAAACATTAGTCTTTACTTTAACTTTTAATGAATTTTTCCACTAAATAACAGCTTAAATTTACTTACACATGTCATACCATGTACCTAAATAACTTTGGCGTGGTCAAGAAACTTATACAGGGTGTTATAATTATTATCAACATCAGACATTTATCAGATGTAAAAGAATTATTACTTGTGGTATTGAAGTAAATTCAAATAAAATATTTAGAAATAAATCTACTCGTGGTACTAAAAATGTTCATTTTACTTTAAATATCCTTGTTCTTGTATATTTTCCAAAAAGGTTCATGCTTCCCTCTAGACAAAATAAAATCCCCAGAACATTTGAAGAATATAAACATCCCGCTTTATGACTTTGTCCATTATCTTTGTCCATTAACATCCTATTAATATCCAAGCGATTGCTAATGTCATCCCTTAGTAACATTATCAGCAATAATAACCCAAGGACATTGATAATAACGAAATAATTTTGTGACATTCCGAAAGCACGTTGCTTGGTAACCGCCCGACACCGCAGGCGGAGGGCTGTTAACCTAAAAGCAACGTGCTTGAGGTAGCTGTCACAAAATTATAAGTATTTATCAATGGTCGAGGGTTATTCGGACAGAAAATTTTATTAATTGACGTATCATTTTCATTACCAAAACGTTTATTTTAAATCAATTTTTCGAGTCAAATTGCTGTCAGATGACAAGGTTGAGATGTCAAACAGAAATTTATTCAGAGGAAATAAAATGTTCGATTATAATTCAACGAGATAATTTAACGACTCCTTTGGTTCTTCTTCACAAATATTCCCAAAATCGATTCATTACACTGACAAATATTAGAAATATGAAGCAAATGACATTTTAGTGATTTGTTTGGTTACTAAGAAAAAGGTAAATAAGGTTTTATCACTTACAAATACTTAGTTACCTTCCTTTTTATACGCTGTCAAAGAAACAAAATTGTGTTTTGTTTATGGCTTACTTTATACAGGAGTGGAATTATCAATACCATTCATACGGGGAATGTAATTATTTTTATTAAATATATTTAGCTTTAATATAATTTAAAGAAATCTCCTAGCACTTGTTTTACTTTCAAGAAACATTTTAGAAAAAATCTGACGTGGCCGTTACAATACCTCTCGCCTTGACATTGAAGTATTATTATTTAACCTCGTATTTAACCAAATATTAAGCTTTAATTAGGTAATAAATTATATATTTCACAAATCTAATCAGCTTTTAGTTTAATATATAATTTTATTTTATAAATACCATATTTACATAATACTCTGTCCAGTTAATATCTATACTATATCCAACATTTCAAAATTCTACACCACACTCTAATGTACACATGCCCTACACCACAGAGAAACCTCCTTGCCACAGACATCTGTTTATCTGTCACATTGACAATTTTATTTTTGTTTTAAATTTTATTTCTATTTCGGGATTCACAAATCGTGGTAGGTAAAATTATATATTTAAAAAAATTATATTTATTTATTGGTTAAAGATATAGAAACAAGTAAGATTAAATATTGTACAATGTAATTTTTTCTTTCATGTGTGGTATGTCAAATTGTAACAATCGCATTATTTTATACAATTTTTGCAAAAAATGTTATAGTGCTACAAGAAAAGTACCATTTCCGGTTGGTGGATTTTTACCAAAATCTTTTCAGCTCTTCATTAACATATATAAATGTATAATGCAAAATATTAGAATTTTATGTTCAGTAGAATTTGAGATAATGAACCGGGACGAAAGGCTATAGTAGGCGTACATACAGACTTTCGCACACACACACACACACACACACACACACACACACACACACACACACACACACACACACACACACACACACACACACACACACACACACACACACACACACACACACACACACACACACACACACACACACACACACACACACACACACACACACACACACACACACACACACACACACACACACACACACACACACACACACACACACACACACACACACACACACACACACACACACACACACACACACACACACACACACACACACACACACACACACACACACACACACACACACACACACACACACACACACACACACACACACACACACACACACACACACACACACACACACACACACACACACACACACACACACACACACACACACACACACACACACACACACACACACACACACACACACACACACACACACACACACACACACACACACACACACACACACACACACACACACACACACACACACACACACACACACACACACACACACACACACACACACACACACACACACACACACACACACACACACACACACACACACACACACACACACACACACACACACACACACACACACACACACACACACACACACACACACACACACACACACACACACACACACACACACACACACACACACACACACACACACACACACACACACACACACACACACACACACACACACACACACACACACACACACACACACACATCGAATTTTTTCACGATCCCTATACCTCTCTAGGCGAGAGGTAAAAACTTTCCTCGTGTGAACAAGGCATAAGAAAAGCTGAATAAGAAACTGCGTTTTTCTATTGAAAACTTTATAAAATTGTGTGAAAAAGCGAAAATTATTTATATTTTAAGTAACCTATGTGGTATGATGGTTTGCTAACACCTCTTGCTGTAAAAAGTGAGAAAAAGATTAATAAGTAATAAAAATTTTAATAATAAATATAAATATCAAGAGATAAAACTTGAAAATCATTCAGTCAATAATAAATTGTTCGAAGAAATATGACAACACCTGCAAGTAATAAAGTAATATTCGTATCTAAATAATTTGCACTTCTAGCCAGTCATCGCACTGTGGATTTGCATTGTCACTTGCGGTTCGCAATGAAATAAAATTCACTTGTTTCTAGGCTAAGATCTGCTGAATATTGCACGAGTTACATTATTTACAAAAGTGCCAGATGTTACTGCGCTCGCAAAAAAGAATGATTTATATCAATGTATATCAAATTAAATTTATATCAAACAAGGGAATTGAAAGCCGGTATTTTTCAGCACAGCGTTTTTGCATCGCTTTCGCGATCGGCGTACGTGGCATTGTATTTAGGACGTTGGAGTATTATGGATAATATGTCGTTTTTTCCGTCATGCAAGCCTGGGAAATTTGGGTTGGCAAGTACTGATAATGCCGCGTATTTATAAAGTTATTTCCGTACAAATCAATTTCTAATTAATGTTCGTTCGGTGTCCGTGTCCCAAGCCGACTTGATCGTCGTACCGTCGCGAAGTTGTGCCGGTTTGCCTTCCGCACTTTTTCCCGGGCCTCGAACAGTTCCGTATCAGGATTATTCGGTATAGGCTCCTAGATCAAAAGCTGTCCTATTCCCACATCGTTTTTGTGAAGTATGATAAGCGAAAAAAAATCAAACCTATTGCGGCCAATGGGAGAAATACTTATTGGATATCAATTTTCAGCTAAAGTTAGGAAAATGATAATAATTGTTAATTTTGATACTTTTGAGAAACTTTTTAGTAAAAACTTTCCTCGTGTGAACAGGACATTAGGTTAAAATCATCGAGAAATATTTTTTTCACGACATGCGGACAAAACACAATTTTCTTTTCGCGAAATAGTGAGGAAAGTAAGTCTTCCCTCTCTAGAGAGGGAATTAAGCAGTGTAACCACCAGTAAATTTATTATTTTATTGAAAATTCTGATTTTATAGTGATATACTGTAAACTATTATTATTATTTTAATACTTTATTTTCTACAATTTTACGATTTTACAACTTAAATTTAATTTGGCATATTGGCTGCAGTGAAATATTTCATTGTTTTTAAACATCACAAACAGCTATAAACGTACCCGCTTCTCGAAAATAATCGAGAGGGAGCAAAATATTTCTAAGGAGCAAAATATCTCAAGGGAGCAAAAACGCGTTTTTGCTTCCTATAAACAAGCACGTTTCAGCTCATTTTTCTTTGCACTCGTTACAAAAATTATCGTATGCACTTCGGGAGGAACGCTTTTGCTCTCTCGGGTGAATTGACAACACAAGACTGAGTCTCGGGCTGCCTTTAGCATCCCTCGATTCAGTTTTGTGCTGTCAATTCACTCGCGGAAGCAAAATCAAGTTTTCCTCCCTTGGTGCATAATGTACTATGATATAATGTAATAAGGTAATAATAAAATAAAAATTGTATCCACAAAGAGCTAATTTGATTTCAATGTCAATACTTTGCTTGAAGGACTATACTTACAAAAAATTACAAAAAGTATAGCCTAACAAAAACCAAATTCACATATTACAGTGTCAAGGTTATGTGCTGGCCAAATCAGATTTTTTTTCTCTGTGTTGGTATAGTTAGGAACTTTGATAAAGATAATATGGAACGATAGATGCATTGGTAATTATTGATGTATGTTGTGACTCTTCCTAATAAATAATAAAAAAGTTATGGGAATTGTGATATCTTTTTGTCTCTCCTTTGTAGATTTAGGCAACGTACGATCCTGTGTCTTTGGCACCTACAGTTAGGAACTTAGATAAAAATAATATGGAACGATAGATGCATCGATAATTTTATTAGTGCATGTTGGGACTCTTCCTAATAAATAAATAATAATAAAGTTATGGAAGTAGTGATATATTTTTTTCTCTCCAACGTTCACCCCTGCGTCAGCGTGTAAATGTGTTGCGCGGTACGACATATCCCACATAATCCGCTCGCTTACGAGTTAAACCTCTCTGCCTCATGCCTCAATCAGGCCTACCAACCTTCTACACCTTCTACTCGTAGATGCTACATCATTCATTCGTTCTAATCGACATACAATTTCCTTTTTTCATTTTTTTCAACTTGGGGTTAAGTGGGATATTAAATAAACTGGATTATCCCAATATGACATGTGTACCCCGGTTTACGTAAAGGAAATTTAATTCCTAAGGTCCAATTGGATCTGAAAGCAGAGAGGGAATTTGATCATTATGAATTAATTATTTAAATTAGACTAATGTAAAATGGTTCAGTTATAAACATGACTGTTCATATCCATTCGATTATTTTCTTTTGTTCTGATTAGTAGTTTTTGTTGTTTAGCCTAATGTAAAAATTATGCAAACTCATCAATAAGAATATGTAGTACTTTCGTAAGTCCAGTTCTTTATGTATTAAACTATAATTGATATTACTTCTTTTTCTATTTCAATCTCTTCCCCACTACTACGGCTGCCCAAAACCAACCCGAAACTTGTACTTTCCCGCATCCTTCTGTATTTAAAAAAAAATTAAGTTAGGTATACAAAAAATTTTCCAAAAAAGGAAACTTAGATGCATGCTTCTTGCTTTTTAAATTGTCTTGTACGGAGTAATAAGGAAGTATTGTAATCGCGAAAAATTTCGGTTTTCAGATTTTGATGGAAATATCCGTTTTGACCTTTTCTGAATCCATTATGACTAGTTTCGTCGTGACGTCTGTACGTACGTACGGACGTATGTATGTCGCATAACTCAAATACGGTTAGACGTAGAAAGTTGAAATTTTGTATTTAGGACTGTTATAGCATCTAGTTGTGCACCTCCTATTTTTTGTTTCAATCTATAAACCGGAAGTAGTACTTTTTTGAAATATTTCGATAAATATTTAATTTAAGACAAATGTTTTTATTTTAAATGAAAGATTAGGTATGTGATTATTACCTACAATCGATATTTTATAAATATTTTTGTATCTAGTATCATTTAAGAATAATTAAAGTATATATTTATAATTTAGTATTTCGGTATCTTGTAGTCCATGATCGATTAACATTTGTTACTACGTAAAATTTAAATGATTATGACATGACAGTGACAGTGGCAGTGACAATAGTAAAATATCGTTTATATCTTCTTCTGCAGTTTAAATAAAATGACTAAAATATATTTGTGAGTATAGTAGCACTAGTAGTAGTACTTATATATTAATATATTTGTATAATATAATTCTACATTTTAGTTATTAAGAAAAGTATGAACAGTTTAATAGGCGTACAAGGAAGTCATGTGGTGTCCACGTCAGATTTTTTTACTTCAAATTCCTATGCCAAAGACAAAAATAAAAAAATCTGCTGTGGCCAGTACACGACCTCTCGCTTAATTCTGCTTATTCTACTAATATAATAAATAGTTTTACTTACATTTTAATAGTTTTATGTTCATGTAATATGTAAACGATAATATATACCAAGATGCAAGCAATAAATGTCAACTGTACTGTCACTGTCATAATAATTCAAAATGTAGAAACAAATTTCATATGTTCATGGACAACAAGATACTAGAATTTCAAAAAAGTAGAATATTAGTTGCACTTTATTTTATTGTTAAATACTATCAGATTCAACAAATTGTATTTAAAATTATCTGTACCCATAGATAACTATATTATCTTTAATTTTTAATTGCAAAAATTGTCATAAATAAATAATGTACCAATATATTTAAGGAAAACTATATCAAGCTTCAAAAGGTACTACTTCCGGTTTGCGGATTTCTACCAAAATCTTATCCGTTGTTAAGATCCTTATTAAAATCTTAAATATGAAATTTGGTTATTATAGGTTTAATACCTTTTAAGTTATCGTGGACGAAAAATCGTCACATACGTCCATACGTCCATACGTCCATACATACATACGCACACACACACACACAGACATCATCGTGAAAATATTAAATTCGTATTGTAGAGACCCTGAAACGTGCTTATCCACCAAAAACTCATACTCGAAAATTTTGACCCATTACAATACCTCTCTTATAGAATATGAGGCGAGAGGTAAAAATAGAAGAATTAACACATCCTTTGTTAATACACTCATATGTACAAGCATCATATATTTCAATTATATGTAATTAAAGTAAACGTGGGAGGCGTATGCCTCTGTAACGCTGTAAAATTTTAGGGTAGACGAACACCTTAAGTACAAGAATAAGATATTTTTGACGATTCAAAAAGCATCTTATTTTTATCTTATTTTATATTTTTTAATCTTCATCGTACCACATTATTAGTTAAATCACAGAATACAGTATTTAGTGTTGACAAATTTATTTTACATTATTTTGATGACATCAAGGTGATATTACCTGATGGATGTATAGCAGAATCTCTTGTCACAGCAGCAGTAAACTCTTTCAGCGCAGTGATTGGATGGGTCGCTAAAGGCTCAATTTGACAAGCAGGAAACAGCATTGCATAATATAGTACTCTGATGGTGCACAGGATAAAAGCCAACGCACACGATGAGAGTATCGCTCGGAATATTTTGCTTATCGCCAACCACTACTAGCGTAGTGCAATGATAGCTCCTGAATTCCGGAACAAATATGATTGAACCGTGTTCGTTTGTAGCCGATGTAACCTGATTTCTGCAAGCATTAACGAAAGAGCACATGCGTTGGACGCAAAGTAATGTATAACGCAATATGAACGACGAGTGTAAGGGAGCAGTTGGATCAACGATCAAGTGAACCGTGTATCTACACTCATGTGGGCCTGAGATCATATCGGCGGTGGATTCCGCGGCCTATCTAGTTTGTGTTGATGTGCTAATATAATGATTGATTGTGCCACATTGTCCTGATTTTATTTTTGCCACTTCGATGTGATTGCTACGAAATTATGAACACCATTCTAACCTTAAAATGTCAAAATTTTCTTCACTTGATTTCTACCTGTAAATACCAAAAAACAAGATAGTTCGTTTGACAAGAAATGAGTACCTACTAACTTTTTTTCACGGGTCATAGTTTTGTTTCAAAATCTGACTTCTCCAAGTCACGTGACGGTCAATCACATATGATCACACTGTACAATGATATTTCTATATTATAACGGTGATATAGCTCATGTGGTAAGAGAGCTGGACTATTTGTGGGACTGGGCACAGAGATCGTGGGTTCGAATCCCGGCCAAGTCAGGAAATTTTCACGGCTTGATTTGGATTGGTTCTCACTCTCGTTATCGTTCCAAGTTGGAATCTAATTAACTTGGCAACCTCCAACTATCGGACACCGGCTGTTTCAAGGCTTGCACCAAGTTGACTGGCAACACACATGGTAGTAAATTTCGTAGCAAAGTAAAAATAATACTTTGTGTCACTCTAAGGACATAATCCTATGCTAGCAATGTATTTCATATCAGGATTCCAACTTATAAAAAATAATAATACACCTTTTTTGTTGTGCGTAAACGCAGTCTATTTGTATATTTTTCTAATAAAATAAGATTCAAATCAATTAATTAAGAATATTATTAAATTTTATTATGCAAAAGTTGTTTATTTTATAAGAATTCATTCGGGCAAATACCAGTGTAAAGTACGACAACGCTGTGCTATACATGTCATTTATCGCGTTCTTATGTCAATCTGATAGTCAAACGGAAGGTGAAGAGAATTCTGCACTTGAAATTTCATACAAATCGTTAGGTATAAATTATTTATCATTTGTACACATTACCTTTCATTCTTCTGAAAAACTTGTGATGATAGACAGATAATGTTTTTTTCTTGGTTAAAATTCGAATTTCGCGTTGCCGTGTCTGTATTATGTTCTCGCCAATATTCTCCAATAGGCATAAACGTCAGTCTTTCGATTAAGAATTCTTGTTAATTACGTGGTAAATGATGCTTGTATTACTTTTATCCGGTCTGTGAGATAGTAATGTACCTACGTTTTAATAAAGCAATTGAAATTTTCTATCATTTCGTTAAATGCTTTTTATGTTGATTTAAAAGTAGTCCCATAAGAGGCCATGTAAAATGAAGTTTTTTCATATTTATTTTTGGTTAATTTACGCGGTGAAAAATTCTGAAAAAATTCAAATGACATTCTTACAATGTTTTGATTCAGTTTGCAAAGTTTCATTAAACTCTCATTATTTCCAATGTCGAGTTTACTTAAATGAAATTATTTAAAAACATTGTTTCTTCCTTATTAGTCATATTCCTTATTTTGATTATGGTAGAGATGCTTATTATAACAATGACAGTCAGTGTTGTAACTTATCTACATAATTTTAGCTAGATAAATCATCTAGATAATATATTTGTATATATTATCTTATCTAGATAATTTTTTCTTATTTATCTATTATCTTATCTAGATAATATTACAAATTATCTTTATCCAATTTTTAATTATCATCTAGATAATAATTTTAGTAAAATTATAACCAACTTTTTTCATTTGTAATTTTAATCGAATTCAAATGTAATCAAACTATGCAAGCATACAACGCACAAGCTTGCAATGCTACCGGCTCTCCAGCTGGTACCGCTTATACTTTATAACATGTCCTTTATATTTCTTTATATTATCTATAAATTATCTATAAATTATCTAATAATTACCTAGATAATAATTATTTATCTATTATCTAGGTAATTTTTTCTATGTTTATGAATTGAAAGATAAATAAAAAGTAAGTTATATTTATCTTTATCTAGATAAAAATATTGTTATCTATTACAACACTGGTGACAGTTGACCTGAAAATTATAAGGAGAAAAACGTGTTCTATCTTTGTTTTTTGGCAGTGTTGTCCGTATCTATCGTAGGCTATGATCGAAGGTGAGTTCGTATGGAGTGAACCGCGGTGCACTATAGAAACGAATCGTTACTAACATGGCCTGCTATTGATGTAGTCACGTAATTAGGTGATTAAAATTGGAACTAGCATCGCATCAGGCTGAAACTCAATTAGCAATTAAACGTGGCATTTTCTCTAATTACACGATACTTTCTCACTAATTATAGTATCGCATACGTACACATAACGGTATGCATAATAACACAAACCAATAAAACCCGACGAACAGCCATTTATAATTACGAAGACAAGTTTGTTTATTGGAATTGTCATTATATATACATTATGCAGCCAGTGCACTTGGTCAATTCAACTTCAATTGGCCACATTAACTGCACGTATAAAGATATATAAAAGTTAACTGCGACGGCCATTTATATTTTATTAAATTACACACAGCTGCCCATTGAAATTATAAATAGCGTTCATAATGTAATTGCATTCGTGATGACAAAATTAGCCAATCTCTCCTCTGGGTCGCGGCACCCTCCGCGGTCCCTCTACCCCCCTCGCCATCATAAACGACTCACTTTCAATCCTATACACTGACGACCACAACTGCACTATCATATTCTTTAAGTATTACATTAAATTCAAATAAGGCATACATCAACTATACAAAAAATATACCTACATTCTTTAATTACAATATTAATATATATTTTTTAAATTTTGGTCTGTTAAATCAATCAATCAATTGTATAATTTTTCTCTCAGTATTAGTATTACTTCATACTATAGCTAAGTAAACCATTTAAAATTCAGGAAAAAAACTTGAAGTTTCCAAATACATTTTTTGCAAATTTATTTCTTTTAAAATTCTAATCTTTTAAACACTGAATTTTTATAGGAATTATAGGAAATTTATAAAAAAAAAAACAATAAATTTGAGATGATAGCACCGTCAGAAAGTGCTTACCGAAAAGCTTCAAATACCTACGTCGATTTTCACTGGAAGATTCTGACGCTATCATGTCAAATATATTATTAACAGGAAAATAAATAGAATATCAGGTTTTTTTAATAACGTCATTAATATCGTAATCAAGATAATAACATTTTCATTTAGGTACCTACGTTCTTGAAAAAAAAACTGAAAAATTTATATACTTATTTTGATGGAAATAATTAATAAAAAATAATTTTTATAAATTTGGGATCATAGAAATTTCCAGTGAAAATCGACTTATATGAACTCTTCAGAACGCCCATCAGTATTAAAATCACACTGCATCTATAATTTATACAGGGTGTTTCATAACTTCGAGTAGGTACATACATTAATGGTATATGTTGTTTGATATGCTGATTACGAATATAATTTTTCTTGAAATTCGAAAAATTAAGGGTTGTTTACCTAAAACATTTTTTGTAGTACTGCACTGGATTCGGTTTCCTATTAAATACAAACAATAGAAGTAGGCAATGAACATCTTAAATTACATAATACTAGTAAAATAACAAACGAAATTTAATTTATTATTAATGAAACTATAATTTATTACCCCACCCAGTGGCAGTGGGTACAAAAAAATTTTGACTGGGAAACATGGAAATTAATTTTGCGATTTTAAGAAAAATTCTTTTTTATTCGTAATCAGCATATCAAACAACATATAGGTACCCTTAACGCATGTACCTGAAGTTATGAAACACTCTGTATAAAATATTTTGTTCATAAAAATTTGTTAAAGAAGATTACCTACATTTTATAATATAATAAAATAAAACAGTAATTATTATAAGCGAATAATGTTTAAGGTAAAATTTAAATATTTGTCTTACATAAAATTTTGAACAATATGTGGATAAACAACACACATTTTATTATTTAATTTATTTTGCATATTTTTAAACACTTTGTACATTTTATAAAGAAAATCATATTATGAAGAACAATAACTTTATTAAGTAGACTGTAAGTAGTCAATTAATCTAAATTTATAAATTTAATAATAATAAATTGTAATTGTATTAACATTTGAACACTTAATAAAGCGGAAGTTATGCAGCAACTCTCCAATGCTATTGAGCACAAAATACTAATTAATATTACAATAAAATGCATGTAAATAGCATGAAAATGAAAACAAACATGACAATTAAGTTCAAGCATAATACATAATTACATTCATACATCAGTTCTATTTTAAGGTATTATGTGTCACTGCATAGTCATGGTTTATTGTTTATTTTCTAATAAACGTTCATCTTAGTTCTTCAAGCATATTAGTTTATTAATTAGCTATGAAATAAATGATAGAAAACAGACTTTATAATAGTAAAAATGTCAGTTTGTTAATAAACAAAAATTAATTTAGGTTACTAATAATGTTATTGTTTTGTTTAAGTACATATTTCTATAATTTATTTCATAAATAATTGGGATTGATTCGATTTGTTTCTGTAATATTTTAATTATTATTTTACTTAGAAATCCACATCGAAAAAGTAGTATACATGAATACATATGGTTGTATTCAGAAATTTATGTAGAAGCAAAATCTTTAAAAAATATACGGAGTGTTCATTTAAAATAAGGAAGTTGATGTCACTTCCGGCTAAACAGGAACTTATACAAATTCATTATTTATGTAGTTTAATGCGCCTTTGATAGTTATTTATGTATTAAGGGTGTAAGGAAGCTTTTATGGCTTGAGACGTGATTTTGAGCCCAAGCGTCAGCCGAGGGCTAAAAACACGCCAAGAGACATAAAAGCATGTTACGCCCATGGTACATACCCAACTTTATGCACGGTTGAATATTTTCTACTAAATTAATTAATATAATTTATTTGTTCAAATTACCAAAAATTACTATATTCTTTAACTTTTGCTAAGATACCAGAAAAATTCCGAAAATAAACAAAAATCTAAATGTCAAAGTTGTCATTATTGAATTAAACATTATCATGTTAAATGTAAGTAACAAATGATGTTATTTAAATAAAAAATTGTACAACTAATTGTAGAAAATGGTTATTTATAGGATTATTAGTAGTTTATGTGAGGAAAATTAAAAATCTAAACTGTATGCATTAATTTGACGTTTTTTATGGCGCACTGCGCTATAAAGTGGTTCGTGGGCTATAAAGTGACGTTTACGTCAAAGAAATTCGTGTATAAGTGTCAAATTATTATATGACCGTGCATAAATGTAGTTTATAAACCTATAATATAAATGTAATTGACTTAAAAATACAATATACAAAATACACCGGTATAGAGGTCACTGATGTTATATAAACGGATAGCTAACTCGTCCGCCATATTGGAGCCCATAGCTGTTTGCCACATCGTACAACTATTTATATTTTATTTATTTATATTTGATAAGTTACCATTTTCAATCATTATTAACTAAAAAATGTAATGAAAATATTATATAACCTTACATTTTTTATTTTGTCTGTTAATGTTATAAATGCCTTAAAATATTCGTTAATTTGATAGTTTTCTAAATGTTAAATATAATTAAACATTTTTATATATTTATGTTCCCTGCTGATCCAGAAAGAAAGAAAAAATTAATAAACTGTAGGTGACAGAACTGGAATTCAACCCACAATGATAGCTTGTGTTTTGTGTACCGTGAGTTTCTTTTAAATTTACATTCTGGACTAATAATTTCCAACAAAGTTTTGAAGAATTTGTCATTAGCATCAAATTACTTGACAGTATTGAAATTACATTGGGCTTCAAGATGGTGGATAGGATAGGTGTGCTGTCCATTTTATATAGTACTATAGTTGATTTCTTAACTAAACGGAGCAATCTGAAGTTGGAATGCTAAAACTGACCATTTTTGATTGGCTGATGTAACACCAGATTTACAGCACACAAACTTTGTAATGGAAACAAACGAATGTTCTCCATCTTGTCTCGTCAGCTGTTGTCAATGACTGAATCGATTTTGTCCGCTGATAAATCTATACCCGGTTCCAAATAAGAGTATAGTAGATAGCGCTGCGGAGCCAGCCCGTTTTACACACATTAAATAGAAATTTAAACGTAGCGCGGTATTTTTGAAATAGTGTTATGTTCCGCAAGTCACGCGTTAAATGATGCGCGCATATCACAAATTTTTCGCTGATGTAAACTTGGTTTCCGGCTAGACCAATCAGAACGCTCAAATCGTAGGCCCTATCTTGCCCCATACTATATTCTTATTTGGAACAGACCATAGTGATATTTTTTTTTATTTACACAGTGTAAATACGGCTCAGCGAGACAACTTCAGATTGCTCCGTTTAGTTAAGAAATCAACTATATACGTACAACAGTGACGTGGCTGTGAAAAAAATTGAAGACTATATCAGCATAATTCGAGAACACACATCCTGGTCTATTACGTGATCTAAGTCCCCGTCTCATAACGGGCGTTATATTTCAGGTTACGCATGCTAGGATCAATCAAGATGAATTATTTTCCGTATCGATGGCCGGGGCATTTATGTGAAACGATGGCTAGGGTTGAATCGTAGCCGCTGGACATTCATTTACATAAACACCTATAGAGGCAGAGCTGCCTTCTCTCAATGCTGATACTGATACTGATGCGATACTCATTCACCGACGGTTGTAGATACTTTACCGTAACGTGGTTCTACGTTTTGATGATGCGAAATGAATGGTTGAGATATCGGTGGTTATCGGTGTGGATTGATCCGTATTTGCTAGGTGTCTGTGTCTTTTCTTATTTCGAATATCTAAACAAAGGTCCTCAATGTGTTTTTATTATTTCTTTGGTTCGAAACATTTTAAAATCTCTCGAATCTCTCGTTAAATAAGGGATGTCCGGAATGGTATTTAAAATTGGTAAACAATATTAATCGAGCGGACATAGATTATCAGAAATTATTTTGGCAGAAACCGCTTCGCTACCTTGAAATAGTGTATAAAGAAGTCATCCAGCTCGGTTTTTCTCTTGGCTCAGTTGCCTTCCGGCGAGTAATAAGTTGGCTCTGTGTAAAACATAGGCACATTCTTTCTTTCCATTACCGCTTCGGCCAACTCTGACTGCACGGACAGTATAGACAGAATTATGTCCCGATCTTTTACCGGGTATCCGGCAAATTCATCGCAGAAATTTCGTCGCAGAAATTTAATTGCAGAATATTCATCGCAAGAAAATTTTTCAAAAGGAAAATTCATTGCAAGGGAAATTCATAGCTGAATATTTATCACAAGAAAATTTATCACAAGGAGTTTTCGGAACATATGGAGGGTATTAGGTTTTTCATTTATTTGTTTAATGAGAGTTTCTTTCAAACTCTCAAGAAGGATATAATGTTCTTTATTTACTTTAGTTCAATCAGAGTTTCTAGCAAACTCGAGTCTGTTGGACTCAAGAAAGGTATAAAGGTTCTTAATTTAGTTCAGTTCAATCAAAGTTTCCGAATCTGTGGGATTCAAGAACGGTTTAACGTTCTTTATTTAGTTCTGTTGAATCACAGTTTATACCAAATCCGAGTCTGTGGGGTTCAAGAAGAGTATAAGGTTCTTTATTTACTTCAGTTCAGTAAAATTTTCTAGCAAACCCGAGTTTGTGGGACTCAAGAAAAGGATAAGGTTCTTAATATAGTTCAGTTCAAACAGAGTTTCTGAGTCTGTGGAACTCAAGAAGGGTATAAGGTTCTTTATTTAGTTCGATAAAATCAGAGTTTGTACCAGAATCGAGTCTGTAGGTTTCAAGTAGGATATTAGGGTTATTATTTAGTTCAGTTTCATCACAGCTTTTTTTTCGAAACCGAGTATACGGACAGTTTGCAAGGTAATACATCGCAATAAATTTTTTTGCGATGGATTTTCTGAGAAGTATTTTCCTCGATAAATTTTTCTTGCGATAAATTTTCCATAAACTCTTTCATGCGTCTTAACTAGAACTAATAAACGTTAGTAAATACAACAACTACTATAAGATAAGATTTTGTGAGCTGCTTGAATTTTAAATTATTTTCGAAACTAAATTGTAGTAGTAAAACAAATATCTCTATATCTTTAATACCTATATATCTGTGCCTATATCTTATTTTAAATTAAGGTGCATCTCTTGCTATAAAATTCAAAGTATAAAAACATGTTACAATAAGTCACCTTGTGACTTTGTTTTGGAAGTCTATGATTTTACATTTTACAATGATATACCTACTTAAAGATGTGCTTACACTGCTAGAATGATATTTACAAAAAATCTCTTTGTATTTTGTTAAATTATTTTTAAAAATTACTATAAAGCTTGTTTTATATAGGTACAGCAAACTTGCATATATCGATTTACTTATGATTCATAATGCTTCATATTAAAGTTCAGTTTGAAATTTTTAATAACACATAAAGCCTGATTTATAAACTTGAAGTTATAGGAAAGTGATAATAGTTGTTAATTTTGATAGATTTATTACCTTTTTATCGAAATGAAAATGTAATTCGTTTGAAACGTGCCGCTTAATTTTTTGAAACCACTGGATTGTTGATTATTATATTGTTTTACGAGTATATTTGACATTTGAAATTTCAAAGTTTACTAGTAGAGAACAAAAGGCAAAGTGATATAAATTAATATCTTAGATTGTAGTCCAAATCTAACCAGTACCAGTAGCCAGATTTGCAGAATTTGGCGGTATATAACATATAATACAGGGTGTCCCGTAACATGAAGCACATATTAGAATGGCATATAGTACTTAACGTACTGATCACGAAACAAAAAGAATTTTTTCAAAATTCCTATAAATAAGGGTAGTTTACTTAAGGAGAACATTTTTAGTATCACTGGACAATATTTATTTTGAATAAAGAAATTAATTATCGTCATTACGTAAAGTAATTTATAATTGAAATTAATTTTAAGTTATTATTATTTAAAATTCTCCAAACTGTTATCCGCGGCACACCTGGTAGTTGGCGAGATATTCTCCTTGTACTAATTGTTGGGTCATTGCGTACCAAATCTAAGCCTGCATTTTCAACATTTGCTGGTCTCTGACGAGTTCCACCGTCTCTTCCCCGATTAGGTCGCAAAGAAGCAGTGTCGCGAAGGCGTTGAGTAAGATTAACAAATGTGCGAGGATACGGATGCCGTCGTCCTGGAAAACGTTCGGCGTAATAGCGCTGGGCTAATCTAGCGTTTTGACCTGCTTCGCCATACACTAGCAACATATCCACTAACTCATTGTTACTGTAATCATTCATTTTTGCAACAATTACAAGAGCGATATCAAGACTAGATTAATAATAAACAATGTCACGTAACGAATCGAACAACTCACCACCACCACCTTAATAGCAAAACTGAAAGTGTTATGTGACAGGCTACTTGAAACTAAATTTAATTATTGTATTATTCAAATATTAGTTATAGGTACAATATAATATTTAATATTAAAACTACATATTCAACCAGTGGCCCAAAACTGTTTTCTTGACAAACCTCAAAAACTAATTTTCGAATTTTGAAATAATTCTTTTTGTGTCGTGATCAGTACGTTAAGTACTATATGCCATTCTAATAAGTGCTTCATGTTACGGGACACCCTGTATAACCATAATTGCATTTACTATACCTTTCGTAGTATAAAGAAGCACATTGATTAAATTTCTGATGTCATTGTACGTCGTTATCCATTCGATTACTGTCCACAACGGCATCAGCTCAGCACAGAATACATCAAGCGAAAGGACATTCTCACATTTTCATCCGACAAAATACTTTGAATAAGAAATGTGCGAGTATTACGTGGTAAGCCAGTATTATTGTCGCCACCTCTTCTTATCACGTATTCCCAATAATATTCCACGTGGCCATTACATCTCCCCAGATCGGCTCGGCCGCTCCATACATAAATCCAATGAATGGTCAGCGCAGATATTGAAAAATCCCACATCCCACCCCAGCCCAGAAGCCAAACGTGGGAGATAACCATCGCCAGGACAACTTGTGCTGCCGCGGACGTCAAATGATGGAAAGTAAAGCTTACAGCTGATGTGATCTACTACTTTCTGATCTGGGCTTTTTGTATAATTTGGAGAGCTTGTATGGGGTTTTTTAAAATGATTCGATGTTTGTACTAAGGTATACAGAATATTATTGAATGATGTTTTTACTACATGTGTGAGAAGGTTCTGATACAAGTCTATATTAACAATTAGATTATGAAATAATTTAAGACATGTGCAATTCGCTAGAATGTCTTAAGCCTGATTTATAAACTTGACGTTGACGTTGCAGTTTGCCGTTGCCGTTGACGTTCAAAGTTATATGTTAGAAAAACATATGCTTCGTTTATAAACTTCGAACAGTAGCATCAACGGAGATTATAAATGAGGCATTATGTTTTTGTAATAAGTATTTAACTTTGAACGTCAACGTCAACGATGATCTGCCACGACAACGTCATATATGCTGAAAATTGATATTCAATAAGTATTTTTTTAAAAGCCGTAGGCTTTAGCAAATATATGAACGTTTGAAAATATC
The DNA here is from genome assembly GCA_947534325.1 of Agonum fuliginosum. NCBI lineage: Eukaryota > Metazoa > Arthropoda > Insecta > Coleoptera > Carabidae > Agonum > Agonum fuliginosum. Next base: position 2,903,918 of record OX384029.1, read on the forward strand.
TAAGGAAATGCACATCTCCTCCGAGATGTTTTAAACTTTATCATAGTTTTTGTCGAAGGTGGAAACGATAAGCCGCATTTACGTAGGTATGTCAAACATCTTAAGGCTATGATGAAATAAAAAACAGGATCGCTGGATATTCAGTCAAAATCTTTAATTTAAATATTAAGTCGACGTTTCGGCCTTGCTGAGACCTTCCTCAGGACTAATATAGTCAAAAACTTGAAACACCAACAACAATAAAATAATACAATAAATGAACATCAGTAAACATAATTATATGAGATAAAACAACTAAGCCGTAAAATGTGTCTGGCATAAAAAAACATAAAAGTATATACTAATGTGGCTGGCATAAAAAACATAAAAGTTTTTGACTATATTAGTCCTGAGGAAGGACTCAGCAAGGCCGAAACGTCGACTTAATATTTGAATTAAAGATTTTGACTGAAAATCCAGCGATCCTGTTTTTTATTTCATCTTCCTGTACCAGACACGATTACAACTTATCATCTTAAGGCTATGACTTAAAACTAAAACAGTGTTTATGTTAAGAGGTTGAATCGTATAGCTTTAATGGGTAAGCCGATAACAAACACTTTCTTTATATTTAAAAAAGGTTTTTCATTAGTGTTAGATTCTTCTGACATAAATTAAAGTTATGACCATTATAAAAAAAATCTTTTGTATACCTTTATAATTATTTTTGTAATTAAGTTGAACTAAAAAACATCGACACAAAAGCAGATACAATTTCGGGCCATAATTTAATTAGTAACATACTGGTATTTTTCCCATTTAGATATCCGGAAAATATAAGCATTTTACTGTTATTCCTGGTATCATATTCCGCAATGCGAATGAGATCTCATTGAGCATAATGTACAATTAAAAGTTGCAGGTACTATAAACAGAATTTTGGATAGCCCGAGCGAAGAGTAAACCATACAAATGAAAATGTTCACGCCAATATCAAACCATTACATTTGTTTTTCAATTTGGGAGGTAACAAAGTTTTATAAATTGGCATACTTTCAACATATCATGATGTTCAATTATCACCCAAACAAAGTTGAAGAGGGGAACATGGATACATTGTAGAGCAATTTAAATTCTGAATATGAAATCATTTCAGAAATATATAATTTAGGCAGCAGAATGCTGAGTATTTTTACATATTCGTAACTTTTTACAAAACATGCTTTTTAAACGTAGAACAATTGTTACAAATTTTACACTTACATGACCGATGGCCATGTTCAATTCAGGAGATTTTTTTATCTGACCCGGGAGGCAAAGTAGTTACACCACGGTCAATGATTAATGTCAAAGGTACAAGGTAGATTCCCTGAACATCAGAAATGTATTTCATTAATCCAAAAAGTCTTTAATTAATTCAAAACGTTAAGGTTTTTTTCGAGAAAGATATAGAATTTTTTGTAATAAAAAAAAATTGTGTTTAATCGACTGCAACTTTTGAACGCATTAAAATATCGAGTTCCGGTTTGAAGCATTCGATTCCTTGGACATTTTTCTATTAGAGGTAAATTCAGTTAAGGAGAACCCTGCGCGAAGTACGAATTCTCGTCTTAGAAAGAGAGGCATAGATGACAAACAAGAGGAAACTACTCTACTGTCTGTTTTACAGAACATCAGCTTCAATATCTGTTATTCTCATGTTGACGTTCGTAGTGTTTTGCTTCGTGTAACCCTGTGAATTTTGTAATTGATTGTGAATGAGTTATATTTTAGTTTTGTTTGAAAATAAGGTGAAGTGCAGCGTAGCATATACTCGCTAGGTCCACTTTTGTAAAACGGACAGTATATGACAAGCTCCGCCTTCTCGCGCAGCTCAGGGTCCTAGATATTTGAATTTTACTCTAGCTACATATTTATTTATCCTAATCGGCATTATTGTTTTAGTCGAAATTCAAAGATATTCTCCGAGAAAGTACAAAATTCTCTCGGAGAAAATTTTGTAACTGTACCTTAATTGGAGCTCCAATTTTTTTAAAATCAAACGCTTCTAATTTATAATTGTTCTAGAAATCGAATGCTGTAAACCAGAAGTCGATATCTTTGTTCGTTATAAAATGACGTCCATTTTTTCGTGATGAATCAATCTGGGTACATACTTGGTATCTAGAAAATAGTAATAATTTTCATGAAAATTGATAAGAATCATTTTATAGAGAATTAACTATTTTTACATGTTACTCATTTATAAGGTAAAACTTAGCAACGTAGGTACCTACATAACAAAAAAAAAATCCCTATAATAAGGAACGCGGACGGTAAATCATTTAGGACTTTTAGTATGTTGTTCAGGACATTAATAGCCATTTGCACCGCTTCCACTTAAATTATAAGTGTCACTTAAATGAACAATATCGAATCAAAATCAAATTGTCAAACGTAGAAATAACATTGCTGTCATAAGTACGATTCGATATTTTTCATTTAAGTGACATTTAAAATTTAAGTGTAAGCGGTGCAAATGGACATAAATAGTACAAGTGTGCAAAATTACATATACACACTAATTAGTTCAAAGTTTGGCCGAAATTTTGTCTAAAATGACTAGGCCATTGAAATAAAGATTACTACAAATAAAGTGTTCAAGTAATGAATAATGTAATTTTTAATAAATTTGCTTTTAGTGCACAAAATTAAATTTTTAGTAAATTTACACTATAAAATGTCAATCAAATTTTATCTGCCGTAGTTTGGATGGAATGCGCAGTTGTATCTTGCCGATAAATAACAAAAAACTTTGCGTTATAATGCAAATAAGATATAATTAAAAATCTTATGCAGATACAATTCTGAAAGACTGGTGTATATTTGAGTTAAGAAAATCTCTCAAAATCAAAATAAATGGGCTTCAAAATTAATGCAATAAAATTAAAGCACACAGAATTTTAATTATACTGCGTGGGTTCGTAATACTGGCTTTTAATGAAAAAAATTAAAGGCTTATATTTATGCAAAGTTTGCAATTAAGAATTCCATGTATAATAATTCCGGTTTTAATTACACTCGAAAAAAAAATTGATTTTATTTCGTCAGTTTATTATGCAAACTGGAGCCAGGTAACTATAGAAACCTAGGGCTTTATGATTGAGTATGATATTGCTGTCAAATAATGTATTTTTATTATTATTTTCTCTGTCATCGTTTCACTGTATTAAAAAAATTCTCATTCTGTTCCGTAATAAATCCTTTATCTGCTACAACCGGCCGAATCGCTCGTTACATAGCGTGAATTAAAAATGAGCGATTATGCATATTTAAATTTGCCGAAAAAATTCACGATTCACAGCACAAACCAATATCCAGCCGAAATTGTAATATTTTTTATTAAAGAAATAATATGTGGAGGTTTTAATCCGTTCAACATTATTTCTTTTTATCATTTGTATGATACCACAAAAAAATTAAAAAATCTATTATTAAAAAATGTATTTATATTAATTAAAAATTGTTTTATAATGCTTTCAAATGAGAATAGTTTTTATGACTTCAATAAAAGTTTAACACTGTGTTGCACTTTTGTTTAAACATTTTTCATGGCGCGCTTCACCAAAGATATTGGAATTAATTTCATTTTATCTGATAAACAATGCTTTCATGTGCGAGTGATAATTATGTCTGCACTTTTTTCATTTCCTGCATGTACGAGCAAGTAAATAAACTCACGTATCAATAACAAATAATACATTTTTACTCGTTTTCTTTCTATTGAATTTTATTGAGCTAAATTGATACTGTTTACATGAAAGATATACTACAAGAAGAGAATCAGGAGAAATTTAAAATTAAAATAACTTTTTGTTTCTATTGCGAAGTATAATATAAGCACAGGAGTGGACACTCCGTATCTTAGCAATACTGTAGATTAGTGACTTTTTTATTTACCTTGTGTGAGACAGAAATATAACTACTTGGCCCGTGCGTTACCATCGTTACCGTTGTTTGTCGCTATAAAATGCATGCTCAGAGAAGGCCCGTATTTTCTGTTTCTTTCTAAAAGGTAAACAGAAAGGCCACACTTCATTCGCCCGAGTGTCCACTCCTGTCTTATTCAGGCACGTAGTCAGGGGGGTGGGGCTTGAGGGGCTGAGCCCCCCCCCCCGAAATTCTAATCAATTTCGTTAAAATTCATCCATGTGTATCTAAATGTCTGAAAATTTATTAAAAATCAGCCATTTTGTTGAAATGTATTCATATTTATTTGAATTAAGGCAAAATGTGAAGCCCCTCTTCAAAAAAAAAGTTCTGGATACAGGCCTGATAAAGAAACATTATAATAAAACCCCGCCCCTCCATTTCGAAGCCCCCCCCCCCCCCCCCCCCCGAGACAAAATCCTGGCTACGGGCCTGGTCTTATTATACTTCATGGTTTCTATCTTTGAAAAATAATAGTGTTATCGTATTATAATATAATGCGCATATAAGTTTATCTAAAATATAGACTAGTAATGATAATTAATGTGTCGTATACAATAAATAAATTTGAGAATATGGAACTAATATAGTGTAAATACAAAAATGATTCTGTTTGCCGATTATTTTTCTCAAACGTGTTAATTTTCCCCACTAAGTCGCGAAGATTATATCGCCGCCACAGTTGACGCACATTCGGGCTCGTTTCACAGCATTATCCATGACTTGTGTTAAAACTTCTTGCCAGGAATGGGCGTGTAGACTATGCCAGGTAGACAATGCAATTGTTTACGTGTAAACAATGGCGTGTACGTAGACATATTTATAAAGGAAAATCATGTTGCTAATATAAACAATTTAGACAAGCAAAACGTAGAGATAGACAATTATTGTAGTTGACGTGTAGACGCCCATCCTTGCTTCTGACAATGAATTCTTCACTTCTTGTCGGATGGTCTCCTTTAGAGACGCTAAGGGTAAGGTCTGTGGCTTGTTCATATAGACTCTTAAGGTGTTCGTCTACCCTAAAATTTGACAGCGTTACAGAGGTGTACGCCTCCCACGTTTACTTTAGTTATAATATAATTGAAATATATGATGCTTTTACAAATGAGTGTATTAACAAATAATGTCTTAATGCCTCTAGTTTTTTATTTTTGGCCTAGGAATTTGAAGTAAAACATATTTAAAACTGACTTATTTTGTCATTATTTCATACGATTTGATATTATTTTTTTCGGTCATCATAAATTGAAAGAAAAATTTAAAATGCAAGAATCCTGCAGCTAACCTTCCTTTTTCGAATAATTGTTGTGTTACTTAATTTCTTTAAAAAATACAGAAGTTATTATGGTAATACTGGAGCCATGTTTACAGTATTTTTCAACTTTAAAATGATATTGCATAGCTAGGATGCGGTAAAGTACGAGTTTTTGGCTGGGTTCGGGCAGCCGTAGTAGTGGGGAAGAGAGTGAATTAGAAAAAAAGTAATATCGAGAGTATTTTAGGAATACGAAAATAGGTAGACGAGCCCCTTAACTGCAAAAATGAAAGCATCATCCGATAGGATTCCACCACCTACTTGTATTAGCATAAACATTCATTATTAAAATCGTAATTATAACTAATATCGCATTTCCAAATGAAACACAAACATATTAATCTTTCTATTCCATATAAAATTCAACTGTCTCTCATTTGACAAGTAACATTCCATCGTGCGTATCGCACATCATACACCTACACATGTGCAATGATTTTTCCACATACGCACATACACACAAAGCACAAAGTCTATAGCTGTGTGAAACACATAGGGGAGACCGGGACAATTTTTGTTTTCAAATTTATAAGAGGCAAGGTTTACAGTTATCCTTGTTATATTAATAATTAGTCTATCAAATAGAATGCTTTAGAATTTTCAACACTAAAAATAATATAATAAATAATGATGTTTGAAGGTCACAAATGTTGTAGATTTGGTTATTTATGCATACAGCTGACGTTTCGGCTACTTATTTAGCCTTCATCGGAACAAATGAAGATTTATAAAATCGAGTCAAAAAATGTTTCGGGGCGTACCATAATCAATTTCTCGATGACCATTTGAGAAGAAATCAGGAACTTACAAACTTTTTACTTAACGACGAGGACGACTAACGAGCCCTGAACCATTTTGATTCGATTTTGTAAATTTTCATTTGTCCTGATAAAGGCTAAATAAGTAGCCGAAACGTTGACTGTATGAATAAATTACAAATCCTACAACATTTGTGACTGGTGTACCCATTATTTGACCTTCTAATAGCATTATTATTTATTATATAATTTTTAGTTTAAATATGTAAATTTCTTAACTGGGCTCTTAATTTCAATAAAAACAATGACTGAAATTCATCAAATCTATTTGATTTTATTTCAACCTCAACCAGTTTATTTATTTATTACCTCTCGCCTCATATTTTATAAGAGAGATATTGTAATGGGTCAAAATTTTCGAGTACTTATGAGTTTTTGGTGAATAAGCACGTTTCAGGGTCTCTAGAATACGAATTTACTATTTTCACGATGATGTCTGTGTGTGTTCATATGTACGTATGGAGATTTTGGTAGAAATCTTCAAACCGGAAACTTGATATAGTTTTCCTTAAATAAATTGGTACATTATTTATTTGTGACAATTTTTGCAATTACAAATAAAAGAAAATATGATTATCAATGTGTAGGTACAGTTAATTTTAAATACGATTTTCTGAATCTCGTAGTATTTAACAATAAAATAAAGTACAATTTAATATTCTAAATTTTTAAGATTCCAGTATCTTGTTGTTTATGATCATATGAAATTTGTTTCTACACAAAATTTGAATTATTATGACGTGACAGTACAGTTCACATCTTTTGTTTGCATCTTGCTTTACATTATCGTTTACATATATGAACATGAAACTATTAAAATGTACGTAAAACTATTTACTATATTATTAGAATAAGCAGAATAAGGCGAGAGGTCGTGTGCTGGCCACATCAGATTTTTTTAGTTTAAATATGTAAACTTATTGACTGGGCTCTTAATTTTAATAAAAACAATTACAGGAATTTTATTTCAACCTCAACCGATTTATTTATTATTTTTTGAACGGAGACTTGCACCAACCTACGCCAGCCTCCCCTACACACAGAAAGAGAGACATATTAAAACATTCAGTGGGCACTAGGCGATTTGTCGCCCGCCAGTGTGTTATAACACATCCCTGCGTTTCGCTAAATACCATTCGCGTATTACAGCTCCCATTTTATCATGAAACATTGCAATAATGAGAGTACAACAGTGCGATACTACGTTTTTATTTCGCAGATGACAAAAAAAGAACCGGGCAGCCCGAAGCGAGGCAGCGCTGCCTATATGTCGATACCAACCAATCTTCATTGACCGTTGAGTACTCGTTATAACTGTACTCGCGGATATTTTTCCAATGTTCGACAAAAACGTGACAGTTGCAGCACCGCTTACCAGACGACGCATTATTCACAATTAATTAAACAGAACAATGCTCTGTAATCCCCACTCTGTCCATAAAAATTAAGCACGAATCCTCTGCCGCCGCGCCGGGCTAAATTATTGGGGCCGAAAGTAAGGTTGTGTTTGGGCCGCTATTACAACGTAAAACAATACACAATAGAGGCCACTGTCGTAAATATTGATCGATTTTTCATTTTTTCCACTATTCAGCGGAGTATGTGTATGAGAATATGTGCGATGTTTTGTAACAATACCAGTTTTGCTTTTTACTGGGAAAATGTAAGTTTATGTGTTTGGTAATTAAATTTTATATTGAGTTATTTTCAGATTTTTACTGTTTTATTGCCTGCATTTCAGAGAGTTTCAATTGATTTACACATTGTATCTTACGGTAATTCATGTTAGGCTTCCTGATTAAAGTATCAAACGAAAACTGCAAAAATAAAGAGTGCTTGTAATTTTTTTATTAGATGTTTAACTACAATTCAGTAGAATTTCATAACCGATTTTACACGATTCAATTTATTCATCAATTAAGTGATCAAGTTTTGTTTTCAATTTATTGTTGTGTGTAATACGAAAAATTTCATCAATTTTTTCATTACCACTGACGAAATAGAACGTTCTCTATTTTTCTACAATTTTTTAGGGAATTCTCGGGATTTTTCCTTAATTTGGTCGTTGCCAACCGTTGTGTTTACCATTTCCATGACGTTTGAAGTTTGGACTTTATTATTTTCGTGATTTTTTGTGTTTTGAATCAATTTAAAAAAATATATTTTTGTTTCATGACTAGCACGTCGTCGTACAGTATATACTCTTTAATTTTTTGTCCTAAGTTGTGGGATAAACACAGAGGTGAACACTCTGTATCTTAGCAGTAATATTGTAGATTTGCGGCATTTCTGTTTTTCCTGTGCAAGAGAAAAATATCACTACTACTACTGGGCCCGTGCGTTACCAACGTTACCGTTGTTTATCGTCATAGAGTGCATGCTCCGAGCTGGCCCGTATTTTCTGCCTCTCTCTAAAGGTAAACAGAAAGGCCACACTTCATCCGCCCTAGTGTCCACTCCTGTCATATATTATACTTCTTGATAAGAACCTATTAAAACTTATTTTATAATACGAGCCCCGTCAAATATATCTTCGGACACTTTGTCTTTTTTGTATTTAGTCTTATTTATTACAAACGTATTATTTTTTAATGTCCGCAACATTAGAGACGGGATATGCAAAATATTTTGCTATTTTTCTACCACTAGATAAATTTATTAGATATAAGGTATTTTATAATCAAATTACGGATATCAAGATAATTGACAAATATAACATTTTAATCGTAAAATCAACTAAATTGATCACTAAAAACGTTAATTTTGTTTTAAGCAATAGGTATATGCTAATATCTGCAAGACACTATTATTTTAACTTAGTGCCTCAAGAAATAATTTTCAAGCAATTTGAGTACTTTTTCAAAAATGAATATACTTATACCATGTTATGTAGTAACTTTTTTTATAACAAATATAACTAAAGGAAGCTAATTAGTTATTGTATTCAAAATTCTGTACCAATTTTTTTAGGCTCAAGTAGTTTTTCATAAATAGGTTTAATTGAATAAAAATAAGTGTCCGAACCTATAGTGGGGGGGCTCATATTATTAAGAAATAAGTAAGAATCAAACAAAAGTGCACCTTTGTAGGTGAACAACAACGCCATTTTGATTTTTTTGTTGATTCAATAAAAAGTTTTTCTATCAATTTTTTATTTTTCACGCCCTCCTGAGGGGGGCGCGCCCCACAAAGGTTGAGAAACGCTGGGTAGCATTATGCTTTATTCTATGATAATAGGCGTATATAATATTTCTTTTCTCTTTTGGTATTATTGTTACAATATCGTACTGATATAAATAATTGTTTGTAATTAGTGTTAAGTACTTAAAATAGGAATTTGTTAATATCGATCTATATTACTGAAAGCATTTAATAGAAATGGTTGCGCGTTACGGTTGCAGTTAATTTGAAATCTAATATTTACTTGTTATATTTTAAGTTTTATGAACTACATAAATAGAAATTCTTTTGATTCTTAAAATTAAAATTCGGTGATTAAAAACATATTGGGACAGGTAATAAAAAATTCGCAATAAATCTTGATTATAACAGTATTTGCATATATTTGAAATTTACATTTTAATCACAATGAATATTTTTAATGTTATCTTTTTTAAAATTCTACAATGTAAATATCAGCACAGCAGTAATTTACGAATACTCATATACAAAATACTTATTAAAAAATTTAAATATTTTAGGATTTATTACGAATCAGAATAATGTGGGTATTCCGTAATTAAAAATATACTTTTCTGTGTTTACTTACCTAATTTAATTTAAATGTAAATTAAAAACGTAAGTACTTACAATGATATCATTTTATATTTCGTTTTATTAATTTATATGATTTAGCTTTGTTTTAGATGTATAATTCTTTTATTTATTCATGTAGGTTTTATGTTAAATGATATTTTATTATATAAGTACCTGTTGTATTCCATATTGTTTCGATATACAATTTTAAAATGCTTCACTGAAAGATATCTAACAACACTGTACTTGAGAAGAAAGTTAAAATACAAAACTTGTTCAATATTATTAAAAACTACACAATATGAAACCTCAGTTGATCATATTGATTTGTTAATTCTCTAGAAAAAACGCAAAATAAAATAGTCATTTATGACATTATTTAGCATTAATTCAGAGTTCCATTAAACTGGGATTATTTTTTTGGTTTTTTAATACTATTTTTTCTGTAGCTACGTTTTAGTTTTTAGGCATAACCTTTAAGATGTTTAACATACGTAAATGCAGCTGATCCTTTCCACCTTCGACAAAAACTATGACAATGTTTAAAACTAGTGATGCAACGGATATTCGGTTACTATCCGTTATCCGGCTACTTTTTTACTATCCAGCCGGATACCGGATGGTTATTTGATATCCGCCCTGTACCGAATAGTTAAAAAAAAGTATGAAGTTACATGAAAATTGCTATCAGCATTTCAAAAATTTAAGTTTATTCTCAAAAAAACCAAGTAATATGAAATACATTTTTAATGTATCAAAAAATTTGTCTTTCGATCCTATAGTTTATAAATTTGCGCATCACCCGCACCCCCAAACAAGTTCGTTCTTGAACGACGAATGTCCGGTTGCCGAATATCCTACTATCCGGACGTATATCCGGTATCCGGCCAATTTAGAAAATTGAATTAAAAATGGTTCAATACAAGCCGTCAAAATAGCGAAAAACGAAATCCAGTTTTTCCATGAAAACTTTTTTCAATAGTAAGATTTTTCAAACAATTGAGATATTTTTAAATAGCTAAAGGTTGTCCTCAAGTGCGTCTAATGCCAGTTTTTAATTTTGTGATAAAATACGTAGGTATAAAATTGGCAATGTTTAGCCATGAATAAAAAAAATAGAGTACAAAAATGAAAAAACTGGCATTAGACGCATTTTGAGACAACCTTTATCTATTCAAAAATGTATTCGTTATTCTAAAAATGTGAATTTTTACTTCAATTTGAAGGAAAAAACTAAATACTTTTCAGCATTATTACTTTGGTAGTGAGCCTCCTTCACTATGCAATATGACTGGTACACAAGAATAAAGAGATATAGCACAGTAAAACAAACCGAATCAGTTGGTAATTCGGTAGCCGGATCAAGTAGGCGATAGAACCCGCCGCTTGCCGAATAACGAACTCTGATCCCAACTCGAACAGTTGCCGCCCAGGCCATCGTCGTCCGCGGGGCAAATTGCGCTCTGATAATGTTGCTTTATATTATACAGCGCCCATTTATTTACAGCCTTTAAACTACTGAAATTAATTTAAGCAATTTGCTCTCCGTCTCGCGATGAGCTCGTAAACCAAGTAAGAAAGCAAAAAGTAGGCGACGTCTGAAAAAAGCCACATTATTGGCCGACAAATGCATTTTCATATACATACATTACTTCTTTACATATTATGCATAATGAAATATTTTTCATTATAATGGTGTAAATGCAATTTAAATGCAAATGGCCTTATGTTAATTTCGTACTTCTGCGCTCACATTAATTTAAGTAGCATATAATTAAATTTTATTTTTTCGTTGGAAATATGCAATATAGGGACCCGGGTTTGTCTCTCTCGAATGATGAATGAGCGACTGAACACATGACAGCACGACTACTACAGGGGGGGGGGAAGATCTGTCTTGTCTTGTGCCGGTCGGACTGTCAACCCCACTCCTGCTTTACTACTACTACTATACTTATTAACTCGCACCGGCTAGTGACTGTAATAGACCGGCAGTTCATGACAGGTGATGGTCTCCGATTTCTAGTGATGCCGAATCGTCTCTTAGATCTATTAAGAAATATTTTCAAGAAATTATGATGATTTTCCAAAGATATTTTATTACATTCATTTCATTTAATTTTCTTGATAGGAGTAGCATTATTAAAATTAAGTATGTATAAATTTTCGAGATTCTCGATTTCTAGAAAGAGATTTCTCGATATCGATCTGTTAACTCTCGCCTCGAAAAAAAGTTTATTTCGTCTCGAATTTCTCGTCTTATCAAGACGATAACAAGTATTTCTCGTCCTCATCGGCATCACTACCGATTTCATACAGCATGCCTTTTGGAGGATAGAATATTGACCCTATGACAACAAAGAAAAGCGGGTATTAAACCCTTGCACGCATTCCGGTCATATGGAAAATTGCATTTTTCCACTTGTACAAAAAATTTGTATTTTTCTCTGATTTAATAATGCATTCCCTTTTATCAAAAGAAACACATTAATGGGCATTTGCGCCGCTTCCACTTAAATTTTAAGTGTCACTTAAATGAAAAACATCGAATCGAATTAATAGCAGCAATGTTATTTTTACGTTTGACAATATTTAAAGAAAACTTTAAATTTAAGTGGAAGCGGAACTGACCATAAAAGTCTTAAAAATTATTGGCATGCGATTCGCAGGATCCCAAAGGATTCAAACGGTCACGTGATCTTGTAAAATTTGCATACAGCACGCCGATGAAAATAATTAATATTTGTGTCATAAAACACCTATAACCAAATTGGCATGCAGTCCTCGTTGGCCCAAAGATGGAAAATTTCGGAAAAGTTTTGTGCAAGTGGAAATGCAATTTTCTATATGACCGGAAAGCGTGCAAGGGTTTAATACCCGTTTTTCTATGTTGTCATAGGGTCAATTCAATATTATATCCTCCAAAAGGCATGCGGCATGCTGTATGAAATCTGAGACCATCACCTGTCATGAGCTCCCAGTCTACAAGAACAAGGATTGTCAGAGGACAATAAAAGTAAATAATTAAGCGTCAAAAAAAAACGAAACACATGAAATTCGTCAAATTTTTCCAATTGTCAAACTGTCATAACTCGGTTTTTAGCCAATTTGAACGAGTCTTTGACGAAAAGAAAGTTTCAAATGTTAACTTTAAGGACATGCATGCGATCTTAGGTGTAATACCTTTCAACCCTCTCAACCCTTCCTATGAAAAAAACCTTCCAACTTTGGTGATCTATACGGAACTGAAAAAAAATTTCAAATCGATTCACCATTTGAGCAATAAAGTTTAATTGATTGACTAGACGTCAACTAGATGATGATTTTTTGATGTTTAATTAAAACGTGTATCTCACTGGATTCGAACCTGAATTGCCAGTTCTCCAAATTCTACTCTTGCAAAAGAAAAGTTTCTAAACACTGCTAGAAATATTATATTATTAATTACCTACCTATATGTTGTATTGTTGCATTTTAATGCAAATTTTCTCCATGCTTACCGTTTCCGAAAGCTGTAAGACATAAACTTTAATAAGATAATTAATAACAAAATAATTTTTTTCTACATTTGAATTTTAAATATAATGTGTAATTTAATATTTACGACAAATTTCACCACCGTTACTTTTTATTTTTGTACCGTTTTCAATAATTGACATATACCTCTTTTCTTCGCATTAGTGGCAGAAGAAAAGAACACAATGAGAAGTTATTTCAAAACATGAAGCCAATAGAATTTGACGTAAACTATAGAAAAAATTTACAACCCGCATTCTTTAAGGTGATGTCGACGGTGTGGTTACCGACATTTACAGTTTCGCAAATATTTCAGTTGGAAAGCTAAATCAACTACTGCTACTGATTCATTAGATTTTCTCACTTTCGGAGCATCTTTTGAACATGGGCAGGTTAACATTTATAAAGTATTGTGGGCACTGTTAGGGAACTCGTATTTTCGCCACCTCGCAAACGCGTTCCCTAACAGTGCCCACAATACTTTACAAATGTTAACCTGCCCATGTTCAAAACATGCCCCGAAAGTGAGTAAATATAATGAATCAGTTGCAGTAGTTGATTTAGCTTTCCAACTGAAATATTTGCAAAACTGCAAATGTCGGTAACCACACCGTCGACATCACCTTAAGGACACAATATGTATACGCACTGTGTACGTATCTTTTTGACACATAACCTCAAATTGTAAAATTTCGTGTTTAATTTTCGTGTTAAAAATAATTTTTATAACTAATCTATTTTAAACTAATATGAAGTTATATTCGTATTTACTTCAACTTAATACTATAATAACACATATTAATATTGAAGTTTTCTACATAGTCAAAAATTATTTTGATACTAATTCTATAGGTAGATGTCGCGTCGTACGCATGAACGGTAAAAACCCGCCAATTTTCATTAGGAACTGGTTTCTATGTCGCTGAATAACATTTTAAACACACCTCGACAAGCCGTGGCTTTGGCCGTTTTTTTTTAGTCACGGGCTGAACATAGCAACTATATTTGACATTTAATTTTTGTGAAAAACTGAAGGAAATTAATGATTTCTTTCAATCATTGTCAACTTTTCTCCCATATAAAAATTAAATACACTTGCCTTATTAGAATTTTGCGGCTATATGTATAATATCAATATGATTTAACCTAAAATAATTATTATAAATTAAATTTGACATATTTATGAATTTATGTTGTTTAATTTATGGTCGTAGAATAAGTATAGTATGTGACACATAAAAAAATCTCATAAATAGTTCTTAATTGAATAATGTCTTGACGTGAATATTTTATAAAAGCATCATAATTTGAAATTTATAGTCAATGTATAAACTTTAAAAGGCGTTTTCCGAACTTTCATTTTATCAGAACCACTTGATAACGATAGCAAACTATTTTAGTAACAAATAAAATCAATGAAAGTTAAAGTAGCCTTTTTATCAGCATAATTGTAGTGCTTAACTTTTCCATTTTCATCTGACCTATAAAGAAGAAGAATAATAAAAATAATAGAGTCTCCGGGAATACCATTTAACAGATGATATTGTACCCTTTAAACACAACAGTTCAAGAATAACATTAGGAAATCCCAATCAAAATCCGCAAACTGTTAAAAAATCCAACAAGTTTCCGTCATCTGTTATCCCAGTTCCTCTATCTTGCCGTGAGCTTCCTGCGACCGTGCACTTGAAAGACCCCCCCCCCCCCCCCTAGTGATCATTTACGGAAACACTTCACCAGTCGCCTCGTCTCGGAGTTTTACGTGCTCTGCGCTTTGTGGCTCGCGGCGAGCGTTCAACGCTCGTCTGATGTTCAGTGTGCGCTCTAGCCACCTCCGATCTTTTTATTGAGATGTTTGAACAATGAACATCAAATATTTGCTTCTACACCGAGTACGAGTACAGTTTTTATTTTTACATTTCAAATATTGTGTTAGCCTTTATTATTTGTTACAGGTTATTTGATTTGTTTTGTGGTGTTTGGTGTTGGCAATGGTATTTAAGAATGAGTATTGAAAGGAAATTAGTGCGAATTAGATGTTTTGATGCGTTGCTTTGAGAGAAATTTATGGCAAATGGCTTAAATCAGCAAATATAATTTACGCTTTCGTAATTAATAATTTAATTATACAAGTTAATAGTTTACATAATTTATTGTTTAATAGAATCTGAAATAAATAAAACAGATTACTTTGAAATTTGATATTTGCCAGCGGCATCTCTTAGAGTTGTTCCAATGCTAATTGACGGGAGGTAATTTTACTGCAAATGTCAAATGCATCTCACCGTATCTCACTTAACTTTATAGAAAATAGATATTTATAATACGGTATGCCGAACAAATAATATAATACATAATGCGTGCGTTAGGTATTTAATCGTATCATCAACTGTTATTACCTGTTAATATGCAACATTTATTGACAATTATAAACAACATAATACATTAGTTACTTATAATACCTTAGATACCTACTTATAATTCATTAGTTACGAACTTAATATGTTAGATACAACCATAATAACATCAAAACCTTCCATAATATGCAAACTGTCAACTACCTAATTGACAGATAAAATTGTTGATTTGTTTTAACATCGCTGTCGTTGATGATACTTTTAAGCTTTGAATATAACGCGAATATATGCGATTTAAGCCTTCTTGGATGTTCAAAGAGACTCGGTTTCACCTCTTCGCTTAGCAACATCCTCGGAATTATAAATCGCATAATATTCTTGTTATATCAATAGCTATAATTAAAGCACTCCGCGACTTCAACTGTCCGCTGAGATCGTGTGATTTGACATCCTTGGATTTCTTTCTTTGGCGTTATCTAAAAAGTAAGGTCTATGTCAATAAGCTAGCAACAATTCAAGAGTTAAAGGATAAGATAATAAGGCATATTGGCGAAAGTGTTATTCGGTATTAGGACTACTAAGCGATGGCACTGTAAATCACCTGAGAAAGATGCACTTTTATTTGGTTCTTACTTATTTCTTAAGCCCATTTTACATTGAGCAATATTGCAGATGCAAGTGCAATTTTTGACAAGTTGCTTCAATATTACATGAGTGTAATACAGAAATTGCACGTTCAACAGACAGAAGCAATCTTGAGGCAACGGTTGCATGGAATAGAATATGTTCTAAATTTGTTGATTGCAGGCAATTCTCAGTTATTTCTAATTATTTTTAGTTCGTTATAATGCTAGCAACTGAACATAAACGTCAAAAAGTTTAATTTGTGTTTTAAAGTTAGTGCGTTAGTGGTTATAATGCCATTCTATCCTTATTTTCCAACAATATACCATACAACAAATCCAGGTTAAGTTGACATAATATAGTAACAAAATATTGGTAAATTTATTAATAAATGTATACATTAAATAAGTAATTGCATGTTGCTGATGTTGCTCAGTGTAAAATTTTAAAAATGTCTTCTGCAATTTTCTTGTTCAATTCTGACTTGAAGATTGCAGTTGCCCGTTGTGCTTGCTCAATGTAAAATGGGTTTTAGTAATCTTACCACAATATTATAAAATAATAGTTTTATTCGGTTTTCTCTTGTTATCTTGTAAACTTGAAACAAAATCACTAAATAAGTGTTTAGCGTCCATTAAGCAGCATTAAAATCGATCTCTTGTTTTAGTATAAATTTCGCCCCTAGATCCGCATTCATAATGAAAAAATTCAAGAAGCCTAAGAGACAGGGGGAGGTCGTAAATAGTATTTTGTGCACCTAGTGAGGGAAGCGTGCTATTACTCCCGCGAGCGAAGCGGCGGTCCGAGCGAGGGCGCCGGCTTCGCCCAAGGGAGTAATACCACGCTTTCTCCCTCCATTAGCAAGAAGAAAACACTTCTTTCCTCCCTCGAGTGACGTAAAAAAATTTACAAGGAAAAGGGAGGCGCCAGTTCAAAAAGGTTGAGAAACACAGAATATTCAGACTTTTTCATTTTATAAAAGTCAATATCCAATCCATACATAATGAATCATATCGCCAATATAAACTATTCAGAATAAATTAGAGTTTAATTCTCACAAAAATAATGCAGCAGATGACTTTTTTGTCTTGAATCCAGTTTGATTGTTGCCACGTGTGGGACATTTTTTCCACACACTAGTTGGCATTCAGTCCTTCGTTCTTGTACGTAGGTAGTGATTAAGGGATGTGTTGTTATCATAATTTGCATACGCCTTAATCCACACAGCCATATACATTTCAATGTGTATTGAGAAATAATAAAAACAGCAAGAGGTACAGACTTGTGGACATTCAATTTATATAAAGATTTTAATTGAATTTCACTTATAATAACAAACAAGCTTCAATGTAACCAGCAACAAAATAAATTCAATACAATTTGGTAAACAATAAGAAGGAAGATTAATAAAAATACGATTTTAATTAAAAATTACTTATTTTTTATTGTGAGCTAAAATTGGCATCTCGTTTCGCATTTATAAAGAATTTTAATTGACAGTAGAAGTGGACAAATATGAAGGTTCTGCTGTGCAATTTGTCTATAAGGATATCTTTTTCAAAACGAGTGCAGTAGTAGGTATGAAGTTTATGATACGAGCTAAACTAAGGATGCCCAAATTAATCAAATATTATTTACCACGTGATACATGAATTATACTGATAATTCCAGTCCTGTATAAAGTAAGCCATAAACAATACACAATTTTATTGCTTTGACAGCGGATAAAAAGGAAGGTAACTTTTTGCAAGTGATAAAACCTTATTTACCTTTTTCTTAGCAACCAAACAAAACACTAAAATATCCTTTGCTTCATATTTCTAATATTTGTAGATTTTGGGAATATATGTGAAGAAGAACCAAAGGAGTCGTGATTTTATTAAACAACTTTTCTTTTCAAATTGCTAGGCAACAAGGTTTCAATACAAACAGAAATTTATCCGGCGAAATAAAAAGCTCTTGTGTAATTACAGTTGATAATTTCACTCCTGTATAAAGTAAGCCATAAACAAAACACAATTTTATTGCTTTGACAGCGGATAAAAAGAAAGGTAACTTTTTGCAAGTGATAAAACCTTATTTACCATTTTCTTAGCAACCAAACAAATCACTAAAATGTCATTTGCTTCATATTTCTCATATTTGTCAGTGAAATGATTAGATTTTGGGAATATTTGTGAAGAAGAACCAAAGGAGTCGTTAGATTATTTCGTTGAATTACACTCGAGCATTTAATTTTCTCTGAATAAATTTCTGTTTGACATCTCAACCTTGTCACCTGACAGCAATATGACTTGAAATTTTAAAAAAATAAAATCACTCACCTACGGTATCGTGATTTTATTGAACAACTTTTCTTTTCAAATTGCTAAGCAACAAGGTTTCAATTTTAATACAAACAGAAATTTATCCGGCGAAATAAAAAGCTCTTGTGTAATTATATATTTTCCTAAAATTTCATTTTTGATCATGAAAATGACATTTAAAACTCTTGGTATGTATGATGTTCCTATTTTAATTCTTAAAAGAATGATAAGTGACGACAAAAAAATGAAATTAAAACAGCCGTGCAGAACATAATTCATGCAAAATGCTTTTTATGCAAAAGTTATTACCATGTCTTTAAGTGTTGGATGGTTAAAATAATAATTAATATTTAAAGAAAAACAATGTTATAAGATGTAAATACAGAGCAGTAATAAAGCATTGTAATTAAAAGATATATTATAGCTGTCTGGCAGTAATAAATATTTATAAGTTCGATTTAGTGGTCGCGAACTGAGAATTAATAGACACTTGAGGAACAGAAAGAATCGCCGTTGAGTGGGCGGCCAATGTAGCATTATAAGAGCGATGTTCATCTTCGTCTGTGGCGTTTCGGACCAAGCTCATAATGGGCTACTTGCATGAATTTTTTAAATATATTTGAAGAGAACAAAACTTGACACCCGTATTTTTTATTTTGTCAAAAAATTTATTTACAAGCCCAAAAAAAATTATTGATATTTAAATATTCAATATGTGACGTAAAAACTAACCCAACCAAGACATAGTAACGGCTGTACTAGTGAACGCCCCTAACTACGGCTTGTGCGGGAACGATTGTGGCAAGTTGAGACCGCTGACAGATCAGATGTGTTTGACATTTTTTTGTACTTCGTAAGTACGCATGTTTTGATGCTGTAAAATTATAAGTAAGTATTTGTGTTTTCATAAACTAAATAGTCTACATTCATAAAATAATGTATTTTTACGGGTAACTAAAACAAGCAAATGTCAAATTCAAACATTTTTGTTGACTGACTCGCACGCTATCTATACAGGTTACATTCTTAACTATGCTTCCCTACCTTCTATTTAAACAAATGACGTCACAGAAAATTAATTTCTAGTTACTAAAAAACTAATAATTTTTTTAAAATAAAATATTTTACCAATGTTTTAGACCTTATGTTCATAGTGTTAAAAATCTAATTTTCAGTACCATGCAAGTACCCCATTTACGCCCAATTACAGATTGGCAGATTTTATATAGTGGAATCCAACCACTTCTAGACCGATTCATCTTTGATGCAGTCAGAATCTCAATCCTTGAGACAATCTTTGAAAGCCAAAGCGGCAACGGAAAGAGTTTCAGCACCCAGGACTACAATAAGACAATCAAGTTGTCAGCTTGAACGTCCGAGTGCGATTTAATTGCAAGATGTTTTTACAATTTTAACGACAATCACACACTGCCGACCGAAAGACTTGAACCAAGGAATTTTGGGATTCCTACGTCATCAAATTCAGACAGCTCTTAGCACTTGTTTTAATTTTAAGAAACTTTTTAGTGAAAACTTTCCTCGTGTTAACAGGCCATATGAGTGTACATTTTATTATAGGTACTTAATATCGCAGAAATTATTTATCAAGAAATTAATTAATAACATATGAGAATCTTAGGAAAATGTTATTGAAGAAATAATTTTATATTTCTATACCTGAGCTCCGGAAGTATTTAAGAAATTGTTGATGTCGATGTATGTAGTACAGAAGGTTGGCAATGCAAAATGCGCGTTTACTGCACAGGTCTAGTAAGAAATTTGGGTGGAAATAGATCGGATCTATTTTTACCTCTCGCCTCATATTCTATAAGAGAGGTATTGTAATGGGTCAAAATTTTCGAGTATGAGTTTTTGGTGGATAAGCACGTTTCAGGGTCTCTAGAATACGAATTTAATATTTTCACGATGATGTCTGTGTGTGTGTGTGTGTGTGTGTGTGTGTGTGTGTGTGTGTGTGTGTGTGTGTGTGTGTGTGTGTGTGTGTGTGTGTGTGTGTGTGTGTGTGTGTGTGTGTGTGTGTGTGTGTGTGTGTGTGTGTGTGTGTGTGTGTGTGTGTGTGTGTGTGTGTGTGTGTGTGTGTGTGTGTGTGTGTGTGTGTGTGTGTGTGTGTGTGTGTGTGTGTGTGTGTGTGTGTGTGTGTGTGTGTGTGTGTGTGTGTGTGTGTGTGTGTGTGTGTGTGTGTGTGTGTGTGTGTGTGTGTGTGTGTGTGTGTGTGTGTGTGTGTGTGTGTGTGTGTGTGTGTGTGTGTGTGTGTGTGTGTGTGTGTGTGTGTGTGTGTGTGTGTGTGTGTGTGTGTGTGTGTGTGTGTGTGTGTGTGTGTGTGTGTGTGTGTGTGTGTGTGTGTGTGTGTGTGTGTGTGTGTGTGTGTGTGTGTGTGTGTGTGTGTGTGTGTGTGTGTGTGTGTGTGTGTGTGTGTGTGTGTGTGTGTGTGTGTGTGTGTGTGTGTGTGTGTGTGTGTGTGTGTGTGTGTGTGTGTGTGTGTGTGTGTGTGTGTGTGTGTGTGTGTGTGTGTGTGTGTGTGTGTGTGTGTGTGTGTGTGTGTGTGTGTGTGTGTGTGTGTGTGTGTGTGTGTGTGTGTGTGTGTGTGTGTGTGTGTGTGTGTGTGTGTGTGTGTGTGTGTGTGTGTGTGTGTGTGTGTGTGTGTGTGTGTGTGTGTGTGTGTGTGTGTGTGTGTGTGTGTGTGTGTGTGTGTGTGTGTGTGTGTGTGTGTGTGTGTGTGTGTGTGTGTGTGTGTGTGTGTGTGTGTGTGTGTGTGTGTGTGTGTGTGTGTGTGTGTGTGTGTGTGTGTGTGTGTGTGTGTGTGTGTGTGTGTGTGTGTGTGTGTGTGTGTGTGTGTGTGTGTGTGTGTGTGTGTGTGTGTGTGTGTGTGTGTGTGTGTGTGTGTGTGTGTGTGTGTGTGTGTGTGTGTGTGTGTGTGTGTGTGTGTGTGTGTGTGTGTGTGTGTGTGTGTGTGTGTGTGTGTGTGTGTGTGTGTGTGTGTGTGTGTGTGTGTGTGTGTGTGTGTGTGTGTGTGTGTGTGTGTGTGTGTGTGTGTGTGTGTGTGTGTGTGTGTGTGTGTGTGTGTGTGTGTGTGTGTGTGTGTGTGTGTGTGTGTGTGTGTGTGTGTGCGTATGTATGTATGGATGTATGGACGTATGGACGTATGGACGTATGTGACGATTTTTCGTCCACGATAACTTACAATGTATCAAACCTTTAATAACCAAATTTCATATTTAAGATTTTAATAAGGATCTTAACACCGGATAAGATTTTGGTAGAAATCCGCAAACCGGAAGTAGTACTTTTTGGAACTTGATATAGTTTTTCTTAAATAAATTGGTACATTATTTATTTATGACAATTTTTGCAATTAAAAATAAAAGATAATATAATTATCTATAGGTACAGTTAATTTTAAATACAATTTGCTGAATCTGGTAGTAATTAGCAATAAAATAAAGTGCAACTAAGTACCAATATCTTGTTGTCCATGATATGAAATTTGTTTTTACTCAAAATTTGAATTATAATGACAGTGACATTACAGTTGACATCTTTTGCTTGCATCTTGGTTTACATTATCGTTTACATATTACATGAACATGAAACTATTAAAATGTAAGTAAAACTATTTATTAGATTAGTAGAATAAGCAGAATTAGGCGAGAGGTCGTGTACTGGCCACAGCAGATTTTTTAAAGTCGTAAATAGACGTTTCTAGTATGAAACTTGTGTGACGATTTTCGTGTTTTACATTACCATATTTTGCATTCTAAAATCTAGTATGAAACTTATCAAATTTCAAGCCGAAAAAAGACGTAAGGCACTGGTCCGAAACGCTAGGACGAAAACGAACGCTGCTCATTACAAGAGAACGAGGGTCAAGTGAGGGGAGAGGGCGTCGGGACGGCGACGACGCCGAACACGAACGCTCGCTCCGTACCGCGCGAAATCATAACTCGTGTAATATAATTATAATATTCGAAATGATTCCTGTATTCCCACTTTATAGGCAAGTACGGGGACTCGAGAACTAAAATGACTCACGCAAAAGTAAATTATACATTGAAAAGGCTTTAATATAATGAATTCATTCATATGCATGAGGCTCGGCTCACAGTGTAGAATGCTGGAGCAATATTTGGTGGCGTAATGAAATGAATTTATGCAGAGCTGTAATGCTTGAATATTTAGCATATACCCTTCATCCTTGCATAGTCCTCCTTCTACAACCGGCGCCCGCTACCCTTGCCGCCCCCCACCCCGCGTGTACACTACAATTCCCCCGGCAAACCCCTCGCCCCCCGTCCCGCACGCCAATGACAACTTCACCCTTTCACGTTCGATTGTCTTTCCATCTGCACGTCGGTTTGGTTCTCCCCCTACCCTAATTGACAAGGGCGGAGATACCGGACGGCCAGGGGGGTGGAATCCCCCAACGATTTTTTTTTCTAGGATTGGTATTTGTAATTATAAATTAGTGAACTGTTTGATCTACATTTACTCTTTTTTCTTACGTACTCCTTCGGTTTAATTTTAGATCATTCCGAAGTCAATTTGTTTTATATGTCTCATTGAAGTTGGCCTAGACGTAAAAAAAGTAGTTTTTTGTTGTATACAAGTTTAAATACATGACAAAATACTAGTATAATGTACTGTATCTTATATATTTATTGAAAATTGCAATCCATTTTACACAATCTCAAATAAAGTCAACAGTCAAAACTTTTTGGAACCAAATAAAAAATATATTTGAAAAATAGATACTAAGCCACAATGAATTGAAACGGTTGTAAAATAAAGTTGGAGTTACATAGGGGTAAAATCGTCAATAAAAAAAATTGCCAGCTGTTTCTTTATTCTCTAAGATTTCCGTTGATCGTTTATTAATGAGTATCATTAATGCAAAAAAATCATTAATATCCTCCATTAATGCATGATTTTTATTAATCAACGATTTTTAATGCGCATTCAGCACACGTATTATAATATATATTAGCTAGTGTCAATTTATAGAAAAAAAATAAACAGAGTTAAACGAAAATATTTTGACAGCTCTTGCGAAATAATATTCAGGTAACATTGTGCTCAGTAGTTTGAAACGTTACAAATCTAACATATTTGTTATGGACAAAAATTTGATTTTCTCCAAATTAAATAGATAATGATCAACGGAAAATATTGTAACTAACTCATGTGTTAATATTATGCGATTAATAATCTCGAAAATCGCATGACACATATAACAGCCAATGGTTATATAAAAATTTAGCGGAAATTTTTTACTTGAGGAACTTAACTGAAATTAATAAGCGGAAACTTTACCATCATTTGTCAGTTTAACATTGGTTAAATTGTCATTTTGAGTATAAATAAGCAATTAATAAGATAAATAATAA
This sequence comes from Agonum fuliginosum, assembly GCA_947534325.1. NCBI lineage: Eukaryota > Metazoa > Arthropoda > Insecta > Coleoptera > Carabidae > Agonum > Agonum fuliginosum. Next base: position 2,927,963 of record OX384029.1, read on the forward strand.
TATTTCTTAATGTTAAATACAAGTTTAGTAAATATTTCAAGTTTTTATTGTAAAAAGAATTCAAAAATAGAGCGCCGGGTCATTGCGATTTTCTTACGGATATGCACTCATGCATTAATTCATGTCCAGGAAATTTTTATCATGCATTTCAACAACGTAATTATCTCTCGTGTACCACTTGACATTGTTGGAAAGCACTCAAAAAAATTTCACAAAGAATTAATGCACATGTGATATTATAAGTAATAACTAACGCGTTCGCTTCTCTCACGCGTTAAAATGTCTCAATTATTAATCGCCCTCATTAACACACTTGGTAGTTAAATAACTATTTCCATATTTGAAGAAAATACGGTTTTCGGGGAATAAAAAATCAACTAAACCGGTAGTCGCTAATTGATAGCACGGTTAACCGGTTACAGTTTTTACCGATTTTGGACTCTACTATAATTGACCCTCTTAAAAAATGACAGATACGCCACTGAAAATGAAACAACCCTTTCGCTCTTTCCCTGCGTTTCGATTTGGTTCCTACCAAATTAGCTCCCGAGATCGTTTCGATGGTCGCATGATTTTAATGCAAGTGCTTGTTCACTTCTACCGACCATCCAGGCTAGTCAAAACATAATCCTTAAATTCAAATACTTCAATTCTCGTTTTATAATGAATATCATCAATAAGACCAAGTAATTATAGCTAAAATTATGCAAAATATATACCCGAACATATTTGCATAAATATTATGTGATTATATCACGTGATTTATGATTTTATTTACGAAATAACGTACTTTAATTAAAGAAAAATTAAAGTCTAAAAGCAATTTTCATATAATTTTGTTCCATTAATAATTTTTTATTTGGAAGTTAATCGATATTTATTATTAATTATAAATAATTATAAACGTCAAACCTTGCCTTACAACAGCTTTTAATTGATTATTCTATTTAAAATTAAATTGCTGTTACACAGGATGTACCATTACTTCAAGTATAAATATTAGAGAATACAAATAGTCCGGCGGCTTAGTGAAATTATTATGCACTTCGGGCCAAAAACAATTTCAATTTTTTTTTTCATTTAAGACACCTTATAGAGTATTTTAAGAGGTGGAGGCATCACCGAAAGTGTCTGCGTTAGCCGCCATTTTAAAAAATTGTCGTCATTATTAGTTTTTTTCGTTTATCTTGCAAACTGTTTACATTACGAAGAAAACTCTTAAACTGAAATATAGAGCACAAAATTCTCTACAAGCTAGAATTATATAGATTTTTGTAAATGGCACTGTTTTCTAGAAAATCGAGAAAATGTATTTAGCACATTTTCAAACTTTTTTGTCACATCACAGGAAAATGGCTGTAATATTTTATCAGATAAAGATAGCGACTGCCGGTTTTAAGCATTCGAGTTCTGAAACATTTTTCTATAAAAAACATAATTTTCAAAATTTTGCTTGCTCTGATGTAAGCACAATTTAATTATATTCTACGAGAAAACAAAATAAATATTAGTCATTTTTGTGTTTATTCATCTGTCATTTCTAAACGGATAATAATATCGACTTCCGGTTATCTGCATTCGATTTCTCTAACTATTTTCTTTTAGATGCATGATTTCAGAAATTTAAGAAGGCTTTTGTTGAGCTGAAATTTAAAGAATTTAGATACATTTATTCATATTTTGAGTTTAATTAGCTGTAGTTTTCGAATGGATTTAAATATTGACTTCTGGTTTTCAGTTCTGAATAGAAACATGTTTGTGACATAACGATTACAAAAATGGTTGCAAGACAGTGGCGTATTTAAGGGGGGAAGAATAAATCTGAATGATTATTTTTTCTATTTGACTCAGTAAAACCAACCGAAATGCTCTAAATTGAAGCTTAAAATCATGAACAAGTAAAACAAAAATAATTTTCTATTATCCTTTATACTAAAGTGAATAACTCAGGCACGTATAAAGGGGTGACTAGGGGTACTTTCAAGTACAGGACATTTTATCTTGATTGAAAAAAAAATTGTTACCAGCATCAGCACAATTTGAATTTTTAAAACGTTTGGGCCCTTCCCGTCAAAAAAATCCAAGATCCGCCCCTGTTGCAAGAACCAATAAACTTAAACCCGCGCAGCTACACCCTGTATAGCGAAATCATTAGGTACTTTTTGTTGAGCAGAAAATCAATTTTAATTAACAATTCACATTATTTTAGTATATACAACCATGCATAATCTACAAGAAACAACAAAGAGATTAAATAAGTTCATAGTTAAGACATAACTCACTGCTTTTACGATAGCATCTGAAATTGTGTTTAAAAATTAGCTGTGAAACATGTGAGATGGTAATCTGTCTTAAACGATTGTCGCCTGCGGTGCATCCCGTGTGAGGGGAACGCACTTATCAGCAGAAAATGCATGCGACAGAAAGCGCAAACTACAGAAATTGCAAGCATCAGAAAGCGCAAATTACAGAAAATTTGTACGCGCAAACATCAGAAAGTGCAATTTACAGAAAATCGCACACAACATAAAACGCATTATTCAGAAAGCTCAAACATCAGAACGTTAATCTTACAGAAAGTGCAAACGTCAGAAAGTGCAAGCGTCAGACAGTGCAAACGTCAGAAAGTGGAAGCATCAGAACGCGCATTTTACAGAAAGCGCAAATCACAAAAAATTGCATCTAACAGAAAGTGCAAGTATCAGAAAATGCAAACATCAAAAAGTGCAAATGTCAGAAAATGCAAACGTCAGAACGTGTTAGGTCAGGTTGGTGAGCGATTTTGTCAAGGTTTGCATTTTCTGACATTTGCACGTTCTGACGTTTGCATTTTCTGACATTTGCACTTTCTGACATTTGCACTTTCTGACATTTGCACTTTATGATGTTTGCATTTTCTGATACTTGCACTTTCTGTTAGATGCAATTTTCTGTGATTTGCGCTTTCTGTAAAATGCGCGTTCTGATGCTTCCACTTTCTGACGCTTGCACTTTCTGACGTTTGCACTTTCTGTAAGATGCACGTTCTGATGTTTGAGCTTTCTGAACAATGCGTTTTCTGTTGTATGCGATTTTCTGTAAATTGCACTTTCTGATGTTTGCGCGTTCTGGCGTACAAATTTTCTGTAATTTGCGCTTTCTGTTGCTTGCAATTTCTGCAGTTTGCGCTTTCTGTTGCATGCATTTTCTGCTGTTGCATATGCACCCCGTGTGAGGTGTGTGCGCTTGCGCATGCGCATTGCACTCAACTGAATAAAGATAACGGATACGGCTCTTCAGCCAACCCTCGCTGGATTTGTAATTGAAATGAGACGCAGGAATAAGCGGCAAGAATCCTGCAAAGTTAACAGGACGATGAACGGATTTTTCAACTATACCTAATAGCCGCAAGTGTTGTAAATTTGTTAAATACATTCAAGAGAAGACCAATTGCTTTAATCAGTTCGTTCTCTTTTGGTTTCAGTGCGACGGCTCGTACAGTTGCGTATTAAGGGGGTTGGTGACCATATATTTACCCTCTGATGCATGATGCACAATTCTTACACTTGTACATGAACCATTATTCATTTTTTGTGTGGAAATTAAAAATAACCTTAATTTTATGAACGTTTATTCAGATAATTACAGCAATAATACGTATGTAAAATGTAATATGAAATAAATGGCTAATAGGTATCTTTTAATTTATTATGAAACAAGATAAAAATCTTATATTGGCTTGGGCTTAAGTTTCCATTACTAGCGGTAGTGACATTTACTCTAGTTGTAAAAACTACGATGCAACGCAATGACAAATATTTCCATAAGGCTGACTATCTGAATACGTTTATCTGTGACTAGGATTACAATAATAACTTACATCAGTGAAAATCACGTAGCTCTGTGCAGTATTAATGCTCCTAAAGTATAATTTGGGTCAAAATGATCCGTATCATGCATAAGTGCTAGAATGACCCATAGGGTTAAAATGATGATGAGAGCTTAAAATTTATACAGTGCCTTTATTACAACTATTGAGATTTTTTTAAAATTAATTTTCGTCTATCCGGTTTTTGAGTAATTGAATGTTGAAATTACGCTCTGTTTTAAACATGAACTCTTATGACAATTCAATTTTTGCTTTGCATGCATTAAACATGAAATGCAGCAGTATGACCCCAAAAGTACAATTTTTCTTGAGACTAGAACCTTTTACGTGCGAATTTCTCAACAATTATTGCGTGACTAATAATTTTTATCCCTTTAATAAATATTTCAAATATCAAAGAGTATTCGTTTTCCAAGCATGTGTTGGGTTGTTATGATATAATATTTTCTAATCGTTTAGTAAATCTACTGCTAACCTCCATATACGAAATGTATTTTAGTGCGTTTTAGTGTCAACTTTAAATTCAATATCTTCGTTATTTCAACGGTTACCTATAAATTTTTATTTTTATTCAAATTCTACGACTTGTAATGAATGCTGTCTATTAATTCATATTTTGGGTTGTCACTACCCATGGATTTACTACCTTAAGGTGACAAATCGCTGGAGTGCGGGCCACGGCGTATAAAATCACGGCGTCGACATGTGGGGCCACGGCGTCGACACATGGGGCCACAACGTATAATAACATGTTCATCAGTATTATCACTCGATTTTTGTAGAAACTATCAATAAAAAAACCTCGTACCCTTCTTGAGTCCCACAAACTCGGTTTTGGTAGAAACTCTGATTGAACTAACCTAAATAAAGAACCCAGTACCCTTTTTGAATCCGGACTAGGGACCCTAAAACGAGCTTATTTACCAAAAACACTTGAAAATTTTGACCCGTCACATATAGAATATGAGGCGAGAGGTAAAAATTAAAGATTGACTGACGGTTCTAAATATTTAACGCCGGAAGCCCGGGGTTCTTGGGCTAATCCGCCACTGGACTTTCCTTCAGCGCGCAGAATTGGAAGATAGGGTTCAACTTGTCAACTCTTAACTAACTTTTCGATAATAATGTTTTACGTGCAACTCAAATACAAGTTTAAATTAGCTTTGTGAATAATTTCGACACGTTTTATATGCAGCTTATATTTGCTCATTACCAAGTCTATTAAATATTTATGTTTATTAAATTATATTTGAAAGGTTCGTGACAATGGAGCGCTGTACAGTATTATGGAAATTGAAAAAAAATTACATTTGCGCATTTTTTTATTATTTATTAAATTTGTGCAAAATTAACTCGGACTCTTTTAATTGAATACTCTTCGTTATTCGTTTTAATTACGGTATTGTTCACATCAAACGATATTTAAACCACAAGGGCTTGGGTCGTCACGTGACGGTTCGTTCAACGAACTACATTCCTTGAGCGGTTAACCTGTTGGCCGACTAGCAGGATAATATCCTGATTTAATCGCTCGTTCCACAGCACTTGACGCGGCACGAACCTGCAAAAATAAACCGCTCATTCCGCTCAATCACCCCCTTAACACTTGTCTTAAGAGGAAGAAGGACGACTTGGATCTTTATTTGTCTTCGGAAACCTTAATTGAGATGTAAGATACGACAATAACAATAGGTAATACAATAACCAACACAAACTCAGAATTCGTACATTTAATGATTACTTATCTTCAGAAAATAATAATATTATGTTTTCTCTAGATTATAATTAAACACCATGGAGAGAATTGGTTTTATAATTAGGTATATAAATTTAGAATTTGGTTTAAAAAATTATACCTAGCTTTTTTATAAACTTCGTTATCTATAAGACTAGTGTTATCTTGATAAATTCAAGACAAATACTCGAAACAAAACCAAGATTTAAAATTATTTACTCAACAGTAGACGCTTAGGACGAAGTTTTTCTGATGATGAGGCAAAAAGTTATGACAAATGCATTTTGGCGATTTAAAAGTATCGAATTCTGAGAAAAAGAAGTAAGCAAATCTCACGAGTTTAAAGTTTGCAGACCTGTAAGCAGACCTTTAATATTGAGAAAATTTAAAAACGAAATTGGATATTTTATGTCAATAACTCAAATTGCCTAAAAAATTAGAAATTTTGAAAGAAAATTTCATTCGTGAAAAAAAAACAATATCGTTGAAAAACTACAAAATGCACTTTTTTCAAACGCCCATAACTTTGTGCCAAATCGTCGTAGGAATTTCGTTTTTTGAGTCCTGCACAGTGCACAGGTAATTAAACAAATTTCAATGCTCTTTTGGTGGATTTTTTCCAACGCGGTACACATCGCCAAAGTTGGACGTTTTTTTTCCAAAAACGTATTTATTTTGTTCGGGTTTTGAAGGATACGAAAACATATCATCCTAATCTGAGTTAACCCCCTTTAAGTACAGCCACAATGAGTTTTTTTCCGAAAGAATCGTCTAATTTGGTTGAAAAGTCACTGAGTTAAGTGCGAAAAACCTCAAAATGCACTTTTTTAAACACCCATAATTTTGTGCCAAATCATCGTAGGAACTTCGTTCTTTGAGTCCTGCACAGGGAATTGAACAAATGTTAATGCTCTTTTGGTGGATCAAGTCAAAAAATTCAACTCCCTACACATCGTCAAAGTTGGACATTTTTAAAATTAAAACATTTGTTTTTCACATGGGTGCTAGAAGGGGGCGGAAGGGGTTGCGCTTAAGTTCGCATGTATGACTTTAAAGTAGACACTTCAAAGTTTTTTGCCCGCAAAGATTCATCGAAATCGTTTGAAAATACGTCGAGTTATGGCGGTTTGAAAATGGTCGAAATTTTGACGAATTTCAAGTGTTTCATTTTTTCCACCAGTATATTATATAAAATAAGATACTATTGTAGGATCAGCCGTGATTTTACAATGTTCATTATTTGATCGATCCGGATAGTAAATAACAATTGAATTATAAAGGACTCTTCTCGAACTTAACGATGAAACTCTGGTTCTAGGTGCTCACATATTTTTGTTGGAAAACACATAAAACTTGTCTAGTAACTAACAAGTAAGTCTGTTACTCGTGGGTAAACTAACGATCGAAGAGCGAGCGGGAGGATTCGTACAAGCAAACAGATTTGTAAACGTACTTCTCAGCTATAACAAAGTCGCTGAACGTTTATACGAGTTCAGATGTCAGTTCACTGCAGTTGTTTATAAACGATACCAATATTATGCGTATTGCTGCCCAGGTTCATAGACTTCACTGGCATGGATCGTGATTTGAGAATTCATCGCCGGTGTAGAATTGAATCATACATCACATCTGACATACCCACTTGACACATCTTATTCTTGTACTTTAAATGACAGTACTGGTTTACAATGTATGTAATCGGTTACTTCTTCTGTATTCTGTAAGATGTGTGATGTGACTGAGAAGTATGTGGTTCATAATCTTTTCAGTAACTACGACATAACCTTTCTTATAACTCTCAGAAATGGATCCGTTTGTTGAAAGTTACGTAGTTGGATCTGCAATAATAATAAATGGTTTATTTACTTGGGAATTTGTTCAAGGGCTGGTTTATAATGGATGTAATTGGTTACTTCTTCTGTATTCTGTAAGATGAGTGATGTGAGTGAGAAGTTAGTGGTTCATAATCATTTCAGTAACTTGACGACATAACCTTTCTTATAACTGTCAGAAATGGATCCGTTTGTTGAAAGTTACATAGTTGGATCTGCAATGTTTAAGACAATAAATATTATTGTAGCGAAATATAAAATACTCATCAAAATGTAAACAAAGATGAACAAAGAACAAATAGGACTTGGCTAATTGTCGCAAAAAGAGTGAAGTACGTAACTAGATGCTGAACTAATTTTTGGATATCATATTGTTACAGTTAAACATTAATTAATTCCACATTTTTTACCTCTCGCCTAGAGAGGTATAGGGATCGTGAAAAAATTCGATGTCGAGATTTTTGTCAATAAGCACGTTTTAGCACCTTTAGAACCTATTTTGACTATTTTCACGATGATGTCTGTGTGTGTGTGTGTCTGTGTGTATGTATGGAAGTCTGTATGTGCGCCTACTATAGTCTTTCGTTCTGATTCATTATCTCAAATTCTACTGAACATAAAATTCTAATATTTTGCAATATACATTTGTATATATTAATGAAGAGCTGATTAGATTTTGGTAAAAATCTGCCAACCGGAAATGGTATTTTCTTGAAGCATTCTACCATTTTTGCAAAAAAATATAGAAAATTCTGCGATAGCTACAATTTGTCATGCGACATTTCAAAGAACAAATTATATCTTACAATATTTATTTAACATCTTGTCTATATCACTTACCAATAAAGGAAAATTATTTTTCAAAGATATATAATTTTACCTACCACGATTTGTAAATCACAATATAGGAAAAAATTTAAAACAAAAATGAATATGTCAATGTGACAGATGAACAGACGTATGCATAATTTCTGAAATGTTTGTGGCACCATTTTAAAAGAAATGTAAATATTATTAACTGAACATAATGTAATAACAGTAATAAGGAAATAAGGTAATAATAAAGTTAAATTTTTATCTCCAAAGAGATAATTTAGAACTAAGAACTATAAAATTATTTTCAAAAAGTTTGTAAATTTATTGCAAAATTATAATTTAAGAAAGCCTAACTAAAACCAAATTCTCATAAATTACAGTGTTAAAGCGAGAGGTCGTGTGCTGGCCACAACAGATTTTTTAGAGTAGGTATTAAAGCATGGCTACTTGTTTGCAATAATAGCGTCTCTTTATAAGATACTCTAGGATATAAGTAGGCGAACCTTAATGTCACAGTGCAGGTAAACGTCAAATCCAGTGTGATTTTAAACCGTAACATAGAAATACCTATAGCTCATGTTAACAGAACACAGAAGAAGTCACCAGTTACATCCATTATAAACCAACTTTCAGTCTATTCTAGCCACATCCTGAGTACCTACGATCAAAAATTACATTCTCAACACAAACATCTCAGAGAATTACATGGGGATTTTATTTTGTCAAGTGGGTAGGTTGCCACTTGCCAATTGTCCGCTTTTGGAGCGTACGAGTTTTAGTAATACAATATTAATGTGGATGCTGTACGCAGGCTTTTTAAAGCCCTGTTCGCACGGCGATCTTTGGAGATTCTACGGAGAGTCAAAATCCTGGCAAAGAAGAAGTTTTTTCTTTCTAGTGATAATTACGCGGTTTTGAAGCAATCAATAAATTATAAATTCTTCTTTTCCAAGTCTTATTGAAGATTCAATTTAGCGACACTGCAATTTAACAAATAATTCTCACTAGAAAGAAAAAAACGTCTTCTTTGCCAGGATTTTGACTCTCCGTAGAATCTCGAAAGATCGCCGTGCGAACAGGGCTTAAGAAATTGTAGTAATATATACGTGCGTTTTATTAACGTGTTAATTTTTTTTAACAATTTGTTAAAGTTGCTTCATTGTAAAGAATTCTATGTTATACCTAAATTTGCATTAAAATACGTTTATCCATCACAATTTTCAAATAATTGCCTGCGAAAATTTACAATCACACAGTCAAGTAGAATGAAAGGTGTGATAGAAATATACATATGTATTTATCTATTTATGTTTGCAAAATATTTTTATGTAAAATTTAAAATAAATAATCATTTTTATTTTAAATTTTTACATTTAAAAACGCTTTTATAATGTACTATAATGGATATGATGTATTTTTTAAAATTATTGCTACTCTGTTTTTTATTATATTTTATTTGTAGATTCCAATATTAAATGGTAATTATTGAATTTTTGTTGATTTAAAATAAGTATAGAATTGAGAATTTAGAGTGTGCTTTACAAATGCGAATATAATTTCTTTTCGTGTGGTTACACAAACAAAAGTTTTATCGAAAATCATTTAAGTCAGGTATAAACGATAAGAATTATATGTTTGTATAAATGTGGAAAAATAAAAAGATTCAAGTAATTGGAAACGAATTATGGTTAGTAGATAAATATATCTGCTTGCTGATCGATAGGGTTATTTATTAGTTGTATCTAACATCTGGATCAGAAAGGCTAATTGAAAAACGAATGTATTAGGTATTTTGAAATGTAAACAACACAATAATTCAGTACATAGGTTTATTAATACATAAATCTATTTATCTACGAATATTTAATTAGTACTACCTAATATTGTTTTTAGTAAATAATTTTTGTTAGATATTACTATTAATCTTATGTTTAAAAAGCTTTTTTATCAATGCAACTTTTTGTATTACGGCATTTCTTGTTAAAATCTATTGCTTTATTTGTAAAAATATAATCTACAAACATACATATCTCGCCTGTTATTAGCCATTTTGGGTGTGGAAAGCTCACATGAATCTCATCTATAAAATAATTCCGACATTCTGACATTAAAAAATAGATAAAGTATAGAAGTACCTATTTTAGTTGAATTTATAATAGAATAATTACAATTAATACTAACTTGTCTGGCACTCATTTAATTCTCATCAAGTAAGTAGAACTAAATAATATATTAACCAATGGTTACTTTAATGGTAGACCGTCCGCCTCGCATGCTAGTGGTCTCCAGTTCGATCCTAGCAACTCTTAATAACACCACTTCGAATTGTCCGAATTGTTCGATTCCACTATAAACCTACCATTCTGTAATTAGGTTTACATTCATATTTAATTTAAAGAAACATAGCATTCACATAATAACTTCAAATAGCTTTATAGTAGGTAAGAGGTAAACATAAACATAAAGTTTGGAGTTTCTAAACTTTAGTGTTAGAATATGAAAAGTGCGCATGCTCATATAATTACATTAATTAAAAGCCCCATTCACATAAGCATTTAGTTTCAAGGTTTACATTTATGTTTACGTTTAAGAAAGTTGGAATACTAGTAATTAGTTAAACTTTCTTGAATGTAAACATAAAAAACCTAAAAACTAACTACCTACTTATGTAAATTAAAATTAAGTTTAACTTTCTTGAATGGAAACATAAATGCTAATAATAAGATCTTACTCCTGCTAAATGGTTAGGTACCATCAAAAATAAAATAAATAAGAGTATGTCATATCAGGAGTATCAGGAGGACACTATTTTTATTAGTGTTTGAATTTTCAGTGCTTTTATTTTTTACCTTCCGCCATACCTGTAAAGGAAGGTATTGGAATTATGCTAAAAATCTGGTAGTGAGTTTTTAGTGGAATAGCACGACTTAGGGTCCTTACAACTCATTTTTGATAGATAGATATTTTACATTTGTATATTAATTGGAAGAGATGCTAAGATTTTGATACAAATATCTTGACCGGAAGTGATATTTCTTGATGATTGAAAAGATTAATAGTCAAAAATTTCTATAAATTTGGATAAATATAGTATTTATTTGTAATAAGAGTTTAAAAAATTGTCTTTATCTGGTAGCATCAAAGAACTGTAGCAAAATTTAAAAAATACATTTATTAAATAAAACGTTGAAATCTTGTAATCCATGATCGGTTGATTTTAGTTTTTGCGTAAAAAATATTGAATGGTGAGATGAGTGACATGTTGACACTAACGTCATATAAGTCATAACGTCATAAGTAAGATATTAAATGTAGTAATTGAACGGAGGATGGCTTCAACACAGTAGAGTTTTTCTGTGAACGAATCTTTTGATTCAGGTGATACTAATTGCTGCGTTTAAATATTTTAGATTTTTATTTGTATATTTTAAACGCCGGATTATACGTATACATATATGTTTATAAGTCTAAATATGGCGGGAGGTTATGTGTTGGCCACATCAGATTTTTAATATTGCGTTTAACATTGTTGGGCAAAGTTAATTTTATTAAGAGTAAATTTCAAACTTAAAAATTGATCTCGGATAGATTATCTTCTGTGTGGGCAACAATCTATGTAAGACAGTGAGATCTATAGTGCGGGGCCGCGCCGAACTCGTAAGTCAGCTAGTGAAACTTTGATGCCGCGTCTACTTTACGTTTATTTCAGGCCATTAATTGAAGTTTATAGGCTCCGCAATTATAATAAGATAATGCGAAGTGGTCCTGACCACATGATCACGCTATGAATACTTGTCACAGTTATCTGAAAAACGTGCCTCATTATTTACCGAGTTCGTTAAAAGTAATGCTGCTTTATTTTCCGGCGAGTCTCGGCCGCGCGGTACATTATTTAATTTCTGGCGTGATGGAAAAAGCGGCGCGGATGAATTGTGAGGGCAGTATTTTTATATCGCCCGATGGAGGTGGTACACGTATGTAGATGTACGCGTTGCATATGTATGATGATAAGCGCTTCGTCGCGCCGTCTCTCTCCACCGCGGGGCTGTCTCGCTCTCGCTCGCCGCGACTTGCCCTGCTACATAATTCAAAGTCCATCTCCCAATTTTTATTATTTTCCGCAGTCAAATTCTCTCTATTTTTCTGCCCTTTCGGAACGGTCAGTTTTTTTCTGCGCCGGGCTTTGCAGGGGGCTTTTCCAATGTAATGATATTTCCATCCAATTCTGTCTCCCTCCCGCTCGCGTTTTTCGCCCCTTGCAGCAGCGGGAGAATCTACCCCTTCCTCGCGCGCGGCGCTCTCACCGGACTACGTCATCTGTACAGAACCAATCGACAATCGCCATTTTTATATGAAACGTAATGCTGTTTAGTGCCGGCCAATCAACATTTCCAGATGCAGTTCGCAAGTACGTGTAATTATCCGTCCGATGAACAATCGCCTGCCCGCGCCCGGCTGTAGCGATCGACTTATTATTATAATTCAGCACGACGCTCGCGCCCGCGGAAAAGCGTACGTTATCCCGCGGGACCCGAGCGTCAGGCCCGGCAACTTTTGATTTTGTGTGGTGCAAACTAAAATATAAATAAAATACCCAGAACATTTCAAGAATCTGAACTTCACGCTTGTTACTTGCATCCTATTAACGGTAAACGTCGCCCCTAGTGGCGAGAGTTCAGACGTACTTGAAATCTGTAAATTATGTACAAAATTGAATTTTTGTATTACTATTATAAGAATGATAGTATTAGCGTTATATAGAAGATATGGCTTTTGGTAATATCTCTAAAATTATGAAACTATGAACAAAATAAGTAGGTATTTTTATGAATTACAATTTTCTATATATTTCCATTTCTTATATACCTAAATATATCTTGACTGTTTTCATAAAAAATATGAATTCATAAGACCGCTATACTTTCAAGTTATTAGACAACATTTCAAAAATTAAAATATTTTACCAATAACTTGAAAGTATAGCGGTCTTATGAATTCTTATTTTTTATGCAAACAGTCAAGATACATCTATATAAGATATGAAAATATATGGAAAATCGCTGCTATGGTTTTTTAGTGATTAATAAAAAATACTTAATTTGTTCATGTTCATAGTTTCATAATTTTAAAGATAATATCAAAAGTTATAGCTTCTATACAAAGCGAATACTATCATTCTTATAATAGTAATACAAAAATAAAATTTCGTACATAATTTACAGGTTTCAACTAGTATCTTACTGCTCCTATGTATACGTTTGAACTTCCGCCACTAGGGGTGACGTTTAACGTTATGGAAAATTTCTTAGAAAAACAGTCAGTTTATTAAATTTTTTTTTATCTTTCGTCAAATGAAAATAAAATTCAAATACATACATGTTACTAACAGTCATCAACCAACCATCAGTCGAAACGTTGGTATTTTATTCGATTTTAATAAATTGATTGCTTCTCCAAGAAATTTTCAATTTGATTGAACATCCAGTCGAAAAAATCAATCTTCCATTGAAATCCTAGCTAATGTCCGCCCTTAGTAACATTGGCAATGTAACATCCCAATGTTAGTAATTTGGTTATAATATCCCAATTATGTGTCCCATGTAATTCTCTGAGATGTTTGTATTGAGTATGTAATTTTTGATCGTACTCAGGATGTGGTTAGGATAGACTAACGTAATATCAATGAAAGTACAAGTATTAGTATATTACCTTCATTACTAGCAAGGAAAAACAATTTTTACAGCTGAAAGGAGGACATCGGTGAGCCTGTCACCTCCTTGAAGCAGTAAAACATTTATCTTGTGTGTATTGTACAACGTTTTACTTGATACTCATTTGTAAATCAAAATTAAAAATTAAAAATTATAATCAAATTCTGTCATTCACACACAACACACAACTGTTCTGTCAAAAATTGTCTTAAATGATTTCTCCTAAGCCTTGGAAGTATTACTGTGGAAACATGAAACGTTTATTACTTTTAACATGACTAGCTACTAACTTGTTAAATTTTTACAAGTTAGCTGTCAATTGGTGATTTTTTCGCCTGTAACCAAATTCTGCGTTAGAACTGTGGTTCTTGAGCATATAAATCCGTGCAGCCTCAACTTCAACAAATTGTTTTTCTCTAAAAAAACAACGTATCAACTTGAAAGTTAGTGTTCCTTACGCGAAATTTTGCGATCTATCGAACGCCATTGCAAGATTGGAAAAATTTTGAGTCAATCGACACGTTGCGCGTACGAAGTTGAAACATTTTTCATCCAAAAAGTTCCCTTTTTCGAGTGGTGCTCAGGGGGCAGAGAGATATTTTCTAACAGGTTTGAAACTTTATCTAGAGGAAGAGTTGAGCTTCATGCAGATCTAATTAAAATTTAAAAGTTATAGCAGTTTGAAAATTGTCAAATTTTGGTCTCGTTCAGGATGACTCTTTTTTGGTCGGCAGTGTAGATGACAGTTATTCGAATGCAGGTACTTATAGTTTTATTTCGAAATTGGAAAATTGCTTTTATATTATAAATAATTATGTTAGCCTTACAACATTTTTTTTAAATACTCGTCCCCATTTTTAACTAAAGTTGAAGCCGGTCCTGTAAGCGTCCAGCGTCCAGCATTTGATGACGACCTGCTCGAACACGCACGATGCTGAAGATCATTATGTATGGTAGTCATGGTAACGTCGGACACAGCGTCCCTTCTCGCATCCCTGGGGGGCGGCGAGGCTGATTGAGGCCCGATGTGTCCACGTGTCCTTAATGTAATCCGCCACATGAAAAACATAAACACCCAGCGGTCAAGTTCTTCAACTACAAGTCGTCCTTTCTTCCTTTCAAGAAGGACTTAGGCAAGTCTTTAATTTGTAAGAGTCTTGTCTTGATCTTGGTTAAGTCTTGAACACTTAAGTCTTGAACTTGTGACATTCAGTCTTGGCCCGAATCAAAAATCTTGATAAGTAAGAAAATGCTTATGGGTGCGAAAATCTTCTACATTCTGATAATAATTTCGACAATGCTTATTTTTAAATAATTTAGGAAATGTTACCAGTAAAGCCTACGACATTTGCGGAAACTTAAAAATCACCAAAATAAAACACATTGAGTTATATGAGGTAGCGCGCACAGGCAACTATATAAACAGAGCAACTAAAAAATTTATAATTAGTGCACAAAGACATGCTACTTCAATAATGTACATTTTGCACAAGATAAGTTGACAACTGACAAGTGCAAGTACAAGACCACGGTAACTTAACTATCTAGTCGATAGTGCGTGGAGCTCAAAGCTAGTAGCACTTTTTTAGTTGAACAACTTTTAAATCGCTAGAGCACGGTAGGCCTTACTGTTAATTATTTAGCATCTAGCAATTTTTACTTGATGAGATGACTAATAGATTTATTTTAAAGTAAGTATAACCTACAACGTTTCGTTTTAAGATGACACCTACTTAAGAAGGTTGGGGACTTCTGCAGTGGAATACCCATACCCAGACATTAGCCTTGGAGCGGATATGAAAATAAAAATATTTTTGTTAATGTAATTCAAAATTTGACATCATTGCAATTCGTTCAGTTGCGGTGATATATTTTTACAATAATTAATAATTCACTAATCAAAAAATGCTTGGCATGCTTACATTTTTTTTAAATAACTGGCAAATAATTTTAAAAAAGTACACAAAATCTTCACGAACTTATTTTTAAAGGTTTATAGGAAATATTATTAATACAAGTTCTATGAATTTTTCATTTTATCATTTAAGAGAAACAATTACGTTATTACAAATCGCATAAATTTCATTTTTTATATTTTACTAAACTTATCCCCCGAGAGCTTTAAATTGATACGAAACTCGATATCATTTGAATAATTTATAAAAAAAATTGAGCTAGAATTCTTTTCCCGAAAGCTTTAATTTGATACCACCCACAATAATATTTTAATAAAAATAAAAAAAGTTCAGTTTATAAAGTTGGTACTACTGGTTGAATAAAACTCATTAATAAACTTGAAGTCAGTTTTCGGCTCAATATCTTAAATATAAAATTTCAATCCAAAATTTCAACGCGTTTTTAGGTTATCCAACATCCAGACAGACAGAGTGGCAGATCGACAAACCGACTTTTTTTTAAAATCATGATTTTTGGGTTCAGTATGGTCTAAATCGTGAAGATTCGTTAAAATCTCGAACTGTCAAGAAATCTCGATTATAATACTTCCCTATATAACATAGGTTGGGGAAGAAAATATCTGATGTGGCCAGCACACAATCACCCGCCATATCTAGAAATCTGACTTATAAACATGAATGTAAATAAGAATTTTAGATTTGGTATAAATGCAAGACGCAAACACAGGAAGATTTAAACATAGGAAGGTGCAAAATAAGATGAAATGAACAACTCAGAACTAATCTTGACTCTCACATACTCGGTGAATTAATCTTTTAATATGCTTTTGATCAACCGATCTTGGATTACAAGTTTTTTTAGTCAAACAGTTTGGGGCCACTGTTTCCATATGGAATTTCATAAGTTCATATAATTTTTAACTGTCTTGTCAATGTACAATCAACAATACAATGATTCCAAAAATATGTTCCTTGTTGAAACCGTAAATTTACGACATTTAAAAAAGTTATTTTTGTTCCATGATCAGTGTACGTTGAGTTCTATGCCATTAAATATATACACAAATTCGTGAATTAATTGTAATTATTGTAATTATATAAACAGATGACTAAACTAACCAGTAGTAAACTACTAAAGGTTATTGTGTTTCGATTTTCCTTGAAGCTCCAACAACAGCGTAACACAATCATTGTCATTTTATTTCACTGACGGCATTACCGGGGGTGATTGTTTTACCTTGCCAATGTTTTTATCTTACGGTCTTTTTTCTGTAAATGAAAAATCGATTGAATCCAGCGATTAAAAATACGAGTAACAAGAGGGTCGTATGTTTGCGAGGGGTGCACCGGACATCCGTCAATAATAACAGTTTTTCATTGTATTTTTGTGGGTAGCAAGGGAGTAATTCTCTGCAGATTATATTAATTATTATTTATTATCATAATATTTTTATTTAATTAATTTGATGGTAAATTCATACAAAATGAAATATATTTATGGGCAACAAATAAGGCTATATACACATAAATCTTAAACCTCGTGTATGGAAATTATTTATTACCGAGTTTATAAATACCAAATGCTGTATTTATTAATATTTGCGTAATAAGCTACAATAATGAATATCAATTAAATTTTAATTATGTTTGCAAATATGCATATTACCGATTGGATTCCTTAAACACGTTACGAGTACCAAGGAAAATTTTGAATTGCCATACCTTCCAAATTACAGCTTTTTCTATAACCAATTTTTACTAAAGCCCATTTTAGATTGAGCAAGAGTTGCGCTCAACTGCAATAATCAAGTGTCAGTTTTAATGAGTTGCGCCAGAAAATTGCAGGAGACTTTTTTTATTTTGTACCGAGCAACACTTAATTAAATACTTAATTAATGTATGAAGTTATCAACAAATTTGCCAATTTTTGTTACTACATAATGTCACCTTAACCTCTTAAATTTATTGTATTGTTTATTGTTGGAGTCGTAGATATTGAAGTTTTTATAAAAAAGATTATTAGGTAAAGAAATTATAAACTGTTATAATATTAAACAAAATTCTTGTTTTTTTCTTCAGATATGGATAGAATGGAATTATAACCACTAACGAACTAACTTTCAAAAAAATACAAATTAATCTTTTTGAGGTTTATGTTTAGTTGGTAACATCATTCATAACGAACTAAAAATAACTAGAAATATCTGTGAATTGCCTGCAAGTCTTACAAAAATTATTAGAACATGTTCTATTTCATGCAACCGTTGTCTCAAGATTGCTTCTGCCTGTTGAACGTGCAATTTCTGTATTACACTCATGCAATATTGAAGCAACTTTTCAAAAGTTGCACTCGCATCTGCAATATTGCTCAATGTAAAATGTGCTTAACATCCGTAAGTTGATTTTAAAAAAATAATAAAACAGACACCGCTGTCTGCACTGACCTTGTGATAAAAGTATGTTGTTCTAGGCCAAAGCAGACACTTCTAGCAGACACGTCTGAACGTGGATTTTTGCACGTGTATTTTAATAGTGAAAATGTTAGAAACGAGTGCAGTTGTAAAGAAAACTCCAAGATGAGCAGCAGATCTAATAGTATATTATGTTAAAGGACTAAAGTGCATGATTTAACCCTGAGGGTGAAGTTTATTTTTATAATTAACCGGTTACATCCTAACCAGCATTTAATAATTTTTGCAGTATTTGCATTAAATACGAATGAACGCTGTCTTTCTTTTAAAAATGTCTGTGCTGTATAAATTTAAAATTAATTAGTTTAATTATGCCTTATATTAAAACAGAAATTAATTACGTTTGATTGATTGGTTTATTAATTTAATTAGTACCTTCTACTTTTGCAAAAATACTGACAGTAAGAATACGTTTTTAAATGGTTGTATTTGTAATTTTAATGATTGTATTATACCAGTACTTATTTGTTATGACTTATGAACTAGTAAGATGTCTTTAAGAAACTTGAATAAGTTATTTTACAAATTAGAAGATAAAAAGTAATGACTGTTTACAAATATAGCAAGTCTAGTTTATATTATACTCATACAGGAAAGGACTGGCCATGTGACAGTTTAAAAAATGCCAATGCAATAAACGTCATTGCATCTAATGGCCTATTCACACAAAAATTCTTTGAGGGTTCTTTCATGTTTCTGAATCAACACAATATTCATAAACAGTTTAGGTATCACTGATTTATTAAATTGTAATCACTAGAGGCCGGATTCGTAAGCATTTTGCTTACGATTAATATTAAAAGCATCAAGAGAAATTTGTGAAATGTCCACGAATTGTGTAAAATGTGAAAATTTGGCTCAAAGTTTTTTATGCTTATTTTGCTTTTTTCGATTTTTGTGCTTATTTTAAAATTTCAAGCTTATTTTCAGCAATTGTACTTATTTTAAGCTTATTTTTTGGTTTTGTGTTTATTTTGAGCTATTGTTAGCGATTACTTTTTTAGTTTTTGCAGAAACTTTCATGCTTTTTTAGTATTTTTTCTTTTAATGCTTTTTTGAATACATTTTTGTGCTTTGCACTTTTTTCGTATTTTTAATGCATTTTTGGATACATTTTCGTGCTTATTAAGCACTTTTTTTCGTATTTTTAATGCTTTTTTGGATACATTTTCGCACTTTTAAGCGCTTTTTTTCGTATTTTTCATGCTTTTTTATCCGGCCTCTAGAAATCACATAATAAAGAACAATATTCAATAGAGGAATAAACTTGACCTGTTGTAACCTTCTTTACGCTAAAACAAGGATACGATATTTGCTAGTTTAATAATGTGGTTCGTGTGCATGTATCAATGTTTAAATGATAAAATTAATAATTTTGTGTATATATTTTGATGTATTTAAACGTAGAAATGTGTATAAATTGCGTGTAATTGAACTATTTAATGCGTAAAGTGATACAAAATTAATAACGACTATTTTAAATTTAGAGTGTAGTGCCATGAGCAATTTAAAGACTTTCTGGGACACATACACCATCGTCAGAGTACACCAAAGGTTAGCTTTTTTATTTATATTATAAAATATTGACGTACCTTAAGCAATCAGGGCCCATTGGGCAGGATCACTTCAAACGAAGTGGAAATTTAAAGACTAATTAAATGCCCTATTGGCTATTGCCGAATTTGAGGCTGTCATTAAATTTTTTCTATGTGTCCAGTCCACAAAGTTAACATTGTATATTCTGCAACAACTGTGGAATGAAGCATATTCAGCTCGAGTGGAAAGTTTGTGAGATGAGCCGTAGGCGAGTTTCACGGTTCCACGAGAGCGGAATAGCCATTACAAACGTGTTGCAGACTATACTTTATCTACGATCTACGACTATTTTAATTGCATTAAAATCATAACCTAAAAGTAGTAAAATATATGTAGTATGTATTTATAAAATAATATTGTATATAAAATTAATAAATTAGTAAATCTAACCGTATTTTAAAGCTACCCACCAACCAAGAACATTAAATAAAGTTAAATTATTATAATTCGCCACATTTCATTCCATCATTAGTGACGGAATGAATCCATTCCGTAACAAGTGACAGAATGTAACCATTCCATAATTAAAAATGATGTAAGAATGATAACATTCTATAACAATCGTATAGAAAATACATTCTTGCCTCAATCCGTCTCTGGTTATACTTACATATGATCGCAGTACTACGTACTACTGAAACTTCTAGTAAAGCAGAAGTTGATTGAAGTCAACATACCTATTTACATTAACAAAGAGCCTCGTTCAATGGTTCGATAAAAAGTGGCACATTATTAATTGTGTTAATAACTTTTTTAATGATACAACATGAAGTCGTAAGACACGCGACAAGTTCTAATAAAACTTGAATCGCCTTGTAACAAATGCCGAGTAAAACAGGCTCAGCCAATCCGCCAATCGTGCAACCGTATATAGAACACATTGGTCATTCCCTACTCGACCAGTGACGTACCTATGGAAAGGGGGACTTCTAAAGCCCTGTTTCTGTTCACCGGAGAGTTGTAAAAGCGCATTTTTTGTCATTAAAACGTTGGAAAAGCGCAGAAATATAATCAGTAAATTTATATTGAATAAGCGCCGATCAAAACATTGAATAAGCGCAGATCGTAAGTCCAGATCGTCTTCGAGTATGATAGGGTTAAGTTCAGAAAAATGTTAGGGAAGAATATTTTCTAGTTTTAAAAAATTTAAAAAATCTTGTTAAAAATACTCTTTGAGTATGATGGGTTAAGTTCAGAAAAATGTTAGCCAAGAATATTTTCTAGTTTTAAAAAATTCAAAATTATTGTAGAAAAACTGTCGTACAATCCCTAAAACCATTGTGCTTTTCAAATGTGCACTTCTGCGCTTATGCAACTACAATTTATGCGCTTTTCCAATGTGATAAGCGAAAACTGATAAAGGCCAAATGCGCTTATTTAGCTCATCCTCTGTTCACACATGATTCTTTTAGGATTCTCTCGTGCTTCTGAATCCTAAGAAAAAGAATACCGGTTCGAATTAGGGGAGACCGGGGATGAAAGTAACATTTTTTCGTTTTTAATTTTTGTTTTCTAAACCTTTGCAAATTTTGGACATCCATATTTATTAAACGATAGACCAGACATTCAAGTTACATTGGAAATTTTTATTAGATATGTTTTGTCAAGCAAGTTAACAAAATATATATATATATATATATATATATATATATATATATATATATATATATATATATATATATATATATATATATATATATATATATATGTGGGCAGAGACATGTGTTACTTTCAACCTCAATGTTGGGGCAAAAAGTAACAGTCATTGGGGTAAGATGTAACAGTTGATTATTGCAATAATTAGCAAGAATATGTAGTTTTTTTTCATATAATTTATCAACAAAACTGTTAGAAAAATATAAAGAAACATAAAAGACAATTATTTAATATGAAAAGCTATCATCCGAGTCGTAATTTCTACATAAGAACATTTTAAGTTTCTGGACTGTGGTCACTCCGGTTTCATCCACATTCCAGATTTGTGATATACTTAATTTGAGTTTTCTCACAACAGCCTCCAACTTATCAAAAAAATTATTAACATTAGCCTTATTAAAAGATGTGGCCCGGCTTAAACTTGTAGCCTCAGGTACGCGATTTGATAGAGTGGGATTTCGTTTCATGAATGAGTTTGTCGCTTCTTTCTTACATAGAAAAACAGAGTAACGTGACAAATATTTAACTCTTTTGTTACTGCTCTAATCGGCCTGTTTTCATCGATGACCAAAGAAACTCTTTTTATCAAATCTGAGCAGACAGTTCCTCGATTTGTTTTCAGTTTATAAGTTCTCATCTGCAAGTGGCAACATCAATTATATAATAAAAATAATATAATAATGGAAATATATGTTGGGGTTGGTTGTCACACTTTGTTACTATCAGCCCCAATGGTAAACTAAAGAAGTTTAGAGGAAAATTACACATAACCACAATTTCAATGGTGAATTGTATCATGCCGATTGATAGCTAACTAAAAATAGATTAAAATTATATACTTACATTTTGATTATTATTTAAGAGCTTCTGGTAAAACCACTCATAAGGAAACACAGCGAATTTACTTTCAGCCGAAAAGCAGATACGAATTTTGTTTTGAACGTATTCTCAACGACAATGGCAAAACTCTACTTCGTGTCGACAGATTCATGTCTTTAAATGCTATAATAGCACTTATAGTGTCATTTGCCAAAAACTACGAAAACTATGGGCGATGTTACAACCTACCTCTGTTACTTTCATCCCCGGTCTCCCCTACATTGCTGAAAAATCCTAACAATAATTCAAATTCGATATTTTTGCACTTCGGCATTAAATTCCATTTGATTTTATCGTTGAAATGCACCTTTCTTTATTAATGGATCATTGCCAGTGAAAATGAGCGATCTATTGAATTTTTTTGAAGTAAAAATTATTTTATTATATGGCGGCGATTACAGACTCGTTTTCGCGTATGTTGCTTCCACGGCAAAAGCGCGTTGCTCGTTCGGGCACATTATGTTTTCGACTGAAACCATTTGTAACGCAAACGGCATATCTACCGGCCGCTATACACGTTATTCCAATCCTTTTACGACCTCTGCTCGCTTCACAATTTTCTTGTTCAACTTTGACTTGTAGATTGCAGTTGTCCGTTGCGCTTGCTCAATGTAAAATGGGCTTTTAGATAGTGAGGCGAGAGGTAAAAATCCTAGTTACATATCTGCTCCTTATTGAAAATACCTTAGCTGCGCCGCTGTCACCGTCCATAATCGAAGTCGCTACATATTCGCCTACAAGGATCCGTCGATAATTATTGCCTAGTCTTTCAATTCATCTAATTAGCGGTATCTCTCGCCGGAAACCAGCCGATAAAAGAATTAGAATCGGGCGTGGCTGGCCTGCCATACATAACATTATGCGTACACAGAGCATGCAACATCGTAAAGCAAACCGCAGTGGCGGACTGGCTCCGGCGGGAGTACGGGAGCTTTACCGGTAGGCCGGAGGTACCGAGGCCGGTGGCCGGTCAAATTTGTATAAATAGATATGTGAATAGAAAGACGAAAGAAAATTTCATTCGTGAAAAAAACAATTTCGTCGAAAAACTTTCGACTTATGAGTCAAAAAACCACAAAATGCACTTTATTTCAAACGCCCATAACTTCGTAGGTACTTCGTTTTTTGAGTCCTGCACAAATTTCAATGCCTTTTTGGTGGATCGAGTCGACAAATTGTCGACAAATTTTTTCGGTACTCGGTACACATCGCCAAAGTTGGACGTTTTTTGGCCCAAAAACGTGTTTTTTTTTGTTCGAGTTTTAAAGGGTATGAAAAGAGATCATCCTAATCTGAGTTTACCCCCTTAAAGTACAGCCACAATATATTTTTTCCCGCAAGAATCGTCTAATTTGGTTGAAATGTTGCTGAGCTATGTGCGAAAAACAAAAAAAATGCACTTTTTTTGAACACCCATAAATTTGTGCCAAATCATCGTAGGAACTTCGTTCTTTGAGTTCTGCACAAGGAATTGAACAAATTTTAGTGCCCTTTTGGTGGATCAATTAAAAAAAAATTAAACTCCGTACACATCATCAAAGTTGGACATTTTTAACATTAAAAACAAATTATTTTTTTTCACAGGGATGCATGACTTTAAAGTAGACACTTCAAAGTTTTTCGCTCGCAAATATTCATCGAAATCGATTTAAAATACGCCGAGTTATGGCGGTTTGAAAATGGTCGAAATTTTTTTCCCACCAGTATAGGTATTTAAAATTTCCAATTTTTTAGAATTATTTTAACAGTCTAATAGGGTACTTAACACCTATGCTGATTTCTTTATATGTTAAACTATTTTTGACGTATTTTTTTATTTTGCATAAATTTTATTATTACAGGAGAAAAAAATTAATGAAAATTCAGGTATTTTTTTCGCGCTCTATGTGACGTCACGTGTGCTTCGCATGTTTGGGTTAAGTTTATACTTGCCGTCGTAGACGAAGACAGCTATACTTTTTTTGCTACGTATGTCTGTCGGGTAAAGGAGAAGTTTGTGTTGACAGTGACAATTTTGAAATTTTGAAGATATCAAAATAGAACATCTGCGTGTGTTGTCTTTATTTTGAGATATAAGCGATTAAGTATTAATTATACAACATATTGTTTGTGCAAAGAGTAGTTTCAGGTAAGAATTAAAATAAACTTTAAAATCGCTGTCACTTTGACATTACAAAATAACCCCTAACTTCTCTCCCAAATAAAACATCAACGCACCTGCGGCTTATGGCTAGCACACGTGACGTCACATTAGAGGGGTTGCTTTGAAGCATGTAAATTTTAAATCAATTTTTATAAACATTGGTAACATAATTGTTGATTTTTTTTACATTAATTATTATCTTCTTATATGTCAAATATTGTACAAAAATAAAAATTTCTGCAATATAAAAAATGTTAAGTACCCTATTAAAAGTGAGATTCGAACTTTTAAGAAGCCGGTCACTATTAAATTTCCCGGGCTGGTTAAATTTCCCAGTCCGCCACTAACATTATGCGTACAGAGTGCCATGCTGCCATGCAACCTCGTAAAGCAAACCTACCTAGCAAACAGATCCAGTGGCGCCCGTGTTTGAGGGCCGATTAGGCGGGAAATAGTTACGGATGAGGCTGAGCCCATGACAAACACATGTGGGTACTGACATTGCTGGAGATCTGCTTCTATTTTACTTACACCGTAGTGCGTGTGCTCTTGCGGTCTGCTGTGATGCATTGTGATTGTTTAGTGTTGATATATCACTGGAATTGATGAATCTTTACGTGTAGGTTTAATCTCAAATAATTGAGGATGCGGTGAAATAAACTAGGGATGATTGAATGTTGAACAGCAAAGCTAGCGCAAATGGAATATTTATAATTAAAGTGGTGTTCACTTATAACCGATATGTTTACAGCGAATTCTCGGCTATAGGGTAACCATATATCACTTTCAAAAATAGCGCCTAGAACTCTAGATATAAAAGTCGGGGAATCCTCGATAATAAAATCCTGCATGTATAAAAATCTGATGTGGCCAACACACGACTTCCCGCCTTAACACTGTAATTTATGTGATTTTGTTTTAGTTAGGCTTACTTAAATTATAATTTTGCAATAAATTTACAAACGTTTTGAAAATAATTTTATAGTCCTTAGTTCTTTAATTAGCTTTTTATAGATAAGAATTTAACTTTATTATTACTTTATTACATTATGTCCAGTTATTAATATTTACATTTCTTTTAAAATGAATTGTGTATAGGTACGTCTGGTCTGTTCATCTTTTCATTTTTGTTATTAATTATTTTCCTATATTATGATTTACAAATTGTGGTAGGTAAAATTATATATCTTTGAAAAATAGTTTTCCTTTATTGGTAAGAGATATAGAAAATAAATATTGTAAGATATAATTAGTTCTTTCAAATGTCGTATGACAAATTGTAACTATCGCAAAATTTCCTATATTTTTTTGCAAAAAATGTTAGAATGCTTCAAGAAAATACCACTTCCGGTCAAGGTATTTGTACCAAAATCGTAGCACCTCTTCCAATTATGCAAATAATGTAAAATACCAAATCTTTGGTTAATTCGTAGTTATCTGACCTCCAGAAAACCGATCTTATCCACATACATACACACACACATACATACAAACATCATCGTGAAACTATATCAAAAATGAGTTGTAAGGACCCTAATTCGTGCTCATCCACTAAAAACTCACCTCCCGATTTTTAGTAAAAAGGTTGATGAATAAACTCATCTACGAGCTCTGTGATTCTATTGTAAAAATTGATTTCGTTGTCGCTTTTTAGTTGTAAAATAATATTCACACAATGATTCTTCGAGGATTCTTTTAGGATTCATTCATGCTTCTAAATTTTGAAAATATAATCCTGGCGAGCATTGTCTCTCAAATAGCGCCGCCTCTAAATTGAATCTTCAATGAGTCTTGGAAAAGAAGAATTTATAATTCATTGATATCTTCAAAACAGTGAATTCCTTTCTTCCAGGATTAAGAAGCACGAAAGGTTCCTCAAAGAATCCTTGTGTGAACTTAAGGGCGTTATGGATGTTTGGCGTACCGCATTGTCAATAATTGTCTCTTGTCTCACTAAACTACTAAGGATACAGATAAATCGGATTATTGTTGAATATTGTAAAAAAATTTATGAAAATGAGGATAATTACTCGACTGGTTAATAAATGAGGTAGAAACTTACTCGAAATGAAAATAAATAATGAAAATATTTGACTACGCCTCTGGTCACATAGCTGAGAGTACGGTTACTGTAATTAAATTACTGTCATCATCATTTTCAGGTAAATTTTCATACATCACTTTCGAAAATTTTTATTAGTGTCAATCATGCGATCGGATGAATAATCATGCAGCACTTTAAAATTAAACCTTTTTATTTTGTTTAAATAGGTATCATAGAATGATTAAAAAGTAAAACTTTTCTAAAATAGTTTAGGTAATTTAAATATTTACTACTGTCCACTCAATTTATTTTTCAATATAGCCTATCATTTCGTTTACCTATTTACAAACATTAATTCAAATTATCTCCCAGATTTCTGTTGTTAATTTCAGGATTCAAATCTATTGCCAACAACAGTAAAATTTGTCAGGAATTAAAATTATTAAACAAGTATCTATTTAAGTTTATGCTGGCAAAAGCAAAAAGAAACTGTTAGTTATTGTAACTGCTCCATTAATTAGGAGAAAAATCAAATATGATATAATGTTATTATCCTTGAGCCTTCACAAGCTCCACCTTTCATTTGAGATGAATGAAAAGTCATCGGTGCCGCCGCTGGCGCAAGTAAAGTAGCTTTGGTCAGCAAGCAAAAACATGGGCGGACTTAGGAATTGTTGGAAGCGGGGGCTCGTAAATATATTTTATTTTAATTTGCTGGTAACCATACAACAGGATTTACTCTCAATTATTATCGAATGGTAGATGTTATTATAGTGGAATCCAACCACTTCGACCGATTTTCTTGGTGCAGAATTTTAATCTTTGAAAGCCAAAGCGGCAACGAAGAAATATTATTAAAACATGACTATATTTAAGACGATCAAGTGGTAAGATCGCACTTATAATGTAAATAAATATTCCTTTACTTCATGATTTTAATAGTAAAGTTAAAGATTTACTGAGTAATGTTCTATTCACACAGGGATTCTTTGAAGATTCTTTCATACATCTGAATCTTGGAAAAAAAATATGTTTCGAAGCTCTAAATGAATTATAAATTCTTCTTTTCCAAGACTCATTGAAGATACAATTCACCGGCGCCACTATTTGACAGGCAATTCTCACCAAGGATATTTTTCTCAAAATTCAGGAGCATGAAAGAATCCTTGTGTTGAAAGGGAATTAGATAGTTAAAAAATCTGATGTGGCCAGCACACGGCCTCTCGCCTAATTCTGCTTATTCTACTAATCTAATCTAATCAATAGTTTTACTTACATTTTAATAGTTTCATGTTCATGTAATATGTAAACGATAATGTAAACCAAGATGAAAGCATAAGATGTCTACTGTACTGTCACTGTCATAATCATTCAAATTTTGTGAAGAAACAAATTTCAACATGATTAATTGTACTTCATTTTGTTGGGAAATACTACCAGATTCAGCAAATTGTATTTCTAATTAACTGTACCCATAGATTATTATAAATAAATAATAATGTACCAATATATTTAAGAAAAACTGTATCAAGCTTCGAAAAGTACTACTTCCGGTTTGCGGATTTCTACCAAAATCTTATCCGGTGTTGAGATCTTTATTAAAACCTTAAATATGAAATTTGGTTATTAAAGGTTTGATACTTTTTATGATATCGTGGACGAAAAATTGTCACATAATTCATACGTCCTTACATACATACTCACACACACACACACACACCCCGACATCATCGAGAAAATACTAAATTCGTATTAGAGACCCTGAAACGTGCTTATCCACCAAAAACTCATACTCGAAAATTTTATATGAGGCGAGAGGTAAAAATAATAATTCGGAAGACACCCCCTTAATCCGCCTCTGAGCATCTTCACCGGCTTCGGCAACTACTTTCTGCTTGTTGTTGTAGCCGGACACTTATAAAAGAACTGGGAGCTAAATTATAATCAAGTAGATTTACAAAGTAAAATATTCGAGCGAATGGGCCATTATAGTCCAGTCAATCTGTAACAAAAATTCGACGTTTGTGGAAAAAAATCGCAAAGTCAATTTTTTTTCATAAATCGTTAGAGGGGCATGCAAGGAGCTTAAAACTAAGTTGTCACCCCCCTGGCCCCCTGCAATTTTTGAGAAATCCAAAAACATTTTGGATTTGATTTTTCACAAAAACGGTAGGTTGTAGAGAGAAATTTTGTTAACAAATATTGTTAAGGACAGTATTATCTACAATTTATGTCATTGGGTCACTGCTCTACGACGAAAAGTGCAAAAAGTAGAGGGCGCCAAAGTTGCCAAAAATGACATTTTTCACTTTTTCACCGCGAAAAATTGTTTTTTGATCTTTAGTGCAAATGGAAAAGTTGTAGAGCACAAAAAACCTTCTAAAATGAGTATTCAACGTTTTCCGTGCGATGAACGGTGACTGAGATATAACGCGGGAAAGGACGCATCGAAGGCCGCGCTGTGGCGCTTGCTCTTAACAATAATTTTGTACGCCAAGAAATATTGTGCATTTGATGGAAAAAAATCGCAAAGTCAATTTTTTTTCATAAATCGTTAGAGGGGTATGCAAGGATCTTAAAACTGAGTTGTCACCCCCCTGGTCCCCTGCAATTTTTGGGAAATCCAAAAACATTTTGGATTTGATTTTTCGCGAAAACGGTAGGTTGTAGAGAGAAATTTTGTTTAAAATATTGTTAAGGACAGTGTTATCTACAATTTATGTCATTGTCGACGAAAAGTGCAAAAAGTAGAGGGCGCCAAAGTTGTCAAAAATGACTTTTTTCACTTTTTCGCCGCGAAGAATTGCAGCAACGTACGCACACGCACGTTTGATGAAGAAAAAGAAGTACCTAGACATTGACGAACCTCCCTCCCAAATTTTCCGTTATGAGGATTACACTAATAAGCCAACCTCATCTGTGATCTCATGTCGTTCAACAAGCAGGCGCCGCCAAGGAACCGCCGAAGAAGAAAAAAAAATGACGAGTAACAAAAAAATACGGAGACATTTTTATGTACCTTCCTACAATATTTGGTTTGTGATTATGTGCAGTTCGCATACAATAATAATTTTACAGCTGCGCTTATCTATTTTTTCAGACAATTTACGAAGCAATGCGATATTTCACACAATTTGCTGTATGATACTACACAATTTGAAAAATGAACAATATTTTGTTCAAGATTTGGTGTAATGTAAAACGGGCTTATGATGATCCTTTTTTCCAATGTCAGTTATTTTGTGTTTTTTAAAATTTGGAATAAAAATTACAATTATTCGACCTCAAAAACATAAGCGTACTCATTTTCATAACATTTTCTCAATATTACTTCCATTTTAAACAGTTACCGCGTTATATCACCGTTTATCGTAGGGAAAACGTTGAATACTTATTTTAGAAGGTTTTTTTGTGCTCTACAACTTTTCCATTTACACTAAAGATCGTAGAGCAGTGACCCAATGACATAAATTGTAGATAATACTGTCCTTAACAATATTTTAAACAAAATTTCTCTCTACAACCTACCGTTTTCGCGAAAAATCAAATCCAAAATGTTTTTGGATTTCCCAAAAATTGCAGAGGACCAGGGGGGTGACAACTCAGTTTTAAGCTCCTTGCATACCCCTCTAACGATTTATGAAAAAAATTGACTTTGCGATTTTTTTCCATCAAATGCACAATATTTCTTGGCGTACAAAATTATTGTTAAGAGCAAGCGCCACAGCGCGGCCTTCGATGCGTCCTTTCCCGCGTTATATCTCAGTCACCGTTCATCGCACGGAAAACGTTGAATACTCATTTTAGAAGGTTTTTTTGTGCTCTACAACTTTTCCATTTGCACTAAAGATCAAAAAACAATTTTTCGCGGTGAAAAAGTGAAAAATGTCATTTTTGGCAACTTTGGCGCCCTCTACTTTTTGCACTTTTCGTCGTAGAGCAGTGACCCAATGACATAAATTGTAGATAATACTGTCCTTAACAATATTTGTTAACAAAATTTCTCTCTACAACCTACCGTTTTTGCGAAAAATCAAATCCAAAATGTTTTTGGATTTCTCAAAAATTGCAGGGGGCCAGGGGGGTGACAACTTAGTTTTAAGCTCCTTGCATGCCCCTCTAACGATTTATGAAAAAAAATTGACTTTGCGATTTTTTTCCATCAAATTTTACAGATTGACTGGACTAATTAGTGTCCTGGCCGCATTAACGAATATTCTTTACGCGACTCGGCGTATCCTTCACGTAGGTATTACGTACTTGTTCGGCGCTAACGATTCCGATGCATAGATCAAACAGGCGATAAACGCGCCGATGAAATGCGCGTTTTTCACTTCGTTTCCTTGGTAATTAAAGCAGCGAATCCCAGATGCATTGTTATTGTGCATTTGCTTCATTACTGAGTTACTACTTAGAACTTAAAACGTTTTGTGGAATGGTTTGTTGAGTACAACAGGCATAGTGTACAATTTATGCCTATTTTTAATAATAACAATTTATGGTACTATTTAAATACTTACAGACTTTCAAAAAAAATATACACTCGAGGAAAAAACGCACCACTTGACAATGCTCCCAAAATTCCGAAATTTTAGACTGCTATAACTCGGTTGAATTGGCTCGAAAATGGATAAATCTTCGAGTTCTGACAAGATTAAAGTTTCTTCTTTAAGGTCATGTAAGTTAATCTGATGCCAAGTTCATTTTACCCCCTTCCACCCTCCTTAGAAAAATAGTTCTTGATGTCAAAAAATGTCAAACTTTGACAACTTGTACCGGGTGCAAAAAATACGTGAATTCCATCCATTACAATTGAAACTACGAATACTATATACCTAATTTGTTTTCAAATTGAAGGCTGAATTACAGTTTTTTTTTTTCGTCTAGATGCATTTCCGAGCTATACGAGTACATATTCAATCGGAAATCTTCAATTTTTCTGAGCCAAAACATTTAAAGGTTGGTCAAATTGACTGTACACTGAACTGCTCATGCTTAGACAAATCTAGTACGAATATGGAATAGAAAAATAGCCAGGCGTTTATATTTCTAAATTAGATAATAGTATATAGTATGAAAATCGAAAGGAACTCTGATGGGAATTTCTGATTACATTATACTAGAAATGGCTAGGAACTTCTCGGATGTATCTCGAACTAGAATCTAGACGCAGCGCAGGTCCAAAACAATACAAAGATGGTATAAAAATATGTTGTAAACCTTAGATAAAGGTTTTTTGGATGATTTTCCCTTATGTTAGAAAAATATCAGACGATCCAATTTCTTGTATTTTTTAATCAATAATGTATCATTTTTATAAAATTATTATTTTCTTAACTAATTAATTTTTTTCTCCTGTAGAAAAAAGCGGAAAAGAAAACATCACATATTTGTTTTATGCTCCAAATTTTAAAATTTCAGCACAACTGAAAAATAAAGGATTTCGGCACCCATAATTCATTTTTCGAACCTAAAACCATAACTCCAAACAGAAATTTCTTGAACAAAACTTATTCCTTTTATACAGTTTGTCTAATCTAAATCAATTTATCTATAGATCACTGATCTACATCAATTATTTGTGTAATCTTTGATCAGATTTAGATCATCGTGTCTTTTAAGAGTGTCGTTTACCTAAATGACCAAAACATGCTTCGCACAAGTTTGTGATTTATTTAACAACAAACCACGTAATAATAAAAAAATTTACCAGACCATTTTTTCATGTCTGATTTATCGAAGACTATGCTTTATGAAACAAAATGTGTTTATTTAAACTAGATACTTGGTTTGCCAATAATTAGCATTGGTAATAATAATTGGTAAAATAAATCACAAACTTGTGCGAAGCATGTTTTGGTCATTTAGGTAAACGACACTCTTAAGATCTACAGTATTTTTCAACTTCAAAATGACATTGCATCGCTAGTATGTGGTAAAGTACGAGTTTCGGGCTGGTTTAGCCAGTCGTAATAGTGGAGAAAAGAGAGGAATAGAAGAAAAATCTAAAGTATATAAACATAGACGGGCCTCTTAAATAATTAATATATTCCTGCTTAATACCATAATACGCACCTAGATTTCGAGATTAAACTTGCATTGATTCATTCTTGCCACTATCCCAGTACCGAAACGTGTATCAGAAATCATTATCAGAATTAGATACTGAATACACACTCCACAGTTGCATTACGACTGAATCCTCCTCGTCTACATGACGTGTTTACGTACATACGTTACCTGCACTCGTCGCTACTTTCCCGCAGGGAGAGGTAACACTGATCACTAACTTCATTACACATTACGTTGATGTATGTTGCCAGCGGAGTATACTCCGCGCATCAAGGAGCTCAACGTGTAATTGATTTGTAAAATAGACCGTTAGTACAAATGGCCAGCGATGTCAGAAGTTGTAAGGAAACGCGTAAGTTTTCTTAGATGATGTGGCTATTAAGATTGATTTTTTGTAAGGTGTAGTTGTAATTTATGGTGGAATGAGGGAAATGTGAACTTAATAACATATTTGATTTATTTTATAGCATTATATTTATTTATAGAAAAACAAAACTTACTGGGTATCAATCACAAAATTAATTTAAAAATCCTCAACGTACATTTAAAAAATTGAGTGAGGCAAACCTGAACGTCTTTCCTGAAAACTTGATATTTTTGTAGATTGTTGGTGTCTGTTTTGTATATAAAATTTTTATACCTGAAGAATGCCTTAGTTCCTTGGTAGGGTTGAAACTGTAAGGGCTGTTCAAATAAGTTATGCGGGTAATGTACAAGAAGTTTTTTTTAATCAACTACACTAGCCAATTAATAAAATTTCTCCTCTTATGCTGTCAGAGGAGAAATAAAACAAAATATATTATTTCAATTCAAGCCAAAAGATAATTCTAAGTCAGATTCAGAACACTCTAATTTATCCAAAAATTATTATTATAAATCTAGATAGAAAATTAATTGTAATTTTGTCAGACGGAAATAAAAGTAGGTAGGTAATCAATATGAAATGTCAATTCATTCAGAAAAATATCTAAATAAGCTAACTAAACTTCTGAGGTAAAAGTAGCAAGAAAATACTCTAAATTTTGCATAGTTTGCTCTTATAATACGAGTACCATGTAATCATAGTTATATGTCGATTTTTCTGGTAGTATTACGAATGTTCCTTGTGCTTGGATATATTCGCAAGCACAAGGTACATGAGTGTATAATATACTACCAGAAAAACTTCGAATGGTATTCAAGAGATTATTCATTGAATCAGATCCAAAATGCAGTCATCCATGATTTCAGAAAACAAATAAATGTTGTGTGTTTGGTGTTTCTTTTTTAATAAAATAGTGAATTTTAAGTGAAAAATGTTCTAAAACCTTAAAGAATAATCAGATATAGAAATTGTGCATTAAAAATGGAAATTAAGATTATACTAAAAATGTTCATTTGTTAAATAGTCACCTAAAAATACTATACCCTATTTAAAAACTAATCGGACAAATCTGAAGTTGGAATGTTAAAACTGATCGTTTTTGATTGGCTGATTTAACATCAGTTTTACACCACACAAACTTTGTAATGTAAACAAACGAATGTTCTCCATCTTGTCTCGTCAGCTGTTGTCAGTGACTGTATCGAGTTTTCCCGCTGATAGGTCAAATATAATTTTGCCGCGAAAAAAATCTAGTGTTATTTTTCTCTTATTTACACAGTGTAAATATGGGTTAGCGAGACAACTTCAAGTTTGTCCGTTTAGTTATTAAATCAAGTATAGTACAAAATAAGCAAGTCTACTAATTTTAGTTGGCCGTAAAATTAAAAATTCTGCATTTTTTTGACAGATGACCGATGATGTGAATAATCTTTATTATTTATTAGGTATATCATTTATTGTTGTGATAATGTATTTTCTTACTTTTTTTACTTGCCATGAATGTCTTGTAATATGTACATAATATGGCCAATTAAAATAAATATGAATATATTGTCGGTTGTTGGTATTGAACTAGAGACCGCTAGCACGATAACTGGACCCTACCCTAAAAAGAAAAATTAAATTAAAACAACTCTCCCTAATTGATCCCTTATTATAATTTGTTTAATAAATTGTCGGGTCCTGTAACACCACCGAAACATAAAAATGTAATAAAACATTTGGTCACAGGGCACTTACCTTAACTTGGGCGCGCTGTGCTTAAAGAACCGAGCACCACGGGCCATGGGGTAATACAGTAGCAAGCTCATTAAAATATGTAAATACGTTACTCCGAATTGCGTCGCAAACAAAAACAGAAATGTTTACGACCTCACTCAAATTAAAATGCACTGCTAAAATATTAGATCTAACCCCACGGTCGAGCCTGCTCTCAAACTGCGCTGTTCTGTGTAAAAATAAGATGCGGAAATTTTTTGCGATATTCTAGACTATGTTTTCTAACTATCTTGCCCAGTCAAATTAGACAAAAATCGCAAAGCGTG
Organism: Agonum fuliginosum; assembly: GCA_947534325.1. Lineage (NCBI taxonomy): Eukaryota > Metazoa > Arthropoda > Insecta > Coleoptera > Carabidae > Agonum > Agonum fuliginosum. Next base: position 2,963,111 of record OX384029.1, read on the forward strand.
ATGTAGTTCTGATTTTTAATTATGTTGATAGGATCAGCTAGGGTAGTGTGAATCCAAGTTTGCAGCTTCGAAAAACCTGTGCTTCATTTTTTCAATACCTACACTGAAAACGCCACCTTTCGTCCCTATTATTAGGGACGAAAGTGAAGTATTTCAGACCAGTCAGTACTTTTACTCCCTAAGGAGAAACAGTACTTTTTCTTACGCCTTTTGCGCTTTATGCGGGATTCCAAAATTGAATATTTAAAATTATAATACATATTTTCAATCTTATGATCATACGGTTCATCGCTTTCTCCAACTTCTAATAATTGCTTTTCGATGCAGGTATTGAAAACAATATCGTGTGCATCTCGGGACAAAAGTGTGCTCTCGACTCGTGCGGTGGCAGTCCTCGCTTCTCTCGTGTTGATAACTCCGCACTCGTCAGAAAAACGTCACTTTCGTCCCTAGTTGCACAATTTACTATTTGGTGGTGTTTTTTTAACAAGAAAAATATTCTTCTTAAATACCATTCGAGATAATTTTTTTGTATTCCACTGCAACTTATTGCAATTTCACTCCACAAAACATCACGGAAATTTTCCCTCAACTACGTTTCGGGAAATTGTCAGTTATAATAATCCAAGGACATTGATAATTACGAAATAATTTTATGACATTCCGAAAGCACGTTGTTTGGTAACCGCCCGACGCCGCAGTCGGAGGACTGTTAACCTAAAAGCAACGTGCTTGAGGTAGCTGTCACAAAATTATACATATTTATCAATGGTCAAGGGTTATTCGAACAGAAAATTTTATTAATTGAAGTATCATTTTCATTACCAAAACGTGCAAATGACATTTTTATTCAATTATTATTATAAACATAAAAATGATCATAAATACTTGTAACCTAGCAACATATTTGACATAAGTGATAATGTCCCATGGGTTGCTGTCAGTTAAATGTTGTATTCATTGGTCAATTTCGTACACGTGATCAGAAATGAAAGAATTTCATTGGATATTTAGTTAACCTAAAAATTTTCAAAGAATTATCATCTCTTATGATAATTACCCCTGATTATCTGGAATTTTTAAGATCGTAAATCTGATTTTTGTTCTTACTCATACCTATATCAATTCTCATGGCGTCCTTGAAAACTTAATACAACTGGAGCAAAATATAATGATGAGGACTCTTGTTCAATTATTCATTTGGTGGGCTTTAAATTTGGAAAAAAGTCGGTTTAATGATGATGCGGTGGATAACTGATTGGCCGCCTCGCCTGATCGTATTATTTATTGGGTCGTTCAGATCGGATTGGATATTTAAATGCAACGACACATTATTTAAAATCAGTTCGGTTTGGTTCTTCATTACCGATGCTTTATAATCCTCTGATTTGAAGATATGTTCGGATGGTGACACTGTTAAGATATACCTGGTTGCTGGAGAGAATAACCAGTTCTTCAGATGCAATCTGGACCAGATGTTGGTTATAGACTACGCGAGATTGTTGGCTATCTATGCACATATAATTGCTTTGTTATGTTAACCTAATGCTTTCATATATTTAATTATTTTATTATCATTTAAACAAGTATAGGATTAGTATGATAATCTGTTATATTTAGTATTACTACTACTACCGATAATTTTTGTTAAACGTATAAGGAGTATTGAAGAGGTTTTGGTTCAGCAAGCATATCCATATTATTATACAAGAGTGGATAGGTTTCTTTATTGGCCCTACCCTTATGTCATATGAATTGATTCTAGTTAAATTTCTTGTTGAAAATGAGATATTAAAAATTATAATTTGGTGGTAATGTAATTTTTCTACAAAAATGCGATTTCACATGTTTTCAGATATTAAAATTTGTGGTATAGGCTTTTGAAACATTGTGTGGTGAAAATAATTTCTAATCTCATTTTGTGCACCGAATGCGAATATTTCAAAAAGTTTTTCGTATTAATTTTTTTTGCCCTGAAAAAAAACTGTCCGGATATTTTTGACTTCAGAAGGGGTACAAATAAACTTACTTTCACTACAACATTAAGTATTAAATGTCATTATTTTTATTATAAATCACATTATAAATGCAAAATTACAAAATTGATCTGTCAGTTTTTATATATTGTTATTGTTTTCAGCTCTGATAGCAAGCCTACCTGATTTGTTTTTCTTAATTTTGTAAATATTGTATTTCAAATTTTTTTCAATAAATTTAAATATTATCCATTTCCGTAGAATAAATAGTTTGTAACACACTTACGGACAGAGTCATTGAAACACTCGTATGATAGGAATTTTTCAATGAAGCCCTTTCCACACTTGTATTACAATATACTATTATCCTTCTTAGTTACAAAATTTGATTAGAAATAATATAATATAAAACATAAAACTTATATATGTATACCTACTTAATTATTGTGGACTACCTATTTAGTTTTAAAACTTTTTCCTACAATCATAATAATGACAAATAATTTTCTTAGCATTAAAAGTAATAAGATTTATCAAAGCAGACATTATATTTTTCGCTTGTTAAAACGTTAAATGTAAATATTTTAATAATCGTATTGTGTGACACACAGTAAAGTAGGTACCTACCTATAAGGCGTATTTTTTCATGTTGGCTACGCCTCAATCAAATTAAGAAAATTTATTTTTCTTTACTTTTACACAAAATGCTATTGGCATAGAAGAAAACCTGAATTGAAGTTATTCTTTTTATACAACCTACGAAAAGTTCACTGAACTAAAATTAATGCAATTGTTATACAGGTTGGTGGAGGTGAAATGCGAACATAGGGAACATACATGACAATCGAACTTTCATGCCAGGTATCTTGATATATTTTGTAGTAGTGTCACAAAATGAAGTAATGTAAATTTGTGTGGCAAAAAGAGTAATCAATAACAGAAATAATAATGAAATCTAAAAGTGCATGTAAACTTTTTCGTTCTGCTCGTACACATACCTACATTATTATGCAAAGAATATATTTTAATGAAAATAAAAATTTCAATAATATGACAGCTACTTTGACATTGACAGTACTTATTCCACGTATATCAAGATGCCTAGCATAATAACTCCATTGTCATATATTTCTCTATGTTCGCATTTTACCTCCACCAACCTGTATAAGGTCTACGTCTTTTTTTTATAAAAAAAAGCATTTTGATTGATACAAATTAAAACAACAATACTTGCATTAACTTAAACAATATTTTTATAAATAAAGCTATGGTCACACGAAGAATATTTCAGAATCTTCTAAGATTATAAATACCTAATTCATTGATGGAATTTAATGTCTTTTGAGACTTAAGATGTTCTGCAAGAAGGTTATTCACGGTGTGAAATTTAACCTTATTTTGACGACAGTTTGTTGTTTAGACAATGCATTTTAATTATTTTGTTTGATATTTAACTGCTAGGAAGACGTATTCGGCGTCGAAACGTTGGTCATGTTATCATCATCACTACGAGTAATATTATAAGGTGATTAAATAAGTATATCAACATTCCATATTAGATTAAAATTATTCTCGTTTTAAATATATAATAACATGAGTTTAATGAAGACATTTTATTTCCTGCAGCACCTACAAAACAAATTATGTAGATACAGTTACAGTAAATGTGAAAATAATAAAAATTACATACTTGTAATTTATAATTTGCAGTCATTTATCATTTTGATTCTCGGTTCGCATTATTCTTATTTGTGTGTTTTGTTTTTAGAGTTGGTAGGTTTTGTACGATCATTTGTAATTAACGAGAAAGGCAGGTGGCATATGAAATTATCATTAATTTTATTACCTTCTTAATGAATAACAAATCCAGTTTTCATTATGATACATTGGGTATTTTTATTTTTATAGCTAATTGGGGCAACACTTTATTTACATAGCTATGTTGCTTATACGTTTAACATAATAAATACACATTAAGATATTATCTCACATCCTAACAGGATATTTAACTAACTTGTCAATATTGATTCAATCATCATATTTCATTTTTATTGTTAATACATTTTAGTTTTCTAATTTAATTTATGCCATCAAAATATGTTCCTACACTTAATGAAGAATATTTTCATTGTAAATAATGGCTCTAACAGTAAGATTTATAAAGATTTATATAAGATTTTAAAAATGATTTCCCATCTTTAATTTGCAGGTCTAACACTTACGGATAAAAAAATCACTCGTTAGTGAGCAATTTTTAATTAGGTATGGATATTTTATTTATTTATGAAAAATAGTGTTATTATTCTTATAAAAGTTTTGAACCTAAAACAATTCTTTCAACATATTTTGATTTAAAATTCAATATACTTTTGGGGTGACAATATGTGGCCTATTGGGGTTTAAGGAGCTATACTTCTTGAGTGCAATTAGAAACAGAATTCACGATTCGACAAAGCATTGTTGAATTGAAAAATTCAAACTATATATTGTTCCGACAACAATTAGAGATAAAAAGAAAACACTAGAATTTCGTGAGGATCTCATGAATGAACTATAAAAGTTATCATTGAGTTTAAAGATTAAATGAGTAGAACATAGATGTAAAAAGGGCGGAAAAACAATAAAACTATAATTTTATCAACAGAGTTGCCATAAATTATATCTAAACTTGTACAATTTTCGCCGAATTTCGCATAATTATTAAAGCCAAACTAATTACATTAATTAAAGATTTTGAAGATTCCGCACTTTTAGTATTCTTCCTTAATCTACATACAAAAATTCAACATCATACGTATAACAGTATTAGATTGAGATCCTCACAAAAATTACTCGTTTTTCAATGCGTATTATTGTCATGCAATAGGCTCTTAAGGCAACTAGTGCTCGGCTACATTAATGTAAAGTTGCCACATGCAAATTAAATGAAATATGAAATAGAAATATACGTATGGGTGAAGAATTGTCCTTTTACATATTTCTTAATTTTACGTCTATCGCTATAGATTCAAGATTTTTTGATTGTTTTAGATTTAGAACTTAGATCTACAACAAGGTTGGTAAATTTAAAATAATAAATAGGAATATTTTTAAAATGAATAATTCTCAGTGTAGATTTGATGTGAAATAACAAAAGCCACAAATACATGAAATCCAAAGATCATTACAAGAATTCATAATTTTTTTAACAAAGTTCGTAGTGGAACACGGCTGAATACAGAAGTAATTCTGGTAAAAAAGCCGGCAGAATTCTTAAAAACAATGGAAAATATTTTCACATTGTTATAAAAATACAAAACCAACATTTCGAAGCCAACAATATTCCAACTTGCAATATTCAAATGCAACGAAAAAGAAAAACAAGTGGAATTAAATAAAAATGAAAAAGCATCGAATATTAACATAGACGCACGCGTGGAGAGCGGATGGTTTTTGCGCTAAATAAAAATTCTGAAATATCCAAACAACAGCGGTCCTCTCAATTAGCAGCCATGGTTCACCCGAACGGAAACATTTGCCCTCAAAGTTATAATGAATTCCAAGCCTGTAGATTACCTTTTGAATGAATGCTGCCGCAAAAACACATTAAAATCGAACGAATGTAAATGAAAATTTGGTTAAAATCAAAAGACCACAAACCGAAATATCCAGGGACACTGTACGCCTCGCGTTGCTTCACTCGTCCTGTCAGCACAGCACAGCCAACGGCGCATCCACTGCTAGACCTTACAGGGGGGGTCTTTTTATTTCACATCATTTACACGAAAATCAAATATATTCATTATTATTTTATTTATTGGAAACTTCATTGCAATGTATTTTTCTTTTAAGAGAGCCACGCAACACCCTCTTGTAACCCAAAATTCAGGTAAAGCAAATAAAGTTGAAACGTACTATACTTATTGTGTTTGATAAAACTTCTTGGAACATTTTTTAAAAATCTGATGTGGCCAGCACAAGACCTACCCTACTCTTTTTACTACTATAGAAATATATAAATACTTACAAATACATTTTAGTCATTTAGTCAACTTTAGAACTTTAGAAGAAGATAATTATGTGTCATTATTGGCACTGTCGCTGTCATTGTCACTGTCATAATCAATTAAAGTTTTTGTAGTAACAATTTTTAAACAAAATCATGGTTCATGGAAGTTTCATACTCTAAATTATAAACAATACTTTCATTCCTAAAGTACTGACAGAATAATTTATAAAATGCTAAAAATTGTAGATAATAATATACTATAGTATTTCATTTGAAATAAAAAATATTGCGATAAATTAATTATTTAATAAAATATAGAATAGCGCTACTTCCGGTTTGGGACTGCTTCAAAAAAATAATTGGACTCTTAAGATTTGTATTAAGACACACATCATCTCTAAAATAGGTACTTTATTTGTATACTGGATCCTAAAACGTGCTTATTCACTAAAAACTCACACTCGAAAATTTTGACCCATCACAATACCTCCCTTATAGAATATGAGGCGGGAGATAAACATTGAATATTACTAAGGGGGAAATGTTTCCCTTTCCAACCCTTTAGTTTCGCCCGTGAACACACAACCACTGAAGTCGTTGCGATAAATTAATTATTTATTAAAATATAGAATGGTGCTACTTCCGGTTTGGGGACTGCTTCAAAAAATAACTGGGTTCTTAAGATTTGTATTAAGACACACATACAGACATCTTCTCGAAAATACTTTATTCGTATTGGATCCTAAAACGTGCTAATCCACTAAAAACTCACACTCGAAAATTTTGACCCATCACAATACCATCCTTATAAAATATGAGGCGGGGGGTAAAAATGGAATATTACTAAGGAGGAAATGTCCCCTTTCCACCCCTTTAGCGCCGCCCGTGAACACACAACCGCTGAAGTCGTTGCGAAAAATTAATTATTAATTACAATATAGAAAAGTGCTACTTCCGGTTTGGGGACTGCTTCAAAAAATAACTGGTTTCTTAAGATTTGTATAGACATCATCTCGAAAATACTTTATTCGTATTCTATGGATTCTAAAACGTGCTTATCCACTAAAAACTTGAAAATTTTGATCATCCCAATACTTCCTTTATAGAATATGAGGCGGGAGGTAAAAATTGAATATTACCAAGGGGGAAATGTCCCCTTTCCACCCCTTTAGCGCCGCCCGTGAACACACAAGCTCGGAAGTCGTTGCGATAAATTAATTATTTATTAAAATATAGAAAGGTGCTACTTCCGGTTTGGGGACTGCTTCAAAAAATAACTGGGTTCTTAAGATTTTTATTAAGACACACAAAAATAGTTTATGCGTATTGTATGGATCCTAAAATGTGCTTATCCACTAAAAACTCACACTCGACAATAATTTTGACCCATCACAATACCATCCTTATAGAATATGAGGCGAGAGGTAAAAGGGGGAAATGTCCCCTTTCCGCCCCTTTAGCGCCGCCCGTGAACACACAAGCACTGAAGTCGTTGATGTCCGCAATCCACACGGGCCTATGTTCAGTCGACTCTTTGTGTTTCGATTTTGGTCTGCTCTGCTCTGCTGTTCGCAATGTGAGAAATAAAAACGTGATTCTGTACTCTGTTTTGGATTTGTACAGACAATCGGAGCTGTTATTTCGTTTGCGCTATGTGCTATGTGATGTGTCCGACTACACAATAAGAGACTTGTACCTCTCTAATTGCTCCGCTAATTGAATTATATGTTTGTCCTGAATTTTACCAATTTTGAATTTTTAATACTTAACAATCAATAACCTTATTGGTACATGTACGTGTTCTACTAACAGACTGTTGTGGCCAGGACAGGATTCCACCATTTTGAAGATAGATCATAAAATTTCAACAAATACATACTCATACATAAACATAGAATAAATTTTTTCCTAAACCAACAATGATATTTTGTCTACAATCGTTGTACAATATGAACATTGTTATTCAATTTTTAGTTAGGATATGTATAAATTGTCGCTCTAGTGCGACAAAGTACTGTTTTGCCAAAAAGCATAAAACTATTAAATTTGTTGCGTCAAATTGGTCTCAAACTACGATTGTGAACATTTTATTTGAAATTTTTTGTTTTGCTTATAAACGTTGTCATGATGATGATCGATAACCACGATTTCATTGAAATGTTATAAGCACGGCAAATAATGATAATTTTAAAATTTGCTACCTTTGACGTTATACGATTGTAGACAAAATATTGTGTGCACCTCGTTCGTTGGATAGAGCTTGTTTGTTGCCCTTGACGAGTGGTCAATCTCTGCTTCGCCTCGACTGAACAAATTTCTCGCCGCGTACAACAAACAATGCCCTATCCGTACTTGATACACACATAACTATTATCCAAAGAATAAAGCAGATTTTATGGTAGTAAAAATCGGTACTTTGGAGAAAGGGTTGGTTTGTGATGGTTTTAATTAACGAAGTAAGATTTACAAATTAAGATTTAAAATTTACAATATTTTTGTACTCATAACCTAGGAAATTACAATTGACAATCGGAAATGTCAATTTCCCAGTGTAGTCAATCAGGAAAAATGCAAAAAACACTGGCTTTCTTGAGCATTCTACAATAAAATCATCTTCAAAATAACCAAAAAAATTTTAATGTATGTTACCTACTTCCCACGATTTTCATAAACACCATCGATGTACAAAAATTTTGAAATAAATATGTGCGACTAGCGCGCCATCTGTCGGTAGTAGTGAGTAGAAAAAACATCGTAATCTCAAATTTAATGATCGGACTACTACTAAGTATAGGTTTGTTCCTTACAAAAAACATTGTACAAACCTCTTTCGAAAAGACACCATCCCAGCATTCGCGTAAATGAAACCCTCGCTTCGCTCGTGTTTCAAAAAACCATGTGGGATAAAAATTTTCCTGTATTTGGTTCGTAAATAACTATTGTCTGGTTTAGGTTTGATTTGAAATGTCTGAATCTGACCAGTTGGAGGGTGTCAAATTTAGATAACGATTTTTTTCATAATCATGGATTTTTTTTAAAATGAAGAAGATGATAATGTTTAATATATCGCAAATGTTAATCTTCATTTAAAAAAAACAAACATATATTTAGTGATGTCGTGAGACGAGACAAGACGAGACGTTCTTGGAAAGCACTAAAAAATTTCCTGAAAGAATTAATGCACATTTGAGATTATAAGTGAAAATTTTCTGACGTCGTTATTTGAACAAAGTAAGTGCAAAACAATTTAAAATTCTATAAGCTTCATGAAATCATTCATGAAATGATAATCTCTCTGATAATTACCAGTAAATTTGAATTAAATTTTTCGTGGTTTTTGCTAATTAATCCGATTACAATGCGAAAATTGATGTGAAAATTGATATAGTAATATATGTAAATGAGGTAATAAGTTTAATTTAAACACGCTAAAGAGTCATTACAATTAAATAAAGCGATATAAGTGTGACATAGACAACATTAATATTTAACGATCATTAGAAAAAAGATTATGTCAGAAGATAATTTATAATCGACGTACAATAAAACTTATTATAATGTAGTAATCTAAGTTAAATTTATGGCCTAAGATTGAAGTCGAGATTCCGCAGTTTCAGATAAGTATTATTACATTTATTGTTTTAAAGCAGGTAGAAGTTAAAGAGACTCCAACTCTCTCAACTCTCGCAACTTGTTTTTCCTTTCCTCTTATTTTGTTCGCACTCCTCTTCTTCGTTTTGCTTCTCTTTGCGCTGTGCATTCAGTCGAACAAGTTGAACGATTTGCTACATTTTTATTTGATAAAAACATCTTGATTCTTAAATGCACGATAAAATAATGCGCTTTATAAACAAACACAAGGCTGATATCTAATTGTATTACAAGTATAAAAATACGTTTTCTCGAGTCTTTCACGTGTCGATAAAAACTCTTTATCGTCGTGTACAATATACTATTTTATTTTGTACATAATGGTAAACAATAATATTAACAATTTATTCATTTATTAAATTGTCTCAAACATGTTTTCAAATATCATAGTAGGTAGATGTACCTTTTCATTATGTTTTATAATGTATTTTAAATAAAGTGTAGATAAAGATCTACTTTATCTACATTTATGTTAAAGTGATTCTTTATCTACAAAAAATGAATGCATCTTAGCCTACTTTTAACATTAAGTACAAAATTAAGTAATACTTTTGCTGTAAAATATGTAACTTTACCTACCACGATTTGTAAACCACAATAGGAAAAAAATTTAAAAACAAAAATGAAAATGTCAATATGACAGATGAACAAACACAATTTCTGAAATGTTTGTGGCATCATTTTTAAAGAAATGTATAAATATTATTAACTGGACATAATGTAATAAGGTACCTACTTAATAATAAATTAAAAAATTTATTTAGCTAATCAAAGAACTAAAAACTATTAAAAAATTTGCAAAAAGCTTGTGAAATATAAAATTTATTGCAAAATTATAATTTAAGAAAGCCTAACTAAAACCAAATTCACATATAACAGTGTCAAAGCGGGAGGTTATGTGCTGACCACATTAGATTTTTTTTAAATAAATTTCACGGAGAAATTGATTCAAGCAATAGTATATTACAGTACAAGTGAAGAAACTAAGAATTTCGCTCACGCATGTGGCGCATTGTGCACGAGGCGCAATGCCGAGTGTGCAAAAGCACACAAAGTGAGCGAATTCGTTTCTTCACAAGTGCTGTATAACGTTTTGTTCAATCCTACGAGAAGAATATTATTCAAACATTAAAACTTGCATGAAATTTGAAGTAACAAAGGCGGCGGATTGCGTTGTTATGTTTCATGTAAATAAAAACAGTCGCAATTGTCAAAAAAAAATTATAGTTCATATATGTAACTGGCTTGAAAATCATTTATAAATTAGAACTGTGAAAATATGGCATAAGAAAATGATGTCATTATTTAAGAAGACATAATTTAAAATAAACTTATGCTGCTACTTTTAATTTGATGCCTAAAAAATCGAAAGAAAGGTATTTAAATATTTCAATAAAAGATTTGAAGAAGTTTGTAAACTAAGTTCTTGATGAGGTATTTTTGCTTTTTTCAGTTTTTATTAAGTCTAAAGTCACCCTGTTTTCAATAAATATAAATTTTAATGTAATAAATGGTATGAAATATATTGTAGATTATTTCTAATATCGTAATGGAAGGGCGAGTGGGCAAAACGGCAAAAGTAATTACATTCACTACTGTTGCCCACCCGTTGCCATAGTATTAACTGGAGTGAACAAAACAAACAGTTTCAAGCATTGTATCAAAGTAAGAAATAACATATTTCAATAGTAGGATTGAACAAAGTAATTTTCTGATTGGTGCAAAGGAGGGAATACTAACTATTATTTTGCCCTGCGGGATTAATATATGGCATTATCAAACATACACATTTAATGTTCATATTATACATTAGTCGTAGACAAACATTATTAATTTATTTGCTTTATTCCGCCCCATCTAAACCAAAAGTAAAACTAAACAATTCTAATATCGAGTCAGTTTCTTTGAATCAAATTACGTATTAATATTCGTCAGTAAAGTAAACAAACCGGCGACGCAGAGAAAGAAGAACTCGTGAATGACAAGACGTTTTAGCGGGCATTAGCATCGCCGTCGCGACGTCCCAGAGGCCTGCCGACGCACTCGGCACGCCACAGATATTATAATAAATTAAGCAGGGGCCGCGGCCTGATTACCTCGGCGCGCTGATATATCGCGACTGAGACCGGACTATAAACTACACTTATATCTGTGCTTTTAATGCGTCATGTAAACTTACAATTTATTACAACTCCAATATTAACGACCTAAAAAACTCGTTACACAATATAATTACTTTATAATGGAGTTTGCCATAATGAGATTTCGCGTGTAACTACCTAATTGTTAATAAAATGTTATAAATAATATATTAACATAGCAGACCGGTCGATATAAGATGTTCTGTTCGGATGTTTTACTACTATACTGGGTGTTTATTATTCCTTATTCATTATAGATAAATACAGTGTCTAACTTTTACTAGTTTGGATTCCTGGAATTTATCAACTAACGTGATATTTAATTGTAAGTTTGTGGTATTAAATTATAACATACGGAAATATTTTTAAATCAATTATTTATCCTTAATAACTAACTTTTATGATATATTTACTCAAGTCATCTACATATTGCTAGTCATAGCACAATGATTCAGTGTTCGCATGGTATAGCTTGTACAGAAATATATTGTTATAGCTTTGACTTATTTACTAAGCTTGCGTGCACAGTAGGGAGTAGCATTATTTGGCGCTAGGGGTAGGATTAGAAAAATTTGAAATTCAGAAATCTCTATGCATTAGTACATGATATATTTCTGTACAAGCTATACCTACGTTTCTTTGAGATTAGTTGATTCCAGCAATATTACTGTGTTACCATAATAACATCAATCTAGACTATTCTAAAATTGGGAATAGTTCTTTTGAATTACTGTTATAAACAAAAAGAAAGTATTAGGAAATTGTTTTCAACTGAGTTGTTTTTAAAAATTATAAAAAGAGAAAAAATGTGTACCTATGTTATACAGTGGTTATATTAATTTATTTGTTTGAAACATGGATCAAATCTAAATAAAGACGGTACATTAAAAATTAGAATAGAAATAATGTACAAAATGAAATGAGAACATGAATCTTAAAGTTTGGTAAAAATTGGAGTACTTACCCTTTTGTATTTGATTTATCGAATTTTTAGCGACCATAAATTAATTAAACTCAGATCCAACAAAATATACCAGTTGCTTTTTTGCTTATTTGAACATGACGTCATTAAAAAAATATCATTGATATTATAAATTAATCTTACTTGTAATGTGTATTTTTTTGTGGAAAACATCTCAAAGTTTTGAAATTAATTTACCAAAATTAAATTTATATTAAAGAAATATTAAGGAAAATTATCTTTAAATTAAGATTAAATTTGGCAATATATTCATTCAAAATTTTTATTTAATTTTGACAAAAATATTTAAAACCTAGATATACGCATTAGTAAAAATATAATGTTACTATAAAAATGGTAGCTATTTCTATGCGAAAAAGGATGTAGCAAACATTTTAGCAAGTACTTCAAAACAGCGTAAATTAAGTAAATATACTTATCATTATTTTCAACATAGGGTCAGATGGAGAAAAAATCTTAGGCTGAATCTCATCCATTAACAGGAATCAATTTAAATAAGTAAAAATAAATAATTATATAATTTAGTAATAATAATTTAACACAAATTAAGTTAAAATATGTGTTTAATGATACCTACTTATGCTTATATAAACCTCGTTAGTAACAAAACAACTTGTTCTATTTAAAATCTAATTTTAGTTAGGAGCGACGAAAATTCCAAACGGCTTTATATTTCCCCTCTGTTGGAATTGCCACATTAAAAATCCACTACGCTCCCATCAATTCAAAGTTTAAACACCCTGTATATATAAGCAGACATTGATTCGATGTCGTTGTCATCTTAGCTTGTCTGTCCGTGGGTCTTTACACACACACTCACAGACACACACAGACAGACTCGAGTACTCAACATCACGAAGGCTGTGGCCGCGCGATTAAAAAACGAGCAATTCGTGCGCTCCGCGGCTCACGCTGCAGATTACCATGCATTAAAATGAATAATTAGCATAGCTAATTATAATGTTATTAAGTGGTGATATATATGTTTCCAGTAATTATTCAGCCCACTCGGTCTAGCCGGAGAAGACTGAATAGTGTAGATATGGAAGCACTTGATTGATAACACTTGCACTCGGGATAAGTAGTTTTAAGTAACGTTTATAAACTTGAACGCTCGGAATATTCACATGTTTATACGATAGACGCCAGAAATTAACTTGGACTTTGCAAAGGAATTTTCTTTCAGACTTCTGAATTCTGGAAAAAAGGTATGTGGGTTTCCAAGCCTACGGCTTTTACAGAAATACTTATCGAATATAATTTTTAGTATATATAAGTTGTAGGAAAGTGATAATAATTATTAATTTTGATAGATTTATTACCTTTTAGCCAGAAATTAACATCGACTTTGTTTGCAAAGGAATTTTCTTTCTGGCTTCTAAATCCTGAAAAAAAGTTATGGGGGTTTCCAAGCTTATGGCTTTTAAAGAAATACTTATTGAATATCAATTTCTAGCTACTATATAAGTTATAGGAAAGTGATAATAATTGTTAATTTTGATAGATTTATTACCTTTTTATCGAAATGAAAATGTAACTCTTTTGAAACGTGCATTAAAATGCGTAATGTGTGACGCAAATTTGTTCGTGTAAGTTCGTTTTTTATCGTTCTAACTACAGATAAATTCTTCACTTTTTGTCGGATGGTCTCCTTTAGGGACGTTAAGGTCTGCGGCTTGTTGTGTTCCAAAAAAAGAAGAATGGAATGATCAAATTTGGCGATCTTGAAGATCAGTGCCAATCGCCAAAACTAGAGATCAAGCAGCCGAGACAAGCTTGCTGAAAAATGTCCACTGTCGCTCGTCGCTGTGTTGTTGCACCGTTCTGCTGGTACCACATTCGTCAATTTTCGACAGCAAGAAGTCGTTGATCATGGTTCTGTAGGATTCACCAGTCTTTTATTTTATCTATATACCAGTCACAATAACAGTGTTGCCGTAGCAGCGATATTCCCGACCAAACGGCTGATCCGGGGCCGGCCACATCTGCTACTGTCCCGTGTTGAGCCAGTCTCCTCGGGAGGAGCGTCTAGACGCCGCAGCGTTTGGCCAGTTAATACCACACAAAATTGACGTTGAGAAAAACCACCGACCTATTATTTGTCAAAACATTTTGACACAATTATTCCGCGTTCTTGAGGAATATAGCGATTTTTTTGTTTTATTACATGTATTTTACATCTGTTTATGTCACTAATGTCAAAGTGAGACGCCAGCTGTCAAAATGAAAGCAATATCCGGTAGGGTGATTACTTTTGCGTCACCTACTACAATAACTAGTATTCTATAGAAAATATTGAGAATGAAATTAAATGACGCTCAAAATTCTTGTAATATTATTCTAAATAGTGCCAAGCTTTGAATTATTTCTCTAAAGCCCTGTTCGCACAAGGATTCTTTGAAGATTCTACAAAGATTCTGAATCCTGGAAGAAGAAGTTTCAATTATTTAGAAGCAATCAAATTATAAATTCTTCTTTTGCAAGACTCATTGAAGATTCAATTTAGCGGCAAGAAAACTTATTCTTTTCCAGAAGTCAGAATCTTGGTAGAATCTTCAAAGAATCCTCGTGAGAACAGGGCTTTAGATTTATTTCATGCTAATGAATCCTGAGAAAAAATAATCTGTCAAATAGCAGTGCCGCTAAATTGAATCTCGTTCTAGTGAACATACTTAGTTCAAATATATTTAATTTTGATTTCAAATTGCTGTTCACTGAACTTCCAATCTATTTTACAATGAAGCAAGTTTGATTATGTCAAGATTTATTATTTTGTACGTAAAAATTAATTTTTGCATAATTTCAACTAAATTCAAAGCGAATAATATGTAGCGGAGTTTGTGTTTTTAATTATAAAAATAATGGAAGTATAAAAAATTATTGCATTAAAATTGCAATATTTTTATTCGTTCCAATTTAAATATGCTTGTATTTTTTATTGATTTTTAAATATAATCATATACTTTTTTGCACGATCAGGTATTATCTAGCATTTACTGGACCTGACTGGCTCTTTTTCAAATCAGTAAATAATTTGTACTATCCAGGAAAAATTTATAAACAAGTTGATTATTTTAGTTTTAAATAATTTTCATCTAAATAACTTTTTATTTAATATGTTGCATTTACTGTCATTTCTTAACAAGTTGAATGCATAATTAGTACAAGAAAATTTGTTTTTACACAAAAATGTTTTGTAAATGCAGTAGGCTATATATTAATATAACATCTACTCTTACTCGGGTAAAAAATTTATAAATTCTAATAGGATGGTTCGTGATTAATCAAACTCCGAGATTTCCAATGTCGCAAACCGCGTTTTAATATCTCACTTAGTTTTCGAGTTATCCTAATTTTTATCATCTCTAAATCTCAACTTCGAGAATGCATATTTCAAAACTAAGCACGATATCATACTGCGGTTTGTATTTTTTTCTCGGGCTTTAATTAAATTTTAACCAAATTTATACAATTTTAAATTTTTTTTTAAATTTAAAATTTTTGATCTCTCAAAATTTCGCTACCCTCGGTGTCTCAAAAATGATACGAAGCATAGATCTAATTTTGTTTCCTCCCGTCAAACTACTTCGGTGTACAAATTTTCAGCAAAAAATTTCAATGGGTACATTTTTTATGGCGGGTTTTCAAAATCATAAGATTTCTTAAACAATGAAAATGAAAATAAAATTAAGAATCTAACAAATTGATTCTTAAGGCCCATTCACAACAACAAAATTAGTGGCAACGATAGAATTAGTGGCAGTGGTTTTGGTAACAAAATTATAAAATTAAAGTCCAGCACCACTCGGCGTTCAGAATAGAAAAAATCTGACGTGGACACCACATGACTTCCTTGTACGCCTTGTGTGTTCATACTTTTCTTAATAACTAAAATGTAAAATAATATTAAAAATTCTTTTAACTTATTATACTAGTATACTCACAAATATATTTTAGTCATTTTATTTAAACTGCAGAAGAAGATATAAAGCATATTTTACTATTGTCACTGTCATGTCAAAATCATTTAAATTTTACGTAGTAACAAATGTTAATCGATCATGGACTACAAGATACCGAAATACTATAAATTATAAATATATACTTTAATTATTTTTAAATGATAGCAGATACAAAAATATTTATAAAATACCGATTGTAGGTAATAATCACATAATCTTTCATTTAAAATTAAAAAAATTGTCTAAAATTAAATATTTATCGAAATATTTTTAAAAAGTACTACTTCCGGTTTGTAGACTGAAACCAAAAATAGGAGGTGCACAACTAGATGCTATAACAGTCCTAAATACAAAATTTCAACTTTCTACGTCTAACCGTATTTGAGTTATGCGACACACATACGTCCGTCCGTCCGTACGTACGTACGTACGTACGTACGTACGTACGTACGTACGTACGTACAGACGTCACGTCGAAACTAGTCATAATGGATTCAGAAAAGGTCAAAACGGATATTTCCGTCAAAATCTGAGAACCGAAATTTTTCGCGATTACAATACTTCCTTACTTCGTACAAGGAAGTAAAAATTAGTGTATGGTAATAAATAGGGATATTTCATCAATCTTGTGTGAAATTCTAAAGTTGCCTATACTAGCTGTCATTCTGAACTGTTCTTGTATACGTTCGAAGATTATAGACAAAGATATACTTTCTAATTTCAATAAAGAATGGGTTTGATTTATATATTGCACATGCAGTCAAACATAACATAAACATCTTTCGGTTTCTGTCACTCATGGTAGAATTAGTGGCGAAGCAGTGGTAAAAGTTTGGAGCTTGCAAACTTGTACCATTACCACTACGTTACCGATACCGCTACTTCACCACTAGTTTTTAGAATTTTTCATATGAATGGTTCCTATTACAAACACAGTGTCAAACTTTTCTCTGCCACTACCGTTACTACTAATTCTACCACTGCCACTAATTTCTGATTGTGAATGCTACTTTATGGAAGTGTTCATAGCAACCTTAAATGAAAATAAACATGTCATAAACTCAGGGAAATGCAAATGTCATATATTTTACACAAGTTAGAAGCAAGCATAAATATCAGTGCGTCCAATACTATACACCTTTAAATTTTGTTACACAGGTTGAGTTACAGCCTGTATAAATGTGGAAGTGGAATTATTTAAAAAAAAATCTGCTGTGGCCATTACACGACCTCTCGCCTAATTCTGCTAATTCTACTAATCTAATAAATAGTTTTACTTACATTTTAATAGTTTCATGTTCATGTAATATGTAAACGATAATGTAAACCAAGATGCAAGCAAAATATGTCAACTGTAATGTCACTGTCATTATAATTCAAATTTTGAGTAAAAACAAATTTCATATCATGGACAACAAGATATTGGTACTTAGTTGCACTTTATTTTATTGCTAAATACTACCAGATTCAGCAAATTGTATTTAAAATTAACTGTACCCATAGATAATTATATTATCTTTTATTTTTAATTGCAAAAATTGTCATAAATAAATAATGTACCAATTTATTTAAGAAAAACTATATCAAGTTCCAAAAAGTACTACTTCCGGTTTGCGGATTTCTACCAAAAACTTATCCGGTGTTAAGATCCTTATTAAAACCTTAAATATGAAAAGTTATCGTGGACGAAAAATCGTCACATAATTCATACGTCCATACGTCCATACATCCATACGCACACACACACACACACACAGACATCATCGGGAAAATATTAAATTCGTATTCTAGAGACTCTGAAACGTGCTTATCTACTAAAAACTTATACTCGAAAATTTTGACCCATTACAATACCTCTCTTATAGAATATGAGGCGAGAGGTAATAGTTTTAAGAAGAAATTGCTTGCATAATTGCGTACAATACGTGTTTTATTATGGAAGCTGTGCACGAATCATTTATAATTTTATTTATATTTCTTATTTTCATAGCTGTAAATGAACATTTAGTGTTATGTGCGATTTTAAATATCCTTCATTAAAAAAGTTACCTATCAGAATTTGTCGCTAAAAATTGTATACCTACCCATACCCATGTATTTTTGCGTGAGGAATTCAATGGTGTTAATTTTATATTTATTTATTTGATATATTTTAAATTCATATTATCAATATCAACACAATATTCGTAAAAACAGTTTTGGTATCACTGATTTACGACACTAAAATCAAATAATATTTTTAACATAATATTCTTATGAGATGAATAGACCAAACCTGTCTAAACCTTGCTTACGCTAATCAACAGGAACCAATAATTGCAAGATCAGTTCTACGCGGTTTGTCGATGTGCATGTATCAATGTTTATAAGATAAAACTAATAATTTTGTGTGTATATTTTTATGTATTTAAATGTAGAAATGTCTGTAAATTGCGTGTAATTGAACTTTTTAATGCGTAAAATGATATAAAAATAATAAAGACTATTTTAAATTGAAAGTGTGGTGCCATAAGCGATTTAAAGACTTTCTGGGACACCTACACCATCGTCAGAGTACACCAAAGGTTCGCATTTTTATTTTATATAACATATCAACATACCTTAAGCTAGCAGGACCCATTGGACAGAATCACTTCAAACTATATGGAAAATTAACGACAAATTAACTATACTATTGACGAATTTGATACTCTATTATTTATTTAATAAATCATGGGCGTTGTCAACTGTTAGAATGGCAAAATAATAAGACTTATTCTAAAATTAAAATATTTTACAAAATTCAGTTTTTATTTTAGAATATACTCGTATAGTTCGGGACAGTTTTAGTAGAATTTCGGTAGTACACATTTTGAGATTTTTAGGAAAATCTATATTACTTACTTAAGAAATAAATTTAAATTTCTATACCTGAGCCCCTGAATTTTATAACAAATTATTTATTAAAATATTCCGTATGAGTGTACATTTTATTGTACTGAAAATGAACATATCGCAGCAATTATTTCTCAACAAATTAATTAATAACATAATAAGAATCTTAGGAAAATCGATGTTATTTAAGAAATACATTTAAATTTCTATACATGAGCCATTTTATAACAAATTATTGTATAAAATATTTCGTATGAGTGTACAATTTATTGTACTTAATATAAAAATAACGCAACTATTATTTAACAACAAATTAATTAACAATATACGAGAATCTTAGGAAAATCTATATCACTTAAGAAATAAATTTAAATTTCTATTCTTGAGCCCCAGAATTTTTTAAGACTGTGTTCAAAGTGTCTGAAATTTAAAGCATAAAATCTTGGAAACAATTGCACTTAGACATAGAGAGCTACGGTTTTAAAATTTGTATTTAGTATTCAAATATCTATGACACTATATGTGACATTTTCTTTATTGTTTATTTTTTAAATAATAATAATTAAATTACTCGAGTATTACAAAAATAAAGATTCTCTTTACAAAGAGCGTATTATAGTTATAATATATAAATATGCTTTTGAAAACAGTAAAAATTTGTACGAATAAAAAAATATAAACATATTTTTATTTAATACATAAACATTTAAAAAAATGTTACATACAGTGACATAGATATTTTAATACCTACTAAATTTGAAATCTCTCTCTAAGTGCATCAATAGTTTTTCAAGATTACAATGTTTATTTCAGACACTTTGAACGCGATCTGAACAAATTATTGATTAAAATATGGGTTTACATTTATTGTCCTTACTTAATAGTATAATAATATCGCAGCAATTAATTATAAACATCTGAGAATCTTAAGAAAATCTATCTCACTTAAGAAATAAATTTAAATTTCTATACTTAAGCCCCTGAATTTTTTAACAAATTAATTATTAAATTACGCCGCATGAGTGTACATTTTATTGTACTTAATATGAAAATATCGCAGCAATTATTTATCTAATAACATAATATGATTCTTTAATCACAAGTGAAAACATTTTAGCATTTAGGTACCTTCTTACATTGATATTAAACATTTAATTCGCATTTCTACAGATTATGTTACGTTATATTTTTATTTTGCAACTTGTAGATAATTTATTAAGTAGCACGTATTCTGATAATCTCTTTTGAGGTTAAGATTTAAGACCAGTTTTTTCCATGAGTAATGTCCATTGTACGAAGATATGTATCATGGTAATTTTGACATTCTCTGATCATAATTGCGAAATGACTTGTGCTTTGTGCATAAATATGGTGTCAAATGATTCATAAGAGCTGCTAAGAATGGTCTTGATTTATTAGAAGTAGATCTGCGTTGGGTGTTGATTTAAATAATTAAACCTAGTTCCTTATATTTTATAATCGTATAATGTTAATGAGGTATTGTTTCGTATTTAAATGCTTTGTGTTTTTAAGATATAAGAAATTCTAATTAGCTATGATTTATGGTAATTATAATTAGCGGCAGTGGCGTGGCCACGTTTATTTATAGAAAGTCCAGAAAAATATGGAAAAATTTGCTAGTACAATAGTTATCGTTTCTACACAGGAATTACGAGTAATTTTACTAAATTATTTTACGGCTCAAGTTATATTTACTTGATTATTTCATGAATGTCATAGTTACAGTTTAAGAATCAAAATTTCAATATCAACAAAGGGTAACCATAACCATGTACCTAACTGTAATTACACAAGAGCTTGTTATTTTGCCGGATAAATTTCTATTTGTATTGTAACTTAGCAAATTGAAAATAAATATTGTTTAATAAAATCACGACAATTAATAGTATATTATATATTGAGGGACTAAAGTGCATGATTTAATCCTGAGGGTGAAGTTTATTTCACGAGCCGAAGATGAGGGAAATAATCACCTGAGGGATTAAAGATACTTTAGTCCTGTGGTATATACGTTATTTTTTGCACTTCATCCTCAAATGAATGCAAAATAGTTTAAAAGAATACACATTTTGCAATTTTAACAGTAAATTTTATGACAAATATTTATATTGTTACCATAGATACTCTGTAACAAACAGCACGTATTTACTTGACAACGGGAATAATTAATTCAATTTCTTGACAACGGGATTAAATATGAAAAATAATCCCTTGGGATCAAATTAAGAACCTTAGTCCCTAAAAATAAAGACTAAAGAAGAGTTTTAGTCCCGGAAGTGCAAAAAACAATTTTTCGAGTCAAATTGCTGTCAGGTGACAAGGTTGAGATGTCAAACAGAAATTTATTCGGAGGGAATAAAATGCACGAGTGTAATTTATCTCTTTTGGTTCTTCTCCACAAATATGCCCAAAATCTAATCATTTCGCTGACAAATATTGGAAATATGAAGCAAATGACATTTTGTTTGGTTGCTAAGAAAAAGGTAAATAAAATTTTATCACTTGCATAACAAGTAACCTTCATTTTTATCCGCTGTCAAAACGATAATTTTATACAGGAGTGGAATTATTAACTGTAATTACACAAGAGCTTTTTATTTCGTCGGATTAATTTCTATTTGTATTGAAACCTTGTTGCCTAGCAATTTGAAAATCAAAATTGTTTAATAAAATCACTCCACCTACGGTGTCGTGATTTTATTTTAAAACAATTTTTCGAGTCAAATTGCTGTCAGGTGAAAAGGTTGAGATGTCAAACAAATTTTTTCGGAGGAAATACAATGCTCGAGTGTAATTCAACGAGATAAATTAACGACTCTTTTGGTTCTTCTTCACAAATATTCCCAAAATCCATTCATTTCGCTGAGAAATATTAGAAATATGAAGCAAATGACATTTTGTAGTGTTTTGTTTCGTCAGGTTGCTAAGAAAAAGGTAAATAAGGTTTTATAACTTGCAATAAGTTATCATTTTTTTTATTCGCTGCCAAAGCGATAAAATTGTGTTCTGTATATGGTTTACTTTATACAGGTGTAACCCAACTATAGTGTACCAAAATTTAAAGGTGTATATGATTATGAATCAAAAAGAAATTGAAACTCGCTAATTAAAAAATGGATCCAAGCAAATGAGACCTTCTGTAAGTACCAACAAATTTCATTTTTTTTCTGTTTGTAAAATAATTATTACATTAATATAATTACGCTAATAAATACTGCATAACTATTGTTTAACGTTTTTTGTATTTAAATATGATAACCCAGTGGTACCCAAAATGATATTTTTTTTGCAAACTACTGTTAATTTTACGAATTTCAATAAAATTCTTTTTGATTCATGATCGCGCGTCCAATACGCGTCCCTTAACTTTTGTTACTCAGGTTGGGTTACACTAAGTATAGGAGTTAGAGCAAAAAATTACCTTATTTGAATAAATAGTGCATTCTAAATAGTCAAATAGTTGTGAAATAATCTCTCATTAATTTTACAGTATCTGTACATCTGTAGAAATATCGATTTGAAAATAATAATTCATCGCATCAACATAATAAAAAGAAAGAACTTTAAAATAAACTGATGTTCATTGTAATTTGAAAACAAAGAAAATAATACTGTTATTATAGCATGTCAGAAACATGGATAAAAATATAAATATAGTCGTTATGCTTTGGTAATGATTTATTAATATGCATAATACGATATCGTGTCAAAGTCGCGTTCTACTCGATAGCGTTGAGAGCAAATGCACTTGTTTCAAACGAAAATAACTCATGGTAATTTTAAACATGTGTGAAATTAAGACATAATAACAAAAAAGATATTAACTTCAGGCAGAGAACATGTTTTGAAATCGTAAACAGAGTAATCTTGGCACTTGGCTGCCTTTCAGAACAAATATTACAAACAAAATACACATTATTGTTATAAAATTGGCACACTTCGTTCACACTTAATGCACTGTAGACTGTAACATCTACTAAATAACTTAATTATTACTGCCTCAAAGTGCTTGAGCGTCATTTACATTTCATTATTATTAACTCTTGGTTCCAAATTGAAATTTCTATTCATGAATACGCAGTTATATAAAATTATAAGAAACTTAATCTCTTGTAAAATTTTCTTTAACTTTCTGCAACTCAGATTTTAACGTATAAATTAATTACAAACTTTATCTTAAAGAAATAATTGCTAATTAAATAACCTTTTTCATTTCTAATATAAAAATTAATAGTCCAAGCTAATTAGTAGGATACTTAGTTTTTTAAAACATTTTGTTACTTATTCAAAAACCAATATCTGCCATCTACCGGCTAAAAAGATAAACAGTTCCACGATTCTAGAAACCTGTTTATCGATCTGAAATAGCACGGCATACTTACAACGTTCTTGCTAATTTTAAACGAAATGCATGCACACTGCTTACCTGTTTTGATAATATTACTATCAGATAGATCATCAATAAATTCAAATAGTTTTTCTTCAAATCTTTGGCTTGGAAAAAGCACAGCATTTCGACGCGATGCATATGAGCACTAGCGGCAATATTGCAAAGCTTCTAGTTCGACGTTATGCTGCAAGATGGCAGCACGAGGCTTAAAATTTGCGCAAGAGTATCAGGAAACAGCAGGAATATTGTTTACTAACAGTTAATTACGTATTAGGTTCACTTAACTTTTTTGTTTGGTATTGTTTTTCGGCATAATTTTACAAATAAAAGAACACACAATTAAATAGTGCTGTAATGATAAATCATATTTATTTTTTGTGGGGTGCTCTCCACTAGAGTTGACGGCTGGTAACCGAACACACGATCTATACCGTGACTCACAGTATGTGAGGTCGCCAAATACAAGTCTTAAGAACCCAGTTAGTTTTTGGAAGCAATCTCCAAACCGGAAGTAGTACCTACTTTCTGAAATATTTTGATAAATGTTGACAAGAAGTAACGCCGCCGACTTCGTTGAATAATAAAATTTGTAAATGGATTAAGCGGCAAGATGAAAGGGCATGAGATAATAAGGAAATACTCATATAGTAGTTATTTGTATTTATTTCCAATATTTCGCTACAAATTTTGGTGCTTCATCAGGGAAACTAAAACAGTTCCAATGTAAATTTTGTACAGCTAGCATTATTAAATTGATAATAATAATTCTTGAATTTTCAATTTTGCAAGTTCCAAAAGTAAAATAGATCAAATTAAAATTTCATAAATAATTAATTTGCGCAATACTTTTTATTTAAAATGAAAGATTATATTATTATTATCTACAATTTTTAGCATTTTATAAATTGTTCTGTCAAAGTACTTTAGGAATTAAAGTATTATTTATAATTTAGAATATGAAACTTCCATCATCAAAATTAAAAATAAAATATTGTACCTATATTCTTATGATGAATTTGATTAATAATAATTGAAAACAAGATTTTCTTAAAACTTTAGGGGGGGCGGGGTGTTGTTGAAAAGAAAATCAGTACATTCAGTACAGAGTACATGTAAATATCATTACAAAATATCTTTCAAATCATTTATCTAATATTCAGTACTGTACTGACAAAATTAGTATGAATGGTCATTCTACAATATGTTAAATACCTACTTGAAAATTTTTTGCGAGAAGGAAAAATTACTGGAATTCATTCAAGGTTTGAATTATTTATTTCCTTATTCTGTTAAAAAAAAATAAGAGACAAAATCTTTTAATGGTTAGGGTTGCTGTCCCCCTGTAATAGTATATTCTACAACGATGCTATAATGTAGGCTATTATTCCTGCTGAAGATGTTTACAACACGAGCGAGCAAAGCGAGCGAGGGTTTTAATCATCTGAGGGAATAATAGCCATTATAGTGAGTTGTATAATGTACTTTGTCTACAACAAAATATTACTTACCTACATGATTTTAATAAAATAAATACCAATACGCAAAAATGTCAATTCTCATAGTTACATCATTAAATATTGCAATGTTTAAAAAAAATAATTTGTACGGATAAATTGATTCAGATTCAAAGTAATTTTCTGATTGATGCAGAAGAGGGAATACCTACTGACTATTATGTTTTGCATGATTTATATAATGGCATTATGCAGCAAGTAGGAAACATTTAATGTTATACATTAGTCGTAGATAAAATATATTTGTCTATTGGAGAAAACAAACAAAAGTCAAAATTTTTATATTAATATATTTTGTCTTATAAAATAAATTATCACAAATTACACTATAGTACAAACACAGTGCATGATCCGTCATCGAAAACAGTATAATTTCCAATCACAGGTGGCTATTAAATAAGGCTTGACAAAGGCACATCAGAATACAACACGCACACAAACACATAAAAACTAATTACAATAACAACAACAATTAATTCAATTGTCACCAAGGTCGCCACATGTGGTCATTGTTCGCGTCTCCCTGTTGATCGCCACCGGAAGCCGAAGAGAATCGGTCATCCGGGTTTCCGGAGGAACTGGTAGTGGACACGTCATCGAGAGAATATCTCGCGTATTTACTTGTCGATGGTTGTGGATCCTGATTGGCCAGAACCAACAACCCGTCCGAACTTGATCCCTCGTACGTCCGTTTTCGACTGATTCTTTCGCATTCTTTTGCAGGTGTGTTTGGTTTGTCCGATGTAATAACTGATAAAGGTTCCATTGATTTATTCTGAAACACTTTATAGTTTTTTTCTGGCTGGTAAATGGGAACAGATTTGTATTCGATCTTTAGACCATATTCCGATTTGTTTGACTCCGGCGAATAAGATGTTGACGATACATGGAATTGTTGAGCTGGACTTTGCTCCACTACGGGCTTAAAAGCGTGCAGGTTTGAACCTGGTGGGGTCGGAAAAGATATAGTTACTTCTTTGGGAGAAGGCGTTCTAGGTTTTTGAAAACTTTCTGACACTTGGTGATCGTCAAAACTTGTAGTAGAAGACGCCGGACTTAAGGGGGGGCTTGATAAATGTTTTGATGGTTTTACAGTAGTAAACGCACTGGTATTCGAAGATCTTTGAGTTGTTTCTGTGGTATAATTATTAAAAAACGGTAGATTACTGCTGTTCGGAACCAGTAGCGCAAGTTCTCCAGTTGGCAGTCTACTAGGAATAAGTTGTATTCCAGGAGGAACTTGAATCCTAGTAGCATTTTGGTTATTGTTTACATCCCCATTGATTCCTGTTGGTTGGTTTCCTTGCTGAATGCTTATCGGGATGCTGTTGCCAACCCCAGAGAAGCTAAAGGGGGCAGGTTGGGGTTGTGGCAACCCTGTAACGCAGTTGTTTAGGTGGGCAACCAATCTTTGCTTCACTCCGGTCTCCACTCCGTCCATCGTTCCGATGTAGCGGCTGACTTCTCCGGCGCACTCGTTGAAACCTGTTTTGAACTTGTGGAGGACCGTCGGGTCTGTTGCCACGGCGACGGCTAATTGTTGACGCTGCAGACTCTGGAGATGCTTCACTGTCATCTCTAGGATGTCCGCTTTTTCTAGCTTGGAATGTCTGGCCGGCTGTAACAAAAGAGATTCATTATGGTTTAATTGAATAATATGGTTCGCCACTTTGGAATCAAATGAAATTGAAATATTTCAAGCACGATTAAAAAATAATTAGGTTTACCGACAGGCCACGTTTTTCATTGACAACCCCGGTCATAGTTCATAGGTGTTTCTAGGGTTTCTAGGTGTCTCTGCTGGTCACTGCCGATAGACAGTCATTCTGCCACTTGCTGTCATTGAATAGTATTTTTTAAATTTAATAATTTGTGCGTTATATAGTGATATAGAAATATATGTAAAATACAGGGTGTTTCTTTACTTATAGATCAAACTTTAAGGATATGTAACACGTTCTACTGATAACGGAACAAAAAGAATATTTTAAAAATTCGCAAAATTAAGGGTGGTTTACTTAAAGGAAACATGTTGAGTACCACTGGTTTCATAGCTGTTTGTGTTGTTTTATGCAAATATTAACAAAATGTGCGTAATTATCTAATCCAACTCTGATATTGTGTAATGAAGAAATTTAATTAATTTTGTAATGAAACCAGTGGCACTCATCATGTTTTCTTTAAGTAAACCACCCTAAATTTTACAAATTTTTGAAAAATTCTTTTTGTTCCTTTATCAGTACGTGTTACATATATCCTTAAAGTTTGATCCATAAGTACAGAAACACCCTGTATATAGTACACGTAAGCTTATTAGTATATTAAAAAGTAAACGGTAAATATTGCTGTGTAAATAATGAACAGTGTTTCAGAAAAACTGTCAATGTAGATATAGATTATTCGTTCGTGTATTTGGTGATATATGCGATCAGTGTGTCTCAGTTTCTTGGCCATATCAGATTTATTTTATAGGTAAGCAGATAAACACTCGTCAAACAAATTTTTGACATTTATGAAAATTTAAAATGTCATTTTTATTATTTTTACCTCTCGCCTAGAGAGGTATAGGGATCGTGAAAAAATTCGATATCGAGATTTTTGTCAATAAGCACGTTTTAGCACCTTTAGAACCTATTTTGACTATTTTCACGATGATGTCTGTGTGTGTGTCTGTGTGTGTGTCTGTGTGTGTGTATGTGCGCCTACTATAGTCTTTCGTTCTGATTCATTATTTCAAATTCTACTGAACATAAAATTCTAATATTTTGCAATATACATTTGTATTATGTTAATGAAGAGCTGATTAGATTTTGGTAAAAATCTGCCAACCGGAAATGGTATTTTCTTGAAGCATTTTAACATTTTTTGTAAAAAATATATAGAAAATTCTGCGATAGCTACAATTTGTCATACGACATTTCAAAGAACAAATTATATCTTACAATATTTATTTAACATCTTGTCTATATCTCTTACCAATAAAGGAAAATTATATTTCAAAGATATATAATTTTACCTACAACGATTTGTAAATCACAATATAGGAAAAAATTAAAAACAAAAATGAATATGTCAATGTGACAGATGAACAGACGTATGCACAATTTCTAAAATATTTGTGGCACCATTTTAAAAGAAATGTAAATATTATTAACTGAACATAATGTAATAAGGTAATAATAAAGTTAAATTTTTATCTATAAAGAGCTAATTAAGAACTAAGAACTAAAAATTATTTTCAAAAAGTTTGTAAATTTATTGCCTAACTAAAACCAAATTCACATAAATTACAGTGTTAAGGCGAGAGGTCGTGTGCTGGCCACAACAGATTTTTTATTTGATATATTTAAGATTGGAGGAGTAGTAACGTTCTGGTAATATGTTTTATAAATAAGAAATATCGTAATACCTCTACATACGCCAGAACTCTTAATTTATAAAGTTACATTTTTGTAACTCAACTTTTTATACTTGAGGAAGCCTAATCCGGCCACTTAGGACTGGCGGACTGGACATTCCATCTTCAGTAGATATGCAAGACCCAAGCCCTTCAATTTCACAACTAATAAAATGTCCACACTAATTTAACCGCTACCGCAGTCTAATTTTTATTAATATCACACCGTAATAATTATTTATGCGTTACTTTTCCATAAACAAAGCGCATTGTCGTGTAAATTATACATTTATTTCTCTTGTTCTCACCGATGAGATCTCTTATTCCAACCTAACATGAAATTTTCTTATCGAATTAATTATCTTTATATTATTTATAATTAAAACATCGTCTATCTTGGAAAAAGAGACAAAAAGTGAGTTTGTAGAAATCTGTAGAGGGTAATAAATAGTGAATTTTCCACGGATATAAACAAACGAACCCAGAATTAATTTGCTTCCGGCGAGGTAGCGACCGAGGCTGCACCATAACCCCTCCCCCCTATCATGTGGTCATTATTTGGGCCGGAAAGTGTTTAGTGTGGGAGTGCGGATTTCTCAGGCCTCTTGCTGATCTCAACGGCGAAGCCTGGTACATCCTTCCTCATCCATCCAAAAGTCAAATCGTCCTATTTAATCTTTTCGTAAAATTTGTAACTCAATGATAATTTGGTACCTAATAGATAATATTTCAGAAAAGTGTTTCAAATGTATGTCGTACGATTCATTTTATTGATAATTTGATTGTAACTTTATTGTTGTTCGTAATAAGGACTACTGATTAAATTTCCGATAAGCACTATTTCTGCGAAAATCTAAATTTTCGACAAAACAAAATTGTGACTTTAGCAGTTATCAAAAACCAGACAGTAAATATGCATTTTGTTCTTGTGCAAGCAATTTCCTGTATGTACGAGTATGAATATTGTAGAATTTTTTTCTGGTGTTAAATGGCCACCTCTAGTAAATTAACTCTAAGTCGACCGAAAATTTGTATCAATCTTTACAACCAAAATTTGGTCATATATGACTCTTAGTATTATACAGAAAAAATTGTTATACAGTTCTTTAGTTATAGGAAAATTATATTTTGCTAATAATTATACATTTATTTTAATACCAAAAAGATATTGTACATTAAAAAATAGTTATATAAAATATATTTTATTTGCCGTCTTCATCGCGCAAACATCTAGCGCATGTAAATGCTTGGGTTGGACAGCTATTAGGACATAATAAGTTTGTTGCAAGTAGAACACATTTTTGTGATTTAAAAATAAACAAAGTTCAAAAAATAATTTTATGCACGGTCATATCATAATTTGACACTTATACACGAATTTCTTTGTCGTAAACGTCACTTTATAGCCCACGAACCACTTTATAGCGCAGTGCGCCATAAAAAACGTCAAATTAATGCAAACAGTTTAGTTTTTCAATTTTTCTCATATAAACTAACTACTAACTAACTACTTACATTTAACATAGATTATCTTGTAAATATTTAATTCAATAATAACAACTATGACATTTAGATTTTTGTTTATTTTCGGAATTTTTTTGGTATCTTAGCAACAGTCAAAGAATTTAATAATTATTTTTGGTAATTTGAACAAGTAAATTATATAAATTAATTTATTAGAAAATATTCAACTGGGCATAAAGTTGGGTATGTACCACGGGCGTAACTTGCTTTTATAACTCTTGACGTGTTTTTAGCCCTCGGCTGACGCTCGGGCTCAAAATCACGTGTCAAGCCATAAAAGCTTCCTTACACCCTTAATACATAAATAACTATTATATAATAAACAATATTGTTCTTTTTGATGAATACACAGAAGGGCACAATATAAATAGCTATAATTATTAAACAATTACAAAAAGACCCCTAGTAAATTGGTTGACCTAGGGTTAATAAAAACGACTGTCGGATGAGCGTGTAAGGACGGTGCGGCTGCCGGCACTTAGCGGCGGGTTGAAAGGGCCGTCTCAAGTGTCTGGTCAGCGGGGTCTGCCCCCTGTCCCCCGCAGCCGCCGCCACTGGCGGTCTGCAGCGCTAGGGGCGTGGGAACTCGCCACCGACCGCCCGCACTTGTGTTCAGAACAGGCGAAGGCGAAACTAATGAGCTCGACTACGCGGTTTCCTAGGACGCATTCCGATATTCCGAAAACTCTAAACGCGCAAAATGAGTTATTGTTATTGGAAGTTTTTATTGGAAATAAATGAGAAGTTTCGAGGAATTTTAAAACCAGAGACGACAGGCCATCGGGAAATCGGGAAATTCCTGAGACGCCGGGATGCTTGCGGAGTCGGTAATAATTTTATCTGTTTGATAATACCGGGTGTAGACTAAATTTTAATTTCACTCTATGTTTTTCCTATTGATTTTAGAGGCAAACTGTAAATACAAAAGATGTTCGGAATAAAAAACGGCATTCAACGAGTCCTTATTTATTGATATGACGTAAAAATTAAATTTGCCTTATTTGGGTTGTTTAAAGATTTGTAGCAAGTCCTACTCAGAACAGAGTTACCAAATAAATATAAATAAATATGTATGTATTGATAATACTAATTTTGGCCTTACACTTTTAAATGCAGAAATGGCTGTATTATAAAAAATTTCAAATTGAAATTTAATATGAAGAATCATGACTTATTAGTGAATCAATAAATGCAAATTATTAATTGCAGTGACATCAATTAGCAAAACTTGGATCTAATTTTTATCATTTAATAATCCATATTATACATTGATTTATGCACAGAAATAAAAAAATTCTTTTGAAATCGATAATATAATATATTAGTCGGAAGACGGGTATAGAGAGATTTTTTAAACAGTTAACCCTGTTGACTGTAATAATTTATGTAAAACTCGCATTTTTAGTAATTTTAGAAACGATTTACAAAATATGAGGTCATCGATTTCAAAACCAAAGTCACAAAAAGATTTATTGTAACATGCTTTTTTGCTTTGAATTTGATAGCAAGAGATGGGCCTTAAGGATATTACTATACTATATATTAATTTAACATTAAACTAAACACGATTAAATTTTTCGCCTGTAGCGCATATTTTTTCTATAGCGTCTGAGCACTTTTCCATAATTTAAAAAAATCCAAGTATGGCTCATTGATATATTGATATCCTTACGAGAATTACTTGCTAAAATACAGCTGCAGAAATAAATTAGTACTATTGTTTAATTTTAGAATAGACTCATTAATTACAGTAAACTCTAGCTATAATGCATATTAAACTATTTTGATTTAGTAATTGAAAATCAAAGTGGAATGCTAATGAATTAACATAACTGTAGCGATGTTACACTAATTTCATTTTGATGTATATCCATTTAATTTATGTAATGGTTTCAATTTTCAATCAAACCGAACATTAACTTCATATTATTAAACACAATGTCACATCAATTTATTTTACTCAAGAAGGGTATCAGGATCTTTATTAAGTTCAGTTCAATCAATCAAATTAACTGAGTATGTGGGACTCATGAAGGGTATTGATTGTTTATTTAGTTCAGTGTTAAAAGCCCCGTCATTTAGAAACCGGCTGGGCGTTTTTTAAAACGACTGATTTTATAATTAGCCTGCAACATATAATATATTAAGCCGTGTTTACACAAGGATACTTCAAGGATTCTTTCAGCTGAATTTGGAAAAAAATTATCCTTGCCTAATTGACCTATCCTGTTGACATGCTCAATTTGAACAATTTATTACGCAACAGGCTTGAAATAAATTAATAAAATCGTTTTTCGGCGTTTGACATTAGAAGTGCTGTTTTTTGACAGTTGACAATCAGCAAAGTGTCACTTTTGCTGCCTAGGCAGCAAAAATAGTAAAAAAAGCCTAGGCAGCAAAAGTAATTGTTACTATGGTGAATCAATAAATTTTACATTATTAAATTCATCAACATACCTAACCTATTTTGTTTTTTCATAGCAACTGTCAACATATACACATAGCATAGCATAGCATAGCTAGATTCATAGCCTTGGCTGCGCCTCGTCTATGAAACTCTAACCGCGGCAGCAAATCTAATATTTTTTTGCCTATAGTTAAACAAATAACTATTTAAAAAAATTGAAATTAATCTGTCCCAATACGCGCGCATCACCAGGATTGGTCTATTGACGTCACTTCCTTTTGCCACAAACATGCGCACAGCGTACTGCACACCAGCTGCTGTCTCCCTCTCACAATGTTACTTTGTGTCTATCGCACTCACTTCTTCTGACAGGATAGGTCAATTGCCTGTCACATAGCGGCGGCGCTAAATTGAATCTTCAATGAGTCTTGGAATAGAAGTGAATTTTTTTATTGAGGAATTTTTAAATAGAATAATATACAGTCACATCTAGCTATAGGTACTTAATTCACATTAAACGATTTGGATTTACTAATTGAAATCAAATTGAAATGCTAATGAATTAATATTATGGTAACAGTGTCACACTACAATAAGTTCATTATGATGTTTTGTGTGTATCCATTTAATTTATGTAGATAATGATTTAAATTTTCAAACCGTACATTGCTTCAATTCTGTATTAACGTTTATATTATGACAGATCATGCGTTGCAACACCGTATAATTAATTTTTAAGAGCGTAATATAGGGACGTTGCGCGCAGCAAAAACATGCTTTTGAATGGGGAATGAAATTGAGACTAATTTTGGTCGGATCGAATTAATTTTTTTTAATTTAAAGATAAAGATGAGCTCCACGTTCATTAAGTGTTGAAATATTAGTTTTATTTTTTGTTTCAACTTTACAATGCCATAAACTTGTCATAACTTGGCTAACTTCACATAACTGTTACTCAGTAACTCTACAAAAATTGCAAATTTCAACACTAGACGGAACTAGATTGAACTTCTATCTTTCAAATGAACCCTTGTTTGAGATGATATGTTCATATTTAGTACCAATTTTGATCCCTCTACGAGAGCGCGTTCCCTATTGCTGCCTTTGTTCGACACACTAAATCTGTAGGAATCTGTCCTTTGCTCGCGGACAGCAGCATTCGGATCTTAATAGAAGAATGGTTCTTTTAAATCTCAAGTAATGTGCAAATATTTTTATGAATTTCGAACAAATTATTTTTGCTTTGCTATCAATACATTAAATAATATCCCTGATTTGTTTGTCAATAATTTTGAAGCACTCTCTATAAACAATAAAGCTAGATTCAGACCAACCCAATTATAAGTATAAGTGCTAAATGAACCAACCAGCGCTTCCACAAAATTCCAATTTCAATTATAAGTGCGAACGTTGAGCGCTGGTTGGTTAAATTAGCCACTTACACTTATAATTGGGTAGGTCTGAATCTAGCTTAATAAAAAAGCAACAATTATGTCATTGACTCTAACTCGAAAAAAACTCATAACCTTCAGCAATAAATCACGCGTAATTCTATAGTAATCTATCATTGCAACTTGTAACAATAAACGGTAAAGTACATCGCGAAGCTTCACGTGAGAAAATCCAGCGAAAAAACTGTGTGAACTTGATATTTTCTCTCGTATCCGGTGTTATATTCTTAAATCCCAAACCACCTGTTGAAGAGCTAAGCTACCTGTTGATATATGACAACAGAAAGAAAAAGATCCTTACGTCTTTTTTCATCGCGTCCAGAATCAAAGTCTTCAGCTCATTCAGGCAGTGGTTTATTCTTGCTCGTCTTCTCTTCTCCATTATTGGTTTGTTATTCTGAAAAAAAAACATTCATTAAGTGACAGTTTAATCTAGTGTTGTGAATGTGATGAAAAATACTTGAAATATCAACTATAACTTCTAGTACATACGTTAAGGCATACAGTTTGACTTGTGTTGATTTTTTTTTTCAGACATTCGTACAATTAGGGCGAATTAACTTTCAAGGTCCAGTATAAGTACTACCTACTACTTGATTTAAAAACTAGGAGGAGCGATTTGAAGTTGTCTGCTGAGCCATTTTCACACTGTGCTGTTTTATACAAAATCACAATAAAGCAATAAACCAAAAGACCACAGTATAGTGGATTTAAGACCCAAATAAAATTAGATTTATTTATCTATTATACAATTTTAGTTAAATTAATAGGTGCCATATCATTAATAAGAATGTTAATAGTTACTTTTTATTTACATTATAGAGCGGCAGGTTTTATTTTACAACAGGAGGTTCTGTATTAAAGTACGACGCGAATCGGAGTGCTTTAACAAAACTGAGCGATGTACAAATACAAATATAACTTTTTAAATTAATTAAATTATTAAAATTCCCAATTTTGAGTGTATAAAGAAATGAGTAAGGTAAATAAAACACATTAATTAATGTTGAATACAAAATTACCCAATTTTTGAGGTTATTCTTGTAAAATGAATTTAAAAATAGAGTGGTGGTGTCATTATGATTTTCTTACCGAATTAATCCGGAAAGAATTTATGCAAATGTGAGATTATAAGTAAAAAGTACCAAAATGTTACACAAAATATCAGTAACATTAATTTTATCTTAAATCTGGAAATACGTGTTTTAAATTTTGTATTTCAGGCAGATTATTTTGGGAGGCTAATTTTCATTCTGGGGGGCTACGCCCTTTAGACCCCTCCAAGTTGCGCCTATGTTTATCAGCTGTCAACTCTTATGTACTCATAGTTTGTTTATGGAAAGTACACTACCAGTATTTCAGTACAGCCGAAACGAGAAATTTCTCGTCTCGTCTCGAAATTACGAAACGAGAACCTATAAATTTCTCGTCTCGAATTTTCGAGATGAAGCGAGGATTCAAAATTACGAGACGATAAATAGTTCTTGAGAATTCTCGAAGCTAAAATATTATTCTTTTCGAAAATGTCAAAATATTTTTATTTCTAAAACAACATTCATAAATTCACTCGTTTCTTTTCAAATATGGCAACAATTTTTTTTCGAGAAATTGAGACGAGACGAGAATCGAGTTAGACGAGAATTGAACAGCCGAGAAATGAGCGAGACGAGAATATTTAATATTCTCGTCTCGAAAATTTAAGACTACAGTTAAATTATTAGAATTGGTACCTGACGGGATTCGAACTTAGTTGACAAAGTGACAGTTACATAACACATACGGCTATCCCTCAAAAAATTAGCTAAATTTAAAATGACAGCTGTCAAAAAATTTTGAAATTCTTGTACGTTAACAACAGACACTATCATTTTCCGATTTGTTTCAGTACAGATATTATTTAAACCAAAGCACAAAAACAGTAGTGTAATAATAGTCGTAGATTACTGTCAAAAGATATCAACAACTGAGTACTTACCCGTCTCTGTTCAGCCTTAGACATAGACGACTGATTAGGCCTTTGTTCGTACTCATCTTCACTGATCGGCATTTTGTAAAATAAAATCCAAGTAGTCACTGTCACTAAGCACTGTCACTACAATCGCATCGAAGAAGCGTGGCTGTGTGTCCACGGCAAACTATCGCACATACTGATAGCGACCGACATTCCTGTGAGCCGTGGGATTTTCCCCCTCCACTGGGAATCCACCCCGCATGGGAGCGGTAAACAGACCCTTACCTCCCCCCTCCAGCGGATAAATTACTATACACAATTTCAGAAGTTCCCACACGTATGAGAATGCCGGCGGAGTGGGGATTGGGGCAGCAGGACCAAGAGAGACGAGGATGGCGTGTGTGTGTGCTAGAGAGAGGGAGGGTAACCCTTACCTGCGTGGACAGATCGTCACCCCTGATGAATGCTATTGAATTTCGGGTGAATGTTTACTTGAGTGAAACTCTTTCTGCTGCTGGACATATGATTTGAATGGTTCGCATTGAACTTGCTTCATTCAATTCTTTGTTGAAAATATAGTTATACTTGAAATACAGTGTGGTTCCCATATATGTTAATGGCATAAATACAAATGCTTGACCTACATTTTTTCCAAATACAAAATATTCTCGATTTCATTCTTTTAAGTTGATGCAAACTGTAAAAGTGTTTTTTGTTACTTACTTGTAAACGGCATTAATCACTCTCTAGATTACCTTTGAAAATTAATCTTTACAAGTTACTAACTTGTAAAATTGACTTAAAAATGTTGCCACAGAAATACTTCCAATTCTTATGAGAAATCATATAAGACAATTTTTGACAGAACAGATTTTGATTATAATTTTTATTTTGATTTACAAATGAGTAACAAGTAAAATGTTGTACAATACACGCAAGGTTACTGTTTTATTGCTTCAAGAGGGTGATAGGCTCGCCGGTCATTATCTCCTTTCAGCTAGTGATGCAGACGAAATTTCTCGTTTCGTCGAGACAACAGACGAGACTGGTTTTTGTAAAAAAAAGTTCGAGACGAGATTACAATGTAGAGATTTTCGAATCTCGACATTTTCGTCGAAATTTCTGGTATTTTTAAAATTGTTTACTTTATTCAACAATATATTGAAATTTTTAAATTTTTTTCCACCAATTCGCCTATTTGTTATTGTCATAGTCAAACTCAACTAAATTGTCATGTCAACCTGTCTACATAGATTTATAATTTTACTGGCATTGACCATGTAAGATTATATGATAAAAAATTTTATTATTTGGGATGAATTATTTTTTCTCCCTAGGGAGAAAAGTCAATTGGAATTCCTACATAAAGCGGCAGGAAAATTACTTTTCCTTTCTAGGTGGGATAAGTACAGACCGGTCAGAAATACCTCACTTTCGTCCCTAGCAATAGGGACGAAAGGTGGCTTTTTCGGTGGTGGTATTGAAAAAATTAATTTAATTACCTAGGCACTAAAAGTGACAATTCATAGACTGTCAGCTGTCAAAAATAGCCCTTTTAATGTAAATCGGCGAAATTTTTTTTAAAATAAAAATGGTCGAGAATTTATTATTATAATTATAAGTATAAGTGCTAAATTAACCAACCAGTGTTTCCACAAAATTCCAATTTCAATTATAAGTGCGAACGTCGCGCGCTGTTTGGTTAAATTAGCCACTTACACTTCCAATTGCGTAAGTCTGAATCTAGCTTTAGTTCGCTTTTTGATGCTGTTGCCTTGGTTTCTGTTGTTGTTTAGTGCTTACTCCCTTCTTTATAATGGCTATTATTCCCTCCGATGATTAAAACCCTCGCTCGCTCGTGTTGCAAACATCATCTTATGGAATAATAGTATGCATTATAGCGTCCTTGTATAATATACTATTTTGCACTTCCGGGAATAAAACTCTCCTTTAGTCTTTATTTTTAGGGATAAGGTTCTTAATTTGATCCCGAGCGAGATACCGAGGTATTATTTTTCATATTTAATCTCGTTGTCAAGGAATTGAAATATTAATTAATCCCGTTGTCAAGTAAATACGTTCTATTTGTTACAGAGTAAGTTTACTGTCAAAATTGCAAAATGTTTATTCTTTTAAACTATTTTGTATTCGTTTGAAGATGAAGTGCAAAAATAGCGTATATACCACAGGACTAAAGTACCTTTAATCCTTCACCTTCGGCTCGTGAAATAAACTTCACCCTCAAGATTAAATCATGCACTTTAGTCCTTAAATATATAATATACTATGAAATCAAAATTAATTAAAAATTTACCGTGTATTATCACATTCAAAATTATTATAAAGAATCGGTTATGTTCATTGCGACAAAATAAGTCGTTTATTTATTCTTTGAACGAGTCTTTAACAATGCTTAATAATAATTGTAATTTAAAATTCAGTAATATAGATATAGAATGCAGTTCTATTTACATTAAAATGAAAATTACAATGGTTTTTAAATATGTAATAAGTAATAATACATAATATTTAAAGTGTGTGAACTTGTAGTGCAAAGTGTCAATCCTTTTTCACTATTCATGTACCTATAATTTTATCGCCCGCCAATGTTGGCGTCATTGATTTGCGCATGCAAGTATTCATTACAGCAATTTGTTTTTTATCGGAGACAATAATGCCTGGAAGTACAATGGTAATTTTATATTTGCGGTTATAATAATAAAAACGTGTAGGTAATTTTTCGCGGTGTTTTTGCGGTGAGATTTACGAAAACGAAAAGAATAAAAAGCAGTGGAAACATAAACCGCTCGGTCGCCGGTCGCGAATTCTCAGTGCATTGTTTCGCATAAAATAAGATCCAGTCTGCGTGGCCGCCCGAATTGGAACGTGAACGTGAACGTGGACCGTGGATTCTACTCGTGTAGAGCCAGCAGCTACAGCGTTCCGAATCGTCCCGTGATGATTCGGACCATACCCACTTGACATGAATCGTCCATGGGATGTTTAAGCGGCTCGTCTACGTGTTTGCCGAATTCCTAGAATACTCTCGATTTTACTTTTTTTTTATTCCACTCTTTTTCCCAGCCCCAGTACTAGGGCTGCCTGAAACCAGCCCGAAACTCGTACTTTGCCGCATCCTAGTATTGTAATCTCATTTTGAAGTTGAAAAATACTGTAAAAGTGTTTTCGTAAACTGCCACACACACAGATTATTATTGACTTCAGGATAATGTTTTTATAAACATTTAATAGAGAAAAATTGGCTCTACAGATGTGGCTTTTTAAAGTTTTAAAAATTAATTTCTGTCACGAGATATAACCGTGTAAAGTTTGCATAAAATATAGGAAATTATTTTGAATTTTTTGGTATTTTTATAATCATGTATAATTTTTTAATCAAAATTTTAAAAAGGCACATCTGTAGATCCATTTTCTATTAAATCCTTGTTGAAATAAAATTTTACCATTCTTCTATACTGGCCACAAAACACTCGCTACGTTAGTACATATTTTATTCTGAATTTTAGGTATTAGATGGGCCTCTTAATATACTGGTGAAAAAAATGAAACACTTGAAATTCGTGAAATTTCAACTATTTTCAAATTGCCATAACTAGGCGTATTTTCAATCGATTTCGAAGAATCTTTGCGGGCGAAAAACTTTGGTGTGCGAACTTAAGCGCAACCTCTTTCGCCCTCCTCTAGCAAAAAAAAATGTTTTTAATGGAAAAAATATCCAACTTTGACAATGTGTACGGAGTTGAACAATTTTTTTTTACTCGGTCCACCAAAAGGGCACTAAAATTTATTCAATTCCCTGTGCAGTACTCAAAGAACGAAGTTCCTACGATGATTTGGCACAAAGTTATGGGTGTTTGAAAAAAGTGCATTTTTAGGTTTTTCGCACATCTCAGCGACTTTTCAATCAAATTAAATGATTCTTTCGGGAAAAAACCCATTGTGGTTCTACTTTAAAACTCTAACGCAAAGTCATAAATAAGATATTAATGGCCATTTGCACCACTTCCACTTAAATATTAAGTTATCCTTAAATGAACAATATCGAATCAAAATCAAATTGTCAAGCGTAGAAATAACATTGCTGTCATGAGTTCGATTCGATATTTATTATTTAAGTGACACTTAAAATTTAAGTGGAAGCGGTGCAAATGGACATATATGTAGTAATTAAACGGTGGATGACTTCAACACAGAAGAGTTTTCCTTTGAATGATTTTGATTCAGGTATGCAAATTTCTGTGTTTGAAAATTTTAGATTTTTATTTGTATATTAAATAATGTGCACCGGATTGTATACGTATACATTTACAAGTCTAGATATGGCTGCAGGTCATGTGCTGGCCACATCAGATTTCTTCACCCGTTCAAAACTCCATCCCGGCGTCCCACCTTTACATCTTGGCTAGTACGAAACCCGCCGGTCCGAAAGCCCGTGCCAGTGCCAGTATCGGCACTCAGTTGCGATGTTTGGTGAGAACGGCGCTCGGTGTATTTTCCCACAGCGCCTCGTGTCCGAGCTTGGCCGAGCGGCGGTCGCGTGTGGCTCGGGCGCGACCCGAGCCCGGCTCGCGACGCCCGAGCCGGAGCGAGGCTGGAGCGTGGCAGCAGTGGGGAGGTGATACAGTGTGAGAATAGCGCGAATTGTGAGAATAGCCAGCATCGAAATTGATAATTTAGTATGGAGCATGGCTAAATGGGTCACTGGGAGTATCTTACGAAAAAAAAAACTTGATAGTAGTACCTATCTAAGATATCTTTATCTTAGATACTTTTTATTTTAGGTAAAATGTATCTTTATTTAAAATACTTTTTATAAATATCTGTACCTTTTATCTTAAAAATTAAGATACTTTATCTTTAAATATATTTTATCTACGACCACTAGTGTAAATGAGCCAAAGCGCACAGCCCACCTACTGTGTAAGCTTCACATTACGCACAGCTGTGCGTAATATCGTGCGATCGCACAGTTAGGGAATTTTTGATTTATAGAAATTATGTTGGCAACATATAATTAGTATTCAATTAAAGCAGTGCCATTAAGAAGAAACCATGAAATATTCTGTAAAATAAGTTTTAGTTGTTCTTGTTTTAGTTTAATTAGTCTCAATTTAATCATTTATTGGTTAGTTGATAGTTATTTTTGTTCCACTCTATTGGCAACGCTGCAGTTTAAAACAATATGGCATCCATTTTCATTCAACTGACAGTTAAAAGCTGTGCAAGCAAAAAGGTAGAGTTAAATCTTTTGTTCACGGTGTTTATGTATATAATACTATAATTATGTGTTTTTTTAATAGTTTTTAAAATATTCTTTATTATATCACATCATTCAAGTGTCTACACTGTATCAGCTTCTGAGGATGACTTAAATAAGGTTGAAACGTCAAGCAAATATACAAAATAAGCGAATAACTCTTTTATTTACAGACTGCCTGCCAAATAGTTGTTTTTTTCAGTATTCCTACAGTCGATAACCAAATTAATCGTTGTATTACGTAAGTTAATAAATTTCCTAAAATAATACAATTTAATTTTTCCGTTCAATTCTAGTACCTAGTTCTAAGAAAATACATATCTATACTATAATGATTTAAAAAATTGATTGCACAATAATGGTCGTAGATAAAGTATAGTACATAACTCGAGCTGTAAAGCAATTACGACCTCGTGAAATTACGAACTCGCCGCTGCGCGGCTCTTGCGTAATTTTTTCACTCGTTCGTAATATGCTTCTTACTGCCCTCGTTACGTAATATACTATAATGTATTCAGATACTTTTTTAGTATTTAGATACTTTTAAGCCTCATTCACATAAGCATTTGGCTTTAAGGTTTATATTTATGTTTACGTTTAAAGAAAGTTTAAATACATCCAACTAAATACGAGCAATCACAGTGCTTGAAAGAGGGACATGTGAATGCTCGTATTTAGTTGAATGTATTTAAACTTTCTTAAACGTAAACATAAATGTAAACCGTAAAATTAAATGTTTATGTGAATGAGGCTTTCAAGTAGATAGTATCTTAGATATATAAAAGTATCTAAAATATTTATAAAAGTAGGTGCCTACCTAGCTAAAACATTTAAGATACATTTTTGCGACATTTTTGTATGTAAGTAGATGTATCAGATACTTTTAAGAAATATTTGTATCTTAAAATACTTAATTAAAACCATCTAGATACCTACTTAAATATCTTGAACAAATTTATACAAATATCTACAAAAGTAGATATCTAAGATATTTTTTAAAAGTATCTTTCCCAGCTCTGAAATGGGTTTCTCGTTAACTTTTATTTATAAATTGTAAATCTACTTATTTGTTATGAAATAATACTAAAATTTCACTATATTCTCTCGGAGAAAACTTTAAAAATTTCAGCTCAACCCCTTTAAAACTCTTTAAGATGCTGTGGTAGAAAATATAAACCACCTTTTCAAATGTTATTACTCGGCGGTGGTACATCTATGAGATTTGTAAATACTTGTTAAATTTTATCGTTGGGGTCTGCCAGTAAAACAGTGCACAGTGATGAATTGAAAGTTTATAAAACTAAAAGGAAACAAATAAGTTAAAAACATGATTGGCTCCACTTGGGCTTTTTTTCCGTGAATATTTGGCTCCTTAAAGAGTTAAAATTTTTTGAAATAATGGCTCTTACTGAAAAAAGTCCGAGGAATTCAATTCTGGAAACCGGAAGTCGATCTCTAAATTCGTTAAGAAATTAAAGTTGGTTTAACACAAGAATTATTAAAAATACTAATATTTATGTATTATTTTTTAATAAATTCGGGCATCCAAAAGTTTACAAATTGTATTGTAAACAGAAAAAATCTGCTGTGGCCAGCACACGACCTCTCGCCGAATTCTGCTTATTCTACTAATCTAATAAATAGTTTTACTTACATTTTAATAGTTTCATGGTCATGTAATAATGTAAACGATAATGTAAACCAAGATGCAAGCAAAAGATGTCAACTGTACTGTCACTGTCATAATCATTCAAAACAATCATAGCCTACAAGATTTTAAAGATTCAAACACTACATTTTAATTTGTCCTATAGTTTATAAATGGTACAGAAAATTCTTTAATTCTGTTATATTTAATGAAACATAATATTATCATTATCGAGATAATTTAAGAAAAATCATATAACTTTATAATGTGACATTAACTGCCGACATCTCTTAGCAGTTTTTTCAAGTCTACTTTGCAGAAGGAAATTTGAGTGCAAATGTCAAATACATGTCACTTAACATCATAAAATACAGTATTTTAAATACTAAATAGGTATATCTAGCCAAAAAATATAATACATAATGTGTGCGTTAGGTATTTGTACCTCGCTTGGTTTTATTAAAGCACTCCGCTTCGCGTCGTACCACGCGTTGTAAAGTAAAACCTACCGCACTTATAATGTACATAACTTATGAGTCAAGCTAATATTCTTAGAAAAAAAAGTAAAATTCAAATAGCTAGGACTCTGGACTGCGCGAGAAGACAGAGCTTGTCATGTACTGTCCGTTTTACAAAAGCGGAGCTAGCGAGTATATGCTGCGCTGCACTTCACTTAATTTTCAAAGAAAACTAAAATATAACTCAATCACAATCAATTACAAAATTCGCAGGGTTACACGAAGCAAAACACTACGAATGTCAGCATGAGAATAAAAGATATTGAAGCTGATGTTCTGTAGAACAGACAGTAGCGTAGTTTCCTCTTGTTTATCATCTATGCTTCTCTCTCTAAGACGAGAATTCGTACTTCGCGCAGGGTTCTAGCTATTTGAATTTTACTCTACTGCTATATGAGACCGATAGCGTCATCAATCTCTCGAAGAACTGTTTGTCTTAGTGAAACTTAAATTACAAATTAAATTTCGATCGGTTTAAATGCGACTGCAGACTACATTGAATTTAAAATGAATCAAATCGGTTTAAATATAAATAAATTAAAATG
Organism: Agonum fuliginosum; assembly: GCA_947534325.1. Classification (NCBI taxonomy): domain Eukaryota; kingdom Metazoa; phylum Arthropoda; class Insecta; order Coleoptera; family Carabidae; genus Agonum; species Agonum fuliginosum. The sequence goes on from OX384029.1 coordinate 3,007,329, forward strand.
TAAATGTATTAACTAACATAATTATTTAATTGAAAATGTAATAAGTCATGTAAAAAATAAAAACAGTAAAATACTTCTACCAATTATCAACTCAACATAAATATGAATAAACGACACAAATCCTTATGAATGATTTACGCCTTCAAGATAAAATTCAAATAAGCCACAGAAAGAACTCCGAAAACAAATGTTCCTCAGCCTCCCGGCGACCAAGTCTTTGTCGAGTTTCGTCGGTTTTAAAGAAAACTAAAATACAAAAATCAAATCGTTTAGAAATTTAAATAACTCCTTGTTCTGATAATAAATATGCGCATATATTTAGACGACAATAGCGCTGTGTTACGAGAGTAGCTGTGTGAAGCCGCCGTGCGATATTTTGTCTTTGACATCAGAAAATGTAAATCTGTAAATTATTATCGTAAATATTTCACCCTTTACATGTCACTGAGATTTGCTTTTGTCTGTTTTAGATACAAAGTTGGTGGCTCGACTCCGATTAAATCATAATGCTGGTAAGTCAATGAATAGAAAGATTATATTTCCATTTATCATAGATATTTTTAATATATTACTACTTTTGTAATAGTCATTATTATGCTGTGTTGCTTTTGTTTTGTAATTTGACTATACATTTTGATACACAAAATGAGTGTGGGAAATAAGTAGTGTTCTAGCACTGAAACTAAAATAAGTGTACTGGGAATTGATAAAAATTCTCTCAAAAAATTATTATCTCGAATGTTATTTAGGAAGAATTTTTGTGTGTTTAAATTACCAAAACGACTCAATTTCAAAAGATTTTCGACGACAAATTAATCTAAATAACAAACGCAACTAAAAAATTCGAATCTAGATACATGTTGTCAGTAGGTACATCATTTTAAATTTTGGATTTTACTGCGGCTATATTACGTCATCATTACGCAATAATATTATATTATGTCTCAAACATTCATTTATAATCTCATAATGTCTGGATTTTTTTAGTGCTTTCCAACAACGCAACGTCTTAATCAGCTCGAGTGGTACACGAGAGATCACGTTGTTGGAATGCACAATAAAAAATTTATGGGCATGAATTAATGCACGAATGCAGATTCGGTAAGAAAATCGTAATGACACAACCGAGCATCTTTGAATTCTTTTTACGGTAGAAACTTTAAATCCTCTTATTAATTATTACAGTTAGGTTCCTCAAGCTACTAGTAAGTAAAAATTCCTGCTAAATTTTTATATAACCATGGTTACTATTATTATTGTAATTGATTCTTTCATTGGCTGTTACTTGTGTCATGCAATTTTACTAGAGGTATTTATTTTATCGGATAAACATTAATTTTTAACAAAAATTGGTTGTCTAATAAACGACGAAACAAACTGTCTCTGATAAAAATTCTCGTTCTGCGGACTCGAATTTTAATCTGACAGTTTGTTTAGTCAAATTACCTATTGGAAACCAAGTTTTAGTTTATAAAATGCATGTTTATCCTAATAAAATAAATACCTCCAGTGTAATTCGGTATGATAATTTCACGAATAACAATGACAGTTTCTTGACATTTTTTTTTAAATTTTGAGCTGTTGTCATTATAATCATTAAAAGGTAAATAAAAATGTATGCGATTTTTTACACGCTGTAATAACGAAAAAAAGACTTTCTTTAACCTTAAATTTAGTTTATGTAGATGGGTAAGAATAAAACGCTGATCAGCGCTAACCGCTGAAACGCGCTGATCTGCGAAGAAATGCACAGATAGACGTTAAAACCCACTGATCTAAAATAAAGAAACCTTCATGAGTCCTCAATTTTCAGTTTTAAAATAAATCTGATTGAACTGAACTAAATAAAGAAACCTAATATCTTTCTTGACCCTTAAGTCTCACATACTCGGTTTTGGTAAAAACTCTAATTGAACTGAACTAAATAAAGAAACCTTATACCCGTTTTGAGTCCCATATACTCGGTTTGGATTAATTCTATTCTATTTTACGTGAATCTGTGCATTTTTTCGCAGATCAGCGCTGATGAGCGTTTTATTCTTTTCCTGTGTAGATAAATAAATAATTTAAACTTTAATTATAAAGATGATGATGAACGATGATCGACTGTTTTTTTGTCAACCAGTTTAATTATAGAAACTACATTTTTCTTGATCCTTTTATATTCTCTGAAAGGAAGAATAGCATTGTGCTCGTCTATTCACAAACCAATTCCAATTTACAGCATTTGTAGTTTCCCATAACCCTCCAAAATTCTTCCACATCCAGGTAAAGTCGCGTGTCAGTCTTGTGATAGACCATACGTTACATACAAGTACGTTACGTCCTTATGTTAATGAGTCATGAGTCAGCCACGCGAACTTATACCCCCCTCCCCTCACTAGCCTTGTCATTTGTTCTCTAGGCGACCTAGATTCGTCCGGAAGTCAATGCAGTCAACGCACCCTTCGCAGCTTCCCTTTCCTGAGAATCTAAGAACCCTTCGAGGTTCTTACTCTCACTCAGGTATCGCTGCTTCCCCTCTTTGCATTGTCACCTGGCCGGCATGTGTGTGTGCGTGCGAATCGTGAGAGAAAGTGTGTGAATACTGAAAAGTGTGTGCGTGTGTTGCAAGAAGGGATGTAGTTCGATGAACTTTGGGTATTGAGGATGGATAGGCATGTGCTTTTGCTAGGATTAATTTCTTTTTCTTTTAAATTGTTGTATTGTGTGTAAGTACAGTACTGATGGTAAATTAATCTAGCTCTGTTCTATTAGTTCGTATGGATAATTCTGTTTTGTTGTTTGAATTGGAATGGGTTCAACATCAAATAATAAAATTCTAGAATATTCTTAGAGAAGATACAAACCTAGAAAATTTATACTAAATAAAATACCTGCATTAAAATATTCATTCACAGGAAAATAGAGTGACCATTCGTACTAATTATGTCAGTACAGTACTGATTTTCAAACTCTGGTACTGAAATAGTAAATTGTACAAGAGTGGATGTAATGCCCTAATGCCTTTATCGCACGAGAACGAGTTTGCAGTGGTCACGACCCCATAGGAGGAGTGTCTGCAAACGTTCGCGTGCGATATAGGCAATCCACTCGACTTGTACAGCCTATTTTTTCTACGATCAAATAACGAAATATAGTGTTTGCAATAAATGCACTCAATATGACGCCAAAAATTATTTGCATCCATTATTTTTTGACATATGACATTTGGATAATTATTATCATAATAAAAACATAATTTTCACGTATTAATAATTTTTGGACGTATTTGACCTTGAATTTTATATCCACACCTGCTATGTATATGACATCCCTATCCACACATGATAGTATGAAAATATGTTGTCAATATCCAGTAGGGAATAAAAAAACAATTTTAAAGATATTTTGTATTGATATTTTGCATACTGTACTGAATGTACTGATTTCCTTTTCTGGACCTCCATATAAAACTTGTTCTTCAATTATTGCTATTCAAATTCATCTTAAAGATGTACAATAAGTGAAATGTTTCGCCTGCGGTGTATTTTCCTACATTTTTTATAATTTGTTATATCTTATTTTTACTTTTTAATAAAATCAGATCATTGCAAAATCACAAAAATATAAAATACCTATATAAAATAGGTATTCTTCAGTTTTGTACTAATTTCACCAAAAAATGATCACTTACAGGAATATGCAAATCTAGAATTTTAGATTCGGCACAAATGCAAACACAAAGTAGATGCAAACACAGAAAACAGAAAAGTTACAGTCAAAACCGAGTATGTGGGACTCAAGATTACTGGGTTGTTCATTTAGGTCAGTTCAATCTAATTTGTGTATACCCCTTGTGTTGAAGAGACAAACTAGTTTTCTAGATTTGCATCTTCTTGTGTTTGCAGTGCACAAAATGAGTGTGGAAATAATTTTCAACACTCAATGTTTTAATTTTAATATCTGAAAAGATGTAGATTCGCACTTTCGCAGAAAAAGAAATTTACTGTATAGAACAATAATCTTAAAAAACGTATTATTGAATAACTATGGTTCTGACACTCATTCAGTCAAGTACACATTCCTGTTTAACTGCACAAAAATACCCTTATGATTATTGTGTACTTTCATATTTTAAATACCCAACTGTATCATACTAATTAAATCAAGTATATCTACATCGAAATTGTAAATTACTTTTGCATTTACAGATATAAAATGCCTAGTTAAAATTAAAAAATACGGTGACTGTGACATTTAAAATTTATAATATTGATATATTTGTGTCTTGAAAGTTCAAAACATGAAATTAAAAGTGTGCATTAGATTAATAATTTGCCTGCATTGTGCGTGCAAACACTAACTTATATTATAATTTGTAATTAAAAATTTAAATTAAGAAAGAATAATAGAAAATATTAAAAAATTAAAATTTTCTGCAAAGTGTGTAGTGCGTGTGACAGTTCATTGCGAAGGAAAGAGCAAAATTAAAATTGATAATTATTGTCTAGTCAGTCATTTAATTTACATTTACTGAAAACTGTTAAAAATTTTGCATCTCATAGTGTGCGGTGTTCTTGTTTTGTTTAACAACATTTTAATAATTTTCAAATTGTCAAATTTGTGAAAAAATGTTCTAGTTCTTTGTTCTTCGCAATTAGCTCAATTTCAAAATATGCAAACCAAGAAATGAAACAAGATCCAAAGAAAGTAAACGAAATTATATATTTTATTTAATAAAATGCATGAAATTATAACATTTATTATGACATGAGATTGACAGCAGTACAATTTTGCTTTTTTATCGTAATAGTCCAATAAAGTACTCGTTTATGGACAGTAAACAGTGTCGTAAGACAAAGGTAATATGATGAAATCGGACATAAACAATATTTATTATAGTCTATCGGAAAGATTACTTTTGGGGGTCAATAAATAAAGATTGAAACCATTTCCAAAATCCAAACTTAAATCTGCTGTTTACCGGTAGCAAAGTAGAACAACATGTAATTCAGGTTCAGGTTGGGGAAGATTCGGTTGAGAATTACAAGTTGTGCTTGGCAGACCATAACCCCCTAACCGGGGTAACAGCGAGGTTCCCATAGCCATAACGGAATGGCGACATATGGCGTCAAATCTTCGTTATTTTATTTTAATTAACGAACAAGATTTTGTTCACACAAAAACCAACGAACCAAAAATCAATCACGATATTGTATAGAAGTATAGAAGTTCTCCTTATAAAATAAATTATTAATAATAATATTAATAATCCTACAAAGTTGTGCTAAGGTACAGTATTCAATCCGATATTAACATAGTTAGTCTTTGCATAATAGTACTACGAGTATATACGAAAGAACTAACTAACTAACTAATTTTAAGTATTCTCGTCTCGGTCATTTCTCAGCTGTTGAATTCTCGTCTCAAAGAAATCGATTCTCGTCTCGTCTTAATTTCTCGAAAAATTAAGTTGCCATCTGTTTGAAAAGTTTGAATTTACTTATACATTTTTGTTAAATTTGCACACAATTTTGGTTTTAGAAAGAAAATTATTTATATCAAAACAAAAAAATCTGATGTGGCCACACTCTACTATTTTACTAATATACCTAAATGTGTATGAAGGTACTTACAAATATACCATTGTAAGGGAATTTGGGAATTGTAGTATTTATTAAAGTTTAACATGACCTTTGTAGAATTTTCAACTTCTTGTAATTGGAAAATGGTGCTAGGTAAATACAACGTTTTGAATACAAATTGTAGATAGTAACATTTAGTATACGTTGTTATTAAAAAAAAATCCTATTAAACCATAAATTTGAAGGATATTCCAAAAAAGCTCTTCAGATCTTCAAGAAACTACCACTTTCGGTTGTACGAACGACACCAAAATCTAATCAGATCTAATCTAAGGTGTCAGAATATTATGTACAAAATTTCAAATTTTTTTATTCAGTGGTATTTGAGTTATCGTACTTCCAACATCCATATAAATAAATAAATAAAACTCACTATCGAAATTTTAGCATGATTATAATACATCTCTTACAGTAGGTACGGAGTAGCGAGAGGTAAAAATGTTACGAACAAATTATAAAATTATATATTTTGACATTTTTGAAAAGAATAAAATAACTTTTAATTTAGAAGTCAATAAGTAAAAATTATACATTATAAAAAACTGTATAAATAAGTGTGAGTACAATAGTACAATAATTATTGTATCAGCATAAGCGTACTATTATTATACTATTAACATTGACCGTGAGAAAATACAAAATAAAAATGTGTCGCCGCATCTGCTGTTTATACACATTTCATTACAATACCGATGCACCGGTGATACTGGTACGTCATATGTCAGTAAAGTAAATTAAATAGCCACTATGGGAAACTAAGCAACATTAGTAGTCATTATTTTAAAGTATAATTAATTTTCAATAAGTTTTCAACTATTAACTGACCTTCACTTATGTGTAAGTAAAGTATAGTATTAGTTGTTTATCATCCATATAAGGCAAGGCAATTAACGAACAAATCTGTAATTAACAACCTTTAATTACACATAAATCTCCATTTTTACACTACCTTTCTGATTGTGGATCCATCTTGTTAAAAATCCTGTATGTTTATTTATTAATAATTAATTCGTTCCATTATTAAACTGTGAAGTAAAAGAACAAGTGCGTCCAATACTAATTTCTAACCGATCCATTAGCTCCTTAATTAATTAACATAACGTATTATATTCCCGACGTAGGGGGGAAAGAGGAAAGATGGCACAGTGGAACAGGTGTGTTAGACAGGGGTGACTCGCATTGCCATGTGAATATGCGTGTGGCAGTGGTGGAGGTTATGGTTTTTGATGGTGGGGTCAAAAAAGTAAAAATATTTTTGTAAAGTCTAATTATTTAATAATTCAGACCTTTGTAGGAAAACAGGTAATGAGTTTAAAGTTTTCCAGGTTTTTCTAATGCCTTCTTGAACAACATACAAAAAGTTCCTTTTGATTGGATTAGAGTTTCGTGTGTCATACTGTCAAAAAAATGAAGTAATGTAGATGTAGAGAAAAAAAATTTTAACAGCAATTTTTGGCTGTTAAAAAAATTGCATTTTTTCCATGTAGTCATAAGAGAGCCAATTTTGACTCGAGTTGTGTTTTCTACGAAGGAATTATGAGTAATTTTTTCCAAATTAATTTACGGCTCGAATTAATTTGCTTGCACATTATCTGTCATCTGTCAAAAAAATACCAATAAAAATGCAGGATGTTGAATTTGGCAGGCAATCAAAATCAGTAGACTTGATTATTTTGTACTAGTTTGTTCTGTGTCGACTATTCACTACAAATACTTTTAGGTAACTATTTGACAAATGAACATTTTTAATACAATATTTATTTCCAGTTTTAATGCACAATTAATCTGGGCTTTCTTCAAAGGTCTAGAACATTTTTTTCACTATTTTATTTGTAAAGAAACACCAAAAAACATATAAAACACATTTGACGTTACGTTTAAATTATTAAAACTGGATCTGATTTCATCGTTAAAATACTGTTTTCTGCGTACAACTAAAGCATTCTTATTGACCAAAAATGACGTGTGTGGAATAATCGCTAAAAACTGCATTTTTTAACGAATAAGGCATTCTAATTGGTCAAAAATGATGTCTATGGAATAATCTCTGAAAAACGTTTCGACTGACATGTATTTTAATCCACGAAAATATTCTCCCTTATAATCTACCCTTGCTACGCCACTGGTGTCTCCGAGTATGTGTGTATCGCTGGCCGGATCTGTTTAACCCTCGTGTGAACTGACTTTGTGTAAATGCTTTCAGGAAACAAAAGCCACTTGACGTGTTTACCATAGAATGCGTTGGGTTAAGTAGTTAACCGTCTTTCAGTTTCGCTTTTGTCGACTTATTAATATGCAATAACATATCGTCGCTGCCGTACAATAATGATTCCGAGAGATTATGATAAAAGCCCGGCCAATGATTTTATCTGATTGCGTTGAGTGTTTTAACGAACTTGTCTCGGGGTTGGTGATTGGTGAATGGATTCGTTTAACTCATGCTGATTTGCAGAAAGATTTTATAAATATTTATACAGATGAGCTTTGAAAGTATTTTAAAAATTAATGTTGGTTATTGTTCTGAAATGAGTTTTACTTTTTAATTTATTTTTTATCATTTTGAAATTGATAGCTGTATATTAGTATAGCAAGTAGTAGCACAATGGTTGAATATTCGCTTAGTATGTAAGAATTCTCGAGTTCTAGCCCGGAAACCTGCAAAATAATATCTAGGGAGTTCAATAATTATTCCATTGTAATTTATATAATCAAATCATTCTGCAATTGGGTTATTAGGTTTATCCAACACCTCTTAATAAAAGCATCATAACTATGGTGATTTTAAACAAGCAAAGTAAAAAAATTACCGACAAGTGGCTTTGATCAAAATTATACCCACTTGTGAGTAAATTGTTACTTTGCTTGTTGGAAGTCACCATAGAAACGATGTTTTAGGTTGAAACTTAATATTTTTAAAATATCTAAGCAGTTATTAAGAGGTGTTGGATATATACTTCACATGTGGGCAAAAAGGAATACCCCACTCGAGAAAATTATCTCAACTTTCGGCCTCGTTGGGTTAAGATTTCCCTCGTGGGCCATTCCTTACTTTGCCCACTTGTAAAGTAAATAACTATTGTCATAATGAGTCTTGTTTACACAGGATTCTTATAGTATATTACATTACTAGCAAGGGAAAACAGTTTTTACTGCTGAAAGGAGAAAATGACCGGTGAGCCGAACAGGCGAACCTGTCACCTCCTTGAAGCAGTAAAACAGTTTCATTGCGTGTATTGTACGATATTTTATTTGTTACTCACAAATGTAAACTAAAATAAAAATTATAACCAATTTGTGTCAGTTACACACAACTGTTTTGTCAAAAATTATCTGACATGATGTCTCACAAGCCTTGGAAGTATCACTGTGGCAACGGGCATCGTATGACAACATATGACTAGCTACTAACTTGCAAAATATAATATGACTAGCTACTAACTTGTAAAATTTTTACAATGCAGCTGTCAATTTTACAAGTTAGTAACGTTGGGTAACTAGTAAACATTCAATTTCAAAGGTAACGATGGGATTCAATAAATGACGTTTACAAGTAGTGAGTAGCAAGTAAAATATTTTACTGGCAGGCCTAACTTCCCTTTTGGCTTAAATGAAGAAGAAAAGTGACCACGGGCAATTTTTATTTTCTTTGAAAACGAATAATATTTGAATTGTAACATTATCTTTTTTGTTATAAACACACAATATTTTCTTGTAAATTTCTTATAATATACCTATTTACACTAGTGTCACCATTCATAATGGTACGATATGAATATATTTGCTTTATAGAAATGTATTTGTTAAAGATTATTTTTATCACTTTTTATCTGGAATTGGATTTGAGCGTGTATTTCCAAAGTGTATTATTTACCCTTTTGTATCGTGCGACTATTTGTAAGTTTTGAAAGCAAACGTGCACCGTAGTTATCATATCGGTATGCTATCTTTCACCTGCATACAGTTTAACATACAAACTATTGAAACTTTCATGACCCTGGCACTTCCGCTGTCAAGTGACACCTGATATTATTAGCTTGTCGCTTGTCCTCTGTTTGACTCAACTCACAATACCCTCGCTAAATGCTGTCCATTCAGCAATATTTTGGAAGTTGTGTTGTAACTGTTCTCTTTTAGAACGCAGAACAATGCGAATTTCTCGGTTGCAATGCAATATTTATCGGTTAGTAAAACTATGAATTTTTATTTTTAAAGTTTTGATGGAAATCATTTAACAGGATTAACTCCCAATGACAGAATGGTAGATATGTTATTATAACGAAATCCATAATTTTTTTGTAATTTTATTGTATCCCGACTATAATTGTACATTCTAGATTTCATAAGAAAAAATTATTTTTATTAATACGCAAAAGTAATTATTTTTTATACAAGATTATAAAATTATATTTTATCGACGAGAGAAAAGTGTCAATAAGTCACAAGCGACAAAGGAGCGAGTGAATTATATTTCTAATAATTTTATCGTCGTACCTATATAAAATTATTTTTTGTCTACAATCGTTGTATAATATCAACATTGTTATTCAATTTTTAGTTAGGATGTGTACAAAATTGTCGCACTGTGCGACAAACTACTGTTTTGTCGCACTGTGCGGCAAACGGCAAACTACTGTTTTGTCGCACTAGTGCAAAAAATATAAAACTATTAAATTTATTGCGTCAAATTAGCCTCAACTACGATTGTGAACATTTAGTTTGAAAAATGTTTGTTTTGTTTATAAACGTTGTAATGATGATGATCGCTAACCACGATTTAATTGAATTGTTATAAGCACAGCAAATAATAATAATTTTACGATTGTAGACAAAATATTGTGTGCACCTCGTTGGATAGAGCTTGTTTGTTGCCCTTGGCGAGTTGCCAATCTCGACTTCGCCTCGACTGAACAAATTTTTCGCCACGTGCAACAAACAATCTCCATCCGTATTTGATACACAAATAACTATTGTCCAAATACAATGCATATAATATAAACACACATTTTACTTTTGTAACAACTGTAAAATATTTGACATTGACATACACAATTCAATAAATTCAACTTCGCAGCCGTTACTAATAGCAACGCGGCCGCGAAATGTATCGTACGTACACAAATGTTTTATTTCGCTGAATATGATTCGAGATTCTCCATGTTAAATTTTAGTTTGATATATTTGATTTACAAGTCTGTAACAAAATGAACCACGCTTACTCTCATTTCAGTACAAACCTAATTACTTATTCCCCATTACAAATCCACGTTTCGTCACATCTACCTAAGCATGCGTTCGTTCGTGTGTCGGTGCTTTATTTCCATATCCCAAACCGTCATTTGTTCGGCGGTCACGACACGGTTCGAACTGTGGGAACGCGAACTTCGAGCCTTACACGTGACCCGCCCCCCTCCACCGAGCCGTTCCGGCCGAGGTTACTCTTCTAGGGGAAGGTTTCACCCTTGGATTTGCTGATCGTTGGAATTGAGGTTAGAGGTTGTTGATTTGGATCGGTGGAGCTACCGGATGAGGTTTGTTTGTACCCTGTCAGGTATTTTCAGTTTAACTGCACACAAGTCTAGTTTGTGGTGTATAGGTACTCTTCACTGACAACTGTCAGTATCCGTGGATTGAGGGCTGGTAATCGCTCAAACGATACAATACAGGGTGTTTTTATAATTCGGGAAAAAATTAAAGGTAGGGGAGAGATGGCATGTAAGGGACAATTTTTTTTAAATCATTAGTTTAGCAATTGCAAATTATTTCTTTAAAAAAGTACATATTATTAAAGATATATGATTTAACTATCTTCTTGTGACATACACAATTAAAATCAACCTGTATTAAACTGAAAATTGATATAAATAAAAAAATCATGTAAATGTCCCTTTTACAGGTATGAAAGGGACACTTCTCGGTGTTAAAAGGAACTCTTTCATTATTGGCGACAAATGGACGTCAATGACAAAAATGCTTGGACCTAAGCAGTACCAATGCTTTTAGCTGTCGCATAAAGTTTTAAAAATAATGTATTGTTTTTAATAGACCTTATATGTCGTATAAAGGTTGAACCAGAGTATGTTAAAAGAAAAGAAAACGCGCTGCAGGATAGTTAACTTATTTTTAAAATTTATACTTTCTTTTTATCAAGTCAAAAGGCTTATAGGACGTAATTACCATCTAAAACACACTTATATACATGGTTGGTATTTTTTGGTGTGGATATACATGTCCCTTTCATAACTTTACGCATTGTTAGAATAAATAATTATGTAAGGTTAGATATATTTAAAAACATTAAAATTAATTTTTTGAATTTTTTAAATATTTTTTTTATTCATAATCAGCAGATTATTATTTTAAAAATTAATGTGTGTACCTATTACTGTCACTATAATTACCTATACTATTATGTAATAAGTATAAGTATAATAAGTAGGTACCTACATAATCTTGAAATATAATAAAATATTTTATACACAGAAAACCTCATTTGCGACAGCTGTCTTGTTGCATTAAGCATTTCAAATGAGCTGAAGCTCCTAATTTTAATGTGTTACCATTTCCCAAATTCCAAATCTCCTCCACACTTTCTTTATAATAACTACACATTTTTTGCCTTACTTTCACAAAAATTTAAAATACACCCAAGATTTTTACCGAAAAAAATGTTTCGAAGATGTAGATCAAATTATAATTTTTCGGTAACTCGTTATAAGGCAGGTAGATGAAGGAAAGTAGTAGTTTACAAAAGAATTCAATTTTAAAAGAAATTATAAAATTAGATACACCTCGTTTGAGCAAAATGTTCATTATTTTTAGACATGTTTATTTGACTGGGTGGACTTCATAACAAATTAATGTTTCCCTTTAATTAAATAAACACCTCCAATTTGTAGTTAATAATGTAAATACACATCCATTACCACAGCATGATTTGAATTTTGATTTAACGAGGCGTGTAAATTTTATTTAATTAAACAAAATATTCGAAATCGCCTGTTGCATGTAATTATTAATATTATGTTGCATTTACATTCTATTTAAATTTATAAATAATAAATTGTAATAATTGTATTTAATTACCTCGTATATTTCATATTTGATTTTGATTTTAATTTACAGATCGTTTAATACAGCTGACATATTACACAAATCTGTTTTATATTGAAATGATATTATATTAATACAAATTATATAAATCAATTGAGCTTTACCTGTTTACTAAAGCCGAGGGATTATTAAATTATTATCAAATTAGCATAATATTTATCACACATATTACTCTTTTCAGTTGACAGCCGTATATCATCATCGATAGAGGTAGATATATGATTACAGTGTATGTGATTACCTACTAGTCATCTCAAGAGTACTCATGGTTATGGTTGTTAGTGGATATTTTTGTGCAGTTTAAGGTGATCCTATACCCATGGCAGTCCAAAACATTGATCCCGCACGCTATACTATAGTGTTTATTGTTTTGTTAAACATAACAATAACAAATAATTTATGTTTGAGAGGAAGAAAATGGCACCCATATTTGTACAAAAATTCGTTTTCAAATAGAAGATATTTGCGTTAAAAAAATAACAAAATTCAAATTAACATATTTCGATTTTAAAGCAAAATTATAAATTTCTGCATCAATCATTTTGTAGATTGTGCTTTTATCTTGAACAACATCTTTAGATTATTATATTTAAAAATACAATAAATCCATGTTTTTGGCTGTTTTCTGACACGGTAATAATTAATATTAAATTTAATTTGACATCAATGTATTAGAGCGTTCTTTTTAAAATGAAAAAGGGATTGAATTTGTTAATTTTTTAATCCTACTTATCATCAATTGTTATTTCCGTTTAGTATGCAACATTTCTTGATAATTATAAACAACATAATACATTAGTTACCTACTTATAATACCTTGATACTTATAATTGATTAATTATGAACTTAATACGTTTGATATAACCATAATAACATCAAAACCTTCCATTATGCAAACTGTCAACTAATTGTTGATTCACATTAAAAGTTCAAGTTGGATCAGCCAAACAGATTCCAAGTAGACACCCGGTACAATATACCCTCTATACGTATAAACTCGAAGTTTCTTAAGTTCCTTAAGGTTTAAGGTGATCCTCTACCATGGCATAAAACAGTTCAAAACATTGATTCCGCACGCTATTTTATAGCGTTTATTGTTTTGTTAAACATAAAAATAACAAATTATTTATGTACGAGGGGAAAAATAATTTTGGCACCCATATTTGTAAAAAAAGCAATATATGTAAAAAAGAGGGTTTTCGCACGCCACTGTACAGCTTTTATTTATAAGTCAATTAACTTCAAATTTTAATATATTGTCAACAAAGCTTGGATCTGCGAAATAACCGATCGAATTTTTCAAATTCGTTTTAAAATAGAAGATATTTGTGTTCAAAAAATAACAAAAATTGTCAAAATTCAAATTAACATATTTCGATTTTAAAAGAAAATTTTAAAATTCTGCATCGACCATTTTGTAGATTGTACTTTTATCTTCAACAATATCTTTAGATTATTATATTTAACAAAACAATAAACGCTGTGGAGTGGCGCGCGAAATCCATGTTTTTGGCTGTAGTGGTAAATACCTATTGATATAGTAATCCGTTAAATACGAAGGCAATCATTTATATAATTTCATTCCCATGCGAAACTATTAACAGGGTACCAATTAACCACCTTTCACAACAAAATCCTGCATCATTTAACCTAGTATCCATCAAAGTTCATAAATTACGTTTCTAACGGATCCTTGTCAAACATCCATGACTCGGCTAATAAATAGCAATAACAGCTGAAAATCATCCTCTGAATACCGCTGCATCCCCGGCATCATTCGCATCATTGGCGCGGTGATTAGGGGATGATATACGAATCATTAACCCCGGGGGTAAATTAAACACCGGCCAGACAGAGCCGCAAAGCTGAAAGGGTTTTTATGTCTGGCCGAAACAAACATTTCTAGATTTTTAGGTCTCTGGAGATTGCTTCTTGTTTGGAGCTGACTTCAGGTTATAACATCTGGAAAAGTATTTTTAGATAGACGATTTTTTTTTAAATTGGTTCATTAATTAAACTCGTATTTTCCTGCATACGGAATTAGGCTAATTGATTGAAATTTGAAATTAATATTTTTTTTCATGAATGCAAAGAAAACACAATTTTCTTCTCGCGGAATAGTGAGGAAAGTAGGTTTTCTCTCTCTAGAGAGGAAAGTAAGTAGTGTTACCACCAGTGTTATTTTACGATGAAATATTTTAAAAATTGTAAGTAAATTTATTATTTTATTGAAAATTCTGTAAACTATTATTTTACAATTATTATGTTTTATACTTTCTTTTTCTACTATTTCACGATTTTACAACTTAAATTTAATTTGGCATATTTGCTGCAATTCGTTGTTTTCAAACGTCATTCTGACAGATGACAGTTATAACCTAACTTCTAGTTATGTGTTTCTTCTACATTTACAATGTTTTTAAATATGTCGTGAAAAAAATGTTGTGTCTAACACGAGAGGAAAGCTCTTTTTCCACTTTTGCTCGATTGCCTCACTCGCTTCGCTCGTGACACAAACTTCGAGCTCAAGTGGGAAAAAGAAGCGCTTTCCTCTCTAGTTGGACAAATAACTATTTTATCACATGTGCACGCAAAATGAGCTGAAACGTGCTTGTTTTGCTCCCTTGAGATATTTTGCTCCCTAGAAATATTTTGCTCCCTCTCGGGGGTACCGCTTCTCGAAAATAATAAAATCGAGTTTTCCTCCCTTGGTGCATAATGTACTATGAACTATTTTTATTATAATATGCTTATCTATGTACAGGATATCAAAATAAAAGTAAGGAATATAGCATCTTACAAGATATTTAATATTTAAGATAAATAAAGTCAAGATTGTTGCTTAGCAATGCGAACAAAAAAATAATAATCCTGAGTTTTTATACAGGTTGTTCATTTTAAGGAGGTTGGGGCATGACCTGCTTCATGATAAGACATTTTTGAAAAAAATATATTTTGTAGAGCATCATTTTCCAATCCATTTTCCAAAATTTCAATCAAATCGACCCGCTAGTTCACAAGAAAATAAATCACAAAGTTAACGAAAAATTTATTGAGTTAAATGGAACGTAACTAAATTTAGCAGGTTAAAAAGTTATTTATAGAGATGTTCCCATGATAGGAATCTAATGAAAATTTAATATAATGTGGAGAAACATCTGTTGATAAATGTCTCGAAATTTGAAGTTTTGCCCGCTATTCATTACAATTGATTTTAATAAGTAAGAAAACCGTGAAATAAAGTTGTTCTTGAAATAAACGTGGCAACGCCGAAACTACCGCTATCTAGATCGAGCACGATCAGTCACGATGACAAGGAGCGAAATTTAAAATACTAATTGGAAGAGATTTTTTATAATATATGCAAATATTAAAAGAATACTTTGTTGGAATATTTCGTCACGTTTCTTCCTTCGTAGCGATACACTTTATCGGATGAAATTGCGCCACTCATATTTCCGCGGTTGTCAAAAAGGTTATGTTTGCTTTGACATTTCTACTTTCTGGCCACTAATCCAAGACTGCCAACTGTAGCGCGTTTCAAAAAGTTTGCAACGTTGTCAAGTCGGTTCACCTTTTTGGGAAATAAAACAACATATTTAATAATGAAGCAATAATAATACCTGAATGTATATATGTAACAATGAAAATTTATTGCTAAAAAATTATCTTTATCTCTGTATTATGGCTATAAAATCGAAAATATATATGCTCTCATATATTTTTTTTAAAAGTTGGTAATTGATTTATTTCCCAATGATTTAGCATAGGCATAGCCCCCTTGCCTTTCGTCCCGCAAACTCATGCCCCAACCTCCGTAAGTGGCGCACCATTGCTATCTCGAGAAGTATAAGAGCTACGAAGTTGGTTAAATTAAAAAACATGTTTTTTTGTATTAGGAAGAATAGATTTACTTTTTGTACAATTGCTATGGTGATCATAAACAATCCCCAAATGCCCTCCTTTTTTACAAAAAACAATGACACAATTGCATCAAATACGTCCGGTTGGCGAAAAAAGATATTATTATTAATATCATCTACTCCAATAATTATCAGCATCCGTTTGGCGCAGGCCAACCTAAAAATCCCACCAGTCCTTGGGATTTCAAGGGTAGTTCAGTTCTCTGCACCTGTTCACCACACCCTTAGAGGCCAGACTCCCTCGCAACCCTTACCTCCCTCCCCATTCACCGGATGTCGGCTGACATTGACCTCCTTAGACGCCGCGCCGTGTCAAGTGCGCTAGGATCGTCGTGTTTTGTTTGTGCAGAACTGTGTCAATGCCAAGTGTCTCTCAGCGGCAAACATTTGAAAGTGGAGAAGGATTTTCACGATTTTGTCGGGATTTGGGTTTCTTTTTTCTGGAGTTTTACAAAAAGGGATAGTTTTTTTATAAGGGAAAGTGGGTTATGGATCGTAATGGCTGTTATTATGTATTGTCTGGGAAAGTATTGGGTTTCCATATCGATTGGATTGGATCCTGACCCTGAGAACGTAAAAATTTTGGTTCCTGCGATTAAATTGCTGTACTTAGCACTTGTACCGCAAATTATGTATTACGTGTATTTATTTAAGTATAGTAATAAAACTGTCAATACAATATTGCTTTAATAATAAGGTGACGATATATTAAAATGTAATATTATTGTTTTATTACCGACTACTATGAAAAGTTTATATTTATTGTCAACGTAAAGTTGACTGTTACTGAAAACTAAGCGTGCGTCTCCTATGACAACGCGCGCTAAAGTATTTTATTGTTCACATAAATAAAAGAAAAAGACAGAATCAAACAAAAATCTTTGTTTATTTATTTCGATATTATTGGTATCGCCATGTTGAACGTAGATTGTACTAACTGAATACCATGTTTTTTAATAACAAATAATTTCAGTCGTAGATAAAATTATGTGTGTATTACGAGTGTAAAGTGCACTATTGCAGCTATTGCAACTCTCGTCTTCGGCTCCCGTTGCAATTTCCGTGTGCGAGTAACAAAGAGTCACTTTGCGCTCTTAATACACAAATAACTATTATACAAGTTGATATACAAATCTTAGGAACTTCGAATATACTTTTTCAATTTCTCGACGCCTGCATAATAATATAAACATATTATTGTTTTCACGTTTCAGTACGTAAAATTACTTATTATTCGCTAGTGGCTTATTGGATAATAACCAATGAAACTTCTGGTATTACGATTTTTGGTAAAACAAAATTGTCCACGTAATTTAATTTCGTTATCTTAAATATGTAGTTTCGAAAACATGCTCTCAACTAGCCATTAGTATAATGCGTTTTCACTTTCGGAGCAGCATTCTGGAATGATAATTTATATAAAAATCATAAGCTATTTAAAAATACATATAAATTAACATACGTATGTTGAATGTTGAGTAATTTTAAGGTAGGATCGTTAATCGAATTAACCTACTTTTCAACTTAAAAATTACCTTTAAATATGAGTGAGATATATAATTATCCCTCATAAAAAGGTTCAAATGATTCACCTACTCTAGGAATTTAAAACTCCAAAAAAACTTTTGACAATAAAATTTTACCTGAGAGGTCTTCTCCATCCTTTTTTTCTGCGTCTCAAATAAAAATAAAGTTAAATATTTCCGTTTTCGCTACTATAAAAATGTTCTAAAAACTGGCTTCCAATTGCACAAAATGCTTTGAAAGATAATAGAGCTCCTGAGATTGTTCAAATTACTTTGCAATTTAATTTAATGCTCCCAAATTCTTGACATACCGATCTTTTTAAGTGGAATGCAAAATCGACCAAAAATTTAAGGTATTTTCTTGAACAAGCCACGAGTCGTGCTAATTTACTAAGCGTGTTCTTGCAAAGGAAAATAATTGTTTACTTTAGTGTTATTTTTGTAGCTTATTTTGTGAATTTCGTCTTTTTTGTCAACTTTAAAAATGGATATTTATACACCAATAACCGAGATACATGAATGTTTATTCAAGAGAAGAAAATGGGATAATTTATTCCAGTGAATAAACATTCTTATCTCGCATATGTGGTTTATACAACATTTTATTCAATTTTGACATAAAAAATCAATCTGAGTGGTTGTCAGTGACAATTTGTCATTGCTTTTATAATTTTTTAAAGGAAATAATGACATATTGACAGTTAAGAACGTCAGAGTGTTTTAAAAAAGTGTTAAATGCACAAATGAATAAACTTTTGCCTAAAGTTGTTGCTATGGAGGTAATAATTACAGTTTAAACCAAGCTCAATTGGTTAGATCAGTGGACCGGCAATTCGAAGGGCCCGGGTTCTCTGTCAGAGATTTTTCAACAATTATTTCAATAAAACGTTAAAATTGAATAATAGTATATTATACAATGACACTATAATGGATATTATTATTTCCGAAGATGAATTTTACAACACGAGCGACCAAAGCGAGCGAGGGTTTCAGACATCGGAGGGAATGCTAGTCATTATTATTACTTTATCTAATTTAGTACATACAAAATTTTAATAACAATAATATCAAAACGCAAAAATTTTGACATTTTCAATGTTCATGTTATAACATAAGTCGTAGATAATAGTATATTATACATCGAGGGAGAGAAATGCATGTTTTTTTCATGAGGTGCAATTTGTAGCCAGAGGGCGAAGCGAAGCGTAGCCCGAGGGATACAAAGCAACGAGGGAAAAATTGCAGTCTCTCCTGAGGGGTATATACTATTTTTTACACGGACCAAATTAATTTACTTTAAAATTATAGTAATAAATTATCAAGAATGTTATTTGTTGTTGGTAACGTAAATCATACATAGCAACCCACAGAAACAAATAAATAATAATAATATAAACTCCCTAGGGAGTGATTATTTCCCTAGGGACTAAATGAATCACTTCTACCATGGTTTTTAATAAGAAAAAGTTGACGTTTACTCCCGTCCGTGTAAAATAGTATTTTGTGCACCTAGGGAGGGAAGCGTGCTATTACTCCCGCGGGCGAAGCGGCGGTCCGAGCGAGGGCGCCGGCTTCGCTCAAGGGTGTAATAGCTATTACTCCCGCGGGCGAAGCAGCGACCCGAGCCGAAGGCGAGCCGCAGGCGAGTCCGAGCGAGAGCGCCGTCTTCGCCCAAGGGAGTAATTGCTATTACTCCCGCGGGCCAAGCGGCGGCCCGAGCGAGGGCGCCGGCGTCGCCCAAGGGAGGAATAGCCTTCCCTCCCGTGGGACACACAATATTTTACGTCACGAGGGCCTCGAAATCACCTCTCTTGCAATGTTTTCCTCCCGCCAGTACCGGGAAGAAAACAGTGTTTTCCTCCCGGGCGGGAGGAAAACAAGTACGGTCCTCCCGAGCGGGAGTGAAAACTCGCTTCCCTCCCTCCATTAGCAAGAGGAAAACACTGCTTTCCTCCCCCGAGTGACGTAAAAGATATTATTTACACTAGTATAAATATAAATAAATTTAAGTTTAAAAAGAAACGATGATTTCGAATACAAACATGTCTATTATTCCTCACCATAATATGTTTTGATTTATCGGTATAGATATTATGTTATACCGTGTTTGTGGTTATCAGCCCTCAATTGGCTAGGTACTCATACCAGACATTGATTCATTGGACAAAGAATAACAAATATTTTTAATATACAATCTAACAGTATACCTACCGTTTTCAAGAAAATTTCATTTGATTTATTAACTAAAACAAAACTAATTAAAGTACCCTTTTATGTAGCAGTGATAGCAAAACCTGTTGTAATATATAAAACCAATAAATATAAAAACGCAACATAACTGTAACAACATATGTTTGAACAAAAACCATATCTTCATAATCAGAATCAGTATAACAAGATCATTACCCGTCAGTCTTTTCTTATTTTATTACCCGCTCCAATCATAAATCCTCTTGTAAAACAAATCCCATCTTCCTGTTCGTGAAACAAAAGTAAAACCAATCAGAGCACAAAAAACAGAATCGGCTCGCGTCCGATCACAGAATGACTTCAAACCTTTAAATTAATGACCACCGTTGCTGGCTCATTATAAGGGCGGTCGGGAACCTAACCTTAATTATCTACCGTCCGAAATCTTGCAATTAGAAACAGAAAGGGTGAAATCTAACGGTATGCCGGCATATTGCATCCAGGGTTTGTAACGGGACCATCGACAGATGATACAAATCCTAACTGTGAAGCCCCATTCAATAAGCATTTAATTTTAAGATTTGCTATATTTATGTTTACGTTTAAGACATTAAATTCGTGTAACTAAATACGAGCATTCACATGTCCCACTTTCAAGCACTGTGAATGCTCGTATTTAGTTGTATTCAAACTCTCTTTATCATAAACATAAATGTAAACCGTAAAATGCTCATGTTAAATGACCGTACACGAAGAAAAATTGCTAAATATGTATTGTTAACTTTAATATATTTGTTATTAATTTAAATAATAATCAGCAATCTATTATTTTTGATACGTTAACACAAAAATATAAATATTGCTATCATTTGCATCTATACTATATTTTGTCTAGACACGGCCCACACTCGTACGAATTAGGTTTGGAACTAATTTTTTAAATATTTGTAAAATTTTTTTGAAAAATATCTGATGTTGGTCAGCACACAACCTTCCGTCTTATCTAGAAAATTGAATTATAAACAAAAATGTACAATCACTAAAATAATTGATTATTACTTACATACTTCACGTCGTTTAATGTCACTTGTCAATATTTCTTGACGCAGAATCAAATATCAGCCGATCATAGATTACACGATTTCAGCGTTTTATCAGATAAATTTAATTTTGAAATTTTAGTACAATTATTTAATTCGACCAGATAAAGAAAACTTTTTTATTCTCATTACGAAAAAATACAGTATTTATTCAAATTTACCGAAATTAAAAAAAAAACTTTCACTTTCCAAAAAATTCTACATCCGGTTAATATATTCAAACCAAAATCTAATCAGCTTTTTCAATTTCTACAAATGTAAAATATCAAATATCAATTTTTTTGAATAATTCGTATTTGAGTTATCTGAGCCAGACGAAAATTCGCAGGAATGGCACATCCATACACACATACACATAGACTCACACTTCACACATACACAGGCACACACATACATGCAGACATCATCGCAAAAATATCAAAAATCAGATATAAGGACCCTAAATCGTGCTCATCTACTAAATCTCACTATGACCGATTTTTAACATGATTCCAATACCTTCTTTTCGAGGTATGGCGAAAAGTAAAAAGCATACGAAGAATATTAATGCACAATGTCACAATTAATTGGATACCATACCAAAGCTGGGTAAAAGGTGTGATAAATATTAATTAATGTAAGTATGTTGTTTTTACCTCTCGCCACTCAGGACTGTAAGAGAGGTATTAAATACCTATTGTAATCATGTTAAAATTTTTGAGGTCCATAGAACACGATTTTGACAGTTTCGCGACGATGTCTGTGTGTGTGTGTGTTTGTGTGGGTGGGTGGATGGATATTTGGAGGTACTATAACTCAAATACCACTGAATTAATAAATTTAAAATTTTGAAAGTACATAATATTTTGACACCCTAGATTAAATCTGTTTAAATTTTGGTGTTGATCGTGCAACGTGCAACCGGAAGTGGTAATTTCTTGAAGATCTGAATTTTCTGGAATATCCTCAAAATGTATGACTTAATAGGAATTTTTTAAATAACAATGTATACTAAATGTTACTATTTTAATTTATATTCTAAACGTTGTTTCTATCTAGCACCATTTTCCAATTACAAGAAGTTAAACATTCTACAAATTTGTTACAATTTTGATTTATCTGCCTACCAATGAAAACAAAAAATAAAATAAGTATTTGAGTGTTGATGTCAAATAAATTTTTGACTTTTTGACAAATTGAAATTGAAAATATGAAATGTCATTTTTATTAATAAACATTAATAATATTTTAAAAACTACAATTCCCGAATTCCCTTTTACAATGGTATGAGTAAGTAATAGTAGTAGTAAAATAATAGAGTAGCGAGAGGTTATGTGTTGGCCACATCAGATTTTTTCATCTGAAATCTGCAATTAGAAACAGAAAGGGTGAAATCTAACGGTTCTCCAGCATATTGCATCCCGGGTTTCTAACGGGACCTCTTGACAGATGATACAAATCCTAACTGTAGTGGACCGTAGCGGTAAAATCTGTTCTATCGATGGTAATTTAGGCCCAACGGTTGCATCATAATTCAGGATGCATTGTGGGTGAGAGGGAATGTGACAATAAAATAACGGAATACCAATGCAAGTGTTGCTGTGAGGTTATGTGGCGTATGCCGTGAGAAAGCGGAAGCCACGGAAGAAAATGAAATTATGATGGGGGCAACACCTGTGCCACAGGAAGTGTGCGTTTTTCTTGTATGGTGGCTGTTAAGTTCTTTCTAGAAATAATTGTTAGATGTTTTGGTATAATTTATTGTTCATTATTTTGTAATGTGTCGTAATTTCTAGGGAAAGATGGTTTTATTAATTATTATGGTTTATTTTATATTAGCAAAGTGAAAGTATTGTACTTTCATTCTCCTTTTTACTTTCTTTCTACTTTGAAAGGGCTCTATGTATTTATTTTAAAATACTGCACATATCTTTAATCATGAAATAAAAAATGTATACTTTCGTTAGGATATTTCACTAATTTGAGTTAGGTAATGAACTTCATTACTTCACGCAATAGTCAATATTTTGCTATTTATATTTAATAAAAAAATACACATATCACTTTACATGTATTTAAAAAATATAGACCACATTGTAAAGAAACTTCAATTTAAAATAGTTTTGACTTGCAATCGTATATTTTATACAACAGTTTAAATTTAATAACCTAATTTGGATGTTTTTGTTTTTTGTCAAAATTTATGTCATTCTCCAATATTTCATAATTCCAAAATTACAATCAATCGAGCGAAAGTATAAAAAATATTGTATGCAGCACGTAAGAAATCTCGGTAGTTACCTTACTTACTTACTCGGCTACGCCTCGTGCTGCAAATTTCACATACTTTCGTTTCTTTACTTGTTACATAAATAGCTATTTAACTAATAAAATAAGTACCTACTGCTATAAATAATATCGTATTTAACTATACCTTACGTATATATTTTAAATCCATTATTTGTATGTTGAGAGGTTATAATTTCACAAATTATTGTTCTGTTATACAAGAAGTACTACATAATACAGTAAAAATAAATTGTTCACATGATTTTTGTAATTATATTCTACTAAACCTTACTATTTCCGTGAAACGCTTATTTGAATCATAATACAAAAATAATTAATTCACAATTCATTTTGTAAACTAGTTAGGTATTGTATTAAAGCAAAACAATAATGAAATCATGTAGATAAGGAATATGCATATTTATAAAGAAATAATAATAATCAAACGCAATAAAGCAAATATCGAAATGTACATATTTTAATAAGTTATTAGGTACAGCAAACAGTAGTTTTCTTATAAAATATAAAAAAATATTTCTATAAATTTTAGACTGTGATTGCGGCTTTATTAAATAATCTTATTAATTAGAAGTGGTGTTAATGGTTAGCTGTTTCTTTCTGTTGGGATAGAATTTTAAAAATGAAAACACTTGAGAAAAGCAACTCACAAAACCTTTCTGTACTGCAAGTTACAAACCAGCAGGCCATTTTTTCATTCATTCAATTTCCATTCCATTCATTTCATAGTAGTTCGTTGTTAATAAATACTACAATATTTATACACAGGGAAATTCGTAATAAAATATTTGCATTAAAAGATTCATTCACAGAAAAATTCAAATCTAGAATTTTAGATTTGTCATAAATGCAAACATTGAAGATGCAAACACAGGAAGATGCAAATCTAGATAAGTTAAGTTAAAACCGAGTATGTGGGAATCAAGAATGGTACTGGGTTGTTCATTTAAATTAAATAAATATTTTATTGTACTTTCATCCGCGAGATATCTTTAATTATAACAATTAAAATTTTTTTCGTATTACGGCAAGTATCAAAAAGTATTAGAATTTCTAAAAAGAGGACAACTGTTTTAAAAATGAAAAAAATGAACCCGTAAAAACAAAGTTTTTGACTAGAAATCCTTTTTTTCGGTACTAATTTTTACAGTCCAATTTTTGATGGTGGACTGACATTGTTATATGCCTATATACTAGATCTTTACCTGTTACTGTACTAAATTTGAACCGGATCGGTGCAGTATATTTTGAGATAGCTAGCTGCCATTTTGTTTCAAGATGGCGGACTAACATTTTAATGTACCTATGTTTCAAGACAGATTCTTAGCTATTACTGTACCAAATTTGAACGCAATAGTTACAGTATATTTATATATGTCCGCCATTTTGTTTGAAGATGGCGGACTGATATTTTAATATATCTATGTATATCATAAGTTAGATTCTTGGCTATTACTATACCAAATTTGACCGCTATCGGTGCAGTACATTTTGATATAACTAGCCGCCATTTTATTTCAAGATGGCGGAGAATCTGAAAGTATGCCAAAGTGCATTGTTAGGTGACAAAAGTTTGTTTGCAAAATTTCAGCTCTATAGGATCTCGGGAAGTAGGTTATTTTTGACTTTTGTTTTTTGACGTAGACAGAGATGACGGTGAATTTAATATAATGGATTTAAAAAGATACTGGACCCAGACATCTACCTTAAAGAAGAGAACATATCCGAGAAAAAGAGGACGTCTGGTAACCCTACTCACGCGCCCAGCTCAAATTTATTGCTCATTTCGGCTCAGTACAGCACGCTCTTCACACCATCCCGTCTGAAATCACATCCTGTGACGTCACTTCACGCTCTGCAATCACCCACGCGACCCAGGTAACGCGCTAATCACCGCGCCCAATCTGTCGTGCCGTGAATCACTGCAGGAGATGTGACTTTGTGTCTCTGTTGTTGTCCACCGGCATTCAGCCGTGGTTCCTACTTTTAGTACGTGGTGGGCTGTGATCATGGTCACTAGAGGAGAAATCCCTAGGGACGATTTGGTACCTATCGGGTTTCCGGTGATACGGGAGATAATGTGTCAATGGTTAGGTGGTGGGTTGTTATCTTATAGGTGTTGCGATTTCTATCTTTGCTGTTGTCTGGTGTTATATTGTTTTATGTATTTTTTAAATTTTGCTGTAGTTACTTATCTATCAATTTTACACGAAAATTGTAAATATAAAAAAATTGCCATTATAGAATTATTTCAGAGTTTTATTTGTTGACTGTACATGATTATTGCGATATTCTTCAGTAGAATTTCATTTATATTTATAGTAATTATTAAAACAATTTATTTTAAATAAGAATTTTTGCTAACACTTTCATCAGCAATAAATAATACTGCACAACGCAAGGTATAATTTTTAATTTAATTTTAAAATAAAAATACAAAAATATTACAAATTAGATACCTACTTACCCACTTGACATGAATCGTCCGTGGGATGTTTAAAAATATCTTATTCTTGTACTTGATATTACGTGAGTCTATCCTAGCCACATCCTTGAGTACGGATCAAAAATTACATGCTCAATATAAACATCTCAGAGAATTACGTGGGATGCATAATTGGGATATTATTACCAAATTAATTACTAACATTGGGATTTTACATAGATAATGTTAATAAGGGCGAACCGAGGGGCGAACATTAGCAATCGCTGGGATATCAATGGGATGTTAATAGGCAAGTGAGCATATCTGTACATTGATATCGTATATTAACGCGACATATATGTGGTTAATCGTTAAATCATGGTGTATATTTGTTACTTGTTACCAGAGAAGATCTTGTATTTTTTCTGCGCAATGTGAGTATCTAAAAATATATTTAACAAATATTTAAATAAGAAACATGTAATTTATTAATTTATGATTTGATGTGGTATGAATACTGAATTAATTTCTTAAATGTACGAAACAAATATTTATTTACAGTAAATTTGGAGTAGAGTAAATAATATCAAACACATATTAAGTCTTTTAGTAGGTAGTTGTCTTTTAGGTACACCATATAAAAATTGTATTTGATTTAAATATCTTATACAAGTTCACCTTTCTGACCTTCTGAATGTCATTTTATAATTGCGCAAAATAAGCATTCATATTTAATATTATATTAGACAAGTTGAGATGCAAATATTAAAAATAGGAAATAAATACACAGAAGACTACCTTATCTACTAATGTTAACACAACTAAAGTACTATATAAACATGCACCTTTTTTTCTTACTTCCTGGTATATAAATACACCCGACACCCAAAATATAATATTATTGTGCAAATTAACTTTAATTACGAACAGTAACTGTTTTATTTATTTGCTGAAAATGAATAGATCTATATTTATTCTTCTATTAATTGCAGTAGTATGCATTGTAACTATTTCTGCTGTTGATGAAGGTAATGTTCAACCAAATATAGTTACATTTCACTTTTGTCTATTTTAAACTAAAACTTTCATTTATTATATAACGTTTTACAAAAAACTATTAACTTCAATGACGTCTTCTGTCAATATACAAAATCCAAACGAATTCATATTTTGGAATAGGGCAGTCATAAGCTTTGTAAAGTTATTTGTTAACGTAAAATTTATTAAATGTTTATATTTTGTTTATAATAATCAAATAAGTAAACATGTAAGTAATATCTTGGTTACTGGTAATCTTATAAGATTCAAATATAGGTTAATGATGCTTTATAAAAGCATTGTTAATCATTCTTATTTTAAAATTATTATTTGAAATTTAATATTGTTTTTCTAGAAAACTGAATCCTCGAGGATCTATAAATTTAAAAAATTATTTCAAAATTCAAGTACCAATAATTTTCAAATAAAAATAATAAACAAATATTTTTTATAATTATATATGCATCGTTAACCAGAATTTGAATCATATAAGACTACTAGTAACCAAGATCTTACATGTTCAGTTATTTGATTATTATAAACAAAATTTAAACATTTAAAACAAAATTCTTTAACAAATAATTTAACAAAGCTTATGACTATACTATACCAAATTATTTTTTTATGTATATTGACAAAAATTAATAGTTTCAAAACAGGTGACAAAATCATAGCTCATTTTTGCTATAAGTTGTTATTTCTACACAAATAAATTTTAAAATTTGTAACTTTATATAAACGAACGTAATAATGTGCATACTTTAGTATAAAGTTTGGTTCAATTTTTTTGGATTATTTTTTACCAAGTTATTCATCTTCAAACTCAACTAACTATAATTCTGAATCGGACTGTTACCACAATTTGGTTCATGAAGTAATCAAAATGGACAAATAATAAATTAATTTATCAATTAACTACTACACGCTAAGTATACTGGCCCCTTAAAACTGGATATTTACTTCTGATATTTACTCTAATATTTAATTACAGAAGAGGGAATTCCTGAAGGAGTCGCAGTTCCTTTACCAGGAAATGGCAGAGCAATTTGTTATCCTTCAAATTGTAGATCGGTTTGTAACAGGCTTGGTTACCGTGTAGGGCTCTGTAGTGGCGGAATTTGCTGGTGTCGCCGTTAATGAAATTATTATTAATACAGTACCAATATTATAACTATCAAACATTGTAACTTTACTTAACTACAATAATAACATAGTGTGACTTGTACCTTATAATAATTGGTTGTGGTGTATATTATGTAACAATTATAATTACTTACTCAGATTATTTCCTGCAAGATTGTGTTTATGTTTATAGATTTTATATTAATAAATACTGTAAATATTAATCAAAATACGATTGGTAATTTATCAGTTTTATAAAAGCAGAGGGTGTTCCCGCAAAAGTAAAACATACAAGATTTGATAGATTGATACGAATAATTTTCAGAACTCATAATTATAAATGAACTATTAGACCGGGAGCCCATGACAAGTGATGGTCTCCGATTTCATACAGCATGCGTTTTGGAGGATAGAATATTGACCCTATGACAACAAAGAAAAGCCAGTATTAAACCCTTGCACGTTTTCCGGTCATATGTAAAATTGCATCTTTCCACTTGCACAAAAATGTTGTGTTTTTCTCTGATTTAATAATGCATGCCCTTTGACCAAAAGAAACTTAAACACATTCTTAAAAATTATAGGCATGCGATTCGCAGGGTCCCAAAAAGCTCAAACAGTCACGTAATAAAAAAATATGATTTACCGCGTTTTCATACAGAATGCCGATGAAAAGAATTAATATTTGTGTCATAAAACACCTATAACCAAATTGGCATGCAGTCCTCGTTGGCCCAAGGGTGGAAAATTTCGGAAAAGTTCTGTGCAAGTGGAAATGAAATTTTCCATATGACCGGAAAGCGTGCAAGGGTTTAATACCCGTTTTCTCTCTTGCCATAAGGTCAATATTCTTTCCTCCAAGAGGCATGCTATATGAAATCGGAGACCATCTCAGAGAATTACATGGGATGCCTAATTGGAAAATTATTACCAAATTGGGATTTTACATAGATAATGTCACTAAGGGCGAACATTAGCAATCGCTAGGATGTTAATAAGCAAATATAGCAACTAACAGGTTTGTCACATTTTTGAAATGTTCTGGGGATTTTATTTTGTCAAGTGGAATTAATTTTCAATAATTATTATTTAAGTCATGGGTTAACAATTTACATTTAAGTATTATTAGATAATATGCAAAAACATCTCAATATCTTATTGGGAGTGTCTATTCGTACGCTACCGGTCCACCGGTCCACCGGTGCACCGGTGACTCGGGTAACATCGGCTACCGATGCGCACTAGTGGCACCGGTCCTCGGCACCGGCGCACCGGTGGTACCGGTAGCATCGGTGGCACCGGCGCACTGGAGGTACCGGTAGCATCGGTGGCACCGGCGCACCGGTGGTACCGGTAGCATCGGTGGCACCGGCGCACTGGAGGTACCGGTAGCATCGGTGGCACCGGCGCACCGGTGGTACCGGTAGCATCGGTGGCACCGGCGCACCGGTGGTACCGGTAGCATCAGCGGCACCGGCGCACCGGTGGTACCGGCAGTATCAGTGGCACCGGCGCACCGGTCATCAGCACCGGCGCACCGGTGGTACCGGTAACATTTTTCAGCATCTAACAAATTGCAAAAGTTATAAACAAATGAAGATTTAAAAAAAGGTATTTAGTTTTTCGCTAATATTTCAAAAACTATTAATAATTAAGAAATTTAAAAAAAAGATTCTTAAAGAGGAGGAAATTTCCAATAATAGTATTGAAACTAGACCCCTGCGCCGATACCCTTTTTGTCGGCGGCGGCGTTTTAGTGAAAACGGACCGGCGGCGGCGGCGCGCCGGCGTCACGCCGTTTTTGAAAATCGGCGGCGGCGCGCCGCGGCGCGGCGTATTTCATTTATTACTAGTGGTAAATCTAAATATGTAAATGGAGAACGAGTTTAAAATTAATAACAATGCACTGTTTTACAGAAATACAATATATTTATTAAACATATTTTTATAATTATTTAACATTTTGAACTCCAAAACCGATTTACCTGGTCTTGGCATAAATTAGAACCTAGAACTAAACACTAAACGAATGAGTAAAGTAAATTCATTATATAAGAAAAATAATTTTGCAATCATTGCAAAATAGATCAATCATTTTACACAAAAATAGTTGGCGGCGGCGGCGGCGGTTGCGCGCCGATAAAATTTTAACGGCGGCGGCGTTCGTCAGAAATTGGCGGCGGCGGCGGCGTGGCGCGGCGGCGCAGGGGTCTAATTGAAACCAAGACGATCCTCTACCGCGCCAGAAAACAGCCTAAAACATGGATTTCGCGCGCCAGTCGACAGCGTTTATTGTTTTGTTAAATATAATAATCTAAAGATGTTGTTGAAGATAAAAGGACAATCTACAAAATGGTCGATGCAAAATTTGAAAGTTTTGCTTTAACGCTTTTAATTCAAATTAGCATATATTTCGCTTAAATATGCTAATTTGAATTTTGACAATTTTTGTTATTTTTTTAACACAAATATCTTTTAAAACGAACTTAAAAAATTCGATCGGTTATTTCGTAGATCCAAACTTTGTTGACAACATATTAAAATTTATTTTTTACAAATATTGCAGTTTTTTTTACAATTATGGATGCTAAAATTATTTTTCCATTCAAACATAAATTATTTTTTATTTTTATGTTTAACAAAACAATAAACGCTATAGAATAGCGTGTGGAATCAATGTTTTTGACAGTAAGTATAAACAATTAATCTATAAAAATTTTAAAGACACAGCGGAGAAAATTTGAAAAAATTCGAGTAAAATTAATAAATTTGCTCGGAAAATCTATTTAGGTACTTTTAAACAATTTCATCAAAAACTTATTTGGAAGATATTTTATCACTGAACAAAATAACACAGTATTTGTATTTTTTAACTAATTAAGCCATAAGAAGATTTGAAAATGTCAAAAAAAATCTAAAATAAAAATTTTATAAACAAATGCATATAGCTGATCAACAATAGTTACAAACTTGGTTAATAACTCATTTAAAAATCCAATCAATCCTATATACAAACGACTTAAATGTTCATTTTCGTATCTCGAATAGTTCAAAAGTTATAGCAGTTTTCTTGAAAAATCAAGTGCTTCTTTTATAGCACGTAATTTTTTAAAGTACAATATAAAATTAAAATAAACTTTTTTCGATACTTTGCAATAGATGGTTGTTTTTGTAATTTTTATTAGTCTCAGGAAAAAAATATAATGAGATTTGCAATTTGTTTATAACAAATTGTTAACTTAATAAACAATGAAATTATCAACAACAAAATTTTTTTGGTTGTTCTATTGAAAAGTGCCAATTATGATTTTTAAAGATAAAGTAATTTCTTAACTTATTATGTAAACAATGGAAATATGGAAAAAACGATTTTAAACAATAAAAACATTTTTTTAAGAAAACTTATTTTTCTTAAAAATCATTATTTTATCAAGACAACAAAATGGTAAAAAAAATTTCATAAGTATGAAACACCATAATTTTTTCAAATTTTTAAATTGATATTTGATACTGTACAAAAATTATTTTACATGATGTACCTACTCGCTTTAGAGACGGCGCACGCACACCTCACCGGCCGCTTGGAGCTCTATTTTCAGCGTTAAATTACTATCATAAATAATGAAAGTAGAGTTCCGGGAGTTAGGACTTTTTTATTGGAAATTTCCTCATCTTTAAGAATCTTTTTTTTTTCTTTTCTTAATTATTAATAGTTTTCGAAATATTAGCGAAAAACGAAATACCTTTTTTTCTTCATCTTTATTTGTTTATAACTTTTGCAATTTGTTAGATGTTGAAAAATGGTAGCACCGGTGTATCGGTGCTATCTACCGGTGCCACCGGTGCTACCGGTATTACCGGTTCGCCGGTGCCACCGGTATTACCGGTGCGCCGGTGCCACCAGTACTACCGGTGCGCCGGTGCAACCGGTGCGCCGGTGCTGCCCGTGCGACGGCGCCACCGGTGCGCCGGGCCCGATGACCGGTGCTACCGGTACGCCGGTGCCACCAGTGCGCCGGTGCTGATGACCGGTGCTTTGGTGCTGCCCGTGCGACGGTGCCACCGGTGCGCCGGTGCCGATGACCGGCGCCCCGGTGCTACAGGTGTGCCAGTGCCACTGGTAGCCGATGTTACCCGAGTCACCGGTGCACCGGTGCACCGGTGGACCGGTAGCGTACGAATAGACACTCCCTATCTTATTAGTATAATTATTCTATTTTTTAAGTTTGTAAGTAAAAGTTTTGTATTTTTAAATCTCTTATTTTATACTTTTCTGAAATAAAAATAAATAATATTTTGAGGTTTGAAATACAAACGCGTGCAATTCAATTCTGTTAGATCCTAACTTTTGAACAAATCAATAAATCCTAAAACCATAAGATTATGTAGTTGAGTGCGGACAGTGGCAGTGAGCATATCTGTACATCGATACTTCGTATTATAAACTTAAACAGAAACAATATTAACGCGAAATATGTCTGGTTAAACGTTAAAACATTTGGGTTTGTTACTTGTTACCTGAGAAGATCTTGTATTCTTTCTGCGCAATGTGAGTATCTAAAAATATAACTAACAAATATTTAAATAACTAAGATACATGATATTTATTAATTAATTTATGATTTGATGTGGTATGAATACTGAATTTATTTCTTAAATTCATGAAACAAATATTTATTTACAGTAAATTTGGATTAGAGTAAATAATATCAAACACATATTCAAGTCTTTTAGTAGGTAGTTGAGCGTTAGGTACACATATACCTAAAAATTGTATTTGATTTAAATATCTTATACAAGTTCACCTTTCTGACCTTGTGAATGTCATTTTATAATTGCGCAAAATAAGGATTCATATTTAATATTATATTAGACAAGTTGAGATGCAAGTATTAAAAATTGGAAATAAATACACCTTATCTACTAACGTTAACACTACTAAAGTACTATATAAACATTATGCACCTTTTTTCTTACTTCCTGGTATATAAATACACCCGACACCCAAAATATAATATTATTGTGCAAATCAACCTTAATTACGAACAATAACAAACTGTTTTATTTAAATGCTGAAAATGAATAGATCTGTATTTATTCTTTTATTAATTGCAGTAGTATGCATTGCAACTATTTCTGCTGTTGATGAAGGTAATGTTCAACCAAATATAGTTACATTATTTTTTTGTCTATTTTAAACTAAAACTCTCATTTATTATTTCCTTTTTATATAACGTATTACACTGAAATTATCAAGAACAAAGTACAATAGGTATAGTTTATTATATTTTATTCATAAAACGCCAAACACAATAACATTGTTCTTTTTCAATAAACTTTTCTTTAATTATTGTTTATTTTCTGAAGTAAAAGTATTTACCATGCCCAGAAAAAAGACAAAAATTTTGATTTCGCATGCTACTCTACACCATTTATTGTCTTGTTAACCAAAACAATAACAAATAATTATTTATAATACAGGTGAAATAGTTATGTATATAACAAGTTTTGAAAATATAGTGTTGTCGAACGCGAACGAAAATTGCAGCCCGAGCGAAGGGAGCAAAAATTAACAAAATTCAAAGTTACATGTATCTATTTTAAACTAAAACTCTCATTTATTATTTCAGTTATATATATATATATATATATATATATATATATATATATATATATATATATATATATATATATATATATATATATATATATATAACGTTTTACACTGAAATTAACAAAACGAAGTACAATATAGTTTATTATATTCTATTCATAAAACGCTAAACACAATAACATTGTTCAATAAACTGTTCTTTAATTATTGCTTCTTTTTTCTCAAGTAAAAGTACTTACCATGCCCAGAAAATGGCTAAAATTTTTATTTCGCATGCTACTCTACACCATTTATTGTCTTGTTAACCAAAACAATAACAAATAATTATTTATAGTACAGGTGAAATAGTTATGTGTATAACAAATTTTGAAAATACAGTTTTGTCGAACGAGACCGAAAATTGCAGCCCGAGCGAAGGGATCAAACATTCACTTCAATATTTTTCGATTTGAAAGCAAAATTTTAAAATCCAACTTCGACCATTTTGTAGATTGTACTTTTGTATTTAGGAATATTATGTATAACACATAATAAACGCTGTAGTGTCTATGTTTTTGACTGTTTTCTGGCAGGGTATAGAATCGTCTTAAATTTAAGGTGACAGTATACCTGGTATACCTTCACACAGACAGGCGTAAGTAGTTTACTAATAGCTTGATTTAGGTACAATTTAGAAGAAAAAAAATTCCATTTTTTTTATAATTGTATTCTTAACATTTAACCGTTTTTAATTTTTCTAAATTTTTGAAAAAAGGAAAATTCAAAACTTGATTATTTTTTATTTAAAATGAGGGATGT
The DNA here is from genome assembly GCA_947534325.1 of Agonum fuliginosum. NCBI lineage: Eukaryota > Metazoa > Arthropoda > Insecta > Coleoptera > Carabidae > Agonum > Agonum fuliginosum. The sequence goes on from OX384029.1 coordinate 3,042,088, forward strand.
TTTTGAAAAAATAGCGACAGTTCGATGTTAAGATAGTACAGTTGATAATGTGTAATTTTTTTGAAAGATATATTTCAATCGAAAAAGAGTTATTGGTAAATTTTTAATGGTTTTATAAACTTTCCGTTATTCAAAACAAGTGTGAAAAAACGAAAATTACAATTCATGCAGCTAGTATACTGTTACCACAATTTGGTTCAAAAGTAATCAAAGTGGACGAGTAATTAATTTACCAATTAACCACTACACGCTAAGTATACTGGCCCCTTAAAACAGGGCATTCTTTTCCTCTTCTGGTATTTACTCTAATATTTAATTACAGAGGAGGGAATTCCTGAAGGAGTCGCAGTCCCTTTACCAGGAAATGGAAATGCCAGAACAATTTGTAATCCTTCAAATTGTAGATCGGCTTGTAACAGGCTTGGTTACCCTGTAGGAGTCTGTGGTATCTTTATTTGCTGGTGTCGCCGTTAATGAAATTATTATCAATACAGTACCAATATTATAACTATCAAACATTGTAACTTTACTTAACTACAATAATAACATAGTGTGACTTGTACCTTATAATTGGTTATGGTGTATATTATGTTAATTACTTACTCAGATTATTTCATGCAAGATTGTGTTTATGTTTATAGATTTTATATTAATAAATACTGTAAATATTAAACAAAATACGATTGCGGTAATTTATTAGTTATAAAAGCAGATTCTGTTGATGAAGCTCACAGACTTGTTAGATCCTAACTTTTGAACAAATCCTAAAATCATAAGATTATGTAGTTGAGTGCGGACAGTGGCAGTGAGCATATCTGTACATCGATACTTCGTATTATAAACTTAAACAGAAACAATATTAACGCGAAATATGTGTGGTTAAACGTTAAAACATGGTGTATTTCGTCATTTTTTGTTTATTACTTGTTAACTGAGAAGATATTGTATTCTTTCTGCGCAATGTGAGTATCTAAAAATATATTTAACAAATATTTAAATAAGAAACATGTTATTTATTTATTAATTTATGATTTGATGTGGTATGAATACTGAATTTATTTCTTAAATGTATGAAACAAATATTTATTTACAGTAAATTTAGAGTAGAGTAAATAATATCAAACACATATTAAGTCTTTTAGTAGGTAGTTGTGTTTTAGGTACACATATAAAAATTGTATTTGATTTAAATATCTTATACAAGTTCACCTTTCTGAATGTCATTTTATAATTGCGCAAAATAAGGATTCATATTTAATATTATATTAGACAAGTTGAGATGCAATTATTAAAAATAGGAAATAAATACACAGAAAGACTACCTTATCTCCTAACGTTAACACTTCTAAAGTACTATATAAACATTATGCACCTTTTTTCGTATTTCCTGGTATATAAATACACCCGTCACCCAAAATATAATATTATTGTTCAAATCAACTTTAATTACGAACAGTAACTGTTTTATTTATTTGCTGAAAATGAATAGATCTGTATTTATTCTTCTAATAATTGCAGTAGTATGTATTGCAACTATTTCTGCTGTTGATGAAGGTAATGTGCAACCAAATATAGTTACATTTGTCTATTTTAAACTAAAACTCTCATTTATTATTTCAAGTTCATATAATGTTTTACAAAAAAAGTATTAACTTCAATGACACTGTCAATATACATAATACAAACGAATTCATATTTTGGTAAAGGGCAGTCATAAGCTTTGTCAAGTTATTTATTTATTAAATATTTATAATTTGGTTAGAATAATCAAATAAGTAAACATGTAATATCTTGGTTACTGGTAATCTTATAAGATTTAAATATAGATTAATGATGTCTTTAAATAAAGGCATTGTTACTCATTCTTATTTTAAAATTATTACTTGAAATTTAATATTGTTTTTCTAGAAAACTGAAACTGCGAGGATCCATAAATTTCAGAAAAAAATTTATCAAAATTCAAGTAATAATATTCAAATAAAAATAAACAAATCTTTTTTATAATTATATAAAGCATCGTTAACCAGAATTTGAATCATATAATAAGACTACCAGTAACCAAGATCTTACATGTTCACTTATTTGATTATTATAAACAAAATTTAAACATTTAAAACAAAATTCTTTAACAAATGATTTTACAAAGCTTATGACTATACTATACCAAAATATTTTTTTTTTTTGATAATGTACAATAGATGTCATTGAATTAATAGTTTCAAAACAGGTGAGAAAATCATAGCTCATTTTTCTTTAGTATAAAGTTTGGTTCAACCACAATTTGGTTCATAAAGCAATCAAAATGGACAAATAATTAATTAACCAATTCACTACTACACGCTAAGTATACTGGCCCCTTAAAACTGGATATACTTTTCCTCTCCTGATATTTAGGTACTCTAATTAATTACAGAGGAGGGAATTCCTGAAGGAGTCAGAGTCCCTTTACCAGGAAATGGAAATGGCAGAGCATTTTGTTATTCTTCAGTTTGTAGATCGACTTGTAACAGGCTTGGTTACCTTTTTGGGGTCTGCTGGACTGGTAATTGCTGGTGTAGTTAATTAAGTTATTATCAATACAGTACCAATATTATAACTATCAAACATTATAACTTTACTTAACTACAATAATATCATATTGTGACTTGTATCTTATAATTGCTTATGGAGTATATTATGTAACAATTATAATTACTTTACTCAAATTATTTCATGCAAGATTATGTTTATGTTTATAGATTTTATATTAATAAATACTGTAAATATTAAACAAAATACGATTGGTAATTTATCAGTTTTATAAAAGCAGAGGGTGTCCCCGCAAAAGTAAAACATACAAGATTTGATAGATTGACACGAGTAGTTTTCAGAACTTTATTATAAATGAGCGATTATATTTTTCTGTTCTGTATGTGTATTATTTTATTTAAAAGTCGACGTTTCGAGAACTATTTGTTTCTTTCATCAGGTAACAAATGAATGTGAAAATTTGATGTTAAGAGGCCCGTCTAGCTCCTAAAATCCAGCATAAATTGTAATTGTACTAACATAGCGAGTGTTTTGGGCCAGTACAATTTCATTCCAACAAGGATTTAATAGAGAAAGAATGGATCAACTACAGATGTGCCATTAAAAAAATTGTACATGATTATAAAAATTCCAAAAAATTCAAAAAAGTTATGCAAACTTTACACGGTTATACGTCATGATAGAAATTTATTTTTAAAATTTTAAAAAGTCACATCTGTAAATCCATTCTTTCTCTATTAACTGTTTATAAAACAGTATCCTAAAGTCAATAATAATCTGACAGTTTACTCGCAACGAAAACACTTTTACATTATTTTTCAACTTCAAAGTGACATTGCATAGCTAGGATGCGACAAAGTACGAGTTTCGGGCTGGTTTCAGGCAATCGTAGTAGTGGGAAAAAAGAGTGGAATAGAAAAAAAAGGTAAAATCGAGAGTATTCGACGTTTGACAATTGAAGTAAATGTCATCTGATACTAATTAAACCAACCTTTAAAAAAACATGTTGCGTGTCACAAAGTGAACCTTGGCGACACTCAGTTGCGTTTCACAAAGTTAAGTTTGTTAACGCCAAATAGAAAAAGAAAATTAATAACATTCAAACTTATCATAAATATTGCCATACGGATTATTACGTATTTAACCACGCTTTACAACCATGACGTCATCACCACATGCTTCATGTCAATGTGATACTTCCTACTATCATCATTCACACACACAAACGCACACACACACACGCGCACACATTGATTGTCAGTGGAGCGTATGTCCATGTCACTATTTCATTACTAGTGTTGCATATTATGTAGATTATAAATTTAAAGACAATATCACACTGCTCTACGCACGAGGAGATAAGGGCGATAGTACACTGATTCGGAAGTGGTGTTGTCACTGTCGTATAGATCCGGTGTGCGTGATTTTAGCTGTGTGAGTGGAACTACGCAGTGTGGCAATGCATAATGATTGGTGGTGTTGAAATTACGTCAACGGATATTTATTTTCACGTTTTTGTGCGAGAAATGAGAGAGGTTTTTTTGTTGTTTGTTTTTATTATGGTATATTGAAATGTAAATTTATCGGAAATTTCATTTCAAAGCAGATTATATTCGAAGCGCTTTATTCTTTTGTTTGCTTATGTTTTAATAGTATTGATAGAATAAATAAAAATGTTTTTTTACTAATGCGATATTTTAAAAAGAAGACACGTACCATTAAATTAGGCTCTTTAATTAAAGATTTCTTCCCGACAAGTGACTCTAAACATTATAAAACACCTTATCCTTAAATTCGTGAATTTTCGAAAAACTGTTTTTGAATGACTCTCGCAGTTTTGTTTAACACCATGTATCCTGTATATTTATAACAGATTTTCTAACAGTAATGAGTCGCTTCTATATGAAGCATTGACCCGGAATTTTACCGGTTCCATTGACCGACTATTTTTGTATCAAGGCGTTTCACTCTTCTAATCGTCATATGCTGAAAATCGCAACACTGAATTAAAATTAAAGATTTTGATATCGAAAATTCTTAATTTATTTGAAAATGAATTATTAAATAATTATTATGTCCTGTTCACAAGAGGAAAGTTTTTACTAAAAAGTTTCTTGAAAGCAAAACAAATGCTAGGAGCTGTCATAAAGAAACTGTCATACGGAGAAACCGTGGGGGATACTAATTATTTCTTTAAAATATATAAAAGCTAGTGATCTTAAACATATTTGATAAAAATAATTACATTTCCCGTATGACCGGTATTGACAGTTTTTTTTATGACAACTCCTAGCACTTGTTTTACTTTTTAGTGAAAACTTTCCTCGTGTGAACAGGGCATTATGAATTATTAAATAATTCATTTTCAAATAACTTAAGAATTTTCATTGGCTCCTTTATGTCAAGTTTTTTTCCTTGACTTAATTTTTAAATTATTAGTTGAACCTGTTTTATTTTTATTTTACCTACAAATATGTTAAAAAATTTAAATGTTAAAATTATCTTAATTTATCTGGTAGAACTTGTTAAATTAAGTTAAAATTGCCGAGTGTCATATATATCGCCAATTTTTATTGTCGCCTATTGTAGTGTTGCAGTTGCAGCAAACGTATATCTCTGATAAAATCTTACAAGGTCCCAATTAGAGTTGAGCAGACGGTTCAGGTTTCGCTGTAAATTTTCATTTTTATTTCTCACTAAGGCCATAAAAATCTAAAATTTATTTCTGCATACATTAGGGTTAGAATTTTTTAAGAGTTCTCACCCCTCTAGTGTTTCAGTTTTTTTTCGAAATTTTAGCTGAGAACTTTTTTTGAAACGCCGTGTGATGTCTTTAAGAATACACAATTTAATTAAATATTGGTGTCATTGTTATAGTGCGCTATGTGACTGACTGTGGTTCTGACAACCCAGGTTCTAGTCCAGTCAGGAACACATTCCAATTTAACTGCACAAAAGTAGGAAAACAGTTACCTTGCGTGTATTGTACAACATTTTACTTGTTACTCATTTGTAAATCAAAATAAGAATAAAAAATCTGATGTGGCCAGTACAATACCTCCTGCCATACTTACTTTTATTCTTTTTACTTAATATACATAAAGGTATATTAAAATACAGGTTGTTTCTGTATGGATCAAACTTTAAGATTATATGTAACATGTTCTACTGATAACGAAACAAAAATAATTTTCCAAAAATTCGTGAAATTAACAGTGGTTTATTTAAAGAAAACATGTTAAAAAATATTGATATTTTGGGTTAAAAGGTACAAAATATGCAGTTAAGGGGCTTTTATCACAGTAAATAACAAATTATTGCCAACCTATTAATCCTATAAATCTAAAAAAATACCGTATAAAGACAAAGGCAGTAAAAATCTATCTACGTTGTCGAATTTTTTAAATTGTTATTATTATTATTATTTATAAACAATTAAATAATAATAATTCTGATAAAAACTCTTCGTAACTATGATTGCATTGTAGATTTAAATGTTTATATCACATTATTATATAAAATTTTCAAATAGTAGTCGAGTAATTTGTTAAATAAATTTAAAAATTGCATACGCGTTAGACAAACAAATTGAGTATTTTCTAAACAAAAATGGAGTGAGACATAACAATTAGATAAATAGAGACAACATGATGTGCTCATAAAACATAGGCTGTCAGCGCGGGTACCTGAAATAACGGGGATTTGTGATCTAGCAGCGCTGAGCGATAAAACCCCCTTAAGTATATGCATTTATAATAAATATACATATGTAAAAAATTTGAAAACGTAAAAAATATTTAAATATGCAAAAAATTTATACCATATTTTGATCTACGAGGGCTGATCAAAAAGTTCCGGAACTTTTTGATCAGCCCTCGTATGTTTGTATGAAATGCAAAATTTGAAAAACATATCAATATGCACAATAATACAATATATGCAAATGCATATAATCCGCACTCTAATTATGATATACTCTTCTATAATGATGAGAATGACCTACAATATGCCTCATCCAAATTGTGTAGAAGGCGTGATGGATATCTATGTATGTAGGTACTTAACTTATCATTTTTAAATTAAATTAAATTAAAGCAAGATTTTTTATTATTTAGTAGGTAGGTACGCATTAATGGCCTGATAGATTATAGAATAATATAACATATTAATTAAATTACAAACTGTATTGTTTAACAACTATATAATTATCGTATACCATATCAAATTGACGTATTACATCTAATTATTTTCCACTCACGCGTACGTATCAAACATAAATCTTGAAGAAATAATTAAGAATCCAAATTGAAAGATTTAATATACGGGTGAGCATCTAAATATGGTAAATTACTGGTTTATATAAAACTTTGCGTAGATAAAGTAAGGTGCACGGGTTCGTTGAAGATGATTTCGATCTGAAGCTGTTTTCGATCTTAGTGACCTGACCATGACCTTGACCCGCCGGGTCAATCGTTTCATCCTTCCGACGATGCGGTGGCGTGGGCTAGTGGCGGTTTATTAGGTTTGGAGCTGGAGTTTGTAATATGAGAACGTTACGTGGGGATTGCATTAATATTGATTATCAGATTTTACTATTGCGACATTTTTAAAAATTATTTGTCATTCTATTTGACTGCAACTTTTATTGTTATCACAATACGAAGTAATTTGAGACTAAAGGTTTTTTCTGAATTTCTAGAATACTCTCGATTTTACTTTTTTTCTATTCCACTCTTTTCTCCACTACGACTGCCTAAAACCAGTCCGAAATTTGTACTTTACCGCATCCTAGCAATGCAATGTCTTTTTGAAGTTGAAAAATACTGTAAAAGTGTTTTCGTTTCGAGTAAACTGTTAGTTTATTATTGACTTCAAGGTAATGTTTTTATAAACATTTAATTAACAAAATTGTTTTTGATTCATGATCAGTGTGTCCAATACTATACACCCTTAAATTTTGTTACATAGGTTGGGTTACACCCTGTATACGATATTTCGGAAACTTTGCATTTGCGTTCCTTTCATCAGGTTGACTTGTCTTTGTTACTCAGAAAATTAAATTTAAAATGGATCAACACTAGTTGTAAAAATGGCGAGGAACAATAAGCAGTTTTCCCTATAAAATTGGTTTAAATAATTATATTTTTTAAACAAATAACACGTTTTCGAATAGCTTGTTCTTACTCTAATGTCACTTTTAAACTTTATATTTACAAAATAGGCCATGTTAACCATTCATACAAAAATTGAAGAAAAAACTTTTTTTCAAAATCGGCATGAAAATCGTCATTTCCAGACTAATTTGCGGCATGAAAGTAAGATTTTCATGACTAGGCATGAAAATTTTATTTTCATGCCTAGTCATTTTTACTTTCAACTTTGTTTACTTGTCATGACAACTTTTTCTAAAATTTGTGACAGCTCTGATGATTTGTCACAGCTCTGATGATTTATGCAAACCTAATTTTTATTATAATTTTAAGCTTAATTGCCGATTTAAAAAAAATAGAATACATCACGCGTCATAAAAATGTCTTTGCTTGACTCGGAGGCTTTGAAGAAATGCTCGGACGCTGCGCATCCTCGCATTCTTCAAACGCCTCCTCGTCTGCAATGAAACATTTTCATGACTTGTAATGTAATATACTATTACATTAACTGGCATTATAGCAAAAGCGGAGCATTCTTAAACTATTCCAAAATGTCTTAGTGTTTTGAAATTTTCAAATTTTACTTCCATTTTAAGGAGAAAACATTCGCACCATTTTAACAACTAGTAGTCAACCACCTTAAGACCGGGGATCTTTGGAGATTCTACGGAGATTCAGAATCCTGGAAAAGAAGAAGTTTTTTTCTTTCTAGTGAGAATTAACTGTTAAATTACGGTGTCGCTAAATTGAATCTTCAATGAGTTTTGGAAAAGAAGAATTTATAATTTATTGATTGCTTAAAAACCATGCAATTATAGTTGGAAAGAAAAAATTTCTTCTTTTCCAGGATTCTGCATCTCCGTATAATCTCCAAAGATTCCCGTGCGAATAGGGTTTTTAGCTTTAATATGCACCTGAGTTGTTAGAATCACAGTTGGTCACATGACACATTCGTCTATCCATCACATATCATTTTTTATATTAATTTACTGTTAGTTAGTTTATTGGTCTAATAATGTTTTCTTAGTTATCATAAATATAAACCAAGTGTCTGATTTAGAACCATCCAGCAGAAAACTACCATCTTATATCCTGTACTGTCAAAGGTAGAAAATTCAGTTATATTTCTCTCATATCCCAATCACCCGCGCACATTACAGAATCCCACCCCCGGTGTCCACCTCGCTGTCCGCCCCCAACAAGCTTCCCATTCTCATTCTCATTCTCATTCTCTTGCTCTTGCTCATCTTGTTGTTGTTCCACCGCTGCCGTTTCCTCCGGACTGCTCGCTCCGCGGTTTGATATCCGTACCCGGTAATTTTCTTCCTTCCCATATTCGCCGCCAGCCACCCACCGCATTCCTGCGGTGACCGAGAGTGTGAGAAGAGTAGACCGGAGCCCGTGGACCGTGGAGAGGTTGCGTGTCGGTTGTCGGAGAAGTTTTATAGACGATAGACGCTGGATGGTGGGGTAATGTGGGACAGTTGGATTATCGCTTATGTAGTAAATCATCTAATATCATATCAATATCAATCTTTGGACACCCTTAATCCATAAGTCAGCGTTTCTATCTATCTAAAAGAGGTGCGTGAAAAAATATAAAAATTATAATATTGTCAGAAGTTGCTGTAGGCACTCTTTGAAACATTTTAAATACAGGATAATAATTAAACACTCGGTTATATGTTTCAAAACTATTTTATTTAACACTTTATACGTATTTCGGCTCAGAAGTAAACTTAGAAAGAGAAAAAATTTAATAGTATAGACGATTTAAATCCATATAGGAATGACGTCATATCAGATAAATTCTATCCACCACGTTCACTAAATAAGCTATCTCTTTCTTACACATTTTACTCGTATAAATCTATACGCATATCGTATGTCATAAGGGGCGGGGTTTATCAATTTGTGTCTTAACGGCAGTAGCAGAACAATTATTCATATTATAATATAGTATTCATTATATGAAATATATTTTCTTACATATTATTGTTTTCTTTTAGATTCACAAAAGTTCGTTATATACTTTTTATTGTTTATTGCTGGCAACTTGTCAATTTTCTCCTTCTTGTTGTGTCAAGTGTCAACATGAAATTTTGAGGTTAACGTGTTTTGTTATTTCGTTTTATTCTATTTTAATAATCTTTGATCATTTCCTACAGAATCATGCGATGTATTAAAATGGTAAAATAATGATTACCTATCCTTCAAATAGAAACAAAAAATATTGCTTTTAAATTTCGCGTACAGAGAAAGACTGCCAGCACTATCTACCAAACTCATGCTGTACTAAAAAGATAAATCTTGATTCATACGAATAATTTGCTTGTTTTTTATGACGTCACTCCTATATGGATTTAAATCGTTTCTACATTTATAAATGCCTAAATGGTTTAACAAAATACAATATAGAAAGAGAAAGAAAAGGAAAATAAATGGTAAATCACAAAATCGAAGAAGGAAAAACCAAACGTCCATTTAAGGAGTTTTAACAAGGAAGATAAATATAGTTCTAACTGTTCATTCATAAAGTTTTTAATAGATCTTACCGCCTTTTGAATATCCAGAGCTTCTAAGTAGTCCAATTTTAAAACTTTGTTTTGGATGTGTAAAACATGAGAAGAAGGTCACATAATAATTGTGATTATGTTTATATTGGAAAAACCACACGGTCCTTTAGGATTCGATTCAAAGAACATTTACGTGCCTACACTTTAAAAAGACCCGACCATTCAAATATTGTTAAACACCTTCTAGAAAATAACCATACTATTTCATTGGAAAATACTCATCTTTTGATTTAGGTGATGCAAATTTCTGTGTTAGAATATTTTAGATTTTTATTTGTATGTGTCAAATGGGCACCGGATTGTACGTACATTTTGCCGGGAGAAGTTGGCACCCCATGTTGGAATTTCAAAACGAAAACTATTGCATAATTTTGCCTAAGTTATGCCCAGTTTTGCCCAATAGTCATTTCGTTTTGCCCAGCCACCGTTAACCCATGTTAATCGATAATCGAATTTCTAACCCTTATCTGTTTGTTAGCATAAATTAGTTTATGTCAAAAAAACGTAGTTCTGTTGGACTCAAGAAGTGTTTTGTTAGCATAGATTAGTTTATGTCAAAACTACTGGGCAAAACTGGGTATAACTTGGGTAAAACTTTGGCATAAAATATGTCATTTTTTCGAAGTCGCATATGGGGGTGCCACACCATAGAAATTCGATTATTGACTCATGGGTTAACGGTGGCTGGGAAAAACGAAATGACTATTGGGCAAAACTGGGCATAACTTGGGCAAAATTATGCAATAGTTTTCGTTTTGAAATTCCAACATGGGGGTGTCAACTTCACACGGGTATATAATATACATTTATGTTTATAACATAAGTCAGTTTTCTAGATATGGCGGGAGGTTGTGTGCTGGCCACATCAGATTTTTTAACTTTAACAAAATGCAACGATTAATGTGAGTACAATAATTAAACAATGAAATATTGAAATTTATTTGTAGTTCTACTTCATGATTTATTACAAGAACTCTAGTATTTTCAAATTCGTATACGAAAAATGACGAAAAAGTCAGTAACTTTTAATAGGTAGATACCTACCTAACGTACGTTAAAATGCATTCATTCTCAATTTATTACCAATTTGAAAGAGTAAAAATATTTATTGCTAGCAAATGGTACTACTTAATGATCAGCACAAATCGTAAATCATAACCTACTACTCATTATCTAACTATTATTGCACATAACTTTTAAAAATGGTTCATACAAAATTTAAACATAATTTAGTACAAAATTAGCATGTCTGAATCAAATAGCCATCCATATGCTGTGGAACAGACAGGGGCGTAGTAAGGATTTTTACTTCCCCGACCTATGTAATAGAGGGAAGTATTGTAATCGTGATTTTTTGACAGTTCGAGATTTTGGTGAATCTTCACGTTTTAGACCCTACTGAACCCAAAAAACATAATTTTAAAAAAAGTCGGTCTGTCGGTCTGTCGGTCTGTCGGTCTGTTAGTCTGTTAGTCTGTCTGGATGTTGGATAACTTAAAAACGCGTTGGAATTTTGGACTGAAATTTTATATTTAAGATCTTGAGCCAAAATCTGACTTCAAGTTCGTTAATGAGCTTTATTCAACCAGTGGTACCAACTTTATAAACATAACTTTTTTATTTTTATCATAATACTATCGTGTGTGGTATCAAATTAAAGCTCTCGGGAAAAGAATTCTAGTAGAAAATCAAAAATAACATTAAACGATCGTCAATTGTTTTTTTATTATAAATTATTCAAATTATATCGAGTTTTGTGTCAATATAAAGCGCTTGGGGAGATAAGTTTAGTAAAAATGTAAAAAATAACATTTATGCGATTGTCAATTGTTTCTAAAAAAATTATTACATTTTTTTTATTCATCCAGTGGTACCAACTTTATAAATACAACTTATTTTATTTTTATTAAAATATTATCGTGTGTGGTATCAAATTAAAGCTCTCGGGAAAATAATTCTATTAGAAAGATAAAAATAACATTTAACAGATCGTCAATTTTTTTTAATACCTACATTATTCAAATTATACCGAGTTTAGTGTCAATTTAAAGCTCTCGGGGAGACGAGTTTAGTAAAATGTAAAAAATGACATTTATGCGATATTTAATCAAGTTGGTATCAACTTAAATAGTTTCTGAAGAAAGATAAATTTATTTAAATTTTGCTGAATAAAGCATAAAATTAAAGGCGTTACGAAATAAGTTATTAAAACTTATAGTCGGGGAAGTACTGTGGTCGACACAGCAGATTTTTTATTAAGAGGGAAGCACAACGAGGCACATTTTTTGAAAATACTGTTTCTAACATCTAGTGAAATAGGACGATGTAGGATGTTATTTCAAATATGAGGTGCGGGAACTTATAACTAGAAAATTGAGGGAAGAGAAAATTCTTACAAAACGAGCGAAACTTATACTTAAGAAAATTCATACACAAAAATAAACATAAAAGTTAAATTCATATCAAGAATCCAGTGAACACAGAAAATTCATGTCAAGGAATATTCAAATCTGGAAAAATTTTACCCGCCTTCATTACGAATGCGTTAGATTCTTATGTGATCTGCTCGAGTGTCAGCGGTATTGAAAAAAATCTGCTGTGGCCAGTACACGACCTCTCGCCTAATGCTGCTTATTCTATTAATCTCGAGATTAATCTAATAAATAGTTTTACTTACATTTTAATAGTTTTATGTTCATGTAAGATGTAAACGATAATGTAAACCAAGATGCAAGCAAAAGATGTCAACTGTACTGTCACTGTCATAATCATTCAAATTTTATGTAGAAACAAATTTCAAATCATGGACAACAAGATACAATATTAATTGTACTTTATTTTATTGTTAAATACTACCAGATTCAGCAAATTGTATTTATAATTAACTGTACCCATAGATAATTATATTTTATTTTATTTTTAATTGCAAAAATTGTCATAAAAAAATAATGTAACAATATATTTAAGGAAAACTTTATCAAGCTTCAAAAAGTACTACTTCCGGTTTGCGGATTTCTACCAAAATGTTATCCGGTGTTAAGATACTTATTAAAACCTTAAATATGAAATTTGGTTTTTAAAGGTTTGATACTTTTTCAGTTATCGTGGACGAAAAATCGCCAGTCCATACATTCATACAAACACACATACACACACAGACATCATCATGAAAATAGTAAATTCGTATTGTAGAGACCCTGAAACGTGCTTATCCACCAAAAACTCATACTCGAAAATTTTGACCCATTACAATACCTCTCTTATAGAATATGAGGCGAGAGGTAAAAAGTTGAAAATTGGTCCAACACGACGAGTATAGTGCCCCCCGCGTGACGGTCAGTGCAGCAGTGTGTTCCATATGTTAGGATCAGTTCTAGTTTAAAAATCCTACAGCGAGTTTGTTAAACAAATAATATTTCTAAACCATTGATTTTTTACCTCTCGCCTCATATTCTATAAGAGAGGTATTGTAATGGGTCAAAATTTTCGAGTATGAGTTTTTGGTGGATAAGCACGTTTCAAGGTCTCTAGAATACGAATTTACTATTTTCACGATGATGTCTGTGTGTGTGTGTGTGTGTGTGCGTTTGTATGAACCGACGATTTTTCGTCCACGATAACTTAAAAAGTATCAAACCGTTTATAACCAAATTTCATATTTAAGGTTTTAATAAGTATCTTAACACCGGATAAGATTTTGGCAGAAATCCGCAAACCGGAAGTAGTACTTTTAGAAGTTTGGAAAAGTTTTCCTTAAATATATTGGTACATTATTTATTTATGACAATTTTTGTAATTAAAAATAAAAGAAATTGTGATTATCTATGTGTACAGTTAATTATAAATACAAATTGCTGAATATAGAAGTATTTAACAATAAAATAAAGTACAATTAATATTCTATTTTTTTGAAATTCCAGTATCTTGTTGTCCATGATATGAAATTTGTTTCTACATAAAATTTGAATTATTATGACAGTGACAGTACAGTTGACATCTTTTGCTTGCATATTGGTTTACATTATCGTTTACATATTACATGAACATGAAACTATTAAAATGTAAGTAAAACTATTTATTAGATTAGTACAACAAGCAGAATTAAGCGAGAGGTCGTGTACTGGCCACAGCAGATTTTTTATTAAATATTTTTGAAGAAGAGATAAAAACCTGCAATATCTCCTGTACAAAATATTGACGTCACAGCAAAATTTATTTCTCAATTAAACTAAAATACATATAATTTATTTTTGTATAATGTATTTTTCAAATATTTTAGACCTAACATTAAGTTAATAGTGATAAAAATCTGAATTTTTTTCAATTTTTTTTCAATTTTTTTCAGATTTGAATATTCCTTTATGCCTGTTTTGCATAATCCAATTTATTTACCAATAAATTGATAAAGTTGACCGTAAATTTCTTCATCAATAAATTGCTAAATAGAAAAATATTTTTGTTCGTTTTACAATCACCAAGTTTTTCTCAATATATTTTGGAAATTTTAATAGTACCAACCTACCGATATCAGCTGTCACTTTACTGTTACTTCCAACAGTGCCAGCAATATTTTTGTTTCATAACCTATTAAATAAACGCTTCTAAACGAAATGAAACTGGAAGAAATGCCTAAAACGTCATGGATACGTAACATTTAATAAAATTAAAATGGTATACACAACGACAATACTAAGAAAAAATCCCTAGAATTTCCTAAAATATTGTAGAAAAGTAGAACACATTCTATTCCGTCAATAAATTCATCAATTATGGGTTGACGAAATTTTTTGTATGACACACAAAAATAAATTGAAAACAAAACTTGGTCAATTTATTGAAGAATAAATTGGATCGTGTAAAACAGGCATTTATCTACATGCGTTTTCTGTATCCTTCAGATTCTACATTTGAATTTTCTATTTATGCATTGTTTTGTCTCTGAATTTCCGGGTGTTTTATGATTCTACCAGTACGCATGAAAGTTTTCAAGAGGGGCACATATTTTGTTTGAGGGCACATTCTTTTTAAAAGTATTAGTGCCGCCACTGGACACAGCCTATGAATCAAGCTTTTTACTGGCGTTTCTGAATGAGGTAGCGAATGTTTGACCGCTCACAGGTCCGGCGAAACTCCGCTTAATCCTTGTTATTAGCCGCGCGGCAGGTGATTGCCTGCCGTGATTCCTCCTAATGATTTTGCATATTTATTGTCTTCTATTCGGCAGATGCGGCTTCAATCCCCGCCTTGCCTTTTCGGCACCGGCCATTGTCGATTGTTCGAGCGTTGGCGAACAATCACGAATGCATTTAAACATTTAAGGCGTTACACTTGTGCCAAAATATAGTGAAAAGGGACCTTGCTATATTACAAACTGAGCTCTTGCTAGTACACCTACACTGTTCATATTTTATAGATAGATAGTTCAAAGATGACTCTAGAGTTTTAAGAAATTATATTTTTGAAATACTTAATGGTATTTTAGTAATAAATTAGTAAAAATAGTCAATTTGGCTGATTTTTACCTCTCGCCTCATATTCTATAAGAGAGGTATTGTAATGGGTCAAAATTTTCGAGTATGAGTTTTTGGTGGATAAGCACGTTTCAGGGTCTCTAGAATACGAATTTAATATTTTCCCGATGATGTATGTGTGTGTGTGTGTGTGTGTGTGTGTGTGTGCGTATGGACGTATGAATTATGTGACGATTTTTCGTCCACGATAACTTAAAAAGTATCAAACCTTTAATAACCAAATTTCATATTTAAGGTTTGAATAAGGATCTTAACACCGGATAAGATTTTAGTAGAAATCCGCAAACCGGAAGTAGTACTTTTTGGAACTTGATATAGTTTTTCTTAAATAAATTGGTACATTATTTAATTATGATAATGTTTGCAATTAAAAATAAAAGAAAATATAATTATCTATGGGTACAGTTAATTTTAAATACAATTTGCTGAATCTGGTAGTATTTAGCAATAAAATAAAGTGGAACTAAGAACCAATATCTTGTTGTCCATGATATGAAATTTGTTTTTAGTCAAAATTTGAATTATAATGACAGTGACAGTACAGTTGACATCTTTTGCTTGCATCTTGGTTTACATTATCGTTTACATATTACATGAACATGAAACTATTAAAATGTAAGTAAAACTATTTATTAGATTAGTAGAATAAGCAGAATTAGGCGAGAGGTCGTGTACTGGCCACAGCAGATTTTTTTCTTATTTTTTTCGTCAGATGTGTAATTTTCTTGATAAAAATATTTTCTTAGCACTCTCACGAACAATGCAAGGACTCGAGAATTTAAAACAAAATTAATAAATATGCAATAATAAGGCCATAATTTGTAATATTAAAATGCATAAATTAATTCTTATTTTCTCTAATTGTTGTCGCAACAATGTATTGTATGAATTTTTCGATAAATAATGCTTCGTAATTACTTATGGTAAATTTCAGATTTTATTTAGAGCAATATCGAATCGTGAATTCTGATTCTATTGCAGCAATATTGCGTTCATCAAGTGTAGCAGAGCCTTAATACACAGTTATAAGTATTGGCATCGCCGCGAGGGTGAAATTTATGATGGTATTTGGAGAACGTTTAAATAATTACTAATAATTGCTTTGTTCGATGAAATATGTGATGGTAAGGACTGACTAGTCACTGGTCGCGCAACCGTAACTTTGCTAGATTTATTGTTCGGCTCTAACTAAGCAGTTAAACAAGTGGCCAAATTTGCATAGAACAAAGTTGAAGCTTTAAGACTGTATAATGTTTTGATTTGTTGGTTAGCAGTCGACTACTACAGATTTATGAATACTCCTACGTGTATTTTGCAAATACTACATAGAAGTATGTAGTAATATAGCATCATTCCTAAAAGTCATTTAAAAAGAAATTATCCGGTAGCGTAGTTGCTAGTACTCACCTCAAGGTTCCAAGTTCGCGAATCCAGTCATTTTATTTTAAACTAGACTGCTCACAAAAAAAATCAAGCCACTTGGCCGAACCAAGAAAATGCCTGTTTTTAAAATGTGGGGCATTTCTTTCAGGGACGTGTAAACCAAAATCTGAAAATTCCCTCTGGAGATAAATTCCTCCTTTACGTTCTCCAAAAATCCCGAAGAGATTCGCTCCCCCCGACCCCCTGAAAAATCGCTTTATGTGATGTCATGTCTGAGCAATGAAAAATCTCAAAGTTTGAAGGCTTGTAGCTCCAAAAAATTCTATCTTAAGGGGGTTGTTCGACTCAATTGTCACAAAGCCCTATCAATTTTCTTTTCAGAGCTGAAAATTTCGTCCTTATTGGTGAAGAATTGAGTGACTTATCGCGTTTCAAAGGAAAAATGGGGATCGAACATGGACATTTTTTCAAAAAATTATAGTGACATATCGAATTTGATACCTCAAATTATATGGCTAGATAAGTGCAAATGCACGCATGCACATGCACACACATGTACACACACATGCACACGCATGCACGCATACACGCATCGTATCCGATGATTTTTCTAAATAAAGCCCTAAAAACAGGGGTTCCTTTGAAACGCGATAACTCACTCAATTCTTCACCAATAAGACGAAATTGTCAGCTCTGAAAAGGAAATTGATAGGGCTTTGTGAAAATCGAGTCGAACAACCCCCTTAAGATAGGATTTTTTGGAGCTACAAGCCTTCAAACTTTGAGATTTTTCATTGCTCAAACATGACATCACATAAAGCGATTTTTCAGGGGTTCGGGGGGAGCGAATCTCTTCGGGATTTTTGGAGAACGTAGAGGAGGAATGTATCTCCAAAGGGAATTTCCAGATTTTGGTTAACACGTCCCTGAAAGACATGCCCCACATTTTAAAAACAGGCATTTTCTTGGTTCGGCCAAGTGTCTCGATTTTTTTTGTGAGCAGTGTATAATATGGTAATAAGTCGTTTTCTTAATAATTCTGCCTTTTATGTCATCTCATTTTATTACACAATATGCCGAGGTTTTTGGTAGAAGCTCTGAACTAAAGTAGAAATTTATTTAAGCGACTCGTCTAGGTTTTTTCCGAATTCCTAGAATACTTTCGATTTTACTATTTTTTCAGTACCACTCTTTTCCCCACTACTACGACTGCCTAAAATCAACCCGAAACTCGTACTTTACCGCATCATAGCAATGCAATGTCATTTAAAAGTTGTAAAATACTGTAAAAATGTTTTCGTTGCGAGTAAACTGTTAGTTTATTATTAAATTCAAGGTAATGCTTTTATAAAAATTTAATAGAGAAAGAATGGATCTACAGATTTAAAATTTTAAAAATAAATTTCTATTAAAAGATTACCCGTGTAAAGTTTGCATAAATTGGACATTTTTGTGAATTTTTCGGAATTTTTATAATCATGTAGGTACAATTTTTTAATTTTGTTAATTGATCCTTTAAGGCCGGAATGTAGCTGTCCACGATTTCGTCGAGAAAAAGGAGAGATATATACAGATTTAGTGTGTCGAACAAAGGCAGCAATAGCGAACGCGCTCTAAAAAGTGGCATCGTATTTGTATGATATTGTATTTATAAGACAAAAGAAATAATCAAACGCGTTATTTATATACTGTATAACATGTTACCTACAGTGCGACGCATGAATTTTAATAGATTTTGTATTTAAAATGCCCTAAATTAAACATGTAAAAGTAATATTTTTCTCTTTATTCGGCATTTTTATAAAACAATACTATGAAAAAATTTGGAAAAATCGATGCGTCGCACTGTAGAATGACTATTAAATATTGTCGTAAAAAAATTTCAATGATCTTACGTTAGTATTAGATTCAATATTATACAAACCGTAGAGCACTGTTTTACCTCTTTCTCATACAGCTACATTTCCGCCTTAAGTATATATTATATATTATTAATGAAAGGTCTCGTGGAATTTAATATAGATATATTTTCAGGTAATTTTACACTTATTTTTATTTCAAATACAGTTACACTGTTCATTTAGTATCATCATAGTAACTTCATCTATCTAAAATTTATTGACTGACAAAGTCATAACTGTGTTCATAATTCATTTTCATACAAGCCTACATGATGCCTACTTACCATAAACGATAAACAAGAATGTCATTTTTACCTCATCTTTACGTTTGTTGTGCCGCCACGTGTGACCTTTAACCTTACCTTGTGACATCAGACACCTGACACCTGGAACGCAGGTTAAAGAGCTGTGGACTGGGCACAGAGGTCGCGTGTTCGAATCCCGGTCAGGTCAAGAAATTTTCACGATCTCCCGTTACCATTTCAAGTTGGGATCTAATTAAATACCTTGATAACCTCTAGTTATTGGGCACCGGCTAGAGGCTGTACCATGGCCTTGTGCTGAGTTGACTGGCAACACTGGTAGTATAAATAAAAACTGCACGGTAAAAGTATAAAGTAAAAATAATACTGTGTGTGTGTCAAGGGACATAACCGAAGAAATTCAAATTCCAAAACCATAATTCGTACCTAGAAATTTTAGCCAGCAGGAGTAATAAATACCCAAAAGGTTAAATCCACGTAGTAGAATATATTTTCTCTACGACCGTTATAGAATACTAACATTCTAATATGGATTTTAAATACGGAATGACTTAAATTCTATCATACCGTGTGAGAATAATCTCACTCTTGTGTTGGAATGAGCACAACTAGCGACATCTTATGTTGTAATGAAAAGTCGGTAAAACAGATTACTAAAAACTAAAACCAAAACTACTAAAACTAAGTGAGGTTAGGTTTGGGCTTGCGTTTCATATTTGAAATTTTTGTGCTGAATTTATTCAATTATAATAATTAGTGAAAATGTCAAATCAGTCAATTAACATTGATGAACACGAACAGTGTACTCCTCCTGATATTAGAGAAGCAGCAATTAATACCACAGCTAATTTGTTACCACAAAAGTCTTTTCTTGATAATGTTGTCTTAAATTTACGGTCGTAGAGAAAGTATAGTCTGCGACACGTTTGGAATGGCTATTCTGCACTCGTGGAACCGTAACACTCGCCTACGGCTCGTGTAACAAACTTTCCAGTCGTGCAGAATATGCCTCATTCCAAACTTGTTACAGAATATACTATTCTATACCACTGTTATAGAATTATATAACTCTTACATCATTTTCAATTATAGTATGGTTACATTCTATCACTTGTTACGGAATGGATTCATTCCCTACCTAGTGATAGAATGAAATGTGGCGAGTTATAATAATTTAACTTTATTGTATTCAATGTTTTTGGTTGGTGGGTAGCTTTAAATACGTTCAGATTTATGAATTTTATGTACAATATTATTTTATAAATACATATATTTTTATTTTAATAGTTTAATGCAAATAGTCTTAAACAAAGTATTATAGTCTGCAACACGTTTGGAATGGCTATTCCGCTCTCGTGGAACCGTGAAACGTGAAACTCGCCTACGGCTCGTGTCACAAACATTCCACTCGAGCTGAATATGCTTCATTCCACACTTGTTGCAGATTATACTATTAAGACAGGAGTGGACACTAGGACGGATGATCAAACAAAAAAATATCTGTGCGTCTTGGAGTATCATCATCTTATGATGATGATGATCACGCGCATGTTCGCGCGACATGTGCATGCGCTTGCGCACGGTATGTATACTGCAACGCGGGAGGTCTTGAGTTATCATTTATTATTCACATATTCCGGTTCAGAAATTATTTTTTGCGTCTTTTGGTGCTGTTAAAGTGTTGTTTTCGGCGATTTAAGTTTATTTTTTATGATGAAAAAGTATAATTTAAAGTCAAGATTTCTGCAGGCAATTAAGCTTTGCATGAATTATAAATTTATCATCTTTGGCGAGATTTTTACAACAGAGTATAAATTAATTTTGCTTATCTCTAATCTGAAGAAAATGGTATCCGCTATTATTTACACCTTAAAAATTACATTAGTAGAAATTCAGAAATTAAATTCCGTGCTATAGTTTCGCTAGTACCAACAGCCTAAACTAAAAATACCTAGATTCATAAGCAGGAACTGGAACAGCACAAAATAACGGTTCAGGTTCACACTGCTCTATATACAGTTCGGTTTTGTTCCGATAATAATTTTTCTTGTTGGACTGAACCGGTAACCGGTTTTTAACACAGCGGTTCAATTTCCGGTTTCAGTTCAATGATTATTAAATAAAAATAATCAATTAATTAAAATTTTGGACTAAAAATATAAAAAAAACTAAAAACAAAATTAGATTAAACTGATGAAAATACTCCAAAAAATTATATTTAGGTTACACTTGTGCCAAAAATATAGTGAAAAAGAGACCTTGCTATATTACAAACTGAGCTCTTGTTAGTACACTTAAACTGTTCCTATTTTATACA
The DNA here is from genome assembly GCA_947534325.1 of Agonum fuliginosum. Classification (NCBI taxonomy): domain Eukaryota; kingdom Metazoa; phylum Arthropoda; class Insecta; order Coleoptera; family Carabidae; genus Agonum; species Agonum fuliginosum. Next base: position 3,063,738 of record OX384029.1, read on the forward strand.
TAGATAGTTAAAAGATGACTCTAGAGTGCTAAGAAATTATATTTTTGAAATACTTAATGGTATTTTAGTAATAATTTAGTAAAATTAGTCAATTTAGCCGATTTTTTACTATTGTTTCGTCAGATATGTAATTTACTTGACAAAACATATTTTCTTAGCACTCTCACGAACAATGCAAGGAATCGACTATTTAAACAAAATTAATAAATATGCTATAATCAAGCCGTAATTTGTAATATTAATTCTGATTCTATTGCAGCAATATTGCGTTCAAGTGTAATACGAATCGCAACCAATCATTGTGCGATACAACACGTCGTGTTATCAAACTCGGCTTCGCCTCAACTGATATCTTCACGATTAGTACCATAATGATTGACTTTACGATGCTTATAACATAAATACTAGTAATTTCCTCATTTTTTTATTAATGCCTTTTTACAGTACGATATTTAAAAGTTTGTTGATCTTAATTTATTATGAATTTATAATTAAACCAGCTGGATATGACTAAACAGACGATAAATGCAGTGTTTATCAATAGTTTCTAATTATAACTTGATATTAATCAACTCAACTTACCATATTTTAAATTAGTTTTTGATTGATGTATCTGATAACAATCTGAAAACAAATTAATATGACGTATATTTCAAAATTATATTCAATTACACTATCGTACTTTCCAAGTGTCTAAACAAATATTTTTATTAACATATCAGAAAATTAAAAATCAGAGTTTATTAGTAGAGTAGGTAACACATCTATGAACGATATAAATTATTATTTATTATCCCGATTACCAGTTAAGCGTAAAAGATAAGATCTCTACACATTGAAATTAAAAATAATTAATGTAAAACGTATCAAAACAGTTTTATTTCTTGTTGTTTTTTTGTCACCTTATTAGTCATTCTTTGCATGCCAATGTAATTATAATTTAATATAATGTAAAAGAAAGTCGGCAATTAACATTATAAACTTTTTTTGTCATTTCTTTAATATTCGCCGGAAATAATTACTAAATTGCTCTCGGAAAAAAATTACACATGAGCAGATGTTGTTTTGAGATAATCGTTTAACTGCCGAATCTGATTGAATTGCGAATTGTGGACTGGGTTCGTCTTTCGGTGCTGTACTTGTTCCTCTGCCTCACCGTTAAATTTGCCAGGGACGGATTCTTTTCATTCAAAAATACAAGATTTTATAAATTTTCTCAATTTTTTTGAGTTTGCCAACAACGCCTTAATCAGCTCGTGTGGTACACGAGAGCTGAGTACGTTGTTGGAATGCACGATAAAACAATTTCTGGAAATAAATTAAATACTAATTTTCAAATAAAAATAATTAACAATTATTTTTAAGTACATAAGGCACCTGAATTTGAATCTTATAAGATTACTAGTAACTACGATTTTACATGTTCACTAATTTCATTATTATAAATAAAATATAAACATTTACAAAATTTTATAGTAACAAATAACTTAACAAAGCTTAAGATAATATTACCTATATAATAATATATAATTGGATATATTGATTATAGAAAAAAAAATCTTATTCAAAATTCGCAAAAATAGAGTTACCTAGTGAAATTTTAGTGCCACTGGTTTGAAAGTCCATTGTGATAATGTATTAATTATTACACAAGAAGTGGCTATTTGTAGATAGTATTTATAATTTTTTGTGTTATAAATAACATAATAAATAAACAGTTAGATGGACGTACAAGGTTCAAACCAATGGAACTAATATTTTCACTACCCTAATTTTTTTCTGTAATCAGTATATCAAATTATATAACCAATTAAAGTTGCGTGCAGAGGTATAGAAACACCCTGTATAAGACATAATTAAAGTTAACAGTTTCTAAATAAGTATAATTATGTCTAAATCATAGCTCATTTTTGTTATAAATTATTGCTATTTCTACACAAATAAATTTAAAATTTTGAAACATCATATTACAAAGTAGAAATGTAGAAATGCATACAATAGTATAACATTTAGTTTAAATTTATTTTATTATTTTTTACAAAGTTATGAATCTTTAAACCCAACTGACTATAATTATTTATTTATTATGAATCCGATAATAGTAACAAAACAATAACTACACTACAAATATTATGTACATAATAATTATTGAATATAATCCAAAGTGCATACTTACCCTTAAGACGGGTCTGAGCCTTAATGTGCGGTGCGCGTACCATGCCGTTATAATGCAATACCGGTTTTTATTCGATTGGAAATTCTTCTGAGATTCGACTTCCATTATAAGACGTTCTTGAATTATTGGTTTATTTTTGTTCAGGTCTAGTGAATTCGTGTCACGGAATAAATATATTTTTTTGGAGACAAGGGGCTGGAAAGTGACCAACCCTACGTGTCGGAATGCTGTTTGCATATGCGTGAATTTTTAGGAGGTTTGTTAAGGTGATCGTCTACCCATGGCAGTAAACAGTCAATATCATTGATTCCGCACGCTATTATATAGCGTTTATTGTTTTGTTAAACATAAAAGTAACTAATAATTTATGTTCGAGGGGAAAAATAATTTTGGCATCCATATTTGTAAAATAACTACAATATTTGTAAAAGAGAGGGTTCTCGCGCGCCAATAGGTATACAGCTTTTATTTATAAATGAATTAACTTTAAATTTTAATCAACAAAGCTTGGATCTGCGAAATAACCGATCGAATTTTTAAATTCGTTTTAAAATAGAAGATATTTTAAAATTCTGCATCAACCATTTTGTTGATTGTACTTTTGTTTTCAACAATATCTTTAGATTATTATATTTAACAAAATAATAAACGCTGCAGTGTGGTGCGCGAAATCCATGTTTTTGTCTGTTTTCTGGCGCGGTAGAGGATCATCTTAAGACGCTACACTTGTGCCAAAAATATAGTGAAGAAGGGACCTTGTTATATTACAAACTGAGCTCTTGTTAGTACACCTACACTGTTCATATTTTATATATAGATAATTAAGACATGACTCTAGAGTGCTAAGAAATTATATTTTTGAAATACTTAATGGTATTTTAGTAATAAATTAGTAAAAATAGTCAATTTGGACGATTTTTTACTATTTTTTTCGTCAGATGTGTTTTTTTTTTGAAAAAAATATTTTCTTAGCACTCTCACGAACAATGCAAGGAATCGACTATTTAAAACAAAATTAATAAATATGCAATAATAAAGCCATCATTTGTAATATTAAAATACATAAATTAATTCTTATTTTCTCTAATTGTTGTCGCAACAATGTATTGTATGAATTTTTCAATAAAATAATGCTTCGTTATTACTTATGGTAAATTTCAGATTTTTATTTTGAGCAATGTAGCCAGAATCTTGAATTCTGATTCTGTTGAAGCAATATTGCTTTCAACAAGTGTAGAGCAGTAGAGCCTTAAGGTCGCGCTTGAAACCGTTTCCATTTTTTTGCACTTTATCTGCATAAATTTCTGTAAATTGGAACAAGCAATAGGCATAAATAATATATCAATAGAATAGAATCATTAGAGTTTCTGATATTGCCTTATGCTAAATAAAAATACCTGAAAATAAATATAATTTGCAGTACAAGTAAAAGAAGAGGGAGCAATATTCATCAAATTGCAATGATTTTTATGCAAAATGAACTATTATTACAGACATAATTTTTAGAATAAGGCAATTAGGAGTGTATATATTTTTTATTGTGTAACATAATTATTATTGTAGGTTACACCGTTTATGCAGAAAGCATGTGCAAAATGAGCCATGTAAAAGTTTTAAAGTGTCGCTGATGTGACACTAGTAGGTATAGTAGTTACAGAAAAAAATCATATTTTGACCTATAATGCTATAATACGATTTTGACAATTATCGGGTTAAAAACATTACCATAACAGTTTTCGTGTTACGGTTTTGTCACTTTTAAGCGCGTCCTCAAGTCTTATATTTAAACACATTTTTATCTTATGCAGATTATCATTTAAGAAGCAAGTAGTAAAACAATATTTAATTTTTTTTTGATCAAGATGAAAAGTTAAAAGATAATATAATTATTGATTGTCAAAGTAATCAATCAAAAACACAAAAAGAGACAAAATTACTTAAAACTTCTTCTAATTTCTTCTCTAATATTTCCGACTCATCAAAAATAAAGAACCCCATTAAAAGCATTTTCAAATTTCTTTAAAGAACAATCAAGTGATCAGCGATCGATCATCGGAATACCAGTAGTTCTGCCTTTGCTTTCGGGTCTAATTTACAAAGCGAAGTTCTAGGCATTCGGCATTAGCAGCCGACCGGCGGCGGACGAATTAAAAGACATTCCTTTGGTATTGCTTTTGCTGCACCTGCACCGATTTAGCACTGCGTTATCGAAAACATTTTGGGACAATCTACAGGGTCGGATCTACATATTTTTGTGCCTCACCTGGTTTAGGTCTCAAAAATTAATTACACAAGAGATTTTTATTTCGCCGGATAAATTTCTGTTTGTATTGAAACCTTGTTGCCTAGCAATTTGAAAAGAAAAATTGTTTAATAAAATCACGATACCGTAGGTGAAGTGATTTTATTTTAAAACAATTTTTCGAGTCAAATTGCTGTCAGGTGACAAGGTTGTGATGTCAAAAGGAAGGAAATAAAATGCTCGAGTGTAATGAAATGAGATAATTTAACGACTCCTTTGGTTCTTCTTCACAAATATTCCCAAAATCTAATCATTTCACTGACAAATATTAGAAATATGAAGCATATGACATTATAGTGTTTTGTTTATTGTTTGGTTGCTAAGAAAAAGGTAAATAAGGTCTTATCATTTGACAAAAGTTACCTTCCTTTTTATCCGCTGTCAAAGCGATAAAATTGTATTTTGTTTATGGCTTACTTTACACAGGAGTGGAATTATCAAAAAAATAATTAAATATTGTTTTGTTGAAGTTATTTTTCATTTGTTAATTTCCATAATACACTCGACAAAAAAAAACGCACCACTTGAAAATGGATCAAAAATTCCGAATTTTTAGACCGATATAACTCGGTTGAATTAGGTCGAAAATGGATGAATCTTCAAGTTCTGACAAGTTTGAAGCTTCCTCTTTAAGGTCATGCAAGTTAATCTGACGCCAAGTTCATTTTTTCCCTGCCGTCCCCGGAGAAAAAAGTTCTTGGTGTCAAAAATGTCAAACTTTGACAACTTGTAGTTGCAAAAAATCGTGGACTCAATCCATTACCAAGCCGATAAAGATTAATCATTTTCCTTTCGGGGGAAAAAATTGAGTATCTGCGATAATTTGGCGCGGAGTTTTTGAAAAAATAATTTTTAACAAAATAATAAATTAACTTACAATTTATAAAATATTTCATCGTAAAATAACACTGGTGGTAACACTGCTTACTAGCCTCTCTAGAGAGGGAAAACTTACTTTCTTCACTGTTTCGCGAGAAGAAAATTGTGTTTTCGTCGTATGTCGTGAAAAAAATAATTCCTTGCTTGTTATGCCCGTTTTACACGATTCAATTTATTGATCATATAATAAGTATAATAATCAATTAATTTTATTTTCAATTTATTGTTGTATGTAATACGAACACATTTCTTGATCAATCAATTTATTAATCTAATGAGGAATCAGAACGTGTTCTATTTTTCAACAATTTTTTGAAATAAGTAATAAATATAAATATTTTTAGGTATAAACAATCGTTCAAATGTAATTTTAAAGTAGAAATAAAAAATATTGATACACCTGTACTTATAGGTTTATGAGTTAAGACGTAAAAATCTTAAAATGAGATTCCGGCCCTGGCAATGTAATGAACCGTTCCCCCCGAATTTGTGTGCGCCTATCTGCGCGGGATCGAAGTATTTGCGAGCGGTTTGCGCAGAAAGCAAAACCCGAATAAAAATAAACGCTGAGCACCCGCTTTTGTAAGCTTGAATGCGAAATTTTGTTGTCGCGTTTTTTGGATAATGGGCTCTGAATTGGAATAAAATAAAAGACAATGAGCTTATCGACTAGAGTGCCGCTTAAAAGCAGCTGGCGAACTTGTGTTCGTTGGACGAACAGTGACGGCGAGAGGGTTTGTTTGCAAAGATTGCGATATGAATTTGTACTCCTATCAGTTATTAGCGTTTTAGTTTGCCTATATTTCTTACAAGTATTTGAAGTATGAAAATATTAAAGCGTCTTTTATGATAAACTAGGTATATTATAAGATCGAAGATAAAAAGTATTTAAGAATTTGTGTGAGAAAAATAATGGATATATCTATCCGTGAAAGGACCCCGCACCATTCTTACGAAATATTATATTATGTAGTAATGAGCGAGGAAAGTGATTGATATCATGTTGATGTTCGGAAATCTCACTGTCGATAGACACTTTGCTGCGAGTTGTGTACACTATTTTGCCCACGACCTTAGATATTAAACATTTTATTCATAAATGTATTTTGCTATCAACTAGCATTGTTATAATTTTAATTTTATGAGGAAACAAATGTACCACGAATAAATGATACCAGATTTTTAATAACAAGAATATAAATTCTATTTACATTTTTAAATAATTATACCACACTACTTTAATTTATGTGGATACATCACTTTTATGTTGTAATATGTGGCGTATCTCCCCATTAATAATCAAAGGTAGGTACTGATTTTGAAATAGTTAAAGAGCGGTAATATAAAATCATGCTTGATTTTACCGCTTGCCAAAAATAAATTTTTGTATTAATTCAAATCTTGCTTTCAAGAAAATGTACTACTTCTGGTATTTGATGTACATAATAAGTGATATTCAAAGAAATTATTGCACCACGCCAGAAAAATTTACCAGTCGTACATGCTTCAAAGTGCTTCGAAGTGCTCAAATTGAGGGACTTCATGGTGTCATGTGCCAAAAAATTAAACGTCACATGACGTTTAGCGATTTGATGCGCACTTGGAAACACTTTAAAGGTTCTGGCAAACATGTACAATCGGTAAATTTTTCTGGCGTGGTGCTTAATAATTTTGTAGAATGCTCCTTATTATGTAGGTACATCAATTACCTACCAGAAGTTGTAAAATAAGTCACTTAAGAAGGACATGTTAAAACACTTGTTTAAAATAGCACCTTGTTTGAAATACCTCGGATGAAAATTTTATATTTATATTTTCTTGAAGGCAAGACTTGAATTAATACAAAAAGTCATTTCTGGCAAGGGGTAAAATCGGGCACGATTTTATATTACGACTCTCTACCTAAAACAATTTAAAGCAAAGAAACAGTTTTCCCTTTAAAGGCGCGTTCGGAAAATACCGAACTCCTGAACGTAAGTCATAATTTCTAAGTGAGGCGGGTTCAGGTTACATCAAACCCTTCTTTTTGCAGCCAATCGAACAAAAAATGTAGGTAAAGAAAACTGAGCATAGAATGTACTGCTTAACTAGAGAATCTACAATTTCAACAGTGAAAACAGCATCGTTGTCCCATCATATCTCATTTAATTTATAACACAGGCGAATGAAAAAAAACTTCTTATTTACAAAGGTTCAATTTATGTCCCTCTCTTTTGAGTAATTAGAAATAGCTTGTTGTTCACCAGAAAAAAAATCTTAAAAATCGAGAAAAATGCCTGATTTCAAAGTCATTTTTCCCAAAATCATAAGTTAAAGAAGAAAAATGAAAACAGAAAGATCTTCTAACATCTTTTGGTGACATGTTCATATGTTGTAAATAAAGGAAAAACTTCTAAATACCAAATGATCATGGAACGCGTACACCTCTGTTTAAAAAAAACTACCAGACGTTGGCATGAGGTTGAAATGTCCCACAGTAGCTCTTTGAAATCTTGATATGTGTGTACGCCACTGAAGTCCATCCATTGATTGCCGTTCCTCCTCAGCTAACAACGCTGAAACGTCATCCTTTTCTCTTTACGATATTTGCCAGTAATGAGAATTTGTGTCTCGTTATCCGGTTCTCGGTCCACTTAATGCTTCTGGTTATTAAGAATTCACTGACAACCCGGCCTAACAATTTAAAAATATTTCGGTCCGCTCGTTCATTGTCATTCCCAATTTGGTAGGTAGGTACCAGTTTGCCCTAACTTATCATACCACAACATTTCATTCAATGCGACAGGATTCTTTCATTATTTCGATTATTACGTAAATGATAATACTGAATATTTGTTCTCTTTTTGGTATAGTCAGAGTAAACAACTATTTAATAATAGGTACCTAAAGAACCTGAAACAATAATAATTATAAGTACGTCCAACGTTTCTTGGTAATGAAAAATAATTATTTTCGATGCATTTACCGTTCATCAAAAACGATCTTTTTAAGCTAACATCTCTTATTCTTGCAGAGCTCGAACATCTATCCTTCCTCCTATTTAGACTAATCTCACTTTCAGGCGACGTTTTATAATGCAACAAAGATGGTTGAAACGACGTTTATATATTTTACCGTGTGTGCGGTTACCAGCTATTGGGTATAGCTTGACATGAATCGTTCATGGGATGTTTGAAAATATCTTATTCTTGTACTTTAAGTGATATTACGTAGATCTATCCTAGCCACATGCTGAGTACGATCAAAAAATTTATGCTTAGGTACACAATATAAAAATATCAAAGAATTATGGGAGACATAAATGGGATATTATTACAAAATTACTAACATTGTGATATTACATAGATAATGTTACTAAGGATTGACATTAGCAATCGCTAGGATATTAATAAGATGTTAATGTTAAACCGATATACACTTGTGACAAAAGTATAATGAAAGAGTACTCAATAGTTTATTGGTAAAAATAAATAAAAATATACAATTTGGTCAGTTTTTACATATTCTTTCAGCCAGCTGTGTAGTTTTCTTACAAATATCGTTTCATACTACCCTTAGAAACCATGCAATTTTGTCAAATAGAATGTAGTTTTTACTATTGTTAGCATATACTCTCGCATATACCTATTAGTTAATCCACACTTCTGATAATTGTTATTAGGATTATTCTCGTCGTTCCTGTAATGTATTTTATCAATAATAAGTTGTCAGGATAAATATACTAATAAAACACAGGAATACTGGCTATGTACACGTATCAATTTATTTACAGTCTTATTTACAAACTCCTTCTTCTACGTTAATTGAAATTAAACTTCCTTCCTACAGGACTCCACGAAATACACTAACTTAAAAATTATCAAACAAACACACACTTGCCCTTTCACACCCCTTACTTCTCGATACCAGTCCTGCCTATATCTCTAACATACGGTCAGCATCACCTCACACCAACCCTTGTCACACTTCGTCACACGTTACAATTTATTACTTAAAATAGCTTAAAACTAACATGGTCCAAACACTTGAGATTTTCCTAAAACTAATAAAATCTCTAACATAAACCAAACACAAACACTATATTGTCACACTACACTTAAAATTAATTAATTATTTTTAAGGGCGAGTCTGAAATATTGCCACACTATATTTTCTAATATTTTTAATTTAACAAGAAACAAGAAACTTACCATTCTGGCCATTTTTTTGCATCAATGAACAATCTTATTTCGCAATATGTATCAGGCACAGGTATGCAATGCCAAAAAAAGTAAAGCATATGTTAATTGCAGGGCAATAACGAATAAGCATTCGCAAAACCAAAAACCTTGCAACCCAGGTGTTACGTAATCTTCATCGTTCCGGTTCGCCGAATCTGCAGAGGTAAAATTGCGGAGATAGCGACTCGACTGTGGACAGCCGAATCACGTATGGATTTATAGCGCCAGCATTTTTCGACTCTCAATTATTCGCTGACAATTGCCGACGCACGATTTCTTATCAAGAACCGCGGGCTTGGAACAAAGTACTGTGCAACTTGCAACTTGAAGTCGCAAGAAGTAGATCGGCTGCATTGTTCATTTGTAAAATTGCCGAAGTACTTAAATAAATCTTGCTCTTTAAAACCTAAATTGACGTTAAACTTCACCGAAGCAATGAAAGCTTACTTTGTATGATATAAATTACGGGCGTAAAGTGGTTGCCCCTAATTGCAAGACTTGAAAGCCCGCAAAAAGTTGCTTGGCTTTGTGTTCCAGGAGAAAATGGCAGATAAACCACGGTTAAGTTGACACGTGCTCACCTGACTTCAATTGGAATGACATGATTATTAAACGGCACTTAAGTAGTTCTATTTATCAACAGTTGGAGCTACTTTTTGCTCCACTCATTCAAGTCGTTTTACTTCAAACACAAAGAGACAATGAAAAGCGTAACAAAATGATGAGTTACGTACAAGTATACTTTATATCATGTTTTCTTAATTATGATAAAGTTTTTATGAATCTTTGGTTCTGACTTTCTGATTAAAAACAGTAACAAATATTCATACACAAGAAAATGCATGCACAAGAAGATTCAAATCTTGAAAATTTGTACGTAATAAAAAATCTGAAATAAAGGAATCACTAGAGTTGTTCACGTAGTCTACGCGACGTAGAGTACGTGTAATTTTACGCGTAGACAAACACGTAATCTGCGCATGCAGTATCTGTGTAAACAATAAAATAGTGTAGACAATGTAGACAAAGAACAAATCTCACTGAAAACGAATAAAATTATAGGTTAGATTTTCTGACAATTGAATTATTTAGATGCAAATCCAGACAACTAGTTTATCTCTGGTAATTTATTTCTTTTGAATAAATTTTGTTTGACATCTCAATCTTGCAACATGACAGCAATTTGACACGAAAAATTGTTTCGAAATATAATCACGACATCGTAAATTTAATAATTTTTCGTTTCAAGTTGCTAGGCAACAAGGTTTCAATACAAACAGACATTTATCCGGCAAAATAAAAAGCTCTTGTGTAATTATAATTACAGTTGATAATTCCACTCCTATATAAAGTAAGCCATAAATAAAGTACCTACTATTTTATCGTTTTAACAACGGATAAAAGGAAGGTAACTTTTTGCAAGTGGTTTAACTTTTTCTTAGCAACAAAACAAAACACTACTTAATGTCATTTGCTTCATATTTCTAATATTAGTCAGCTAAATGATTAGATTTTGGGAATATTTGCGAAGAACCATAAGAGTTGTTAAATTATCTTATTGAATTACACTCGAGCATTTTATTTCCTCCGAATAAATTTCTGTTTGACATCTCAACCTTGTCACCCGACAGCAATTTGACTCGAAATATTGCTAGGCAACAAGGTTTCAGTACAAACAGAAATTACAGTTGATAATGTTAAGCTGCGTTCAATGAAGCTAACAAGTTTCTTTATGCTGATTGGTGCAACAGTGTAAATTTAATAATGTTACTATGGTTTGTCTATCTTTTTAATAGCGCTGGCGCAGCAAAAGCAGCAGTTTTTTTGCTAGCACTGTTGACATAATTTGCTAGTAGCTGTCAAATTTTCACTTGTACACCAATCAACGTAAAGAAATTCGATAGATTTGCTAAATTCAATGAACGCAGCTTTTGTGTTTTGTTTATGACTTCCTTTATAGGAGTGGAATTATCAGTAACATATTTTTCATTTTAATTTTACAACTTTTCATAAAGTAAAGCTGTATAAATTACACTCATCTTAAATTATAAATATATATAAGGTACTTCAGACAGTCTGAATGTTGCCTCAAATTAAATTAATGTACCGATAATAATGTCACATATCGCATAAGTTAAAACAAACCAAATAAAATCAATTAAATTCGATTAAAAAGTAAACCAGGACAGAGCGATATCTCTACCCTCCGTGAAGATAATCCTCTCTTCTCTCCGGCATGTTGCTCGCGGGTTTAAGATTTATGCGCGCCAGATAGCAGAGGTCACGCAGGTCATATATTCGGCGATGTTGTACAGGAATTACGATGTAATATAAACGTCATTATTAAAAATTTATAATTAATAATTCACGCGTTTTATCTTCATGCTTCCTGCATGCATTGCAATGGCGTTGCTGGACTTTTATCGTAAATTAATGCCTGCAAAAATCGAGCGTATTAATAATTTTATATACTTGGTTTGCCTTCTATCATAATAATTTCGCAGACTATGAAATTAACCCGGATAAACCTAGTGTCCTTTTAAAAGGACAGACAGGTTTTTAATTTTGTTTAAAGGCTTCGTAAATTAGAGATACATAGCTACTGCTATCTATTAGTTTAGGTTTAAGAGGAATCCCCACTAGTTTTGAAGATCCATTTAACGAATGAAGCGATGCCGTCACAAACCATTGTTACCCATTGTGACGACATCGGTTGATTCGATCAATGAACCGTATTTAGCCATTTTCTACTACAAAAGGGGTTTCGTCAGGCACATGAAATTACCACTAATTTTAAATATTTTTAAACAATTTTTTTTAAATGAAAGAATAAAGTCTAGGCTATGTCCGCTTAGTGTCACTTTTTAAATTTTTACTTTAGTTTTCTAATATTTTATCTTCAAAGTTCTAAAAATTTTATTAACTTTGGAGCTTAAAAAATACATGTAAAAATTTAAATTAAAACAATGGCACTAGACAGACCTAGAGACATCTTTTATCTTTAAATTTAAAAAAAGGGCAAACAAATCGGACCAAAATTAAAGTCAATTTCATGGGCCCAACGAAAACATATTTTTGCTTAATTTTGTAGGGGTGGGTATTCCTCTTAAAGCATCATATTGTGTTGCAAGTTAAATAAATATGCTGTGTTTTTTTTGTCTCGACATGTGTTATTGGAGATGTGTTTATTTCTTATATTAAAACAAATTTTCAATTCAACATGTATTATTCTGAAAGTAAGAATATTGTTAATTATAATTATTAAATATTTTAGAAGGTATTCATTTATGCAGAGTTGTAATTACTTGTAAAAGTTAGGTGTCCTTTTAAAAAGACACTAGGTTTATGCACTGCACTACCATTTTTTCAGAAAAATGTTTAGTTGCTCATAGAGAATAAATAAATCACTTTGACTCTATAAGTTGCGATAACTTGCTGAAAAATTTTTGAATGAGGTTAAACCCTTAGAGATACATATTTTGCCCCACAAAAATGCATGTGATACAATAACTAATGAAAATTCTGAGAACAAAGATGTTAAAATAATTAATACTACAAAATCTAATTTGTCCGAGCCGGCATTATTGGATTATGAGAATTAAATAATATACAGGTTGGTGGAGGTGAAATGCGAACATAGGGAACATACATGACAATCAAACTTTCATGCCAGGATTGCCAGGTATCTTGATATATTTTGTAGTAGTGTTTCTCAAAACGAAGAATGTAAATTTTTGTGGCAAAAAGAGTATAATCAATAACAGAAATAATAATAAAATCTAAAACTGCATGTAAACTTTCTCGTTCTGCTCGTACACATACATTATTATGCAAAAAAAAATTTTAATGAAAATAAAAATTTCAATAATATGACAGCTACTTTGACATTGACAGTACTTATTCCACGTATATCAAGATGCCTAGCATGATAACTCCATTGTCATATATTTCCCTATGTTCGCATTTCACCTCCACCAACCTGTATATACGAACTGCGAACCGAAAGATCAAAATATCATTTCACATTCCAAGACAGTGTTGAATCTGTTTTACGGTATTCAAAATCAGTTTATGAAAGCTTGAGGTATTATCTAATGGAACAAATACTATGTTGTATTTTGTTATAAAAACCTACAAACATTTTCCGTCAAATACAATATACGTGCAAGTAAAATAGAGTATTATGATAAATTTTCACACTCATTCCAACATTATGTGGAACAGTTATCCGTGGCATTTTATATATTTTTTTGTTAAAATATAAATAATTTACTATTTTTTCAATAAATATTATTTTATTTTAATTAAACAAATCTTATTAGAAAGATATAAATAAATTTCAGAATTAATGATATAAGTTTCTAAAGACCCCTTATAATACTAGTGTCCTTTTAAAATTATCAATTATCTCAAAAACGGTTAATGTTAAAAATAAATTTATTTGACAAAGAATGTTTATAATAATGTCTACATTAAGCTTAAATAAATTTTCAGTAAAAAGATACTGAAAAAAGTTTCAGGTTTATCCGGGTTAAAGAAGGATAATTAATTTTGTGGGAAACGACATAGTTGTTGATAAGAAAACATTTTACCGGATATGTGTGGCCAAACCTGTGATGAAAAAATCAGCGGCCGAGATAAGTGATGGCAATGTAGGAAATTTTAGAATCAAGCAAACGTATTTCGAAAAACCTGCAAACCGATTTAGGGAGAGAATTTAACAATGAAATGTTTAAAAAGTTAACTGAAACATATAAAATAAATCATTATTTTGCTAAACAGACAACGAAAGCGTCAATTGTTGAACGGGTAAATCGTACATTAAAAAATATTAGGTACAAAAAATTTAGCATGCAAAATTCGTATAAATGGTTAAAATTGTTACCTGCTGTAGTCAAAGAATATAATAATAAAAAAATCTGCTGTGTCCACCACAGTACTTCCCCGATTATAAGTTTTAATAACTTACTTTCGTAACGCCGTTAATTTTATGCTTTATTCTGCAAAATTTAAATAAATTTATCATTTTTCCCCAAACTATTTAAGTTGATACCAACTTCGGCATAATTTAAATACCATAAAAATCTAATACTTATTCCCTAAAAACTCACACTCGAAAATTTTAACCCGTCACAATACCTTATAGCCTTATAGAATATAATGCGGAAAGTAAAAACAACTGACCATTGTTTAAATGTTGTTATTGATTCTTCGACTAATATTTTTTTCCAGAAAACTTTAATTTGATAATACACTTGAACAAATTTGAATAATTTTTTGAGAAACAATAATTGATTATCGCATAAATGTCATTTTTTACATTTTTACTAAACTTATCTCCCCGAGAGCTTTAAATTGACACCAAAATCGGTATAATTTGAATAATGTATGATAAAAAAATTGACGATCAGTTAAAGCTTTAATTTGATACCACACACGATAGTATTTTAATAAAAATAAAATAAGATAAATGTTTATAAAGTTGGTACCACTGGTTGAATAAAAAAATTTGAGTAATTTTTTGAGAAACAATTGAAAATCGTATTAATGTCATTTTTTACATTTTTAAAAAACTTATCTCCCTGAGCGATTCAAATTGACACCAAACTCGGTATAATTTGAATAATTTATAAAAAAAAAACAATTGACGATCATTTAAATGTTATTTTTGTTTTTCTACTAGAATTATTTTCCCAAGACCTTTAATTTGATACCACACACGATAGTATTTTGATAAAAATAAAAAAGTTTTGTTTATAAAGTTGGTACCACTGGTTGAATAAAGCTCATTAACGAACTTGAAGTCAGATTTTGGCTCAAGATCTTAAATATAAAATTTCAGTCCAAAATTCCAACGCGTTTTTAAGTTATCCAACATCCAGACAGACTAACAGACTAACAGACCGACAGACCGACAGACCGACAGACCGACAGACCGACTTTTTTTAAAATTATGTTTTTTGGGTTCAGTAGGGTCTGAAACGTGAAGATTCACCAAAATCTCGAACTGTCAAAAAATCACGATTACAATACTTCCCTCTATTACATAGATCGGGGAAGTAAAACATCGTACTATTGGTGTGAAACCCGTTGAAGTAACTAAAGAAAATGAAGAAAAAGTGCTAAACAATGAATACAGTTTTATTAAGACCATTCCTAATAAAAAAATCTGCTGTGTCCACCACAGTACTTCCCCGACTATAAGTTTTAATAACTTATTTCGTAACGCCTTTAATTTTATGCTTTATTCAGCAAGATTTAAATAAATTTATTTTTTTCCCCAAAATATTTAAGTTGATACCAACTTGATGGAATATCGCATAAATGTCATTTTTTACATTTTTACTAAATTTGTCTCCGCGAGAGCTTTAAATTGACACCAAACTCGGTATAATTTGAATAATGTAGGTATTAAAAAAAATTGACGATTTGATACCACACACGATAGTATTTTAATAAAAATAAAATAAGTTATGTTTATAAAGTTGGTACCACTGGTTGAATAAAAAAATTTGAATAATTTTTTAGAAACAATTGACAATCGCATAAATGTCATTTTTTACATTTTTACTAAACTTATCTCCCCAAGCGCTTTAAATTGACACAAAACTCGATATAATTTGAATAATTTATAATAAAAAAACAATTGACGATCGTTTAACGTTATTTTTGTTTTTCTACTAGAATTCTTGTCCCGAGAGCTTTAATTGTATATTACACACGATAGTATTTTAATAAAAATAAAAAATTTATGTTTATAAAGTTGGTACCACTGGTTGAAAAAAGCTCATTAACGAACTTGAAGTCAGAATTTGGCTCAAGATCTTAAATATAAAATTTCAGTCCAAAATTCCAACGCGTTTTTAAGTTATGCAACATCCAGACAGACCCACAGACCTACAGACCGACAGACCGACAGACCAACAGACCCACAGACCGACTTTTTTTAAAATTATGTTTTTTGGGTTCAGTAGGGTCTAAAACGTGAAGATTCCCCAAAATCTCGAACTGACAAAAAATCACGATTACAATATTTCCCTCTATTACATAGGTCGGGGAAGTAAAAACCGAAATTTCAAGTAAATGATAACGTACGAATTAGTAAAAACAGGGGAATTTTTTCAAAGGATTACCATCCGAATTGGTCAAATGAAATATTTGTTATAACTAAAGTGAATTTAACAAATCCATTTACTTACTTACATATTACATGATAAATTTAATAAGCTAATTGATGGCGGCAAGAATTACAAAAAATAAAACAACCAAATGTTTATCTCGTAGATAAAATTTTAAAACGAAAAAATAATCAAATTTATGTTAGCGATAATTTATTTAGTAGTGAAAAAACCCTTATTCAATTTTTGTTATTTTCTAAATGTGAAACTTTCTCTTAAAACTGTGTAAGCTGTGTAGCCTGAAATCCGACACTTGGTCATAAATCCACTTGAGTCCGAACTATAACTGCACACATGTGTTTAGCTAAACAACCCTGAAGTCACAAGACGCGCGCAAATCTACCCTTGGCTCAGTCAGCAGTTTAGTTGCGTCTTGTGAAGTGGTTCTGTGCAGTGTAGTGCGTTACTTAACAATAAACAATTATCCAGTGCGTAATAGCAGTATTCGCTGTAAACCGAATTAGCAGAGAGCTTCTATTCACGGTGAGTTTGAGTTTGTAGATCGTTGAGTTTTACGTAATGTGCATGAATGTCAGGCCGCGCGTCACCTGAGGTGACGCCGCGCCGAGTATGCATGGATGTGCTGTAGTGATGGGTCGTTCATGAACGAGTCGTTCAAAATGAACGACTCATTTTGGTGTGCTGTGAACGAACGACTCTTTAGTTCGTTCAGCACGGCACACCAGTTCACACTATCTCCGTGCTACTATTTAGCCTCCGCTCAACGCTCCGCTCACTGAACGCAGAAAGACGAACGAGTGCAAGTGGAATGAACGAAATGAACGAAACATGCAGACAGCGCACGGTACATAACAGACTACAGAGCACTATTGGCTTGACTGAGTGCTGTGTATTCTGAGAAGCGTGGCGTTTCTGTTGTACGGCCAATGAAAATAATAAACAATATGGGAAGTGGGAACAATGTAGGACTGGAAAGTAAATGCAAAAAATACATTAATGTAAAAGTAATAGTAATATTTTGCTAAATTTGTTGAACATTCTTTAAAATGTTGCCAGATAGTACTCCTTTTTGCAGACTTTTTATTTTGTTTATTTTCCATTGTCAATATACACAACAACAATAAGCAACGTTCAATAATCTATTGTTTTCAGCAACGTGTAATCAAGACGAGAACACAACTAACTAAAATGCTCAGGTTCATACAGTTTGGCACATGCACACAAGGCGAGCGCACAGTGCTGTGAGCATGAGCAGAGCAGCTCAGCTGAGCAGCACACTAGCACGGTAGCACGGTGTCATTTGAAACGCACAGTGCTGTTTTACAGAGTCGTTCAAATGAACGACTCAGTGTGAACGACTCACTTTACTGAGCGGAGCGAAATGAACTGACTCACTAAAAATGAACGAATAACCCATCACTAATGTGCTGGATTCTCTACTTAAGGCGGGAATGTAGCTGTATGAGAAAGAGGTAAAACAGTGCTCTACGGTTTGTATGATATTGAATCTAATACTAACTTAAGATCATTGAAATTTTTTTACGACAATATTTAATATTCATTCTACAGTGCGACGCATCGATTTTTCCAAATTTTTTCATAGTATTAATTTAAAAAAATGCCGAATAAAGAGAAAAATACTACTTTTACATGTTTAATTTAGGACATTTTAAATACAAAATCTATTAAAATTCATGCGTCGCACTGTAGGGAACATGTTATACAGTATATAAATAACGCGTTTGATTATTTCTTTTGTCTTATAAATACAATATCATACAAATACGATGCCACTTTTAGAGCGCGTTCGCTATTGCTGCCTTTGTTCGACACACTAAATCTGTATATACCTCTCCTTTTTCTCGACGAAATCGTGGACAGCTACATTCCGGCCTTAACTGCATTCATTAACCCTTCAGTCTTTTCAAATAAACTACACCCGTAATATTTATGTGAAATGGTTGGGCTTTGATAAGTCGTTCAATAGTTCAATAGATAAAAAACAGATTACGTAGCAAAAAAAAACAACTGGACCTATATATACGCATTCTGTTTAGGAGTAAATTCAGTTTGAACACAAACTTTAAGACTCCAAAACCAGCACAACCACCACCACCACCACCAACAACAATGGATCGTGATTCGGTTATCGTTGATGTCCAGGGGTTCTACATCCGGATTGTACTCTTTAACGTGAAGCAGTTCGCGGTGTTAAGGGTCTCGTCTCCGTAACAAAATATTGCGTGTTTAGAGGTGTAGCAGTTTCTGCTTTACTCATTGCATATTAAAAATTTGAAGGAAAAACAGGTACTAGATTTTTGTGAAAGAATTAATCTAGGATTGTGCCCAGTTAGAATTCTGAAAAAATCTTTGAAATCCATATAAAAAATTAATGAAAAAGTGTGTTTTAAGCAATTTTTTACATGCTTTTTCTTATTATTAAGAGATTTATTAGAAAATATAACTCGGTATAATCCTAGTTGCATTCTTCGTCTGTAAATAAATTTATGAAATTTAGCTTTATCTATAAAACTTCGTGATCATTGTAGAAATTGCTAGACTGCTTTTTCGTATTTTTAGCGAGCGTTTCTATGCATTAACATAGGACTAACGCGGTGTTGAGCTACGTGGAGTCGATACCCTTAAGACTGTGCACGGGAAAGTGTGCTGGTGACGTTTCCAACAACTGTAGCCTAAAAGCAGTCCAAGCGAGGGAAAAGAAAAATGGCGGCATCCTGTGGACATCTGGCGACATACCATACTGTAAACGGAAGTGTTAAACAACCTTATAAACCACCGCAAAATATATGTGTAAAACAATGGCTGCAAAAACTTTTGGACAAAGAAGTGGTAAATTTGGAAACATTCTAAATCTCAACGGAATCAAGTTGCTGCAGGATTGTCATTTTCATACGCACATAATGTGCGATGCAAAATGTATACAATTTGGCAAATTGATATTGGGTGAGATTTACTTAATTTAACGCTATCAAAATTTTTAACAATTTGTGTTGAATGCTTGATGCACAATGAAAACGTGCACTTATTACCAATGGAGCTCGTAATGGTGTATGCACCACGTCAAATCGAGCAAAATTGGAGTAAGTTCCCGTTGTTTTGGTGCTACAATGAAGCATTCTAGACATATAAAATATGTTGGTTGCACCATTGTCCTCCCCATAATAATAATAATAATAGTCAAGAGGGTGTGGGAGAGGAAGAAAATGTTTGAGGGAATGTTGCGTATGAGCAATATCCCATAAAAGGCTGTAATATTTGTAAGAGTTTTATGAATAAGTAAATAATATTGTAATCTTAGTAGTAGTATTTTAGAATATATTTTTTTATTTGTAAGTGTTTTTTTATTATTAATAAATAATAATAATATTGCAATATGATATTTCAATAAATAAATATATATATATATATATATATATATATATATATATATATATATATATATATATATATATATATATATATATATATATATATATATACAGGATGTAACAGCGAAACCAACCAACGCCTATATTTTCTTTATTATTATAGTTACAAAAAAATATTAAATAGCAAAGTTGTAGGAGACCAAGGGGGACATCTGATTAAAGAATAAAATAATTTTTTAAACCAGTGGTTCTCAAGTTACAACACAAAGTTATATTTTTTCAAATGGGAATATACATATTTTTTAGGCCTATCCGATAGAGTATTTTTTTCTGAATTCAACCATGTATTCGTTTTATATCCTTACATAATAAAAATTTTGAGAAAAATTCAGGTGAAATTTAAATAATTTCTAATTTTTAATATTAATGTGCAGTAATATATGGATGAAAAACAAGTGATAAATTAAATATGGACGTGGTTTCTTTGGATATCTCGTGGCATAAATATCGCAAGCTTGCATGGTATTTTTATTTATTTTTTAAAATTTATCACTTGTTTTTCATCCATAGATTACTGCACATTAATATTAAAAATTATAAATTATTTAAATTTCAATTGAATTTTTCTCAATATTTTTATTATGTAAGGAAATAAAACGAATACATGGTTGAATTGAAAAAAAATTACTCTACTATATATATATATATATATATATATATATATATATATATATATATATATATATATATATATATATATATATATATATATATATACTATTCCTGATTGAAGAAGAAGAGAAAGCAGAAGCATAAGAACCAGTTGCGGCGACGGTGGCAGCTCCAACAAACCCTTTGGACACCAAATACAAATGGCCGTTATCTGCATGTGCATTCATTTCGTCCAGGTATTCATCAGCTATTTTATTGAAGCGTTCGCCGAGAAATACAGCAAATTCTTCCAATTCCAATTTTGTGTTTAACCGTTGTATAACTACCACTTTATATGTTTGGTCTATTGTTAATGTTTCTAAACCAACAATCGGTTTCACTTTACACATTTATTGATTGCGGCGTACGACATGATGCTGATAATGATGCTGTTTGGTATACAGAAGTTATAACTGTAGTGAATAAGTAAAGAAATTAAAACAGAGTATTTATACACTAATATTATCTTTAAAATGATAAACATAATTAAAATTATTACATCATTATTTTTGTTTGGTGTTGATATGATAGTGGCAGTGGTTTTTTTTTTCAATCATGTGTGTACTCAAATAATTCCATGTCGGTTATGGGCTGACGAAACCACTTTAACCTTCCAGCGGGCACGCTGTCGTAAAATTTACGACAAATACACAAAATCGCTCTTCCTAATTTTATTACACAGCTTTGTGGGCTGCACACCCCACCTGTTCCTAGACCAGTGTCTCCCTAATATTCAGACGGGCGGGGGTGCACAGGAGTGTTTCTTTTAAAATAGATATCTTGCAAAGTTTCTGTTTTAGCATAAATTTTACGACTCGATACTTTATGTGTAAGTATATTTCGTTTACTATTTTCTCTGATTTCTTTTACTTTTATATCAGTCCCTACACAAATCAATGTTTTTTATGGCTCGTAGGCCACTTATACAAAAAGAACTGGCAGAAATTATCAAATATATGTGTGAGCCAGAGGAAGAGAACGAGGAATACTTCCAAGTTTTTAATTTTGTTGTTAAACAAATATGGAATAAATTATTATTTGCAGTACTGTCTTATCATTGTTTACATCCCTATAGCAATTTCCGAAGATAAATCGATAAACTTGCATAAATCTGAATGTCGTAAAATTTACGACAAGTGCGCACTCATTTATAAAATAAGGGCGCGCCCGCTGGAAGGTTAAAAATATTTCATCAACACTTAAACAGTTTTCGACACCTTGCCATGCACATTCCATTTTTACACTTTTAATTTTAATGTATTTAATGTTCGCAATTTTTGCATCCGCTCGGCTTCGCTACAAAGTATCACTTTTAATCCTAATAAATAACACAATGTACTATTTTTGTTATGTATGTTTAGTTTGCGGTTTGATGCTGTTGCCTTGGTTTCTGGTTGTTGTTTAGTGCTTACCGCCTTCTTCATGAGCTCTTACCGCCTTCTAAGATTGCTTACCGCCTTCTAATTTGCAAACAAAACCTATTACCTTGGAAACAGAACCAGTAAACGTTAAAAATGACCGAGCGTGCAAAAAATTAATTAGTACACCAGTAAATGTAGTCACTTATTAAGTTAGTCGAGGCTTCGATTTAAATCGAGACCTTCTTCAGGACAACTATGATAGCTAGCATATTAAAAATAGCTTTAGGAACAGCATTTCTCTGTAATAAAGGTGATATACTGTTAGTTTATTATTGACTTCAAGGAAATGTTTTTATAAACATTTAATAGAGAAGGAATGGATCTATGGATGTGCCTTTTTGTTAGGAGATAAACCGTTCAAAGTTTGCATAAATTGGCAATTTTATGAATATCGGAATTTTTATAATCATGTAGAATTTTTTTATTAACTTTTAAAAAGGCACAACTGTTAGTATATAATCCTTGTTGAAGTACCTACAATTTTACTTTTCGTGTACTAGCCACAAAACACTCGCTACGTTAGTATGTTTTATGCTGGATTTGTAGGAGGTAAACGGGCCTCTTAATAAATACGTATTATAAATATCAATGTAGTGGCACTATTAGCTAAAATTTAATTTTGGAATTTTTGAAAAATTATTTTTAAATAGTAATCAACAAATATCAAACTCTGTATAAAATTAATGAGATATCAATAGAAATGTATGAATTTGTATTTTAAAAATATTAAAATTTGCTCGTACTACATATACAGGGTGTAACAGCGAAACAAACCAACGCCTATATTTTCTTTATTATTATAGTTACAAAAAAATGTTAAATAGCAAAGTTGTAGGAGATCAAGGGGGACATCTGATTAAAGAATAAAATAATTTTTTAAACCAGTGGTTCTCATGTTACAACACAAAGTTATATTTTTTCAAATGGGAATATACATATTTTTTAGGCCTATTCGGTAGAGTATTTTTTTCTGAATTCAACCATGTATTCGTTTTATATCCTTACATAATAAAAATATTGAGAAAAATTCAGTTGAAATTTAAATAATTTCTAATTTTTGATATTAATGTGCACTAATCTATGGATGAAAAACAAATGATAAATTAAATATGGACGTGGTTTCTTTGATATTTCGTGGCATAAATATCGCAAGCTTGTATGGTATTCTTATTTATTTTTTTAAATTTATCACTAACTTCTTTTTCTTCCATTGATTACTGCACATTAATATTAAAAGTTAAAAATTATTTAAATTTCAATTGAATTTTTCTCAATATTTTTATTATGTAAGGATGTAAAACGAATACATGGTTGAATTCAGAAAAAAATACTCTACCGAATATATATAAAAAATATGTATATTCCCATTTGAAAAAAATATAACTTTGTGTTGTAACTTGAGAACCACTCGTTTAAAAAATTATTTTATTCTTTAATCAGATGTCCCCTTGGTCAGCTACAACTTTGCTATTTATCGTTTTTTTGTTACTATAATAATAAAGAAAATATAGGCGTTGGTTGGTTTCGCTGTTACACCCTGTATATCTCTTTACTGTAGTAGGGAATATACTCAGATAAATTATGATTTGCGCTTACGTGAAATGTTTCTTGCTTTTTATTTTTTGCACTTGGAATCTGTAATCTGTGTTCTGCTTTTGCATTAATCAGCGTGATATTGTATTGCGAAACCAGGAACGTAGATGAGAATTCATAATTTAGAATGTGTCGTGTAAATTAAAAATGAACAAAAGGAAAAATATTGTGGTATGTATAAGCATGTTAATATTTTATGAACTGGTTGCAAGATACAAGCAGTGCAATCAATAATGAATAAAAAGAGAATAAACAAAAATAAAATATAACATAGTAGGTAATAGTCGTATATTCATATTCACTTGGTATTTATTTTATAAAACATCAAATAATATTGACTACTCACACCATCTGTCATCTGTCAAAAGATAAAAATGCAGAATATTGAATTTAACAGCCAATCAAAATGAGTAGACTTGATTATTTTGTACTAGTAAGGTTGTGTGTCGACTATTCACTACTAGTACTTTTAGGTGACTATTTAACAAATGAACATATTTATTCTAATCTATATTTCCCATTTTTATTGCACCATTTCTATCTCTGGGTTTTCTTCAAAGGTGTAGAACATTTTTCACTTGAAATTCACTATTTTATTTGTAAAGAAACACAAAAAAACACATAAAACACATTTGACGTTACGTCTAAATTTTATCAAAATATGTTTATATGCCTCCGGTCGGCATCGCTAGTTTTCCATATCTCAAAATCCGCCAGAAACTCTTTGTTGCCAGCCTAGGCCGGCAAACAACCGGAAGTTATAGGTTGGCATCTTGACATTACTACAGTTGTTAAGCAGATGTCAATTTTATGCATTGAATATTTTTTATACAAAAAATAATAAGATTTTGACAAACTTTAGACGTAAATCGTTAATAGATACTGAAATAAATATATTTTAAGCTCAAATGCAAGTATTCAGTGCACAATTTTTTAGGTTATGTATAATAAAATACAAATTAATTAAATTCATTTTATAATTTTGTAATGAAATCGGCACATAAAATATTGTGTATTACACGTCCAGAAACTGTTATGCTAGTGCTCGTAATTTGCAAGCCTCGCCTGTGGCTCGGCGTGTCAAAAATACTCGCTCTCGCAAAAGGTCAGTTTCTGGCCTTGTGATACAAATAACTATTGTTTTCTGAAATCATGGATAACTACATTTTTGCCATTTTAATTTAAAACTGGATCTGATTCAATGAATAATCTCTTGAATACCATTCGTATTTCGTAGTGATAGTTAAGTAGATTATTTTTCTGGTAGTATATTATGCACTCATGTACCTTGTGATATATTATATCCAAGCACAAGGAACATACGTAATTCTACCAGAAAAATAATCGACATAACTGCGACTACTTATGGTATTATAAGTGACACATTTATCATTAAATATCGAATTGGAATTGAATATCTAAAAGCGCTTTCAAATATTTATTAATAAAATAAATAAAAATGTACCAACCAATTACTAATAGATGTGTAATAAACTGCTATATCCATTTGAGATACCAAAGTAATTAATTTGAATACGATACTACTTTAGAAACTATTTAGACGTTTTTAGATCTGTATCTCTTACACTAATTAGCTACAAATTTATCAAACTAAAATTTAAATTAATTTCTACACATACAATTAAGATCTATATAAAACTATTTAACAGAAATAAACTAATAAAAAATCCCAAGATTCCGTCCTATACTCGACATACGCATAAATTAATTAGTTATTAAATTCAAGATAGCTCAAGAAATTAAATAAAAATTTACGTCTGTTTACATTATGCCACAGCGAGGGTTCCATCTTAAAATAATTAAAATGAATATCACGTTTATTTATAACTGATATCGTAAACACTTACATATGGGAACATGTCATTAGATTTCAAATTTTAATGTTAACTAATTAATTTATGTAGAGTTTTCGAATTTTATCGACGGATAATGTGTTTTAAATGTAAATGAAACCCAAGGAGGTGTCGAAACCGTCGAAACATTTGAAAGATTTTTACTTTCGTTTCGTTTACGATTTAACGTAAATTATGAACAAAATCGTAAAGTATGGACTTTTGACAGACGATTGAGCAGGGCCGTGACAAGGCACTATGAACCTTATTTATTTATTTATTATAATCCAGCAAAATGTTAAGTTTAAAACATTGGTAAAAATAATATATTTATTAATTAGTTTTTTAGTAAATTGAGAAATTCAATTTGCTGTGACGTCATTATTTTTGGATATAAATGGCAGCTTTCTACGTCAGACCACATTTTATTAAATTTTTATTAATTATTTTTGGGCTTGTTAATACAATTTTTGTAAATATAAAAAATACTGGTTCCAAGTTTTTATCTCTTCTTCAAAAATATTTAATAAAAAAAATTCATTCAAGTAGTCCAATTTAAAAACACTTTAAAATTATGCATTATTATAAAGTCAAAGAAATAACATACACAACTTAAATCGAAGATTTTTGTTTCCTACCACTTTAAAATTTTTATTATTTCTTCTGAAAAATGGCGCCCACATAATTGAGTCTTGTAGACAAATTGGAAAATTCCCGGTGCATAGAGAAATAAGCAGTGAAATTTAGTTTATTTAAAAATAAAATATTATTCTACGATTTTAATTATCTTACTTTCCTATATCATATTCTACAAATAATTATTATTGTGAATATTAGGTATATTATATAGGTAAATTGTAATGATGTGTTTATTAAACAAATTAATGTTATTTTTGCATTTGCACTAGTACACCTACTCGCAAGGATTCTCTTTTTAGGCGTACATAACAAAAATCGAATATTATCTGTATTTACAATAATTATTAAATATATCTCTAAGCATTTTTATTAATTTTTGCACATGAAAGGGGCAATGTAAATCTTGCTCATGCCTGAAAAAATATAACAATTTAAAGGCTTTTGACCTGGAACTAATGGCTCATTTATTTGCAATTTTGGAAATCTGTTTATGAATGAAGTTAGCAAATCTATAAAATATTTTCTGGAACTAACTTCGGGCCTAATTAAATAAAAATATCGATTCTGTTAGTATGACTAGTAACTGTTACTACTGACGTCATCACTAGCAACAGTAACAGCAAAAGGGCCCAATTTCTATTTCTCTCACCGGGCGCAACTTTGCCTAGGCCCGGACCTGTAAATTATGAACAAAACAGTTAATACTGACTTTTGACAGACGACTGAGTTCCACATTAATATGTTTGTGTCATGGCAGTATTTATTGCAGGTTAAAGCAGTTAAGAAACCGTAATTCTTGGAATAACACGTGCTTGGGTCTTGTTTTACTGACTTTATGTTGTAGATATTAGATTGTTTAGAAGCGCTGTTCCCTTGTTTTTAACTAACACTTGTTGATATGCTTTGTTTGTGTTTCCATGTAGCTGCGGTTGTTATGGTTGAAGCAACAAGTTTGTACATGCATTCACATGTTTTATGAGCTGTAAGCGGATTAGTTTAATAATTAACCTGTTTATTAAATTATGGTGTGTGGTTTTGTATTACTTTTTGCTTTGCTCTTTATGTATGGCTAAGGATACGATGCATGAGATTAGAATATATTATGCATATTAATTTTATGCACCTGAAAATCCAGTGTTCTATGTTGCCAACCTCGCTTATATTTCTCGTTTAGTTCTTGGTTTGCCTATTATACACTGAGCGAAAAAAATGAGACACTTGAGGTTCGTGAAAATTTAGGTGATTTTCAAATTATCATAACTTCGATTCCAATCAACTTATTTCGACGATCTTTTGCGTAAAATTAGGCTTGAAGTGTCTACTTTAAGATCATGTATGCGATATTATTTGATGTTAACCCGTCTGAGCCCCCTCCACCACAGTATGAAGAAAAACAAATTTTTGCCAAAAGAAATTCCAAATTTGGCAGTGTGTACGGAGCTAGAAATTATTTCGGTTCGATTAATCATCAGGGCAATAAAATTCAATCGATTCCCTTTAAAATTTAAAAAAATGAAGTGTCTACGATTTTTTGAATCAAAGTTATGAGTGCTTTTTGAAGTTTTTTTACTCATAACTCGCTTTTTTAAATTTTAAAAATAAATTATATTATATTATAAATCAGGAGATATATTTTCGTGTAAAGTTTGCATAAATTGGTAATTTTTATGAATTTTTCAAAAAATTTATTAAAGTTTTTGCCGGTTTTTGTTGAAATACAATGTTACCATTCTTGTACAAAACACTCGCTACAGTAGTATATTTTATGCCGGATTTTTTAGAAGGTAGACGGGCCTCTTAAGCCGGAACATCAAATTTTTCCGCATTCGAAACCTATACCATATGTTCTACGTAGCGACGTGCCGTTCACTACAAAATTTCTTAGCCTGGGTAAGCGGAGTAGAAGGAAAGTATGTCTTGTATTGAACAACAGATGCAGATTTTCGTCAAAATATATGTGTCATTTATTCGGAATTCGGGGCTTATTTTTAAAGATATTTAAAAAAATTTTGAAGTACTGTAAAGATAAAGGATGGTTCTAAACCCGTCTTAAAGTTTTAATAAAAATATCAATTGTTTATACATATGTACAGTTTGTTGAAAATAGACCATTTTCAACAAACTGTACATATATATATATATATATATATATATATATATATATATATATATATATATATATATATATATATATATATATATATATATATAAACAATTGATATTTTTATTAAAACTTTAATACGGGTTTAGAACCATCCTTTATCTTTACAGTACTTCAAAAATTTTTAAAATATCTTTAAAAATAAGCCCAGAATTCCGAATAAATGATACCACTATTTCTAGACCCTTGAAGTTCCGCCTTAAGCAATTTTTTACTTGCTTTGTTGCTTTATTGTATGATTAAGAGATTTATTAGAAAATGTAACTCGGCATAAACCTAGTTCCGTTCTTCCTAAATAAATTTACGAAATTTTGCTTTATCTGTAAAACTTTGTGAGCATTTTAGAAATTGCTAGACTGCGTTTACGTATTTTAGGCGAATGTTTTTATGCGTTACCTTAGGACAAACGCGGTGTTGAGCTACGTGGAGTCGATCGATACCCTTAATCTGGACCTTTATTCTGTAACTTAACAACTGTTACTGTTGCTGCAGTGATAACGTCAGTAGCAACAGTTGCTACTTAGTCACACTTACAGAATCGCTATTTTTATTTAATTAGATCCGAAGTTAGTTCCAGAATTTTTTTATAAATTTTGCTAACTTCATTCATAAATAGTTTTCAGCAATTATTTCCAAAATTGCAAATAAATGAATCATATTATGCCAATAATTTGTTAAAAATTCTCAAGTAATATGAATCACACATA
The DNA here is from genome assembly GCA_947534325.1 of Agonum fuliginosum. NCBI lineage: Eukaryota > Metazoa > Arthropoda > Insecta > Coleoptera > Carabidae > Agonum > Agonum fuliginosum. Next base: position 3,092,929 of record OX384029.1, read on the forward strand.
ACCTTTATAAAAGAATGATTTAAAATTTAAACGAAAGTTAATTGCCACAAATCACTTGCAGCAACTGTCGCTTCGATGCAGCAACACTTCTCTGTTGCTGCATCTGTTGCTGCAAATATGACGTCATATCAGATGTTCAGTATTTTGCCACCAGAGAGCAATAGCAAATATAGTAACATGTAGAGTTTGCTAAAAGTTACAGAATAGGGGTCCTGACTATTTGTTCCCATTTGTTGTTGAGAATGAATGATGACGCATTCGTCACAGTGACGGAGAGTTTACAAACGAAATAACCTAATTGCTTGCCGTTAAAAGAAAAGCTCTGCCTTTGGGGACGATAAAATATACGTTTTAATCAGTTCTTCATAATGAGCACCCGGTGTCAAACTGCTAATGGCGTCATTAGTCAAATCAGTTGAAAAGATTAGTGTTGCCGGCCTAGGCCTCGTACACTAAATTTAATATAGTAATCTTTTAAAATATAATAAAAGACTTCTTATTTCCTCCGGTAGTAAATAGCTCATTTGAAGAAATATATCATGGCGGCCGAGAGATTTTAGTTCCAAAGTTAATTAGATAAAAATAAATTTTAAAATAACCTCACTGATTAATTTTAGAGTTATTGGTTAGGCGTTGTGCTTTACGTCTGTTTCAATTATACGCGGGAATAAGAATATTTTAACGAATTGGTACCGTTAGAACGTTAGATGCAATCTTCAATAGATTGTTATTTTTGTTTACTAGATAGTAAAAAAATGGCGCTTGGATTAACTGGACTAATGAATGTGACATCTAATGTTTTGTCATTTTTGCAATTCGTATATTCTATCAAGTTAAGTATTTCAACACTTATAACTGAAATTGAAATTTTGTGGAAGCGCTGGTTGGTTAAGGGCGCGCTTAAAAGTGAAAAACCGTAACATTCAGACCCACTTATAAGTATAAGTGCCTAATTGACCAACCAGCGCTCAGCTTTCGCTTCGTCAAAATTCCAATTTCACTTATAAGTGTAATATGAAAACCTCCCAAAGTTCTATCTATTCCAATCAGTCCACTAAGTGAATAGTGCGATAGGTACCTATATCATGTCATCTTTATCATCGAACTATCAATTGCAAGCTGCGTTTTATTTATGATATACAAATTAGATATTAATTTAATTAAATTATTTTAAATAGTAATTAATGAAAATATCGTATGCTTGTGTTGTAAAATATTATTACTGAGTAGGTAAACATATTCTACTTTTTAATTTACATGTGTATGGAAATCAATTTTCTTTTAATACCCAACACAAACCACAGATTCCAAACCATAGGCCGTTTCTAACCTAATTTAACGAGCATAGCGGATATTATAAGATAAAAAAATAATTAAATATGCAAATTGTAAAAATCACTAACATATTGTCCTTAATAAACAATTATTATGTATTTAAATTTCAATATTTTCATAAGTTCTAAATTTTTCCAATAGGCGTTCATTCCCTAATTTGGTAGGTCTGTATGCTCCATTTGATTTATACTTAGAATTGTAAATATTAATCTTATTACACGTCATAATTTGATTTAAAAAAGTTTTTATTTCTGTAACTACTAGTGCCACGTCAACGACATATTAAAACTTTTACATGGCTCATTTTGGCCATGATTTCTGCATAAATTTCGGATAAACGAAAAAAATATATTTATTCTAAAAATTATGTCGGAATAATAGTTCATTTTGCATAAATTCATTGCAATTTGATGAATTTTTCTCTCTCTTCTTTAATTTCTATTGCAAATTATATTTAATTTCAGGTATTCTTATTCAGCAAGGCAATCTAGAAACTCTAATGATTCTATAGATATATTATTTATATCTACTACTTGTTCCTATTTGCAGAAATTTATGCAGATAAAATGCATAAAAATGATTACTTGTTCTGAAAATGGTTTCGAGCGCGACCTTAACATAGCACTATAATATAAATTCACTGGTTTGAAGATATTAATTAATTAAAATTCTTCTTTTTCAAGACTCATTGACTATTCAATTTAGCGGCGCCGCTATTTGACAGGCAATTGTCACCAGGATTATTTTCTCAAAATTCTGAAGCATGAAAGAATCTTCAAAGAATCCACGTGTGAACAGGGACATAAGGAAGATTTCTTAATAATTCTTAATTTAATTGACAAAATGAGAAGTATATTAAGTAGCATCCGGCACTGTGGGTACCTACTAAAGTATTACAATTTTTATTTCACATAATAAGTTAATATATCTTATTGGTTCCATTACTTCCAGCACCACAAACACGTTTTGACTCAAAACCATAATACCATAAACAAATTTTCTCCCATACCATTACCGTAACTTCCTCAATAAACTTAAATTTACAAACATGTTCGGAATAAATATCAATTTCAATTTATTGCAAAATAATTCAAAAATTATTTGTTTATGAAATTAAAGACTCTGTCCGAGAACTTATTTCGACATTTATGTTCTTCGTGCCTATGTTTAATCCAACCGGTTGAGGTTATAATTTTGAACAAATTGACAGCGATTTCGGCGGAATGTTCGCGCATGCGCAGGAGGGCAGGGTGGCAGAACGCACCCTGCTACCTGTGAAGTTAATGAACAAGTTCTGGGAATCCGGAGCCGCTTATTGGTTTTATTTATCTGTTTCTGATGCGAGAACAGAGTCGTTATCTCGCTGGGTTTCGGACGGGAGCGTCAACTTGTTAGCTACTTTGTTTCACTGTAAAGCCCTGTTCACACAAGGACTTTTTAAAAATAATCCTGACGGATATATAATTCATGTATCTCGTGGTACATATTTGACTAATTTGATTGACTTAAATAGGGCAGTAAGGTGCTATCAAATCAAATCGATGATATTTTTTAACCGCTGTTACATGTCAACTGTTTTTGTCAATTAATTTCATATTTAAATATTGCTGTTTGTCAAAAATAAGACTTAAATTGAATGAACCTGATTGTATTCGGTGGGAAAATGTCAGTGAAGACAAAATTGAGAAAGGTAAACAGAATTTAAAACGTTTTTGACAGCTATTGAAAAAATATAACCAAACATTTTGGACTCATTCATATATATATATATATATATATATATATATATATATATATATATATATATATATATATATATATATATATATATATATATATATATATATATTCTTCACAAATATAACTCGGGCTATGATTAATCATAGCTCATAGGTGATAGCACTAGTTATATTACTCCCGAATATATAATTCATGTATCACGTGGTACATATTACATATTTGACTTATTTGATTGGCTGAAATAGGGTAGTAAGAAGCCATCAAATCGATGATGTTTCTATCACCGAATGTCAACTGTTTATATAGTCTGAATTACATTAGGTATACTATTTTCGTCTAGATTCTAGTTCGAGATTCATTCGAGAAGTTCCTAGCCATTGTAGTAGAGGAGCATAACGTATTCCGTGGGATTTTTTGTGAAGGGAAAAATGACTAGGTATGTGGATTTAGTTCACGGTGTTTCCTTTGAAAATGTCCGGTATGGTTTTTATGACGTCATCAATCCAATATGTCCGGCCGTTAGGGACTTTACACTTTACCTTGCACTTTTTGATAGAAGCACGAAATTTGGTACACATATAAAAGAGACTTCGCTCTACAAAACAAGAGTTGGCGCCATGCTCTATCCCCCCTATTTCCTCCCGTAGACGCGAAAATGTCTCTGCGTTTTTTGTTTTTGCTATTTATTTCGTAAAGGGGACATGATGAGAAAAATGTGAGAGAACAAAAAGATTCGTCATTCAATTCTAAACAAAATGTATATCTTGTATTTTTTCTTAAAGGGGCCATACTCGAGTAATCGTGCTGGAAGTTACACCTTATACATTACAAATTTTTACAAAAACCGTTATGAACTTGGACGATAAAACAACAAACAACCCAGTTAAAAACAATATGAACAGCAGTTATTAATTCAGTATAAAAAATAAAAAAATATGAATTTGCAGGTGCAACAAGCAACTGCTAGTGCTAGCAGGAATCCAAATAAAGCACAGTCATGAATAATTCCACCTTGTGCCCATAAACATCCGAATTCCGCGACAACAGCCTTCAACATAAACATCTCTGGCGTAAAGTCAAACAAGTAATTAACAATCACGCGATCGCGAGGGGACACTCGCACGTCGCACGTGCTGCAACAGCTGGCACACGCCAGAACACACGCACACACCAGAACACACGACACACTATGTGCATGCGCGGTTTACATTACATATGCAAAGATACAAGAAACTAAAAGATCGAAGAAGGTGCGTTTATACAATGGCATAAGTTGTTTATAGAAGGGTTTGAAATCTTGTAAGCATCCTTCAATCCACTTGACAAAATAAAATCTCCAGAACATTTGAAGAATGTGAACATCCCACTTTGTTACTTGCTATCTTTGTCCATTAGCATTTCATCTCCAGGGATGGAAATACTTTTACCCCTTGAGAAATTAACAGTTTGTTATTGTTTTGTCACTTTTGTCACCAATCAACGCTTGTATTATATTGTATTATACACGAGATAGATAACAGATTTTATCTTACAGTAGTGGCTATTGATGTACATTATGCATTTGTTTTTAGTGACTAAAAATAACTCTTATTCACAAGTGACTAAAATGATTCATTATACAGAGTACTGTCAGTTTTAAAATTAATTTTATTTATTTTAATATAATATACCTACTATTATAATGCATAGGTTAGATTGTTAGGTACATACTTTTATAAACAAAAAGGCATCCGATATTTTAACTAGAAATCTATTTATTTTGTCTCTTGAAAAACCGTCGATTTCTAGTTTCATATAATAAGTTGCTACTGTAAGATAAAACGTCGTATATCTCACGTGAGTGAAATATCATCTCACTCATGTATAATGACTTATTTCACTCACTTATAATATAATGTACTATTATACACGCCAGTGATATAATAGTCATATTATTTTCATCATTTTCGTGAGGTAATTAGTTATATTACAATATTATTATTATCTCTCGCATTTACTGTACTTCACTCGTTCGTAGCCATGGATAGCTAATAAAAATATGTTTTTGTCAATATTTGACAGCAGTGTTGAGGTTATAATTTATACTTGTCTACCTATTTATTTCCTTAAATATTTTTGGAATAAATCAATTTTGTATTATTGTCTTATAATAAATAAGTTATAAACGAATAATAAATACATATCACGTATAAACTTACAAAGTAAAATCTTATTTTAAAATAAAACTGACAATATATCCTGCTTTCATACAAATTGTATGTACCATGTTGCTTTGATTTTAAATCAAAATTATAGAAACTGACATCTATCAATTGTCAAAATATATAATTTTTAAAATTTAAAGTCTGACGTTTAAACAAAAATATCAATTTGTAATAATTTTGAGCAGTCGTGGATAAAATTTTGTACCTATACTATATCACATGTGGGCTAAAGCATATTACAGCACTCATGTGTGATTACACGACTCGGTCTACGACCTCGTCGTGCAATTCTTCACATTCAACTGCTGTAATAATGCTCTTATCCCACTTGTAATATAAATAACTATTAGCGCTCGGTGTGATTGTAACTCTCCGCTGCTCGTCGAAAGACAACATCACACCTTGCGCTAAAATCTGTTACTTTTATCCCTTTTATAATATGGAACTATTTTTTTAAATTATGACGTATAATAAGATTTTAACTACTATGGAGTTAAAACATCATTGCAGACTTCGTGTTTCGGTTTTTTCAGTTTTAAGCGCGCCCTAATATAGAAAATAGTGACAGAACCATTTTAAATTTGTGTTCGTTCTAATGATTCAGATCTGCTTAATTATTTCCTTTTCACAGGTGAGTGAATGGAAACTAGTCTCGTCTCGTGTTGCAATTAATACAATAGGACAGTAAACTTATTCAGGATTGACTGAATCTCCAGACAATTAAAACCGTATGGTTGTTTTTGCTTATCAGCGCCAGGACATTTATAGTCCATCTGACACGGCTGTGGCACCCAGGCGAGGGCGTGGTGCTAGTGCGGAGATAAAACCTTAATAGTTCTTACATAGGACCCAATTAGCTTGATTTTTTCACCGTGAGATAACCATGGAGGCTGATAGAAAGGGTGTAGGTGGTGGATATATTCCCAGTAATTAAATAGGAAATCGTTAACGGCTTCTCTGTTTTTCATTGGGGACGTAGTTTATCATTTCTTAACTGTGTGTCCGTATAAGGAATAGCTAGCCAAACATGGAAGAAACGGTACATGTGATGGAACGTATAAAATTATTAATAACGATTCATTACTATTTTGTTTTTATTTTTGTGTTCTCTATTTGGTTTTAAGCGTTTCTTACGGATAACAATTATTGTCATACAAGTTTTAAAAGTGAAATTTTATTTTATTCTACGTACCTACCTATTTATTTTTCTGAAATATATAATTCATGTATCACGTGGTACATATTTGACTAATTTGATTGGCTGAAATAGTGTAGTGAGGTGCTATCAAATCAAGGATATTGTTTTAACCGCTGTTACATGTCAACTGTTATTAAACTTACTGCCGTTGAACAAAAATATCAAAATTGTATGTAATTCAAACGCTTTTTACTATTAGTTTCATCTTTAATTTTTTTTACAACGATAAAAAATATGAAGTTTGGTTATTTCCCTCGGCTGACGTCTCGAAAAAATGGAAGGTAATAATATTAGAATTTATTGAGAAAACATAAATTATCAGCTGTACCTGTAATAACCCGAGGACATTGATAATTACGAAATAATTTTGTGACATTCCGAAAGCACGTTGCTTGGTAACCGCCCGACGCCGCAGGCGGAGGGCTGTTAACCATAAAGCAACGTGCTTGAGGTAACTGTCACAAAATTATAAGTATTTATCAATGGTCTAGGGTTATTCGGACAGAAAATTTTATTAATTGAAGTATCATTTTCATTACCAAAACTTGCAAATTACATTTTTATTCAATTATTATTATAAACATAAAAATGAACATAAATAATTGTAACCTAGCAACATATTTGACATAAGTGATAATGTCCCATGGGTTGCTATCAGTTAAATGTTGTATTCATTGGTCAATTTCGTACACGTGATCAGAAATTAAAGAATATCATTGGATATTTAGTTAACCTAAAAATTTTCATGGTGATAAATTTATACTAGGTAACCTGTTTTATTCTTTATTCATAAATACAATTATTTTTGAATAAAAATTTTTGGTATCATCAAGGCATGACATAACTGTGGACGATATATTTGAATTTAAAGAAATACTTATTTTACTTCAGTAAACACGAAAATGTGTCAGGAAACAATAGACAATTTTATTGCACACTACCAAATTTCAATTTATTCGTGTTTTAAATTCTTTCATTTTTCCCTATTTAAATTTAAACATTAATGAATTATTTTCTAAAATTGCGCCTTTCAACATAGAATCACATTCAATCACATCGTCTGGTGGCGTATGTGTTTGCATGTACTCGCTCGTTCAAGATTTGCAAAGCCAGTACACAAAGTGACGATTTATACTGCATTCTGTGTGTAGTTTCTCTGTAATATTATGCTCAAAACATGTGTTATTTGATAGTAAAATAGGACAATATTGTGTTACAGTGTTTGTGGACAGCTGTGAAGAAGATTTGAACCCGGGACTTTGGGGTAGCAGCCAGAGTAGCCAGAAACCAACAAGTAGTAAGTTAGAATTTTTTATTTATTTGGTGTGTCTGTATTGTTATGCATGTCACTACGATTTATTTATTTATGTTTTCATGTTTTAATTCACTTATGTTGTTATGGAAGTTGTTGATTAGTTACTGAGAAATAATATATTTAATTTAAAACTTCAAATATTATTATTTTATTTATACAATATAATTTAGTAAATATTTATAGTGTAATATTTACATTGGTGACCCGACGTGATTAATTGTTGCTTCGATGATGGTGGATGCAGGAATTGTTTCTGATCTTGGTATCATTCCTGAAGTTTCATCGCTCAACAGTAATTCATTCAAGATTCCGGAGTTTTGGCCTGCAGACGCTGAGTTATGGTTTGCTCAAGTAGAAGTAGCTTTTTCATCCTATAGAATTTCGTCAGAAGTTGCACGTTTCAATGGGGCCTCAATACGCTGCTGAAGTTAGAGATTTGATATTATCACCACCAGAAGAATATCCATAATACTTGTCACAAAAATGCACTTATTCAACGAACTTCTCCATCTGATAAAGAAAAAATTCAACAATTATTTATCTGCTCCGAATTAGAGGCTACAAAAATAATTAAATTGAAGGAAATCCTGGACTTCATCAAAGAAACGGGACTTTTCAACGAGGATTAACTTCAGAGGGTACAATAGGCCTCAAGGCCGCAGTACAGGGACGCAAGACCACCTCTTGTACAATAATAATAATCTGCTCCGAATTGGGTGACAGAAAACCAGCTCAACTTTTACGTTATCTTAGACAATTAAGTGGACACAAATTATTAGATGATTTGATCCTAGAAGAACTTTTTAACATATGTGACCTCATAATAAAACATGAAAACATAAATAAATAAATCATAGTGACATGGATGACAATACATATCAATGGCGTTTGTACGATGCAAAACGTTGTAAATTTTGCAGTTACATTATAAATCTCATAATTAAGAACGAAGTAGCAATCTTAATTGAATTTGGTGTTTATAAATCGAAGGTAAAATAACACCTTGCGTTTCAGTTCATTAAGAGCATCTCCTGCTACTGAAACACACCCTAAATTTGTTCCGAAAAACTCGTAAATATAAAAACACTGCACTAATTACAGCAGATCTGTCCAATCTCATCTCATTAAAATAACTCGTTATACAAGCCCGTGGAATCCAACGATATATGCCTTCAAATAATTATAACATCAGCCGAGATCCGCGAAATCCAGTACCGGACTAGTGTGTATATCAATAGGGAACTTTACCATAGTAGCAAATTAGTAATCCAGTCAATTATATTGAAACGAGACCTCAAAAATGAGTTATTGCCATGAAAAAAGTTTTCAAAAAGTTAATAGTTCTTTAAATATTTGAGATTTTACTTATCAATACATCTACGTCACAATAATGCGTTTTCACGCGTATTCTTACTTACAGTAATAAAGAAACTACCAAATTGTATTTTATATTTTGTAACATTTAGAACATTTGATTTTACATGGAAAACATTTTAATTCTCCATGGTTTGAGAAAATTGCAGCTATACATCTACGTAACACAAACTTTAAAAATTAATTACAGCTTTATTAAGAACAATTAAGACTTATCAGTACTCTCAATCGCTTCAAATAACATGAAGTTTCAATAAAAAACTTTTTTTTTAATGGTAAACTACCCCTATGGTCTGTTTTTAAACTATGGTTTGTTTTTCATAGGAGGCCCGAAAATTTCAATTTTTATTTCTGTATCTATTTATTTAATCAATTACCGTCAATTACTATACTGTAATTCACAAGTTATTTGATGAAGTTATTGAATCACAAGCATAGAAATCAAAAGGCGTCATCGATTTATTATTATTTATATGAAAAACAAACATTACTAAGTACCTACATTCATTCTAAGAAACTAACCAGAAATATGAGTTTACCAGCTGCTAGTTGCACATGCACACACGGTAATATAAGTATACAGGGTGTAACCCAACCTGTGTAATAAAATTAAAGGGTGTATACTATTGGACGCACTGATCATGAATCAAAAAGAACCATAGAAGTAGCCTATTGAATTTGAATATTCTCTCTATTTACGGATAAGGATCATTATCCATTATACAGGATGTTCCACAACTTAGGACAAAAAATTACAGGATATATACTGTACGACATGCTGATCATGAAACAAAATTTTTTTTTTTAATTCTCAAAGTTAAGGGTAGTTTACTTGACGTGTGTACATTTTAAGTAGGTATCTCTGTTTCGATGGTATATTTGATAATTTGACATTATTTACTTTCATTGTAGAAGTTTTGAAAAAAAATATTAAAAATGACTACCGACCAGTGGCAAAAAAATGTTTACTTGAAATTCGATGCAATTTTTTGCGAATTTAAAAAAAATTCTTTTTGTTTCATGATCAGCATGTCGCACAGGCCTTTAATTTTTTATCCTAAGTTGTTGTAGCAAAAGTGACTCGAAATAGGGGGTATAGGATAAAAAGGGAGGAAGTTTACTTAAGGGAAAGGGGATAACCAGTCGTGGTCGAATTAGGAATGGATGAATTAGGGAACGGCACTAACCATGACATTCAAATTACTATAACACATTTTACTTAAAAATATTTGACTTTTAATAAACACAAAATTAACGAATAAACACGAATGATATGATTAATACTAAAAACTTTGACGTTTCCACTAACTTATATAGGTACGAATTTATAACTAATAAAACTTAAATTTACGCATAAAAGCGTAAATTGCGTAGAACGAGCTACATCTCGGGTCTTATCTCTACCCCGGCTAACGAAAAACTGTCGCAGACGCTCCATTATTAATATTTTATACGATTCCACTAAAATATGAATATAAAACTTAATTTTACTTAAAATTACGCTCAAAGGCGTAATGTCCGTAGATCGAGCTACATCTACGGTCTTATCTGTACACCGGTCAACGAAGAACTGTCGCGATGCCCAAAAATCAAGGGAACGTCTGGCCTAAAGGGGTACGGAGGGATGCAAATGATTTCTGAACTATTGTATCTAAAAATAACTTCAGATAACAAAATCCAGAGCCTAGAAGATGAAAGTCATCTTGCTACATTGTGGCACACCTGTATTCTTTTATTCTAAGTTAGAATGAAAATTTTCTTAGTCCTGCCCTGTCGTTCTGCGACCTGCAAAAGGCGTCAGCGTTCGTCAGCTCGTCTCATGTGCTGGGAAATTAATTATCCATTCTGCTACTAAAATATGCACAGTTATTTGCGTCTCGTATTGTTTTTTCTTAGAGATAAAACGAACCGAAAAGCAATTTAATTACTTTGCTATAAATTTATACTGCCGTTTATGTCTTAATTTTAAGCTGTTAATTGATAATTAACATATCGCGCTATTGACACAAATTGCAAAGATTTACTTTGTTGCTATTTTACATAGGATTTAATTATCTGCAATTTGCCTAATTTACATTTTACAAGCTTGAAGAAATAAATAAATATTATTATTAATTGTTCCATTATATAAGTCGATCATCGTTGTTTGCATAATTTATTATAACCAATTAAATAAATAAATAACGATTTTAACCTGCAGTGGCATTATTTTCAAAATTTAATAAGTAACACAATCCCTAGAAATAAGGATTTGTCTGCAAACAAAGAAACATTAATAACCAAGACACGTTCATGATCATGTTCATCTCATCATCAACAATAACTAACAAGTTCCAAGCAATCTGCGGGTGCGACACTTCCATCACACTCCGCATCTCTTGTACTTCTCGCCACAGGTGGTGTGGTGGTTCGTGGTTCATCACAGTGGCGTCCATGGAAGCAAGGGAAGCACCGCTTCCCTTGTATTTTATATTAAATAAAATGTTTCAATATTAAAATAAATATTAATTTATATACGATATTTTCATTTAAAACAGTAAAATTTTCTAAATTTATATGAATGTTCTATTCATATTTTAAACACACATTCAAACTCTGCATCCTCCATGTAAGAATTTCATGCGCTCGGGCATGTCCATAGTTCTTCACTTGACTAACGGACGCACAATTAATTTGTGCGTTTCTTAAGATTTTTTTTGTAGAATTAAAAGCAAATATTGGCTTACTAGGATGCCAAACTCTATGAAGGCAATAAAGTATAATACAAATCTAAAATATAACAAATAAAGGAAAAAAAATCATATTTTAAATATAAAAATATTGAGTGCCGGAGTTTGAATAATGGGTTTGAAAGTAGTTGGTGCGTTTCTGTGTGGGGGGAGATACATATTCGCGGTTTAATATTTGACTGTTCGCTAGTAAGCTAGCCGTATAATGACCCTTTTTCGGCGATTGACATTAAAAGTGCTGTTATTGACAGCCGACAGTCAGAAAAGTGTCACTTTTGCTGCCTAGGCAGCAAAAGTTATTGTTCCAAGATGAATCAACAAATTAGACATTTATAAAATTCATCAACATACCTAACCTATTTAGGTTTTTTCATAGCAACTGTCAACATACGCATAGCAACATAATTTGATTGCGATAACTATCAATATATTTAAAATAATCAGTAAATTAATATTAATTAATAACAATCGCCGAAAAAATAATGTGTTTAACATGGCAAAAAATACAGATTCAGCTAGATTCATAGCCTCGGCTGCGCGTCGTCTATGAAACTCTAGCCGCGGCAGCAAATCTAATATTTTTTTGCCTAGTTAGTTAAACAAATAACTATTGTTGTTATTCATTGATATAGTATTATTCATAGTCGATGTTACTAAATTTTATTTCTTATATTCCACAACGAAAAAGTAGCTTATTGTACATTGTTGTATTCAGAATTTTATGTAGAATCTAAAAAGTATGCCATTTAAAAAAATCTGACGTGGCCATAACTAGACCTCCCGCCTTGACACTGTAATATGTGAATTTGAATTTGGTTAGGCTACTTTTTGTAATTTTTGTTATAGTTCTTCAAGCAAAGTACCGATTCCTATTGGAATTGAAATCAAATTAGCTCTTTGTATTTTGTAAAATTTTTATTTTATTATTACCTTATATCCAGTTATAATAATAATAATGAATCGATGATACTTCTTGACTGAATACGTTTAATGGAAGGATGAAAACTTAATGGAATTCTGTCAGTTTTTAATTTATTATATTTCGGCTCCTATAGGTTCTAAGTTTCAACCCAGTTAATAATATATTTATATTTAAAAATGGAGTCACATAAATTTCAGAAACTGTGTATACGTCTGCTCATCTATCACATTGACATTTCATTTTTGTTTTTAAATTTTGTTCCTATATTATGATTTACAAATCGTGGTAGGTAAAATTACAAATTTTTGAAAATTAATTTTCCTTTATTGGTAAGAGATATAGAAACGATGTTAAATAAATATTGTAAAAGATAATTTGTTCTTTCAAATGTCGAATGACAAATTGTAACTATCGCAGTATTTCCTATATTTTTTGCAAAAAATGTTAAAATGCTTCAAGAAAATACCATTTCCGGTTGGCAGATTTTTACCAAAATCTTATCAGCTCTTCATTAACATATATAAATATATATTGCAAAATATTAGAATTTTATGTTCAGTAGAATTTGAGATAATGAATCAGAACGAAAGACTATAGTAGGCGCACATACAGACTTCCATACATACACACACACAGACACACACACACACACACAGACACACAGACATCATCGTGAAAATAGTCAAAATAGGTTCTAAAGGTGCTAAAACGTGCTTATTGACAAAAATCACGACATCGAATTTTTTCACGATCCCTATACCTCTCTAGGCGAGAGGTAAAAAGAAATTGGTGTTACTTCCGGCTACACAGGAAGTAATAAAAATTCATTATTTATGTAGTTCAATGCGCTTTTCAATGTACCTACTTAGTTTATAAACCTATAATATAAATTTTTTTGGGAGTGCGCCTGTTTCAGGACACTCACAAATATAAAATATTATTTTATCCCTGACGATAACGTTAATTTTATTTTAAAAGCAAGATTAAAAATAGTTGACTTTAAACTAAATAAAAGTTCCATTTACCTCACCATTTAAAATAATTATTTCTCTCTTTTGGAAATAATTCTACCTACGTCACTGTCTCCACAATCTCTTAGAAAATCACATCGCGTCGCAAAATACGAGCTACGATCTTCGGATTGCGCGTGGTACCTGTTAGCTGATGTTATAATGAGCAGTAGCGTAGTATGAACAGTTGTTTTGGGTTTCGTTTTGCGAATCGGGCCCGCGACGTGGCTTATCAATGTTTGTCATCGGTGGTTTTGGATTTTGCCACCAGGACCGTGAAGGAATTATGTTGTTTAGTTGTTTCTCAGCGGTGAGATGATGGCTAGTTTCCGTTTGGTTTTGGTAATTTATGACAGGATGAAGAAGGCAGATATTCGGTATCTGTTATCTTTTTATTTAAAATATGAATTTACAACAAAGATTCAACGCTTGGTTTGTGATTACTTACTTTTGATGGTAACCATCCAGCAGTATTAATTGCAGAATGGTAGATGTTATAGTGGAATCCAACCACTCGGAACCAGTGGCAGAGTATCTACTATTGAAATGAAGAGTCGGTTACGCGAAGTAGGTACCTACTAATTTTGATCTTAGAGAAAGATGCATAATTGGAAGAAAGACAAAACTGATCTACTCTCTATCTGAAAAACATTAGTTAAGCATTTTGTTCATACTAATGTTTGCATCCCTTAGTGAATAATTTTGTGTTCTGTTTGTCGTTGTCTTTTGTTGTCGTTTGTCTTGGTTCTGTTGTGGAATATGTGTAGTTAGGTCTTCTATAATAGTACACAAAAATTTCTCTAATATTGTTGATTGTTGGGAGCATATCGTGTTTCCTATGTTACTATGACACCACATTATTCATCAAAAATAAAAAATAATGTCAATGTGTCAGAGTGAAATGTCATACAATGCATATTAATTAATGAAAATATAAGTAAATATAGAGTAGGTATAGTAGAAAAAGTATAGTGTGCAACACGTTTCGAATAGTATATTTCATAACGAGTATAGAAAGTGAGAAATATCGTGCGAGTGTAAAGTTTGACGAACTAGGTGCAACCAAGTTATGAACGCTATTTTGTAGACTACCACAAAAATTATAGGTATATAATTTTTCACTTTTTAAAATACACACAACATTCAAATGAGTTCTATTAGCATTTCAAACAGTCAACAAACGAAGCAAAGCTACCTGGCTGAGTTGATTTGGTCTCATAATTACGATGATATTATGATCATATCGTGCTATAGTAGAGGCAATTAGTGTCGTAAAAAATTTATATGTAAAAATATTCGTTCATGACGACATAAGTCAGCGTCATAGCCATTTATATGTCATTTCTTTTGAAGACGTACCTCGTCTGATTCCGTGCCTCTCCTATAGCTCTCCTGGAAGTGTTTTATATTCATATGATATTTTTAACTTTCTTACGTAGGCTGCTGTCGCGATATCTATTATTTTCTGTAGTGGCCGTTTAAAAAGTATTTTTTCAATACCTGCACCGAAAACGCCACTTTTCGTCCCTAATAATAGGGACGAAAAGTGGCGTTTTCGGTGAGGTATTTCTGACCGGTCAGTACGTTTCCTCCGTAGGGAGGAAAAGTACTTGTCCTCTCGCTTTTGCGGGAATTCACTTGATTTTTTCCTTATTATCATCATCCGGTTCATCCCTTTCTTCAACTTATAATTGCTTTTCGGTGCAGGTGCATCTCGGGACACAACTTTCGTCCTTAGTTGCACAATACATACACTATTACATGCTCATAGTTCCTGCGGAATTCCCTTTTGGGTCCAAGTAAGATGCTTTTGTCGACAGTATACTATTACAAGTTGTTTTGAAACAATTTCGATTTGTTCTTATATCCTACCAAAAAAGGGCAAGAACTACTATACAAACCTAGTAAACAACCTCCAGCACATCCCATTAATTCTCTTTCAAATTCCTTCTTTCTCACCGTTTAAATAATTTCTTCCAACACATTTCCTTATCTAAAGATCACTGCACATACATCTAGAACTTTGTACGTGGTATTTATCCAGTTCAGTTCGGATGCCGAGACGTTATCGGGACATGATGTAAATATCTCATTAGTTTACTAGCAGCAGCGCGAGTTGGGAGTGAAACAATTCCTCTATCGATGCATTTCTCTCAAAATCAAGAATCTAACATCCACAGCTGCCGAAGAAGCTGGAGCAGTCCATCAGGAAGGCTTATCTGCTTCTGTTGCGACACCGATTTACTGACGTCTACCTGTGTCGAGATACTGATTTTACAGAGGCCACTCGTGAGATTATAATAGAAGAGGATGTTTTGAAATACTTTAATTCAATTCAATATAGTACGTATAGTACAAGTAATGTTGAATGTATAAATGGTAAAAATTACTCAGGACTAGTGTTCTAACTTATTTAGATAATTTTTTCTAATTAAATCATCTATATAATATATTTTTATCTGTTATCGTATCTAGATGTATATTTTCAAATTTGTCTATTATCTTATCTAGATAAAATAACAAATTATCTTTATCAATTTTTTAATTATCATCTAGATAATAATTTGAGTAAAATTATAAACAATTTATTTCATTTGTAATTTTTATCGAATTCAAATATAATCAAACTGTGCAACCATACAACGTATAAGCTTGCAACGCTGCCGACTACTTTAGTAATCATGATAAAATATTTTCTCAATCGGCTATTATTTGTTGAATGTCTACGTTTTTTCCTAATTTCTAGAATACTCTCGATTTTACTTTTTCTTCTATTTCAACTCCCTTTTCCACTACTGCAGCTGCCCGAAACCAGCTCGAAACTCGTACTTTGTCGCCTCCTAGCTATGCAATGTCATTTTGAAGTTGAGAATACTGTAAAAGTGTTTTCGTTGCGAGTAAACTGTCAGTTTATTATTGACTTGAAGATAACTATTTTTTAAACATTTAATAGAGAATGAATGGATCTACAGAATGTGCCTTTTTAAATTTGAAACAAAATTTCATAAGATATAATCGTGTAAAGTTTTGGAAATTTATAATCATGAACAATATTTTAATAAAAATTATTGATCCTTTAAGCACATAATCCTTGTTGGAATGGAATTTGACCATTCTTGTACTAGCCACAAAACACTCGCTACGTTAGTACATTTAATGCTGGATTTGAGGAGGTAGACGTGCCTCTTAACAAAAGTATTTAGAGTTTACTATCCATCCCACACTGGCTATCACAGTCTCTGCTTCCTCTATCTCCCAATGTCTCGCACTCCAGATAAAGCATTTGATATTATTTATCAGTTGACCGCTTACGGCCCAATTATATTTCACGTGACCCGACAGCAGTCAGATGGGCCGATAAGCTCCCGTGATTGGTGGAAAGCGATCGGAATTCGACGGCGGGAAGTGTTATCAAAGCTCTCTCTGCTGACGGCGGTGATTTGTTGAACCTCCAACAACAGTTAGTGCCCGATGTGTTGGAAATTAAAATAAGCGACTATTACGCAATGAACTGTGGAGTGATTTTGTGTGTTGGTATGCCGAATGGTGTTTTATTTATCGAGGAACGATGTTTTGAATTTTTAAGTATTTGTGGAAGGTGTGAAAATTTTAAGAAATTTGTTTGTTTTGTAATTTATTTTATTATTAATTCATGCTTATTAATTCTCATTTTATTTAAATTTTCTTTTAGCCTTTTAAGTTTACCGAAACTGGAGATTATTACTTAATAAATTTAAATATTAAAATTTTATGTTTAAATTTTATTACGATTTTCACAACATTACACCTTGATGTTGTCTACTAAAATTTTACATAAAAATATCGACAATATCATATACCGTGAATTTATTTTAACATGAAACATAGGACTTTTCATATCCATGGTTACGAATTTGACAGCAATGTATTAGAGCGTTCTTTTTAAAATCGAACATAGGGAATCAATTTAACTGTATTATTCTTGACTAACATAACATATTTGGGCAGCTGTAATAGTTCCAAGAGACGCCTTCAACATAAACTTTTAATTGTTTAAACTATACCTACATCGTATTTCCAGGTAGCAACATTTGAATTTGTTAATTGGAGTCAAACTGATGCTACCTGGAAATACGATGTAGGTATAGTTTAAACAATTAAAAGTTTATGTTGAAGGCGTCTCTTGGAACTATTATAGCTGCCCAAATATGTTATATTGGTCAAGAATAATACAGTTATATTGATTCCCTATGTTCTATTTTAAAAAGAACGCTCTAATACATTGCTGTCAAATTCATAACCATGGATATGAAAAATCCCATGTTTCACGTTAAAATAAACTCACGGTAGATACTATACAGACATTCAACACCAGAAAGTAAAATTCTATAATTTTCATACACAGGAAAATGCAAGCACAAGAAGATTCATATCTAGAAAATTATGCGTAGGTAATAAAATATCTACATTCAGTGGCGGATTTAGGAGGGAAGCCACCCGGACACGTGCCATTCCTGTGACTAAAACGTGCTTCGTTCCTTTTTAAAAATATTACAGAAAGCAGACATATTACATAAATTACAACATAATTTAAAGGTACCTATCTGACTTTGCCTGCGGCGCTTTTTTCATTTTAATATTTTATAATCACTCCTTTTCCCCATTATAATTACTTGCGAATACTTACGAAATTTACTCATATTGCGGTAGGACAAAATATAAAGTTCATATTTTTATTAAATTTACTTTTTTTTTAGCATTTTTCAATGTTTAGATTTGTCACTGTCTACATTAAAGATTCATTTACAGGAATGAATATTCAAATCTAGAATTTTTGATTTGGCAAATGCAAACATAGGAAGAAGCAAATCTAAAAAACTAGTTTGTGGGTAGCCATTAAACACCAGAAAATAAAATTCTAGAATTATTGTCATACTGGAAAATGCACGTACAAGAAGATTCAAATCTAGAAAATATATGCGTAAATATCTATATCAAAAGATTCATTTACAGGAAAATTCAAATCTAGAATTTTAGATTCGACATAAATGTAAACATAGGAAGATGCAAACACCGGAAGATGCAAAATTCAGAAAACTAGTTTGTCTCGTCACTTCAACACAAGGGGATAAATTATGAATAAATTTTCTAGATTTGAATCTTCATATGCATGCAATGCATTTTCTTGTGTATCCAAATTCTAAATGAATAATATCTAATTCATTGATAGCTTCAAAATGGTTCTTTATTCCCGGATTCAGAACATAGCGAATTCTCAAAAAATCCATGTGTAAACTGGGCTTTATAAGATTTTTAATTTTATCATTACTAAATTCGCAACAAAGAGAGTTAGATGTTAACCTTGATTAATTTTTGTTTATGATTATTTTCAATTATCGAATTGCCAAGGGGTCTTCGCATCCTCAGCCCCTCTCAAAAAACACTAAATTTAACTTGTCAATAATATTTCACATTTACTAGGTGCTACGTAGTTAAAATTATACTAATTGGATACAACAACAAAACTAAAAATTAAAATTTTTGTTAGAAACATACATCAATCGTTAACTTTACAATCAGTAGCATTAATACCGAGAATCCAATTATTTATCATTATCTTAATCAACAATTAATTAAAAATAACAAGATCACTTGTTTTTCCTCCAATTGTCACGAAGTTAATGAACCAGAAAACCTAATTGAAATAATCAGTACGACATGCGGCTCATTCCAGTAATAAATTCAACAAGAACAATGTACGGTTTCTTATAAACAATAATGATATTAATTAAACCGTCAATTGAGGCTTTGCATTTACAAATTTGTTTTTGATTCATTGCGGCTGACATCGGGAATCGCTTGGAGAAAAACAAGACTGAGAAGAAGTGAAATGAGAGAGACAAATTAAATAAGCATTCCTGCCATTGAAGAATGCTTCGTGTATCAATAGTCTCTGGAACGCCCAACGCACCTTACTTGAATATTAATAATAATTCTACGTTCGATTCATCACTGCCAACATGACGAAAGGAAATAAAAAATGGCTGCTGACTAGTGACTCTTCGTTCTTTGCAATTTAGCTATACAGAGCTGGATTTACTAACACAGGCATTTCAACTTCGTGCATGTATTAGATACTCGGCCATAGAATTAAAATAATTGTACCTGCACGATAAAGTAAACTGTTTCTTGACTGTTTGCGTGCGCAAAGTGGTTTATTTCTTAACCATGCGGATGCGTGCGCAAAGTAGAAGCGTGTGATATTAGGCGTGCGCAAAGTGAATCCGCATGTTAAATGGGACCGTTAGCGCAAAGCTTAGCATAGGTGGCAGCAGGGAGCTAGTTTCCGAAGTACGTATTACACGATACATACTTACGTAAAAATAAGAAGACGTACGTATAATGTTACTGCGTGTAATTATGTCTTCTCTGTTGAAGTTTATACAACAATACCTATACTACAATTTACAATTATTATAACCATGTCATAATTAAAGTCGGAAAGTCGAAGAGTTAAAAAATGTATTGTTTCAAAGAGGTGCCAAAACATCTTGACGAAAAACAGAATTAATAGAAAAGTTACTTGAAATTTAATGTGTATAATAGTTATTTTAATACATAATTCAATTGTAGACAGCATCTTTTTCAAATATTAAGTTATTTTTCTAAATCCAAATTTGTCTCCTATGGTCGTTTAGGATTTTAAATCGCGAATTACTTTTGCCATTGCTGTGTACACAGGTTTGACGTTTCAAAGTCATTTGAAGGTTAAAAGATATTAGCTCCCTAGCGAACCTATCGGGAGAAATATTGCGCTAACGGTCCCATTGAGACGCTTTGCGCACACAAAACAGCACTCAAAAGGTTACTTTCAATAATACCACTGGGTCCGAGTGGTTGGATTCCACTATAATAACATCTACTATTCTGTAATTGGGAGTTAATCCTGTAGGATGGTTACCAGCAAAAAATAAAAAAAGTAATGGCATATAGTTGTAGCAATTGTTGTAAACAAAGGACGAACTGATGTAATAATTTACGACGGACTGCTTCGGTAGGATATTGAAAGGGACTGACGATTTTACAGGAAAGAACTGACCTAGGTTTAGAATAACAGGGTTTTCAGGACTGCGCAGTTTGTTTTATGTTAAAACCAACAATACCAAAATAAAACAATTGACACACACACTACACGAAACTATATAAGATTTATTTAATAAACACTACTTATACAGGGTGGGCCATAAGTTACTGAACATTGTATTTTTGATATATATTTTTTATTGAAAATGAATAATTTGATTACAAATGATAGTTTTAATCATGAAGTTTTAAAAAAATTAAAATTTTAAAAATAATATCTTTTAGATGCCTGACATCAGCCTCTTCGCAAGCTGCTGCTCTTTGCTGTACCTGTCCATAACTGAAGCCAAAACTGGTTGATCAATCGCAATAATTTAACATCTCCAAATTGTGAAACGATGCGGTTACCAGAAACCGTTCACAGCAAAATCATTGTTTCCCTTGCAGTATGAGACGTAGCTCCGTCTTGTTGAAACCTCATTTCTTCAGTTATGGACCAGGTACAACATCTAAATCATATTGCGCATTGTTATATAGTACTTATCTTACTTATCATAGAACCAAAAGAATTTTGTAAAAATTCATCAGTTTAAGGGCAGTTTTCACAAGAAGCAAACCTAAATTTTTAATTTTATTAAAACTTAAAGTCGGGGAAGTATATTTAATATATTTAAAACAAAAATAAATTCATATTGAACGAAGACATCCACCAGGTAACTACTCGCAATAAGGAACACTTTAGAGTTACATTTGTCAAGAACAATTTAATATCTAAAAGCCATAACGTTATGGGGGTAAGGATATTCAATGCTCTGCCAAAAGAATTACCTAGCTCAAATTGAAACTTTTCCCAAATTTAAAAATAAATTTAAAAATTTTCTCGTGGAAAAAAGTTTCTATTCGGTAGAGGAATATTTTTCATTTAAAAAAATGTAAACAGCTGGTGAATTCAAAGTTGGAGTCGCCCGTCAAATTAATAAATTATTTTAAATTATTTTAAGTATGTAAAATGACGTATTCCACATAATTATGAATTTATATAAAGGGAAATAAAATTATTATTATTATTAAGTATGTAAGATACTGTGGTGGCCACAGCAGATTTTTATTTTTTAAATTTTGGTATAAGTACCTATTTATTTCGGTCATTCAAGTCTAGAAATAAGGCCGAATCCGCTTTTGTCTCGGTGTCTGTATGTAAAGATTATTCGTGATTTCGTCGCATTGTTTTCGACAAGCGAGGTCCTTGTTTGTTAATATTATATTTACAAATGCTGCTCCGTAGGGCGCTTGTTATAAGAATTTGCGTTTCATTTTAGAATGTATTGCTGATTCTGTGGTCACGTGTTCTTTGTCTGCTTCTGTAATCTGTAACGTCTTCTTGTCAGGCCCAAAAACAGTTTTGTGGAAAAGCCGGTTTGATGGGTTGAATCTTTGAATTTCGGTAGCGTGGAATAAATAAACGAGCTACTTGTATCTGTCTTGAACATGTTGAAATTTATTCGAATTTCAAATAATGCTATTAAAATAACATTTCCAATATAATAAACTTTTACCCAGCAGCATATTGACTATTGAGTATTTCTTATTCTTTTACTCAACGTACTGATCAGGGACCAAAAAAAATTCGTAAATTTTTCGCAAGAAGCACATTTTTTAAACCACTGGATTGTTTACAATATAATGGATGGAAACCTGATTAACTATGAATGGAATAAAATTAAAATCCATTTGAAAACAGTGACCCAAAACTGTTTGATTAAAAAACCTGCAAGTCAAAAC
This sequence comes from Agonum fuliginosum, assembly GCA_947534325.1. NCBI lineage: Eukaryota > Metazoa > Arthropoda > Insecta > Coleoptera > Carabidae > Agonum > Agonum fuliginosum. Next base: position 3,115,600 of record OX384029.1, read on the forward strand.
TGCGATATTTGAAAGAATTCTTTTAGTGCCGTGATAAGTGAGTTATCGTAGTACACGTTCAAATTAGTAAATTAAGTATCAAGAACGGTAAGGACAGTTTACAGATGGAAGATAATGTTTAGAAACTTTGTTTGTCTGAAATCGGTAATTCCTTAACGTTCGTGATGCTTATATCATTTTTTGCACTATTGGTCTTTTTTATCCATACGCAAATATTAATTTCTTTGTAATTAATATTAGATTTACTGACCGTTCTAGAACGGTTAGTAAATTACTGACCGTTCTGTTAATTTACTTACCGTCCAGTTTGAATTTACTTACTGTTCAGTGAGTAAATAAATTACTTACCGTTTTGTTTAGCCTAGCAACTGTCTTGGAAACAGGCATGGTAAGATACATATAAAACAGGCATAGCATAACTCAACAAAAAATTGCTTACCTAGTAGATAGGTAAGGTAAGGTGGGGTAAGTGTGTTTCGGGGGTAAGTGTGTTAGCTGGAAATATATTCTGAACCATTTAAATACAACTATCACCAGCTATGATTTATTGAGAAGGACTCGTGAACTACCGATGTCATGTGAAAAAAATAAATAAATATTAGTTATTTCGGCGGGAAGACTCTTTTTTCTATAATTTGTTGAGATTGTGTTTCTTTTATTTAAAAAAGTTTGTAACTTTCAAAGTTAAAGAGATAATTAAAAAAACTAAACATCTACAAAAAGTTAATATTTTACACTTTTACACACTTACCTTAGAGTTAGCTTGCCTTGATTTGTACACAAAATATTATATCGAATACACACTATCCCCATTTATCGGGGAAAGTGTGTAATATGGACATTATTTTAAAAAAATAAATGAATATATGCTAATTGATCATCGTATAAAGTTGCGCTTTTATGTATGTAAAGGCAAAAGCCATACGTATATACTGCCAAAGTTTGAATTCTCCATTATAAATAACTTGCTGGAAAATATGGGACATGTATCAACTATTGATATTTTGCTACACATTTACCCCACCTTACCTTACTACTAAATATTCTAAACTATATTTAAAATTTTCGTATTCAATAAATAACAGTATTGCTCAACAGGAGTCTCATATTTAGTTGTAAGAATAAAAGGAAAAAATAAACAAAATATAAAAACCTCTATACCTAACTAAAACTATAGTTTATGTAGATACGACTTTCTTGCTTAGCACGGCAGTACAGGTGAGGTAAGCAACTGAAAATTACATTCAATCAATTAAACAGCAGATAACTTAATAATCAGTAAGTCCAGAACTCATGGATGTGAATAATTAACCAAGTCATCGACTAATGATTGATCATATTTTGTCTAGAATATAATTAAAAAATCATAGCTTAACGCATGAAAAATGTAAAGAGAATGATCACAGTAGGCCTAGCGCTTTCATTTGCTTCCACGGCCACCTAGACAGCTTGAATTTAATTTAAAAAGCCGCTACCTGAGCAACTACTTCACTTCTTGCATCCCTGTAGGCCATGGTCACGTCTCACTTCTCACCCCTCGCTGCTCTAATTCAGGCCCTCAGTCAGGTAATTACACATAATTATCATACACACTCGGGCTTCCAAGGCACTCTACTATGAATACAAATGATTTAGCGGTGGCGGAATCCGTAAGCGAGTGATTTTCGTCTTGTTATGGGATGAAATTATAGTGGAACATTCGAAATTTCTTCTCATCTCGTTGTGATGATGCTGAACTAATAGCGTGATTTTGATCCAAATAGGTGTGATTACTGATTAAATTCTGAATTAATGAATACAAATAAGGTGTGATGCTGTGCTAATTTGTGTTCGATTTCCAATTTAGGCGCAACACTTGTAACTGGCGGCAAAAAAATGAAACAATTCGTCAAATTTTGCCAATTTTCGAACCGTCATAACTCGGCGTGTTTTTGACCAATTTGGACGAGTCTTTGACGAAAAGAAAGTTTCAAGTGTTAACTTTAAGGACATGCATTCGATCTTAGGTGTAACCCCTTTCAACCCCGTCAACATCCCTTATGAAAAAAATGTTTTTTTAGGTGGCTATTGCATAAATAGTTGTTTTACGTATCCTTTGACAGCCGTAAAGTGTCACATTTTTTTACATCTGTCAAAATGACTACTTTACGGCCGCATTTACTTCACGGCCGCTTTTACTTCACGGCCGCATTTACTTTACGGCCGCTAAATAACAAATTTATTTAATTTTAATTGGAAAATATATTTAGAAGTAATTACCTACAACTAAGTTAGCCTAAATTATATAAATAAAATTATTTATGATACTAAGAAACTTTTTTTTGACATAAAATTATATATTTTTTGATAGCCACCTAAAAAATGTTGTGTGCACCTCGGCTTAAAAGTGTTTTTAGCCTCACCTGAATTGCTGGCCTCGGCCTACGCCTCGGCTGCAAACTTCAGATTCGGCCAAAAAAGATCACTTTTACAGCCTTGATACACAAATAACTATTTTTGCGTTCTGTACGAAGCTGGAAAATATTTTTCAAAACGCTTCACCATTTGAGCAATTTCTTCTATATTCCATGAAAAACGAAGTGTCTACGATGTGTAGAAACAAAGTTATGCGTGTTTGAATAAATTATACTTTATCTAGTACTACTACGACCATATTGTAAGTACCTATATTTCATTGATTTTATTTTCAGCTGTCACAAATTTTTATGTGAAAATGTAGGTACAGTTTATTTTTTTTGTGGTAGGCTTCACGTCATCATTCGCATTCGTACGAATCAAATCAACAGTAGTGGGAGAAAATTTGGGCGTCACGTTTCTGTTTGGCCATACAGATGAAGCGATGTTGCTCTATCGCATTTTATGTCTTTAGTGAGAAAGAGATGCAGTCATTAGACAAACGTTGAATTTGAAGATAAGTAGGGTAGGCACGTGTAGGACGAAGACAGGAGATATGATGTTCGTTAATTCTTAGTTCGGAAAATAATGACGTGAAGCCTACCACAAGAAAAATAAACTGTATATAATTTATCAATAGGTTATTATTTTTATGTTTTGATAAGCTGGTCGTACGGACAGTTTTATTGGCCGAAAATCATAAAGATGTTTTGGGCAAAAGGTTAAAAATTGATATTATATCTACTCATTTTGCCCTGAAAAGAACTCCACAACAAGAAAATCTTATCTATTTTAAATAAGTCGTATGATTGTAGTAAAGAACATAATTGTAAATGTACTATAATATCGATAAAACTTATTATTTTCACACCTAGGATTAATAAAAGTTAATAAAATAAGACAAATATCATGTAAATTTATAGTGGTATAAGTGGCAAGAAAGTATGAAGCGCCGTTCGGGACAAAATTAAATGTCGAAAATATTTTGTTTTCCTTGGGAAGAAATATTTTTTAGTTAGAAATAATAAAATTTTTCCAGAAATAAATATATTTTTCTAGAAATAAATATTTTTTTAGCAGCGTAAATATTTTTTATGCTGATTTATTTTTATTCCCGAAAAATATTTTTTTCTCCAAATTTAAAAATATATTTCTCTCAAACTAAATGTTTCTTGCGAAATAAATATTTTTACAAAATATATTTTCTCAATCATAACAAAAAAAATTCTCATAAGGAAATATTTCTTTCGTGCGTAACAAAAAATATTTCCTGCGCCAACCAAATATTTTATTTTCTCCAGCAACACAAAAATATATTTCTCGCAGAACGCGACACTTCACTTTAGCTACAGTAGATGGCGCAAGCTGTTGTCGGTAATATCGTTAACTACTGTTTGAATAGCCAGAACCCAGAACGTCGCTGCATGAATTTAGCTATCATACGTTCATAATATCAGTGAGGGCAATTACAGTCTAAAAATATGAATTTCTTATAAAACAAAGAGCTGAGTCTAATTATTATACATATTTTAAGTACAGGGTTCTCTGAGTATTACAAGTTTATTTGGCACTCTTTTAACTTTAGTAGAGTGGTGTGGTCGTTATAATAATTATTGAAAAAATATTCTATTATTTATTAATTACGCAAATAAACGATAAAGTTTCAATGTTAATACAAACGAAAACGACAAGTTAACGCATTGTCATTTTAAACCGTAATTCCTTTCACTGATTAGCATAGCAGCCTGTACTTAAAATATGTATAATAATTAGACTCAGCTCTTTGTTTTATAAGAAATTCATATATTTAGGCTGTAATTACCCTCATTGATGTTATGAACGTATGATAGCTAAATTCATGCAGCGACGTTCTGGCTTCTGGCTATTCAAACATTAGTTAACGATATTACCGACAACAGCTTGCGCCATCTACTGTAGCTAAAGTGAAGTGTCGCGTTCTGCGAGAAATATATTTTTGTGTTGCTGGAGAAAATAAAATATTTGGTTGGCGCAGGAAATATTTTTTGTTACGCACGAAAGAAATATTTCCTTATGAGAATTTTTTTGTTATGATTGAGAAAATATATTTTGTAAAAATATTTATTTCGCAAGAAACATTTAGTTTGAGAGAAATATATTTTTAAATTTGGAGAAAAAAATATTTTTCGGGAATAAAAATAAATCAGCATAAAAAATATTTACGCTGCTAAAAAAATATTTATTTCTAGAAAAATATATTTATTTCTGGAAAAATTTTATTATTTCTAACTAAAAAATATTTCTTCCCAAGGAAAACAAAATATTTTCGACATTTAATTTTGTCCCGAACGGCGCTTCATAAGAAAGCGTTCCAAGTTAAGCAGAATTTTTGAAAGATGATTGGTAGAACTGCTTTGCATTCAAACTTACTAGTATGATTATGTTATATTGTACAGCTATTTATCTCGTAAATACTCTATAAATATGTTGCTTATAATAATTTGTAATACAAATTTTATGATTTTTCCGAGGATTTTTCTATTTCAAAAGATAAAAACGCAACAACAGTAAGAAATGTCACATTGACAGTTTTAACATCCTACTTGTGATGTCATAAGTTAATCTGCGTCCGCAATATTTCAATATTATAATCTAGAGTGCGATCCATGCGGCGTTGCCGTATGTTTTACGCAATTTTTCGGGCGACGCCAAAAAAGTAAATTTTTGTCGACATTTTCTTTTATATCTGTAAATCTAAGTAGTGAATCATAATGATATTTTGCATGGATGTTTCTACAAGTATAGGGCATAATATTAAAATATAATCATGAAACTGTCATATCTCCTTCATAACTTTGACGGTAATAAAGATGTAATGGACAATATGCTAAATTTATACATAATTTTGCTCCTCTTTGTAAAAATTCTTGTCCTATCATAGTTTTTATTCTTTAAAGTCTAGAGGGTCTCTTCATGTTTTTCTAGTCAAAAAACTATAATTAATTTTTTTCTTCGTTTGAGTTTTAATTACCATCAATCAAAGAAGCACCAAGAATTAGTTCTTAATTAAAATCAGACAACATTTGAAATTAATTACCAGTTTTTGTTTGACGTTCTTGTCGTTTTATTTTGTGGTAGGCGCGAGATGTCTTCTCATGGAAGCAAGAGCAGACAAATATTGCATTTTGTGAACCTAATTTGTTTTATAATTGGTTATTGCTTGCTCAATATCCACATGATTATGAGTAATAAGCGGGTAGGTAATAAGCCTGCTTGATTTAAATTTCGGTTACTTAGAATCTTCATTCTTCACTGCGTGGTTGGAGAAAAAAATTAATAAATAAAAATCAGATTCTATGTATCGATTTACAGATAACGATATTTACATGGCTCTTTCTAGCTGTTTTAAATAATTACATGTCATAAATTTTCCACTTCGTGAGCTGCATTAAGCTCATTTTGTTTGGCGGGCGTACTTGTTATAATATTTTTAATTTTTATTACATTTCTTAACAAACTGTTAAATCCGGTTTCCATCCAACAAGAAAAATGTAGATAATAAAATATAATTTGTTAGTTAATATTTTGACTTTTTCTGTTATTTCTATTAATTTTAGGATAAGAAACATTTCATGAAACAATCTAGATTCAAACGTACCCATTTATAAGTATAAGTGCTAAATTAACCAACCAGAACTTCAACAAAATTTCAATTTCAATTATAAGTGCGAACGTTGAAAGCTGTTTGGTTAAATTAGTAACTTACACTTATAATTGGGTATAGATCTGAATCTAGCTAGATTCTAGATTCAGACCTACCCATTTATAAGTGTAAGTTACTATAATTTAACCAACACAGGCCTGAGATACGCTAGATTACTGAATTATAAGTATAAGTGCTAAATTAATTTACCAGCGCTTCCACAAAATTCCAATTTCAATTAGAAATGCGAATGTTGAGCGCTGGTTGGTTAAATTAGCCACTTATATTTATAATATTGGATAGGTCTGAATCTATCTCCAAATTCCTAGAATACTCTTGATTTTACTTTTTTTTCTATGCTACTTTTTTCCTCACTACTATGACTGCCTAAAACCAGCCCGAAACTCGTACTTTACCGCATCTTAGCAATGCAATGTCATTTTGAAGTTGAAAAATACTGTAAAAGCGTTTTAGTTGCGAGTAAACTGTTAGTTTATTATTGACTTCAAGGTAAAGTTTTTATAAACATTTAATAGAAAAGAATGGATCTACAAATGTGCCTTTTAAAAAATAAATAAATTTCTAACCGTGTATTCTTTTCATAAATTTGAAATTTTATGAATTTTTCTGAATTTTTATAAAAATGTACAATTTTTTTATTAAAATTTTAAAAAGGCACAACTTTTAATTGGTATAAGTATATAATCTTTGTTGAAATACAATTTTACCGCATTCTTGTGCTGGTCACAAAACACTCGCTACGTTAGTACGTTTTGTGCTGGATTTTAGGAGGAGGTAGACGGGCCTCTTAATTGAACTGAAATTAATAATTGGCAATTTTCCTGTCACATGTCAGTTTGACATTTAAATTAAAAATTGGGTAAATTGTCATTTTGAGTGTGAACACGCAATCAGGAAAATTGAGTTTTAAAGTTTTCATTTATGTTTACGATTAAGAATGTTTAAACGAGCATCCGCACTTTTCACTTTCTAGCACTAAAGTTTGAAACCTCTAAAAGTTTAAGTTTATGTTTACCACTTACTAAAGCTATTTTAAGTTTATTATGTGAATGCGGTGTTTCTTACTTAAATATAAATATAAATGTAAACCTGCACACTACATGCTTCTGTGAATGAGGTTTAACTTAATGTTAAATAGTTAAATACACAATTAGTCAATATTTCAGGTTTCTATTGTAAAACGAATTAAAAAATCTGCTGTGGCCAGTACACGACCTCTCGCCTAATTCTGCTTATTCTACTAATCTAATAAATAGTTTTACTTACATTTTAATAGTTTCATGTTCATGTAATATGTAAACGATAATGTAAACCAAGATGCAAGCAAAAGATGTCAACTGTACTGTCACTGTCATTATAATTCAAATTTTGGACATATCATGGACAACAAGATACTGGTACTTAGTTGCACTTTATTTTATTGCTAAATACTACCAGATTCAGCAAATTGTATTTAAAATTCACTGTACCCATAGATAATTATATTATCTTTTATTTTTATTTGCAAAAATTGTCATAAATACATAATGTACCAATTTATTTAAGAAAAACTATATCAAGTTCCAAAAAGTACTACTTCCGGTTTACGGATTTCTACCAAAATCTTATCCGGTGTTAAGATCATTATTAAAACCTTAAATATGAAATTTGGTTATTAAAGGTTTGATACTTTTTCAGTTATCGTGGACGAAAAATCGTCAGTCCATACATTCATACAAACACACACACATACACACACACAGACATCATCGGGAAAATATTAAATTCGTATTCTAGAGACCCTGAAACGTGCTTATTCACCGAAAACTCATACTCGAAAATTTTGACCCATTACAATACCTCTCTTATAGAATATGAGGCGAGAGGTAAAAATATAACGGCGGTGCTTTTACGATTTTTTGTATCGAATTTGCACTCATGCATTAATTCATTACCAGGAATTTTTTATCGTGCACTCCACCAACGCTTTCATGTACCACTCGAGCAGATTAAAAATTTCCGGAAAGAATTTATTAATGCATATTTTCAAAGTGTTTAGTAGTGATTTAGTCTGCCAAAAGTGCACATTTTTGTTACGTAACTGATCCAAGCCAATATTTACTTGCAATCAGACTCTTCTGATCAGTAATAACCATACCCAGCCTTTAAAATTTCAAAACACGATTCAAATTGAGCACAATAATCACCATTATAAAAATCATAATAAACCTGCTTAAACAAGTGTAAATTTCATCCATAAACTTTATGTTCACATGTGGTAATAACACACATTACCATCATCACCTCTCGCCACACATCTGTCCACTCTCAACTGTTTCCACCACATCCCATAACCTACAAACAAAAACAGAGTGCCGTTACGTCACGGCTTTCTTTCATTGTGCTTATTGGTAAGAAACAATCGACAAGCTAGCCGCTCGCCGGTGCGTTATTAAGGATTGAGACGTCTGACAGGTGCAGGTGCGCGTGACGTCATCAGCATTACCCGTCTCCATGCGGTGAGTGTGGATGACATGGCACGTGACAGGGAAAAACAAATCTGCAAGAGGTTATTATTGAAAAGCAGTGACGTACGAATTAAGCCGTTGGTGAAATAATTGTATTTGAAATATTAACGAAATCATTTTTAAGTTTTGGCCGCGCAGAACTGAACCGATTCAGATGAATTTTTTTTAAATAACTGAGTATCTTCTCGCGTAGGTTTTAGGCTATTTAAATCTTAGCCCGCCATCTTGAAAACAAAATGGCGGCCACCTATCTCCGGAACTATTTGATCAATTTGCAAAAGAATTGAAATTTAGTTATCTGTTATTAGAATGAAACAAAGTCCGTTTTACATTACACAAAATCTTGAACGAGATATTGTTCAATTTTTGAAACAATCTAAATTGTGTAGTATCATACAGCAAATTGTGTGAAATATCGCATTGCTTCGTAAATTGTCTGAAAACATAGATAAGCGCGGCTGTCAATTTATATTATAATTTTTTGTACTCATCACCTAGGAAGTGACATATGAAACACGCAATTGACAATCGGAAATGTCAATTTCCCAGTGCAGTCAATCAGGAAAAATGCAAATAACACTGGCTTTTCTAGACATTTCAGAGTAAAATCATCTTAAAAATAATAAAATTTAGTTTGGTTCCAAGCCAAGGACGGTTATCTTTGTCTAATCACATATTATTACCTATTTTTATCTTTCTCAATCGTATTAGTATTGGTTGACAACGTTTGCATGATATTATGTAGAGTTTCTTTCATCTAGTACGTAAACCATACCTATGATCTAAGGATTCTATATATCTGCATATCATTTAAATGCAGAAGGTTTTTGATAAATTTTTTAAAAGAAAAATCTGACTCATTTATTAAGTTTTTTTTTTACTTCCTTGTACGGAGTAATAAGGAAGTATTGTAATCGCGAAAAATTTCGGTTTTCAGATTTTGATGGACCTTTTTGATTTGACCTTTTCTGAATCCATTATGACTAGTTTCGTCGTGACGTCTGTACGTACGTATGTACGTATGGACGTATGTATGTCGCATAACTCAAATACGGTTAGACGTAGAAAGTTGAAATTTTGTATTTAGGACTGTTATAGCATCTAGTTGTGCACCTCCTATTTTTGGTTTCAATCTATAAACCGGAAGTAGTACTTTTGTCAAATATTTCGATAAATATTTAATTTGAGACAATTTTTTTAATTTTAAATGAAAGATTATGTGATTGTTACCTACAATCGGTATTTTATAAATATTTTTGTATCTGGTATTATTTAAGAATAATTAAAGTATATATTTATAATTTAGTATTTCGGTATCTTGTATTCCATGATCGATTAAGATTTGTTACTACGTAAAATTTAAATGATTATGACATGACAGTGACAGTGGTAGTGACAATAGTAAAATATCGTTTGTATCTTCTTCTGCAGTTTAAATAAAATGACTAAAATATATTTGTGAGTATAGTAGCAATATAGTAGTAGTACTTATATTAATATATTTGTATAATATAATTCTACATTTTAGTTATTAAGAAAAGTATGAACAGTTTAATAGGCGTACAAGGAAGTCATGTGGTGTCCATGTCAGATTTTTTATTATGTAGAGTTTCATTCATCTAGTACGTAAACTATACCTATGATCTAAGGATTTTATACCTGCATATCGTTTAAATGCAGAAGGTTTTTGATAAATTATTTAAAAGAAAAATCTGACTCATTTATTAAGTAGTGTCTACTACTAGTTTGCTTTTTAACGGTATAGTTATAATTAATATTTTAATGAACTACTATATCTCATTTCTATGCACATTTTTAATTCATTTAACTAATTACACAATAAACGAAATAATTAGTTCTGTACATAATGAACACATCCAGCATCCAATTTAAAAATAGTTTAAAACAAAATAATTAAATTGTCTCCTATGAAAAATTCATGTCGCCGCCCATGCCACACACAATCGCACGGGCAGCGTTCGTCTCTTAATTACTTTCATATAATATCAAGAAATTACAGGGTGCCGTTCGACGCCTGTACAAGATGGATTAATCTATTCCGTAACGAAATTAGTACGAGAATTTCACGCTTACCCACCGTAATGGTGAATTAATAACTCACACACATGCACACATGAATGGAATCATAAACGTAACATCATTAAAAATAGATACTTTCGAACAAGGTCAAAATCTGCAAAGAATGAAAATAGATATTCATTTATTTCAATATTTGAAGCAACATTGAACATAAAATTTTAATATTTTGCATAACACATTTGTATTTTTTTAAAAAGAGCTGAAAAAATTTTGGTTCAAATCTACCAACCGGAAATGGCATTTTCTTGAAGCATACAATTTGTCATATCTCTTACCAATAAAGGAATAGTAGGTATATTACATTACAAGTCATGAAAATGTTTCATTGCAGACGAGGAGGCTTGTTTGAAGAATGCGAGGATGCGCAGCTTCCGAGCGTTTCTTCAAAGTCTCCGAGTCTAGTAAAGTCATTTTTATGACGCGTGATGTATTTTTATTTTAAATCGGCAATTATAGAAGCTTAAAATTATAGAAAAAATTAGGTTTGCATAAATCATCAGAGCTGTGACAAATTTTAGAAAACGTTGTCGTTTGTACCTACAGATAGTGGAAAGTAAAAATGACTAGGCATTATTTTCATGCCTAGTCATTTTTACTTATTTATTTTCATGCCTAGTCATGGAAATCTTACTTTCAAGACTCAAATTAGTCAGGAAATGAAGATTTTCATGCCGATTTTGAAAAAAATTATTTTTTACAAATATGTCATTTTACCTACCACGGTTTGTAAATCACAAATCTCAATATAGGGAAAATTTAAAAAAAAAATGAAAATGTCAATGTGACAGATGAACGGACGTATATACACAGTTTCTGAAATTTTTGTGACACCGATTTTAAAGAAATGTATAAATATTATTAACTGGGTTTGAAACTACGAGCCCGCTCGCCCGATTTAGCTACTTGTGATTTTTTTGTGGGTATTTTTGAAATCCCGCGTTTACGTCAACCGTCCAAGGGCCCTAGAATATCAACATCCGAGCCGCAATTGCCAACATAGCCGCTGCCATGTGGAAAAGGTTATGGCAAACGCCAGAAATCGGCTTATTCAGTGTATAGACAATGGGGGCGTCACCTATCTGAAATGATTTTGAAAACTGGGTGAAACAAAACTTTAGATATGTACCTACATTATAAAATAAAAATAAAAAGTTTCTGATTCATAAAATGGGAATTATTGCGTTTTGAAATAAGTAAGTTGCGATGAATCACCCTGTATTTTAATAGAGGTCCAAAGTATCCCCTTAATAAAGGCATTGGGGCCAAAATGGACAAAAAAACATTTTTTTATATAAAATATCAGAACTATTGCTGCAGATAAAATTAATCGCAAATGTGTACAGTAGGATGAAAGTGGTTAGTGCAAACTTCATATTAAACCTTTTAAAAGTAATTTTATGAAGTACTATCTTATAATATTCAACGATTTAAAAAATATGTACACACTCCCCCTGAGAGGCAATTCTCACCATAATTACATTTCTCAGAACTCAGACGCATGGTTTAAAGCTCATATATGGAAAATATACTCAACAACCCATCAACTGAACAAATTTAAAAGCTGATGTCAGTAAAACACACTTAGTTCCACTTTGATCACACGTCAGACGGCATCCGGCAGTCAAAGGCGAAGATAAATCCAAAGTAACGTAATAAACGTCTAAACGACGAATCGTATGCAAGAGCACGTTCCCAACGATAACAATACCCAAAGAAATCGTTCCCACCAAGCGGCATAAGACGTGGCAGTCTCTGGAAATCAAAGTGGATTGTTGAAAGTTTGCAAACATCGAAAAAATCGTTTTACCGATTTTTAACTAATCTGGAAACTCGATGAAAGGTCTCGTACACGGTTAAAGAATAATTAGATTTTGCCAACATGATCATTTCTAGCGGTCAGATTGTGTAATGGGATCTAGCATGATCTAGATATCTCTGGATGTATCAGGGATATTATAATTGACACTGTTTTAAATGTAAAAATCTGACGTGGCCATCACACAACCTTCCGCCATATCTAGACTTTAAACAGAAATGTATACGTACAATTCGGTGCCCATTTAAAATATACAAATAAAAATCTAAAATATTCAAACACAGAAATTTGCATCACCTGAATAAAAAGATTCATTCACAGGAAAACTCTTCTGTGTTGAAGCCATCCTCCGTTCAATTACTACATTTAATATCTTACTTAGGACTTATATAGCGCTAGTATGTCAATTTGTCACCCGTCTCACCTGTCAATATTTTTTACGCAGAAACAAAAATAAACCGATCATGGATTACAAGATATCAACGTTTTATTTGATAAATTTATTTTTTAAATTTTACTGCAGTTCTTTAATGCTACCAGATAAAGACAATTTTTTATAACGTAAGTTGCAAATAACTTTTCCTCTTATTCTTATTACAAATAAATACTATATTTTTCCATATTTATATACAATTTTGACAATTAACCTTTTAAATCTTCAAAAAATATCACTTCCGATGAAGATATTTGTACCAAAATCTAAGGAGCTCTTTCAATTTATATACAAATGTTAAATACCAAATATCAAAATTTTCGGGTAATTCGTATTTGAGTTATGCGACTAACACCCGGCCTTGACCACACATTCCAATACCTTCCTTTACAGGTAAGCGGAAGGTAAAAATACACAATAATACTATAAATAGTAACTAAAATTGAAATTTAGATATATCTAAGTAGTTACGTTCCATAATTTACCTTTAGATCGAAAATATTATGACAAAACCATTTTCTACGAGAGAGATCGTCGTTATAAATAAATAATTTCACAATATATGAATACAGTCTTGTATAGATCGGGAGGTCATGACAAGTGACGATCTCCAATTTCAAACAGCATGCCTTTTGGAGGATAGAATATTGACCCTATGACATATGGAAAATTGCATTTTCCCGCTTGCACAAAAATTTTGTGTTTTTCTCTGATTTAATAATGCATGCCCTTTTATCAAAAAAAAACTTCAACACATTTAAAGTCTTAAAGATTAGGCATGTGATTCGCAGGATCCCAAAGGGCTTAACGGTCACGTGATCTTGTAATAAAAAAATATGGTTTTTCGCGTTTTCATATAGCATGCCGATGAAAAGAATTAATATTTGTGTCATAAAACACCTATAACCAAATTGGCATGCAGTCCTCGTTGGCCCAATGGTGGAAAATGTCGGAAAAGTTTTGTGCAAGTGGAAATGCAATTTTCCATATGACCGGAAAGCGTGCAAGGGTTTAATACCCGTTTTTCTATATTGCCATAGGGTCAATATGCTATCCTCCAAAAGGCATGCTGTATGAAATCGGACACCATCACCTGTCATGAGTTCCCGGTCTAGTAGTGCACCTACTTATCTTCATTTATAAAACATGTCGATTTTAACTCATTTCTCCTAAAAATAAAATAACCTATATCTACATTGACAGTTTTTCTGAAACACTTTTCATTATTTCACAGCAATATTTACCTGTTACGTTTTAATGTACTAATAAGTTTTCGTGTTCTTTATATTTTACATACATTTCTTTATCACTATATAACGCACAAATTATTAAATTTAAAAAATACTCTACAGTGACAGCAAGTGACAGAATGAATGTATATCGGTAGTGACCAGCAGAGACACCTAGAAACTCTAGAAATACCTATGAACTAATTAGAACTTCTGACCGGGGTTGTCAATGAATAACGTGGCCAGTCGAAAAAAATAGTATATTATTTAATAAGGAGCTAGGCGTCACTTAGCTCCGCATAAAATATGCTATTTTTTCTTCAGACGTTGAAACCTTACAATAAAATTGATATTCGTGTAAGAAAATTTATTAAAATAATTCGGAATGAAATAATATAGTCGTCTTTGATTTATTTTGTTTAATAAAAATTTGAATAAAATTTTATTGACAGCTGCAATTTGATTGGTTCACCAGCGGCAGATAATATTATCTGACGCTCACAGCGGCAGGTAATATTATTGTCTGCCGCTCTCAGAAAAGTAAAACTTTAGCTGTTTCTATGGAGATATGAAATATTATGTTTTTCTGCGTTTGAAGAAAAAAATTATTCTTTAATCGTGGTCTCGTATAATTTCCTACTGGCCACCTGAATGTGATTTTATTAAATTATCGATTGTTTTGTACTTTCTTTCTTCTTCTTTATGTTGATATAATAAGTAATAAAGTAAACAAAGTCGATTATTTTTGAAATGGGAACAACTGGGTAATGTCAGAAATTACGCTAGTGACAGCAGTACGCTGATTAAAATGAAGCTTTCTCTGATTATTTGTAAGTGAAGGATTGAGCTGATTGTAATGAAATACGCAAATAAACCGTGACCACACGTGAATGGATCAGTAAATTATTTTTTAATTTTGTAATTTAACCTGAGAAAAACGCAATTATGCTGACAGTCTTGATTAAATAATTATATCTCTGGTTTTCTCTTCACAACGCAAAAGCTTTTTCTTTTTTGATAAAATTAACTCATACACAATTGAATATACTCAAGAATAAATTTATAAGCGCAATAACACTTAAGTTGATGATTTACTAACTAAAACTAAAAAGAGAGCGATTTGAATGCTGTTAAATGGACGCCTAAATACAATTAGGTACAGATATCAATAATTGAATTTTAATCAAGAAATTTCAGATATCTAAAATTAACTATTTGATATATAATTCTATTTATGATACCCTTAATTTAATTTGAGATATCTAAAATTAAAATGCAGATATCATTAATTTAATTTCGTTTATTTCAATTTTCCTCACATTTTACATATCCATAATTTATTTAGTTATATTCTTAATTCATTTGGTGATATTCATAATTCGTTTAGTGATATCCTCAATTCATTTAGTGATATCTCTAATCCTTTTAGTGATATCCTTAAATCGATTAGTGATATCTATAAATCGTTTAGTGATATCCGTAATTCAGTTAATGATATCCACAATTATTGGTCTAGTAATATTCTAAAATAACCTACTAAACAATATAAACTGAATTATTGATATGTACATATCCTTAATTACATATCCGGTATTTAATTTATGATATGTGAAATTAAATTCCAGATATCATAAATTGAATTATTGATATCTGAAAATCATTAATTCGACAAATTTAAGATATCTATAATTTATTTTAAGATATCGAAAATTCATCTGAAATTGAATTTCTGATATCTTAAATCGAATTATGATATGTTTTCAACTTAAACTTTTAATTGTTTTAAGTATACTTGGTATTTCCAATGTATTCCCAATGTTTCATTTTAAAAAGAACGCTCTAAAGCCCATATTACATTAGGCAAGCGCAACAGGCAACTGCAATCTTCAAGTCAGAGTTGAACAAGAAAATTGCAAAAGACATTTTTTCATTTTACACTGAGCAACATGCAATTGCTAAATATATTAATTTATTATACAAGTTTGCCAATATTGTGTTACCAACTTCATATTGTATATTACCAACTTCATATTGTGTTACTATCTTCATAGTTTATATGTGTCTTGTAGACACTCTTTTTTGACCTTTATGTCAAGTTGGTAATACCATAACAGACTTAAAATAACTAGAAATTAATGTGAATTGCCTTGCAAGCTTGAACGAATTTAGAATAAGTTGTATTTCATGCAACCCATTACGGGCAAGATTGATTCAATCTGTTGAACGTGCAATTCTTATATTACACTCATGCAATATTGATGCAACAGGTTTAAAGTTGCGATTGCACCTGCAATATTGCTCAATGGAAAATGGGCTTTATACATTGCTTAAAATAAACTCACTGTATACCCAACAAATGTCATGTAATCAAAATTATGTTAGCCTGTACAATAGTAAAACTATTAATTCATAATCAGATACATTACATTTTCTGTTTTAAGACGATCCTCTACAGTGCCAGAAAACAGCCAAAAACATGGAGTTCGCGCGCCACTCCACAGCGTTTATTGTTTTGTTAAATATAATAATCTAAAGATATTGCTGAAGATAAAAGTACAATCTACAAAATGGTCGATGCAAAATTTTAAAATTTTGCTTTAAAATCGAAATATGTTAATTTGAATTTTGAAAATTTTTGTTATTTTTTGAACACACATATTTTCTATATTAAAACGAATTTAAAAAATTTGATCGGTTGTTTCGCAGATCCAAGCTTTGTTAACAACATATTACAATTTGAAGTTAATTCACTTATAAATAAAAGCTGTACAGTGGCGCGCGAAAACCCCCTTTTTTAAAAATATTGCAGTTTTTTTACAAATATGGGTCTCTAAATTATTTTTTCCCCTCAAACATAAATTACTTGTTATTATTATGTTTAACAAAACAATAAACGCTATAAAATAGCGTGCGAAATCAATGTTTTTGACTGTTTACTGCCATGGGTAGAGGATCACCTTAATTTCTCCACCTACCAAATGACGGAGTGGTCTTCTCTCTGATAATAGGTTCATGTTCTCGATTCAGATATTTGTCTCCCGGCGGTTGTGATCACACGTATCTCTTCGCTGTCCGAGTGTGAAAAGTGTTATTATCAGCAACACATTAAGAAATTCGCGACTGTAGCGCCTCGCAGACCCGTCATTTGCATATCTTAACATTAAAAATTGATACTTGAATCTGCCACAGACCTTGTTAGCGAACAAGGTCAATGTGAGACTGCTCCAATGTGTTAATTTTATATGTAATGACTTCTTATTGGAAAGATAATTTTAGTAATAAGTTTAATAGGATCTACTTATTTTCCCATCAGAATTCAATTTACACGAAATATTTTAATATTCATTGCGCATATATTTGCATTATTTTGTACTGGATTAGTGAAATGGTTCGAATTTTTGATACATGCCACATGGTAAGATTGCTATACGGAAATATTGCCAGAGAAATTTATAATTACAATTCAAATTATAATTTTTGTATTTTTACTTCCTTGTACGGAGTAATAAGGAAGTATTGTAATCGCGAAAAATTTCGGTTTTCAGATTTTGATGGAAATATCCGTTTTGACCTTTTCTGAATCCATTATGACTAGTTTCGTCGTGACGTCTGTACGTACGTGCGTACGTGCGTACGTGCGTACGTACGTACGGACGTATGTGTGTCGCATAACTCAAATACGGTTAGACGTAAAAAGTTGAAATTTTGTATTTAGGACTGTTATAGCATCTAGTTGTGCACCTCCTATTTTTGGTTTCAATCTATAAACCGGAAGTAGTACTTTTTAAAAATATTTTGATAAATAATTAATTTTAGACAATCTTTTTTATTTTAAATGAAAGATTATGTGATTATTATCTACAATCGGTATTTTATAAATTTTTCTGTATCTTCTATCATTTAAGAATAATTGAAGTATATACTTATAATTTAGTATTTCTGTATCTTGTAGTCCATGATCGATTAACATTTGTTACTACGTAAAATTTAAATGATTATGACATGACAGTGACAGTAGCAGTGACAATAGTAAAATATCGTTTATATCTTCTTCTGCAGTTTAAATAAAATGACTAAAATATATTTGTGAGTATACTAGTATAATAAGTTAAAAGAATTTTTTATATTATTCTACATTTTAGTTATTAAGAAAATTATGAACAAACAAGGCGTACAAGGAAGTCATGTGGTGTCCACGTCAGATTTTTTTAAATCTATAATAATTACAATAAACGTAAAGCTTCATTCACAATCACAATACGAAATTAGTAGTTATAGTCAGTTGGTATAGTTAACGTATAGTTAAGTGATTTGACATATGCATTTCACTTGTAGCGTTCACAATAACGAAATTAGCTCCACTTAATTACAGTTACCTGTAGTAGTTAGTGTGAACTACCAATCAGAATCTAGAATAAAAATTAAATTTGGCGTTTGACGTCTAAGATGACATTAATATTCGAGATCACCTGTGTCATAGGGGCATTTACAATTTTGTATCATATTTTTAAAAAATGCTTCTTCAACCATTCATAGAAAAGGATTATTATGAAAGGCAACTTTATGTAAACTAAACATAAAATATGGGTACCTATAATCGAAGAAAGTGACACTTCTAACTTCTGACGCTATTTTCAAAACTAGTTTGTTTTACTGGGCTAACTGCAACATTAATTTTGTAATTTTATTTTTTATTGTGAACGAAATTAGTCAAAACTATCTGATTAACTATAACTACTAACTAACCTATCCTATGACAATAACTACTAATTTCGTATTGTGAATGAGGCTTTAAGAACTGTTGAGATTTCAAAAATCCTTCATCAAAAATGTACACATTGGAATTTTTGTTCAAAATGACACAAATCATAACCAATGTAAAGAATTGCTTACAATAATAGTAACCATAGTTACATGAAAATTTTTTCGGAAATTTTCTTCTAGCCTGCCGGGTAACTTAACTGAAATTAATAAATGGAAATTTTTCTGTTACATGTCAGTTTGACATTGAAATTAATAATTGGTTTAATTGTCATTTTGACTGTATAAATCCGGAAACACAGCTCGAAGTTTATCATATGCCGATGTATACTTGCGTTCATATATGTGAAATTTGGCACACTTGAATTTCAATTCGTAGAAAGTATCCAAACCTCAAGTTTTTTTAGTAATTGAGAAAAAATATATTTACTTTATCGTACAAAAACGGAAAGTTGCTAATTACATCTACGAAATATTCTGCTGTTTTAATTTTTCTTTATTACATTTTCATAAACGAAAAAAAAATGACAGTCTGTGCTGACAATGACAAGATATAACAGCCAACACACATAATTTCGAGCTATGAACAGTCCAAGTATTTTTTCAAATTTCAGTGATAAGAATTACACCAAATTTCGAGCTGTGAATGCGGCTTAAATAGATGAAGTTGTGAATCACCCATTGCTACTGTTATACTTCTACCGTTTTACCTTTTACGAGTTGTTAGAAAATACCAATTTAATGCACATTTATTTCGAGATATTTTCTAATTCTAATCTGAGACATAAAATCTTATTGATAATATAAAACATATCCTTTAGATACCTAAATTTAATGTGCTCCTCAGATTTCAAAACTAAATCGTAAATTTATGATTAAAATTAATGGACATGCGTGTCAAAATGATAAAAACTTAAATCCATTCCGACGTTTTTATATCACAATCTTAAAACTGCTATAGGTGTTAATTTACAAAGTATACATTTCCTTCTTATAATCCAACAGATGGCATTGAAGTCGTTTACCCTTTTTTTCTCGCGTAAAAAACTAGAAAAGGTGACGAATGTCGCCTCGTCAAATCTGTGGTGTGTGTCGCGCGGTCACGTTCAGGTTAGCCAACGTTGGAAAACGATAAATTGAGCCATTATCTGTCTTTCACTACTTCCGTTCGTGAGGTGTCCATTAAATTCTTTTCTTATTTCTGCTGCGTGCGATTCAGGGGCGTAGGATTTAATTCGGAGCTTATTTAAAGATCTGGGGTCAAATTCTCAAATTGGTAGGCACATTAAAAAATTTATTAAGAAAAAAAGCACTGGCGAAAATTATTTTTGGTTCCATGTTTTTTAAGTTAAAGTCTGTATTATAAATTTATAAATAATTATTATTATAAATATCTTAATAGGTAATCTATTTTTGCGCAACTATCAAAAAAGTTGACGTTGACGTACGCAATTCAGGCCGCGAAGTATAATATTTGTGTACAATAAATATTTCGCGGCCGTTACTATATATTAGTTACGGCTGCGAAGTTGAATTTCGCGGACTGAATTGTCAATGTCGAACATTTTTAACAATTGTAATAAAGAATAAAATGATTGTTTTTTATATGCATTGCAACTGCATAAAAATATTGTGTATACCTCGCCAGCGAAATCTGTTTCTGAGCTTGGCCAAAAATTCTTTCAGATGCTAAACAGTCATTTCGCAACCTAGATATGCAAATTACTGTTTTAATACTTAGCCAATCAGGTGATCAATTTATGATCTAATTTTAAATACTTTCTTACACATCCGAGTGAGTTGTGACCGATTGTAGTTCTGATAGATCAGGTTCGAATCCATCTAGGTACACATTTCAATTTAACTACAAAAAATATCCCTTGATGTGATCTATTCTCCACTAACAACCATCACTACACTTGAATTGACGTCTGATAACCGTACACACGGCAAAAGATTGATATACCTTTATACTGAAATCAAATTACAAGAACTAATTTTAAATTATTATCAGTATCACCCTGTGGAATTAATTTCCAAATGATGCACTACCAGACTGTGCTCATATATTGTGAAATTATTTATTTATAACGACGATCTCCCTCGTAGAATCTTCAAACAAGTTTTGTCATAATATTTTCGATCTACAGGTAAATTATGGAACATAGCCGCATAAGGCGCGTATTCATCTGAGCACGAACGGGAACGAGGTAAAGCGAGGCCGAACGGATGCCTCGTTTGTAAATTTGTTTGGTAGAATATGCGAACGTACGACGTCTGGCGAGGCAACGAACGAGGCACCGATCCATCCCATACATGCAGAAGCTGAACGAACAAATGCCGTCCACATCTGATCAAATTTTTCTTTGAAGTACCGACTTCCATCGGATGGCATCCGAACTGCCTCGGACCGTGCGTCGCACAGCCGAATGCTGTTTTCCGCGCCTCGGTGACACGTCCACATACGTATGAATGTTCGGCCTCGCCTTGCCTCGTTCCCGTTCGTGCTCAGATGAATACGTGCCTTTAGATGTACTTATTTAAATTACAATTTTAGTTACTACAGTATTAAAGTGTACTTTTACATTTAAATCAGTGTCAATATTATACACTCGAGGAAAAAATTAGGGGAAAACTCGATTTTTGACGAAAAATGTCAAATGTTCAAACCGTGACAACTCGGTTGCATTTGACCCAATGCCACATTCGATACATGTATACATTCCATGTCCCGTAAACCATCATAGAAAAAAATGTCCAACTTTAACAACTTGCACGGAATACAAAAAAAAATTGTAGACCATATTCAAGGCAAGGAAATTAAAGTTCACAAAATTTCTTTTAAAGTTCAAAAAAGAACAAGTTTCTACGATGATTCTATCCAAAGTTATGAGCATGCAACCGAGTTATCACGGTTTGAAAATTTGACATTTTTCGTCAAAAATCGAGTTCTCCCCTAATTTTTTCCTCGAGTGTAGTATCACTTGATACAGTCAGAGACACCTAGCTCCATTACACAGATCATAATTATCCTTTAACCGTGTGCTAGACTATACTTCATAGGACGTGTAGGGTGTAAAACCAACGGTGCTCCAACCAATCAGAAGCATAAAAATGACCTAAAATTTCGTTTTTACTCCTAGATAAAAAACCGACTATATTATAATCAATATTAAAAACAGTTTAAAAAAAACTGACCGTTTTTCTTTTCTTAGTAAGAAGCAGTTTTGGAGTTTTGGAGATTTTCCCTGTGGGCGAAAGGGGTTCAAACCCCGATAATCCCCCCTTGGCACGCCACTGGTGCGCGTGAGTGCGTGAACGTAACTCGCGTGTGTAAAGATATAAAAACTCCTTCACAATTAAGACGCATCAATCCGTATTACAGCGGGAGCTAATGGACATCTACCAACGCAAGGCTCTACCTACTTATTATGATAAATTTCTTGGTTAGGTCTACGTTTTTATACCATTATGAGATACTCATCAGCTTCAAAGGGGAATATTAAACATCAGGACCGGATTACGGATTTAAGGTTGAGTCGTAAAATTGTTCAGTTCTTGGTTGGTGGAATTTTGTGAGTAAATATTAATGTGAAGAGTAGGAATACTTTTAAAATTATTTATTTTGATTTGTTTCTTTGTAGTTTATTTTTTTAAATAAGAGGTTTTGGATGCTATTGTGCAGGTAACATAATTATGAATTTGTTTATAAAAATCTGACGTGGCCATCACACAACCTTCCGCCATATCTAGACTTTTAAACATAAATGTATACGTACAATTCTGTGCCCATTTAAAATATACAAATACAAATCTAAAATATTCAAACACAGAAATTTGCATCACCTGAATAAAAAGATTCATTCACAGGAAAACTCTTCTGTGTTGAAGCCATCCTCCGTTCAATTACTACATTTAATATCTTACTTATGACTTATATAGCGCTAGTATGCCAACTTGTCACCCGTCTCACCTGTCAATATTTTTTACGCAGAAACAAAAATCAACCGAACATGGATTACAAGATTTCGATGATTTATTTGATAAATTTATTTTTTAAATTTTACTGCAGTTCTTTAATGCTACCAGATAAAGACAATTTTTTTATAACGTAGGTTGCAAATAACTTTTCCTCTTAAATAAATACAAATAAATACTATATTTATCCAAATTTATATACAATTTTGACAATTTATTAACCTTTTCAACCTTCAAAAAATATCACTTCCGATGAAGATATTTGTACCAAAATCTAATGAGCTCTTCCAATTTATATACGAATGCTAAATAAAACACCAAATATCAAAATTTTTGGGTAATTCGTATTTGAGTTATGCGACTAACACCCTTAACCACATACACACACACACATACACACATACACACACACACACACACACACACACACACACACACACACACACACACACACACACACACACACACACACACACACACACACACACACACACACACACACACACACACACACACACACACACACACACACACACACACACACACACACACACACACACACACACACACACACACACACACACACACACACACACACACACACACACACACACACACACACACACACACACACACACACACACACACATACATACATACATACATACATACATACAGACATCATCGTGAAACTATCAAAAATGAGTTGTAAGGACCCTAATTCGTGCTCATCCACTAAAAACTCACTACCCGATTTTTTGCATGATTCCAATACCTTCCTTTACAGGTAAGCGGAAGGTAAAAATTACTAGCAATTATTTAAAAACTAAATTCTTTTCAAAACTTATATAATAAATTCAGGATAATTCAATTTCATCCACATGTTGAATGGCATAGTACCTACTCCTCAACACACTGATGATCGAACTGGAAGAAACTTTTAGAAATTCGCAATTTTAATTTCCAGGTTTTATAGCAAACCTTTTCAGGCCACTGTATCTAATAATTAATTAGAATTTATTTTTATTCTATTCAGTTAGTCAGAAGCTTTCAATGCTTCTTCAACTGCTCTAAAATTTAAATATTTTAAAAAATATCTCAAGAGAGTATCTAAAAAATAAGTTTATATTTTTTATGATGCGAGAAACATTTTAAACACATTGAATCCTTGTTTAATCCGTTCCTGGTTCAATTTTTTTTAATTCGTGCTTCAATTGTCCGTAGTTACCGAGAATGCAGTGTTGTTTATGTGAAGGGAAAAGTGTTGATGGTTTGTGATTCACCTGTGTAATAAATATTAGAAACTACATCTACCAAGTGCTGAGAAATTACTACTCGCTCTATGCTCTTAGTGTAATTAAATTATTACTGAGTTGAATCTAAATTAGAAGTGCTATTAATCAGTGTCAGCCAGAAGTTAGTTAATTGTTATAAAATCGTATCTCGTAGTATGTGAAAAATTGTGTGATGCGCGTTATAAATGATTTAATATTAGACATTTAAAAAAACGGAGAAGGTAATCTAAAATATTAAATTTGATTTAATTAAAATTTGGTGGTATGCAAGACTAGATTAACAATGAACCACACAAAAATCTAAGAAGCTATCATTTGTTATTAAATTTAAATTAAAACGGTGAGAGGGACTGGGTTCGACACCAGAAACAAATTCTAGAATATTTATACACAGGAAAATGCATGCACAAGAAGATTCAAATCTAGAAAATTTATACGTAATAAAATATCAAGTCATAATTTGATTTACGAAAATTTTTTCTGTATCTATAAGTGCCACGTCAGCGACACTTTAAAACTTTTACATGGCTCATTTTGCACATGCTTTCTGCATTTTAGGATAAACGATGTAACCTACAATGAAAATTATGTTACACAATGAAAATATATTCATTTCAAATTGCCTTCTTTTAAAAATTATGTCTGTAATAATAGGTAGTTAATTTTGCATAAAATTCAATGCAATTAAATGAATTTTTCTCCCTCTTCTTTCATTTCTAATTGCAAATTATATTTATTTTCAGGTATTCTTATTTAGCATAAGGTAATTTAGAATGATTCTATTGATATATTTTTATAGCTATTGCTTTTTCCTATTTACAGAAATGTATGCAGATAAAGTGCATAAAAATGACTATCTATATAGAAATAATACTTAATATAAATGCTCAATATAATTTCAATATTACTTGTAGCCTATAAAAAATGCATTTTTAGTTTGGAATTGTAAATGTCACTGAATGACAGCTATCACATTAATTAATTTTTCTATAAAACGTTGTTTTTCAAAAATTTAAAAAATTCGTGTATTTTATATAACTTCAATCTTTTGTATTATGTTAACCAGACGAAATTGGACCTATGTTCAATGACATTTTTGCTTAAAATAACCTAAGGCATAAACTGTTAAAGTGTGTAACATTCGACTTGAAACACCCTGTATATTGAGTGGTGAAAAGCGAAAACATATTTCTTTGAAAATATTAAAGATCCATTATAATTTTATAAATGCATTTTTACAAAGGTCAGCCATCTAACATACCTACATACATAATACAAATTATCTACTTACCTACCCTATAGAGCAGACAGCTTTTGTATGAACGCATTGAGTTTTCAAATTGCACATAAAAAACTTATTATTCCACAAGACCTGTAACTTAATATTTTACATATAATCACAAATTCTCATTTTTTCTTCCGAATTCACTTTCTTCTCCGAAATCGAAAGGCATTGCTCAGCTTCCGGTTGTCAGATCACAGTAGCATCATTATTCAAAATATCTTCCTTCTGCATATCGTTTACAGAAGCTGTTTTCAATAACAAGATATTTCTTCACTTATTTTTATTTCATTATTATCTGCACAATGGGTACGTCTTTAGCATTGAAATTGTATTCGGTATCGTCGAAGCGTATTAAAAAATATCTGAAAGGTGAACTTGTCATTGTGGACCAGGTATAAAGTCCGAAATATCATAAGGACCCATCGACAAAAAATTCGCAAACCAGGAAATGAATGTGGTTATTGTGAGATTTTTTGGAGATATCATCGAGTTTGTAACATTTTTTTCTATCAAAAGGGCTTGTCATGGTCCGATTATACCTCGGATGGACATGGCATGCTTTGTAATCAATTGCTGAAAGTTGCAGAATTTTGTATCGACGATTCTCAAAATTTGATATATGTTTTTTGAAGATGTCATATTAGTTATTTATGTACTTTAAGCAGTAATTGATTTTTTAAGGTCGTGGTTATGACATTGTTTTCTCTAAAGGTGCACAGTATCAATGTCTCCGGATTGAGTTGACAAAAGAAAAAAATGTCAAAGATAGAAAAAATAATTACTTTGATTCAAAACTACCAAAAATTGTAACTATTGTGTACTTTGTCATTTAGGCTCAGGAATGACTAGGTTTCTATTGTAATTTCGACTCTTATTTGAAAATAGAGATAAACAGAGCTTATACAATAATTGAAACAATTCTGGCTAGATTATTAAAATATTCAAACTGAAATTGAACCTGAAGAAATATGAATCATAATGGAATCACAGAATGCAAGTTTTAAATTGCTGTGTTAGGAAAACTTAGCTAATTTTTGGGAGTGTCTATTCGTACGCTACCGGTCCACCGGTGCACCGGTGCACCGGTGACTCGGGTAACATCGGCTACCGGTGCTCACCAGTGGCACTGGCACACCGGTAGCACCGGGGCACCGGTCATCGGCACCGGCGCACCAGTGGCACCGTCGCACGAGCAGCACCGGGGCACCGGTCATCGGTACCGGCGCACCGGTAGTACTGGAGGCACCGGCGCACCGGTAATACCGGTAGCACCGGTGGCACCGGTAGCACCGACGTACCGTTGGCACCGGTAAATATAACTATAACTTTTAAACTATTCGAGATACGAAAATAAACATTTAAGTCGTTTTTATATAGGATCATCAGCACCTGCGCACCGGTGGCACCGGTCATCAGCACCGGCGCACCGGTAGTACTGGAGGCACCGGCGCACCGGTAATACCGGTAGCACCGGTGGCACCGGTAGCACCGACGTACCGTTGGCACCGGTAAATATAACTATAACTTTTAAACTATTCGAGATACGAAAATAAACATTTAAGTCGTTTTTATATAGGATTGATTGGACTTTTAAATGAGTTATTAACCAAGTTTGTTACTATTGTTGATCAGCTATTATATGCATTTGTTTATAAAATTTAAAGGTTTTTTTGACATTTTCAAATCTTCTTATGGCTTAATAAGTTAAAAAATGCAAATACTGTGTTATTTTGTTCAGTAATAAAATATCTTCCAAAAAAGTTTTTGATGATATTGTTTAAAAGTAAATAGATTTTCCGATCAAATTTTTTAATTTTACTCGAATTTTTTCAAATTTTTATAGATTAATAGTTTATACTTACTGTCAAAAACGTTGATTCCACACGCTATTCTATAGAGTTTATTGTTTTGTTAAACATAAAAATAAAAAATAATTTATGTTTGAGGGGAAAAATAATTTTGGCATCCATAATTGTAAAAAAACTGCAATATTTCAATATTTGTAAAAAATAAATTTTAATATGTCAACAAAGTTTGGATCTACGAAATAAACGATCGAATTTTTTAAATTCGTTTTAAAACAGAAGATATTTGCGTTCAAAAAATAACAAAAATTGTCAAAATTCAAATTAGCATATTTCGCTTTTAAAGCAAAACTTTTAAATTTTGCATCGACCATTTTGTAGATTGTACTTTTATCTTCAACAATATCTTTAGATTATTATATTTAACAAAACAATAAACGCTGTGGACTGGCGCGCGAAATCCATGTTTTAGGCTGTTTTCTGGCGCTGTAGAGGATCGTCTTAAGGTTGCAATACTATTCTTATAGTTTTTGAAATATTAGAGAAAAAATAAATACCTTTTTATCTTCATCTTCATTTGTTTATAACTTTTGCAATTTGTTAGATGCTGAAAAATGGTAACACCGGCGTACCGGTGCCACCGGTACTACCGATGCGCCGGTGCCACCAGTACTACCGGTGCGCCGGTGCCACCGATGCACCGGTGCCTATGACCGGTGCCCCGGTGCTACCTGTGAGCCGGTGCCATCGGTACTACCGGTGCGCCGGTGCCACCGATGCTACCGGTACCACCGGTGCGCCGGTGTCACCGATGCTACCGGTACCACCGGTGCGCCGGTGCCACCGATGCTACCGGTACCACCGGTGCGCCGGTGCTACCGATGCTACCGGTACTACCGGTGCGCCGGTGCCACCAATGCTACCGGTGCCACCGATTCTACCGGTACCACCGGTGCGCCTGTGCCACCGATGCCACCGATACTGCCGGTGCCGACGACCGGTGCCACCAGTGCGCATTGGTAGCCGATGTTACCCGAGTCACCGGTGCACCGGTGCACCGGTGGACCGGTAGCGTACGAATAGACACTCCCCTAATTTTTATTATTAAATAATCCAATTTATACGGTTATTAATACACAAAAATAATTTTTCTATTTCCGTCAAGTTAAAGAAACTTTATTTCACTAATTTGCGTTTGGTAATGAATTTCATTATTTCATGCAATGGTCTGCATATCACTTTTTATTTAATAAAATGTAAAAATTATAGATCACACTGAAAAGTAACTTTGATTTGCAATCGCATATTTTATACAGTTTAAATTAAGAAAAACTCGAATAAAAATACAAAAGTAGAAACAATATTTTATGTAACCACTTCTATGAAAATTCAGAATCTTGAAAGAATCCTCGTGTGAATAGGGCCTAAGGTATCTCGATAGTTATCTTACTTATGTTTTTACAGATCTCGGCTACACCTCGTACTAAAAATTTCATATATTGTAAGGTAACAACCTTAGTTTCCTTACTTGTTACATAAATAGCTAATTTCTTATGAATTCAATAATGTTTTCAATTCAATAATGTATATTAGAGAGATTATTTGAAGCAGATCCAGATCATAATAGACTTTATTTACGGATAAACCTTTTGTACAAAACAAAAAACAAATATATATATATATATATATATAATATATAAATATGTATAAACAATAGATAATAATTAATAGTGTACAATAGTTTTAAGATGCTCAAAGACAAATTGAAAATAAAAATAATATGTTCCTATATTTTATTGACATTTGTTGTAATTCTGTTCAGAGAGGAATAAAGCATGTAGTTAGTTTTACATCTGTAGCTTTTAAAAGTGAAGTATTACGAGTAATATATTGAGGT
Organism: Agonum fuliginosum; assembly: GCA_947534325.1. Classification (NCBI taxonomy): domain Eukaryota; kingdom Metazoa; phylum Arthropoda; class Insecta; order Coleoptera; family Carabidae; genus Agonum; species Agonum fuliginosum. Next base: position 3,144,803 of record OX384029.1, read on the forward strand.
ACCGCTAGAGACAACATAATGAAGAACGTCAGGAGAAACTATCAAGTTATTTAAGACCTTATATATAAATACAATGTCGTAATAATTTCTTCTTGCATTTAAAAGAACAGAACCAAAATATTCCAGTTATAAAAAGTAGGTAGTTACTTAGTTAGTGGACATTACATTTGTAGCTGTTTACAATTACCCCTAGTTTACATTTACCCTACTTGTAGTTCTCCACGGTTAATTTATTAATTAGAAAGTATCAATTTAATTAATTTCTATTAAAATGAATGCAACAGTTTGAAACGCGCTGATCCATTAAAAACGTGTCGTTCGGTGGCCACTATTCCTCCATCGGACGGGTGAAGTAGAGTTGCGTTGTTAAATAGAAACCGATATTTTTTGCTGTTGCGAAACTCGAGGCATCTGCCATTTAATCCCTTTATCACGCTGGATTAACTTGAATCGGGTGAAAAGTACGGGCTGATGGAATTGTCTTGTTCGCGCTGCTACCCGATACCCTATGCGGCCTGCGTCTTGGGTTTGGTTTCGACCTGTCCACTCTGTCGTTTTTTATTCTTCGGTTTTTTACGTTTTTGTGGAAACATCTTTTATCGGTTTGACCAAGATTGACACTGGTATCGGTTTTGGAATTTTGTAAGGTGGTTTTAAAGGTTTTTGTATAGTATCGGTTAAATGAGATTTATCAAGTTATGGGAAAATTTTGATGGATACCTGTTAAAGACCATTTTTCCCATGGATTTTTTTCTAGTTAGGGATTGATTGACATTTTCAATATAAATAATAAATCTGATATGCACCTAGCTTAAATTCATACAAAGTTTTCTATAAATTACAATAAAATTGTAGATATTAATTGAATTTTAATATATTAGTATATTACATAACACGAATTTACAATTATTTGAGTTGTGTATTACATTTTATCTACGACCATAAGATTGTAATAGATGAAAATATTCCCGGGAAATTGTTTTTAATGGCTTACTTACACATAGGCCGTAGATAATAGTTATTTAACTATCTAGTGTGTTAATAAGGACGATTAATAATTGACACATTATAACGCGTGAGAGAAGCGAACGCGTTAATTGTCGAGATTATTAAACGCTTATTAACACATGAGTTATTTACAATATTTTTTCGTTGACCATACTTTTTTAATTTTTTAGAAACGATTGATATTGCTGAATATCATAATTACGTGAATATTATTAACTAGAACTGTCAAAGTCATTTCGTTTTATTCTATTTTTCAATTTTTACACTTCAGGGCTATCTAATATAACTATATTTCGTGTATTGAACGCAGTCAACAAAAAATCGTTGTTTAATAAAAATCATGCATTAATAGGGGTCATTATTCATTAATGTATGATTTTTTTACATTAATGATACTCATTAGTAAACGATTAACGGAAAAGTATTTTATTATACTAAAATAAGTACAAAATTATTTACACAAAACGTATTTGTCATTTATATCGAATAAATTACCTATTGACATCATATTTTTGTATAACAAAATCATTTTAAAAATCATGCGTACCTACCCACCTTGAATTATTACTTACTTACAATTAAAAAGTAGGTACCTATTATTAAAAAGAGAAAAATATTTGGGTACTTAATATAAAGTTTTGTGCTTAATTAATTGTAATATACCGTCTTCGGGTTCTCTGCATTTAATTCTCAAATCGTTTCTCCATTGATATAATATTATCAAAAAATTTAGTTTGTGTTTTAATCTTTTAGTTAGTTTAATCTATATGTAAGTACTAAGTAGTATGCGAAAATTTGCATCAAATGTTTGCAGTTACATTTGTAAGAAGTAATAGAAATGTATTGTTAATTATGTATTTAGTAAAATTTCCCTTGTACTAATATTTGTATTTATGTAAAGATTTTAAACAAAAATACCTGAGATGCTGAGTTGAGTACTCGTTTATACAATGTGCATTATTATTTTTCATTCAATAAGAAAAATAATACTTTTGTATTTTGTGAAAACCTCTTAAATCTCAAGATTCTAATCACAACTATTTTCTGAGCTCATAATACATAATATTTGAAAAATATTCCCTAATATTTTGGAAATACGTCATAAATATACACCATAACTCTCTATCAGATTGAATATTATATTCTTTTCTTATCATTTTGATCTTGACATTCAATTCTTCAAAATATGGAAAGCATTTTTTGAAAACTGACCCCGGGGCATTGTGCGCTATTGTTATACATCGACAAAAATACAAATACTAAAAGGTTCAGATATAATCTAATAGAGAAAAATCTTGCGAATAGCCTTCCTGAACATATGTCCAGTGGATCTAAAGTTCTGGTGGTCTTTTTAAAAACATAAAAGTTTAATTCTGCAGAATGGCATATTTTTATAACAGGATTATAGTTGGTCCCAATATATTCTTTAGTTTGCCAAGAAATACTCTTTTGTTGAATGACAATTGCCTGGATTAACAAATGACAACTGCTCATACACTCAATAGGAGTTTAAAATTTTCAGTCAATAGTTTACATTTGTACTTGGACAAAGATTTTTTGTTAAGAAATTATCCTCATATTCAAATATTATTATTGCTAGAGTAACTATCCTACTACAAAATGGTTCTTTGTAAATTGGTTTTTGAACTGGGTTTAGCTGTAGTGACTAATGACTTTATAGGTTTTGAATAATTTAAGAAATGGTTTGTAAGTCGATTCATATTCAATATGTTAAATCACTGGAAAATGCGGAGCTGTTCGGCATTTGAAAAGGGTTAGCTTGAAATCAGAAAGGGTGCCGACTAGATAAAGGTAATTTATCTGCATTGGTTTAAATATAATCTTTTGAATAAGCTAATGTTGTCGGCAAAGTTATAATTAAAATATGATGTGGAATATTTAATATTGATTTGAGATTGGATAATGTTTTGCTATATTTTTAATAAAACATATTTTTGGCCTCCTATGGCAGTTGCGAATTTACACATGTCATGACTTTGACGCATATTGTTCGGTAAAGAGCATTGAATTTTATTGCTTTAATAGGTCATTAAAAAAAGTTGCTTTGTAATAAAAAAAAGCTTACAAAACCGATACTTTACACAATTTATTGTTCAATAGTCTAAAATAAATAATGGCATATTGTGCAACTAGGAACGAAAGTGTCGTTTTTCCGACTTCAGAGTTGGCAAAACGAGCGAAGAGAGGGCTTCCACCGCACGAGTCGGGAGAACACTTTTGTCCCAATACGCACACGAAATTTTTTTCAATATACCTGCACCAAAAATAAAAATAATCTAAATAATCCATTTTGGAATCCCGCATAAAGCGAGAGGAAAAGTACTTTTCTCCCTGGGGAGGAAAAAATCTAGTGGATTCCCCATAAAGCGGAAAGAAACGTACATTTTTTCCTAGGGAGGAAAAGTACTGACCGGTCAGAAATACCTCACTTTCGTCCCTAATAATATGGAAAGGTGGCGTTTTCGATGCAGGTATTGAAAAAACAAATTAATTTTGAATGTGACATTTACTGTCGATATCTCTTAGTATGTCTCAACGTTTCAAGACTACTTAACAAAAGGAAATTTTAGTACAAAAAAATGTCATAATGCATCTCACTTAACCTCATAGCAAGTACGATATATTAAATAAATAGGTATGTCAGTCAAAAAATATAATACATTATGTGTGCGGTAGAAATTAAATTAAAATAATTATTACCCAGTGGAATGGAAAATGTTCTCTTAAGATACATTGAAATTGATTTTTGAAATTGTTGTAAAATTCGATTGATCCATTCAGCTATTTAACTTTATATACCCAACGTATAGAAACACGAAGTTATAATACATCACATCTTGTATAAAATTAACACTTTATGTTGTGTTTCCTATCAAAACAATATAATTAGTTAGTAAGTATTTAATTATATCTGATTTGTGAAAACAGTATGTATTTAAATATTAAAATGATTATCATTCCTGTAATCAAACCAAATGAAAAATTGTACATTTCTCGTAATTTATAGTTATAGCATGTTTAGCAAGCAGAAGGTAACGATATTTCTACAATAAATTAAAAATTTAAAAATGTATGCAAATATCTAAACAAACAAAGAAGCATAAATTTGATTTTATAACTGTATTTGTTTGAATATTCAACTAAAGAAGCAGTTAAAATTAAAATTATTCAGCAATGCAAATTGTGTATTCATAGAAAATTAAAGAAGTCAACAACATATGTACATGTGGACAAAAAATTATAATGTATGGAGCAGTTTTATGTTCCCGGAATTTTATAGTTAATTGACACTTTGTTATCTGATTTTAGTAGTTAAAATACACACATACTTACTGTTAGGAAATTCTACACCTTTAAAATTTTAATTTAATAATTAGTTTCAATAGGTAGGTAGGTATACGAAATCATTTAAGGTGGTTGGCTTCTAGCCGTTAAAATGGTGAAAAGTATGTTTAGTTTTCCCATTAAAATTGAAGTAAGAATTGAAATTTTCGAATTAACTAAGATATTTTTGAAAACTTTAAGGATGCTTCCTCTTTGCTCTAATGCCAGTTTTTTAGTTTTTTCTTCAATTTTTTTATTTGCATGACTAAACATGTCCAATTTTGTAAATATTTCATGTGTATTTTGATACAATCCTACATAAAAATTCAAAAAAGTGGAATTAGAGCAAAAAGAGGACAACTTCAAGCTTTTCGAAAACGTCTTATTTGTTTAAAAAATCATATTGTTTAAACCAATTTTATGGGGAAAACTGCATGTTGTTTTTCGCTATTTTGACGGCTGGTGTTGATCCATTTGAAATTTAATTTTCTGGAATAAAAAATTCAAAAAGTGTTCAATTTATTTATTCAGATATATAATTTAAATCTTTGTTTATTAAAGTAATACAGACGGTTCAGCAAAACCTATAATTTGACTGCGCAACCGCCTTAATAATTCACTAATTGTAATATACTCTACTATACTATTTTAAGATGATAATTCCACTCCTGTATAAAGTAAGCCAAAAACAAAACACAGTTTTATCGCTTTAACAGCTGATAAAAAGGACTGTAACTTTTTGCAAGTGACAAACAAAACACTAAAATGTCATTTGCTTCATATTTCTAATATTTGTCAGTAAAATGATTAGATTTTGGGAATATTTGCAAAAAAGAACCAAAGGAGTCGATAAATTATCTTGTTGTATTACACTCGAGTATTTATTTCCTCCGAATAAATTTCTGTTTGACATCTCAACCTTGTCACCTGACAGCAATTTGACTCGAAAAATTGTTATAAAATAAAATCACGACAACGTATTTTTCTTTTAAAATTGCTAGAGACCAAAGTCAAGGTTTCAATACAAAGAAAAATTTATCCGGCGAAATAAAAAGCTCTTGTGTAATTACAGTTGACAGTTTAACCTCACTATTTATTTAGGAATTTTTTATCCTACTGCTATATCCTTTCAATTGTCACATTGTTAAATTTTAGAGTGCCACCTGCTACTCTGCAAGTAATTAATAACAATGCACTTCATTTTTAATTCTGCTGGAAAAATTTCTCACGAAAATCATATTAATCCTGTAACCACCAAACAAGTATGAAAAAAAATAAATTAATTAAAATCATCAACAAAACCTAACCACAATTACATATCCCAACAAAAAATAATCTCACCGAATCAACAATCACTTCTTTACAATATCTATCCCTCTCATTAATCGTTCCACATCCAGAGGTATTGAAATGCTAATCACCAGCCTAACCGAATATTCACCTATGGTAATATCTCATTAAAACACCTGATAATGTATGCGTGTGTATAATGAAAAATCTAAACGCGCGCTGTTTTTGTGGCGTCACTATTAAAAATGCATGGCAAGCCATATGCTACGCCGACTTGATCTTATGTAAATCCTGACGCGTGACAGACGGAGATTGACGGTTCGGCCGGCTGCTGAAACCGCGGGGAGCATAGCCTGCCTCGATGATGATGAAAAGTGTTTGTGATAACTGACGATCGGTAACCATCGGTTACTGATTTGAATATAAGCGCGTTTGTATGGCAACCTGCAACGACTTTGCATTAAGCTTGAATTACATTATACTTTTTTCGGCTAGAAACTTTGACAATTTTCATACTTAATTCTAGAATGCTCACTTGGATAATGTAAATCAAGAAAATTTCGATCCAAGTTTCATACTAGAACCGTCTTTTTATATAAACTCAAAAATAATAAAGTTAGTGACAGCAGAATAACTAAATTGTAGGTACATAAAACTTCATCACTAATACATTAACCGAGTACGTTGACAACCTCAACTGACAATTACATTTCTTTTTAAATTTTCAATAGCAGTATTGGTCGATGAGCTAAATAAAATATGTCAGTACAAGAACAAATTTTAAAACTAGATTCTAGCCGAATTAAGTATCTAAATAAAAGTTCTTTTTTCTAGCCGAAAAAAGTATAATGTAATTCAAGCTTTAAGGTGTTTCGAGTAATATAACAAATCCATAAACTTTTAATGAAACATGAAAAAATCTGACGTGACCATCACACAACCTTCCGCCATGTCTAGACTTATAAACATAAATGTATACGTACAATCCGGTGCCCATTTAAAAAATCTAAAATATTCAAACACAGAAATTTGCATCACCTGAATAAAAAGATTCATTCACAGGAAAACTTTTCTGTGTTGAAGCCATCCTCCGTTCAATTACTACATTTAATAGCTTACTTATGACTTATATAGCGCTAGTATGCCAACTTGTCACCCGTCTGCCGTCTCACCTGTCAATATTTTTTACGCAGAAACAAAAATCAACCGAACATGGATTACAAGATTTATTTGATAAATTTATTTTTTAAATTTTACTGCAGTTCTTTAATGCTACCAGATAAGGGCAAATTTTTTATAACGTAGGTTGCAAATATATTTTCCTCTTATTCTTATTACAAATAAATACTATATTTATCCAAATTTATATACAATTTTGACAATTAACCTTTTCAATCTTCAAAAAATATCACTTCCGATGAAGATATTTGTACCAAAATCTAATGAGCTCTTCCAATTTATATACAAATGTTAAATACCAAATATCAAAATTTTTGGGTAATTCGTATTTGAGTTATGCGACTAACACCCTTGACCACATACACACACATACATACAGACATTATCGTGAAACTATCAAAAATGAGTTGTAAAAGGACCCTAATTCGTGCTCATCCACTAAAAACTCACTACCCGATTTTTTGCATGATTCCAATACCTTCCTTTACAGGTAAGCGGAAGGTAAAAATCAGTTGTTGACACTGTTTTCCATGTACATTTCAAATTTCAATCGATTTGACCGTCTCTATCCAGAGATATTCACAATTAAATATGACATTTTTAACATATGAAAAATGATACTTTGTTGAGTAAATTATTGACTCAAACCCATAAACTTTGTTTTAATAGATATTTATACACCAAGTGAGATACATGAATTCAAGGGAAGAAAGTTTATAATTTCTTCGAGTGAATAAACATTCGTATCTCACGTGGTATATACAATATTTTATTCAATTTTGACGAAATTATTTCAAATATATAAATTATAAATTTATTTTGACATAACAAAAAAACTAATTAAACATTCTCGTGTCTAAGCTTAATTAAAATTACTCATTTAGCTATGCCCATACAATTTTAATTTATACATGTTCAAGAAAACTATCCACAGGAACAATATCATTTACAACCATGCAATTAACCTCACAAAAATTAAAACCTCATGAACCAAACCATGATCATCAAGCATCAAATCTCACACCCAGCTTACATTAGTAAAACCATCTGTACCTTGTGATCACAGGAATCACCGTGGTAACAAAACAAACATAAAAACTCTCGTAGACCTTTAGCAGGTGATTCGAACATAAAACATCTCCGAATGGTTAATTTTCGCTCCCGAATCGCCGATGTAATTCTCAATGATGTGGTAAAGCTGTTAATTTACAGGGAAAGATCAACTCGCACTTAAAAACTCATTTTCACCACTTGTCTTAAGCTTGCGGTAACGGCCGAGGGACTTAAATACAGGTGTTTTGGGATATTTACCGCGCCCGAATTAAGAGATTAATGATGTTCTTGTTCGTTGTTTTGCTCCACGGGAATTAGTCGACACACTGTTCGACTGATTGTCTGTTTTTATGCTCTGGTTTTGTATTTCAACCGCCTTGAAGCAGTGAATAGTGTTAAGAGCATTATGTACAGGAAGAATGTACACGTAAAAAGCACTTTACACGCATACACCTCATCGACACATGGTTGCACATTTTAACAAAAACTAATTTTTATATGATAGACGATGGTAGATAAGGGATAAAACTTCCATCTATTACTGCCATTATTTCTGTTTTGTACCGAATTTTAGTTTATAAAATAAAGAACACTACAAAAATTCACATTTTTTTACCTCTAATTTTCTCGAAATCAGAAAGTTTTTTCTAAAAAATCTGACGTGGACACCACATGACTTCCTTGTACGCCTATTAAACTGTTTTTCGCGATTACAATACTTCCTTATTACTCCGTACAAGGAAGTAAAAATAACACTACCCCAACGTAGATTAAACTTTAAACTACATGATTCAAGTTTAAAATATCATGTTCTGCGAAATATAAAGAAAATTCTGTAGGTGCTTCTAAACGCCTGCAAGCGGTTGAAAGTAAGTAATTTTGACCGTTGAACGTGCTGAAACTAATGGCACTAATAGGACGAAGTTTTATCCCTTATCTACCATATAATAATTTGTTTTTGTTAAAATGTGCAACCATGTGTCGATGAGGTGTATGCGTGTAAAGTGCTTTTTACGTGTACATTCTTCCTGTACAGCCTCAATCACGTAAGCATTTAGTTTAAGGTTTATATTTATGGTTACGATTAAAAAAGTATAAATTCATATAAGTAAATACGAGCATTCACACTTCCCACTTTCAAGCACTGTGAATGCTCTTTAGTTAAATGTGTTCAAACCCAGGGTTGCTTACGTAGTCTATCAAATGATAGCTCTTGAAAAATGCTACACAGTCCTGTCAATAAAATTGATATTTGAATAAACCGTTCTAAAGTTAGCAACATTGGTTTATGTTTTTATGTTTTATTAAATGCATTGAGTGCTATGCATATGACAAAAATGTTAAACAAATAATAATAGTAACTGATAACTGTCATACACAAACTAGAAAACAAATTATTATGCCTATGGCACACCGGTCGACGAGCATCAAGGAGCATCGAGGAACTCCTCGATGAAACGACAGAACGCACCCGTCCCCGATGAATTTCTATTTCATCGGTGACAAATACATCAAGGTTTTGCGCGAAATCAGATACAAAAGATACGTCTGAAATGAGACACATTCGTTTCATCGAGGAACAGCTCGATGAAAATAGCGGCGCCCCTATTTTTCGTCGAGGACGGGGTGCGTTTCATCGAGGAGTTCCTTGATGCTTCTCGATGCTCCTCGACCGGTGTGCCATAGGTATTTTTTGCTTTCTTGTCATTTTCACAGCACTCCGTGCATTTAATAAAACATAAAAATATTATAAACCATTGTTCCTAACTTTAGAACGGTTTATTCAAATATCAATTTTGTTGACAAGACTGTGTAGCATTTTTAAGAGCTATCATTTGATATGCCACAAAGAGTATATTGCCATTTAAGATTTTAAAATTGAGAGTGGTGGGGTGAGATAAGTGATTTAAAAAAAAGTAAAATATTAGTAAAATATATCCCCCTACATAGATATTAAAACATATAGCGCAAACTGGGTTACTGCACTACCAAAATTTATCGGTGCGGGTCGCTTATTATCAAAAGCGTCAATTTCTTAGAATTTTAATAAGTGTACCCAATACGACTCTACTTTGGAGGTGGAACTAAATTGAAATTTGAATATTTATTCGAATATTTACACTGCCTGACCATATTTTTGTGTCAAAAAGGGGTTTAGTTTTCACCGTAAAATTTAGTCTAAATATTAAAAAAATTTAACAATTTTTTTTAATTTGTAGAAGAAAGTTGATTCTGTGACATTTCTGTATTGAAATTTTAAAATTCAAAACATAATACACTTTAAAATGAATTACAAAATTGCCAATGTTTATAACGCCTATAATAACAAATCAAGCAAAAATTTAAAATTGTAATACACAAATGTCATACAAACAACCTTCCTCTACAAATTAAAAAAATAAATATTTTAAAATGTTAATATTTAGATTAGATATGATGGTGAAAACGAAACCTTGTTTTCACTTGTAAATTGCACCAGTATCCGTTCCTCTTAAGCGCGCCGTCCTGTATATTACCATGTGTGCAGTTACCAGCAGTTAACGCATGGACATTCATGGTTGTCAGAAGAGGATACAGCAGAAGGGTAGATTTTTGTGCAATTAAATTGAAATGTGTACCAACCAAACTGGATTCGAACATAAGATGTCAGAATTACAGTCGGTCACATAACGCACTCGGCTATCTGCCTGTTACAGTAATTATTGTTTTGTTTTGAAAATGATATAAATTGAAATATATTCTAAAAACAAAATTACAAAAATATGGGATAACTGTAAACTGTGACATCCTATTCAATAATATTTTATAAAATAAGTAAATTTTCTTATAGCGTTCAAAAAATTGCAGTAAAAACGATCTAAGTCACGATTTTCAGGCATTGAATAGTTATTTGTCCAACTAGAGAGGAAAGCGTTTCTTTTTCCCACTCGAGCTCGAAGTTTGTGTCACGAGCGAAGCGAGTGAGGCAATCGAGCAAGAGTGGAAATAGAGCTTTCCTCTCGTGTTAGACACAACATTTTTTTCACGACATATTTAAAAACATTGTAAATGTAGAAGAAACACATACCAGGTAACTAGAAGTTAGGTTATAACAGCCATCTGTCAGAATGACGTTTGAAAACAACGAAATGCAGCCAATATGCCAAATTAAATTTATGTTGTAAAATCGTGAAATAGTAGAAAAATAAAGTATAAAACATAATAATTGTAAAATAATAGTTTACAGTACCTACCTATATCACTATAAAATAAGAATTTTCAATAAAATAATAAATTTACTTACAATTTCTTAAATATTTCATCGTAAAATAACACTGGTGGTAACACTGCTTACTTTCCTCTCTAGAGAGGGAAAACCTACTTTCCTCACTATTTCGCGAGAAGAAAATTGTGTTTTCTCCGCAAGTCGTGAAAATAGTATATTGTGTATCTAGTGCGCAAAGTAAGCAATTGCGCAAGGCGAGTTGCAGCCCAAGCAGTAGCGGCTCGAGGCCTACCGAGGCGAGCCGAGGAGGCCGAGGGTCGCTACGGCGAGGGCTGCAACGAAGCCAAGCGCAATTGCGCCTTTGCTCACGAGATGCACACGATATTTTTTGTCATTACTGCACAAAAAGTAACCTTTTGAGTGACCTTACTTATCAAAAGATAAAATGAATACTTTTAAAATTAATATGTAAAAATAAAAAAGTAACTAATATTTACCTACATGTAAAAGAATAAGAAACTAATTATTAACAGTAAAGAAAAGAACATTAAAATATAAGAATAAAATATTATTATCCATTAGATCCAATATCCAATGCACAATCTGTACAATAGTCGACAGTAGAAACTATGCATAGAGAAGTAGGTACTACAGCTGTTCACGTGCTTGTAGTATTAGATTATCACGTGTGTGGCGCTAGTGCTACGCGCACATTTCGTGTCGGTAACTACAGAAAACTGTGTGAGTGTTAAATTTGCGTGCGCAAAGTGAAATTTTGCGCACGCTATTCCCGCACGCTTGTACTTTGCGCACGCATTTTTAACTAGTTAAAAAATAAGCCACTTTGCGCACGTAAAACAGGCACGAAAAAGGTTACTTTTTGTGCAGGTATGACAAAAAATAATATTATCCACTGGAAGAACGATCCAAGTCCACTTTGTTCAACGGAGAACCGATCTAACTTAATTGTTTAAAACAAATTAGTTTATTATACAAGAACATTAATGTTTATTATCAATTCCTATAACTTAAGTTGGAATAAAATAAAACGTTATTTTTAATAAATCATATTACCAATATACGAGTCTTCAAAACTTAAAATTCAATTATCTCGAAACTATCAAAATGTGACTTTGATCGTTCTTTCATGTGGTCTTCATATTTTAAAGTAAGTTCCCTAAAGTATTATTCAGAAACACGCTCAAGTTTCAATTTATTTATCTATTTTATTCCATTTTAAAAACAGCTCCTTTCAATTCAAATATTTCCTATTTATTCAACTGGTGGCGTACTGCTCGAACGTACTCGTTCAAGTTATGCAACGACAATGCTAGTGAACAAAATGACGATTTATACTGTATATCGCGTGTAATTTCTCTATGATTTTGTGCTAAAATCCGTTTTACTTGATACTAAAATATGACAATATTGTGTTACAGTGTGCGTGGAGAAGATTTGAACCCAGTACTTGGAGGTAGCAGTCGAGATAACCATCTGAAACCAGCAAGAAGTAAGTTACAAATTATACAAAATTAACAAAATGAAAGGGTTATGTGTAAAATATTACACGACACTATTTTGTTTTCTGTAATTCTTCAAATATTAGATGTTGAAAATGTCCTTTACGAGCTGATAATAGTGTTCATACAACATGGATACGTTGAGAATTCTTTCAGCAAGAAGTAGGTTACACATTATACAAAGTTAACAAAAGAAAGGGTTATGTGTCAGACAGAATACGTCTTATAATGTTATTATTGTCAAATGAAACACGACACTATTTAAGATCGATTTTCTGTACTCTTCAAATGTAGATGTAAGATAGTCAAACAAAAATTAAGGATTATTCTGGTTGAAAGTGTCCTTCACGAGCTGATAATAGTGCATGAAAAGTGTTTAATTTTAAGCTTAAAGATGAGTGTGTGATAGGGTCCAATATTCTAGTCACAGAATGGAAAGTAATCCTAGTGTATCTATAAATACAGTACAGTGGTAAAAGGAGTATTTTAGTGGTCCCTATAAGGGTGAAACACAGCGAGTTAATCCGTTTCTTTGTCTGGTTTTTCGTTTATCGGTGCCATATCTGTTCGGTTAGAAAAAACCCACGCGATGCCCAGAGGATTTTACCACAGATCTCTCACAAATGGATCCACAAAATCATTGTAAACATAATTTGTTTACTTTGACGCATTTTTAAATTTGATTCTTTTAAAGTTGCAACTCGAAAGCAAATTAGTGAGTCTCCGTGAGTTTACTATTAATTTGTAAACATACACAGTAAAATATACAGGGTGTTTCATAACTTCAGGATAAAAATGAATAATCATGAATCAAAATATTATATATTAAAGGACTAAAGTGCATGATTTAATCCAGAGGGTAAAGTTTATTCCACGAGCTGAAAGTTAGGGAAATAATCACCTGAGGGATTAAAGGTACTTTCGTCCTGCGGTATATACGCTATTTTCTGCACTTCGTCCTCAATCGAATACAAAATAGATTAAAAGTATACACATTTTGCAATTTTGACAGTAAAATGGCAAATATTTATATTGTTACCATAGATACTCTTTAACAAATAGCACGTATTTACTTGACAACGGGATTATTTAATTCAATTTCTTGACAACGGGATTAAATATGAAAAATAATCCCTTGGGATCAATTTAAGAACTTTAGTCTCTAAAAATAAAGACTTAAAGGAGACTTTTAGTCCCGGAAGTGCAAAAATAATTTTTAAAAACTCGCAAAATAAATTGCATGTTAAATGAAAATGTTTTGTATAATAACAAATACAAAATTTGCTTGCTGCATTTCAGTTATTTGCAATTAAGAAAAAGCGCCGCGGGCGAAAGATTTTTTTGTTCAAGGTCAAATACCTTAAAAATGAATTTTTGGAAATAAATAACCGCACGGTTTTCTCTCGTTTATAGTGCGAAATATATGAAAATTATGCGAAATTACGTATTTTATATTCACTATTTACAATTTGTTGTAGCAAAATGACTTGCATATGCTACGCTTTGTATTTTTGTTATCTTTAGTTATTTTTAGATACAAAAGTTCAGAGGTCATCTGCATCCCCCTGTACCCTGTAGGCGAGACGTTCCCATGATTTTGGGCGTCTGCGGATAGTTCTTCGTCAGCCGAGCTCGAGATAAGTCCAAGATGTAGCCCGTTGCTACGGACATTACGCTTTTGAGCGTAATTTATGCGTAAATTATATGTTTTTAATGTAAATTCGTATTTATAAGTTTAGTGGAAACGTATAAGTATCAGTTTAAGAAGTTCTTTACTTTTAGCCATTTAATCATTTATCGTTTGTATTCGTGTTTTATCGGAGTTTTTGTGTTTAATTAAATATATTTTTAAGCAAAGTCTTCTTTCAGTTCGTTATGTCATGATTATAGTGCGCTCCCTAATTCATCCCTTCCTAATTCGAGCCACGACTGGTTATCCCTATCCTTTCCTTCCTTTTTCATCCTACCCCCTATTTCAAGCCTGTTTTGCTACATTGTCCATTTTTATGATTAATATGAATTATAATTACTGCAATAATGCAAGAGGAATAAATGCACTTTACGCTCATAATACACATAATTTTATCTGAAGTTATTTGTTATTAAAAATAATGGCATTCGGTTAGTTCAATCTACGTTAATTCAATTTATGTATTATTTGAAACCATGACAATACCAATAATATCGAAATAAATAAAATAAATTTGTTTGAACTATAAAGATGATTGTATCCAAAAGTAAAATATTGAAGGATTGATAGTCGGATGTTGGATAATTTGAAATAAGTATAACAACCAATATCATATAACAAACGTTTCGATGTTTATTACATCTTCTTCAGTGCCTACAAGAACATCATTTTATTACAACACAGAATATAAACATTGCACAAAAGTAAAATTTGTTTGATTTTGTCATTTTCTTTTATTTTATGCAAGCAATAAAACATTTTCGTGCGCGTTGCCATAGTAGACACGTAATAAAGTATTTTTTTGCTTGGTCCTCAGTAACAATCAAATTTACGATGACAATTGAAAGCATAAATATAAACATTTCACAGTAGTTGTAGGTACAACTATGTATGTTATTAAAAAGATTACCATGTTCAAAATCCATCAAAAATTCCCATACATTTATAGGGATACAATTTAAACCGGAGTATACGAGATCCAGGACAACAAGCTCACTGGTCGTGCGTTAAGCGTGCGTCACTCACGCGCCGTCGCCCCGCCCCGTTTCTTTAAGAATTTCCGAATTCCTGGTTGTTTGTTGTTTTGTTGGGCTCGGCACTGCACCGGGTCCATTGAAGCAGCTCGGGGCTGAGCTGAGGCTTGTTGTCTCAGCTGCTCGAGACAAGCACACACTGACGGACAGGACACCTTTTCTGACTCACGTCAATGTGGACCACTTATTGTCCAAACGCCCCAATGTCCGACGCATCCTGTATTATGTCTATGTAACATTCATAGGGAAACGATGGAGCTTTGAGTTTGAATTTACCGCATGAGAGGAATTAAAACTCTTTGGGGTAAACAGGTTCAAAATTTGAACCACTAATTTTTCGAATTGCTCGGTACATTGGTGTGTAAAATGTACCATCAATTTATAGAATTTTTACCGGATAAGTCCGTAGGTTTAAGTCGTATACCACCAGCGCACGCATAAATTTGTAGTATATTCTATGAAACATAGGGGTTAATTTCAGTTATATTATATTGCTTTTGACTATGTAATAGCGTTTATTTTCCGCTGTGCAACAGAAAATACTTCTGTACCTCTAAAAGGGTGTAATTTTATTCATTTTACCGTACCTCAAAGAGTTAATTTATGGTGGATGTATACCTACCGTTCTTTTTCAAATTTCTGAAATTTTTTTAAAATTCGTAGTATAAAATCAAAGTTTAATACCCTTAACGCGACCATACGAAACTAACAGATTCCATACAGTTACCTAGCTACGAAAATATACAATATCCCACATCCGTTCGATATGTCGAACAGGTCTTGGTCTTATCGTCTTTAGTGTTTTAGTAGGCGTGTGTTGTCTTTCAGTCATTTGGTAATTTTTTCCTGTCATTAAGTAAGTATTTCGTGATAAATTGCATTATTCCATTAAAATGGACAAACATGACATTAAAAGTGATTTATTCACTTAAATTAAAGTAGTACTTTGGTTATGATAAACATAACAATATTATATAAAAACAACAATTCCCGAATTCCCTTCTACAGTGGTATTTGTATAATATCGAGAAAAATATAATACTTAAGTAGGTATATTAGAAAAATAAAAATAGTAGAGTATGGCGAGAGGTCATGTGTTGGCCACATCAGATTTTTTTACGATGTATTATCGAAACAGTAGAGTCGAAATATACGAAAAGACATGAAAACAAACGAATTGCATTAGTGATATATAGCTTGTCCACAGTTGTAGTGATCTGCTTTCTGTTTCTGAGATGCCCGTTCGTTGGTGTGTGACGCTTACATTTTGACAGTCGCGTTTTTTGCAAAGCGCGGTTCTTCTTTTCAAGCATGCAGAACCCGCTTCGATTCCAAAAAAACAAAGTGATCACAGACGCGCACCTGTCAAACAAATCGTTTTTTTATTAATTGCCTGTCATGGCCAACTCTGTTAAAGTTTTTTCGCGATTTCGGGAAAATTATAACCGCCGCAATTTTGTCAGAATTCATTAAAAACGTAATCGAATTTATTGTTTATACTCAACCTAATTTAGATTTTGGATGTATTGCTTGACAGGCATTGACGAAAGAATTTCTCTTTTAATTGACTGTTCATTTGTTGTTCCAAAAGTCATTTAGGTGTGAAAATGGTTAGAGAAATATTTTAATGTGTAGTTTAAAATGTAATTAAAAATCTCAGCAGGACAACCATTACAGATAATAAATGTTTCTTGTTAAGTATTTAGAGGTTTAACAATGCTTATGGAACCCACGTTTTTGTATGCATTGTGCAACTATTTAGAAGGGTCATCGGTAAATTTATTAAAATTGTGTTTGTGTGGTAGAAATTTTTTACTTTTGTTATAGTGTAGTTAGTTACTACTTTATTAATTTTTACTCGTCTATTTTTGTTACTTTTGATATCTCATTAGAAAAATTTCTTGCTGGCCGTATCACTTATTCCAACTTTGCAAACTTTTTTGAGTCCGTAAAATAATAGTTTAGGGGATCCAGTCCTTTTAAAATATTGTAACCCAGGCAATGAACTGCTATTTACATTTTATTTCCAGCTTCTGTGTAAATGACACTTTACAGGCATTAGACCTGTAATATATTACAAGGCTTATAGAAGTGACATTACATGTCCTACCGCCAACAACATTTGATGAGAAACTCGCCTCGTAAATAATTAGAATAAGTTTCACTGATTTTCATTGTTTCGTCGCCTGTTTTTCAAAATTTTATTTTAAAGTTATATTTTAGAATAATTTTAAATTTTAAGAGTATATACTGCTAAATATTGTATGTAACACGTACACAAACTGGGTTTTATAGGGCTCACCTAATTTAAAGACTCGGCTTACGCCTCGTCCATAAATAATTTCGTCCTTTTATGCTCTATTTTGCGCACTTGTTACATAAATAACTTTCAATATCAAGTTGTGTTTCTTTATAAAAATATATTAGATTTATCGAAATTTATTTATTTTTAAAGTTAAATTTTAATAAAGTGAACCAATATTAAGAACCAAGACGAATCGGTCGAAATGGTTGGATTACACTTTATAACATCTACTATTTTATAGTTGTGAGTAAATCCTTTTGAATATAGTAACCAGTAAAATAAATAATTTATATTTATATTAATAAAGTATTAATGTAGGAGTTGTTCCTCCATTTAATATAAATATGAAGACGTATAAAATAAAATTGAACAATACGCTTTGAGTTTTTTAAACGCATATTGTGCTTTGGAACAAAATGTATCTTTGTATTTTTCGTTCTCATACATTTGAACTAGAGGTACCTATAGAAAATATAGCAATGTCATCATTAAGTTTTAGTTATAAATGTCTTTTATGTCTTCAATAAGAAGTGTTGATGTTTTTCAAGAGACGTATAACTATTGTAAAAATATAAATCATAATTGATATTTTGACAGTTAAGATTATAATATCAAAAATAATTTTTTATGTAGATATATTGGTGTTGAAAAGGAACACTATCATTTAGACATTGATAGTAATTAGCAAAATTATTATATGAATAACATCGTTCATCCGTTTATGGGCCATAATTGAAAGAACTAAGAATATCCATCATAAAAAACAGTGAGTGTGAGGATAGCTAGAGACATAAAGGGTTATTTTTACGTCGGAACAATGCTTGTCTATTGTGTATAAGATTACATGACGTGGTACTAAGACAAAACCCTGCTCATCATAGCTGATTCTTCAACTTCTCCTGTTTCACAAGCTTCGCAGTCAATTAGTTGCGCTTCGTCATGCATGCGCAGTTGGCATTCATTCAATATCGTACGCGTGTTCTCGGATTTCGCGATAGATGGCACGATAAGCCGACGCTGTAACCGCCGGTGCGAGCACAGCTTTCAGTTTCAGTAACTCTTCAGAGAAAAAACTTTGAGTCGAACGCCAACACTTAATAATAACAAAATTGTATTTTTTAATGGGGCTGTTTTGCTTTTACAATGATTTTAAGCGGCTAGTCTATACCTTTTTTCCCGAATTCCTAGAATACTCTAGACTTCAATTTATTAGTGCTGCCCGAAACTCGTACTTTAACGCATTCTATTTATGCAATGTCATTTTGAAATTGCCAATACTGTAAAAGTATTTTCATTCTGAGTAAATTGTCAGTTTATTATTGTTTTCATAAACATGTACCTGATAAAGAATGGACCTACATATGTGCCTTTTTAATATTTGCAAATCAACTTGGTAACAAAAATAAGGGAACACTTGAAATAAGGTGAAATTTCACCCATTTTCAAATCGTCATAACTCGGCTTATTTTTAAATCCTTTATATTAACTTCACCGTCTTGTCCTCTTGTCTACGTCAAAAAAACACCTAACAGTGCACTTCGGCAAAATTTCAAATTCTCCGCCATCTTGAAACGAAATGGCGGCTAGCTATCTCAAAATGTACTGAACCGATTGCGGTCAAATTTGGTACAGTAATAACCAAAGATCTAACTTATGATATAGATATATTAAAATGTCAGTCCGCCATCTTGAAACAAAATGGCGGACAGATATCTCAAAATGTACTGTAACTATTGCGTTTAAATTTGGTACAATAATAGCTAAGAATCTGTCTTGAAACATAGGTATATTAAAATGTTAGTCTGCCATCTTGAAACAAAATGGCAGCTAGCTATCTCAAAATGTACTGCACCGATCTGGTTCAAAAACAAAAATTTAAGTAAATATCGATCGAGTCTCATATAATAAAGGATTTATAGTGAAAAACTTTTTTACGGGTTCGTTTTTAGTCGATTTCGATGAAACTTCGAGGACGAAAAACTTTGAAGTGTCGACTTTAAAGTCATTTATGCGAACTTTAGAGTCACCCCTTCCGCCCCCCTCCAGCAAATCTGTGAAAAAAATGCTTTTAAATCGAAAAAATTACGAGTATACAACTCGTATACACATGTTACATTCCTTCAACCCAATCTCACTATTTTAGTTATTATTCATCTCGCGTTCCTTTGTCTTGATCCACGTAACTCCAGCTCAATCTTGTCTGTCGGCTCTTGTGTGTCCACGCTCATGTGTATGTACGTGCGTGCGTGCGTGTGTGCGACGGCACGCTCACGCTGATCGTGTTCAGTGGAGCGTGGCTTCTTGCACCGTGTGCGCTCAGGCGTACTCCACTTGCCGTGGTGTGTGCGGTTGTGTTAACCAGTTTGTAGACGGTGCACCCGCACACACAACGGTGAGAGGGTGGAGGAGGTATGATAGATGAGATGGGGTGCTTTGATTTTGTTTTAGTTGCCAGGAATGGTGTATAAGATTTTATGTAAGAAACTTTAAGAGGTTGCAGTTTGTAGAAGGATTCGAGAAAGGGTTCTACCAAATTTTGTGCGTATCTATTAAATTGTACAATCATATCAGTTCCAGTCTTATTAAATCAACACAATCACAATATTTTGTAAAATCAGGCTAATTTTTACCTCTCGCCTCATATTCTATAAGAGAGGTATCGTGACGAGGCAGTTTTTGATGGATAAGCACGTTTTAGGGTCTCTACAATACGAATTACACATTTATGAGATGATTTTTGTGTGTGTGCGTGCGTGCGTATGCATTACAATTTTTTCGGAAACGATAACTTCAGAAATATCAAACATATTTATATACCAGATTCTTAATAACCCAATATAATTTTGGTTTCAATCTACAATCCGGAAGTGGTCCTTTTTTAAAATACCTTAAATGGTATGTACATCAGTAAGTACATTTTACTGCATGAGGATAATGCGTTTCATAAAAGACAAACTAAACTGCAAAAGATAAACAAAATGAGCGCAGGCGAAATTTTTTCATTCAAGGTAAAATGCCTTATAATTTACGTTACATTTTTTCAAGGAAAGTGAAACTGCTCATGTTTTTCACCCATTTCAAGCGTAAAATAAATTGTTAGTTCACAGAAGCACACACAATTTTAGAAAAAGAAATAGGTTAGGTTAGGTTAGGTAGGTAAATAAATTGTCTTCTTGTCAAATTTATATTGATACTTTTCAATTTTATTTTTAATAAAATACACCTTTAAATTTTTTTACTGACTTACTAATTGAACTAATTTATTTAAGTCTTGCTAAGTTAATATAAAAACTAACGATATATTTATTGTTTTAGGTAATTCATGTAGAAGAGTGCATAAAAGAAGATAAAGCCAGCACTTAGAGGAAACAGTAGCGGCCCAAGTTATCCAGAAATCATAAAAAAAATTGTAAGTTTTTTATTTATTGAAATTAAACCATGTCAATATGAATTTATGAATGTTGTTCTTATTAGCTCGGATAGTTTAAATTTCTCGGTGGACTTTTTCAACACAAAATACTTAAAGTTCACATTCGACATTCGTCAGCAAATGCATAAAGTTTTACGAGACGATATAAACTTTATAGCTAAAGAAGCTTTCATAAAACTTAAATAGTAGTGATATTAAATTTAAACGAAAGAGTAGGATCAAATAATCAGCTCGTCATTTAACTAATCTTGAAGCTAAGTACATTTGTCGTAAGAGATAAAATTTTACAGCTTCTATATTATACTGCTATTAGTAAATAATAATACATAATTAGTATTATAAATCATTCAAATATAATGACAGCACATACGTTTTACACTTGTCCACATGTATTTAATATTTTAGAATAGTGACATTAAAATATTATTTTTGTACTCATCTCCTAGGAAATGACATATTAAACACGCAATTGACAATCGGTAATGTCAATTTCCCAGTGTAGTCAATCAGGAAAAATGCAAAGAACCTCTTTGCATTTTTTCTGACTTTCTTGAGCATTCTACAATAAAATCATCTTCAAAATAACAATATTTATTACTTTCCACGATTTTCATGTATTAAAACCTACAAACACCATTGATGTATAATAATTTTGAAATAAATATGAGCGCGTTGCGCGCCATCTATCGGTAGTAGTGAGTCGATTACACTACAATGAAAACGAAAATTATTATTTCGTACTAAACAATTGTACAAATCAACAAATTGCTTAGCAACTGGTGACTGTTGTGACACGTGTACCACTTTTTATAAAATTTATTGTATATTCGTAACTGGAATGAATTTGATTATAATTTTATTCGTTACAAAAAACACTGTACAAACCTCTTGCGGGAAGACACCATCCCAGCATTCGCGTAAATGAAACCCTCGCTTCGCTCGTGTTTCAAGAAACCGCTCATGTGGGATAAAAATCTTCCCGCATTTGGTTCGTAAATAACTATTTACACATTATAACCACCATTTTGTTATTCCATCCATATTAATTAAAATGATATCGTAATGAAGAATAATTAATCCACATTCGATTTTAATTTTTTTACTAATGATCCAGTTTAGCCGTTGCATATTAAGTGTCAATAATTAATTATGCATTCACTATGTCCTAATTAACTTTATTAAATGGCCCACTACATTTATATTCAATTAAATTTTATAGCAGTACAAGTTTACACGTCATTTACAATTTATTTTGACCAGAACTTTCTTGTACTAATAAAGTATTCGTTTACCGAGACCCAGAACATCTGGTGCATGTAATATTTCAGAAAGATATTTAGATATAAACGGATATGTTTATCTGGGCTTTACTAATGTTTCGTCCCGTAAAATGAAAGTAAAAAGACCTGTTTTACTGGTCGCAGTCACGAGAGACGATCACGATCACGTGCTGTTAGATAATACTTACTTTTTACTTACAGTTTCAAAGAAGATTTACTTCGAAACATTTGCTAACACAGATTAGATTTTAGTTAATATTCCTTTTAATAAAAAAGGTATAAACCACTTATCTGTAATTGATTTAAAGATGTGAACATATGGGAAGTTGGGTACCACGGGCGTAACTTGCTTTTATGGCTCTTGACGTGTTTTTATCCCTCTATCGGCTGACTACTCTCGGGCTCAAAAGCTTCTTTACACCCGCCTTAATACATAAACAACTATTATATTAGTTATTTATGTATCAAGAGCATTATGATGATGTTTATGCTCATGCGAGGGCGACATGTTTACAAGCCCAAGGGCCTCTGGCCCGAGGGTCTGTAAATTGCCCGAGGGCTATAAACATCAATGATGCCCGTGGTGCATACACTATTTTTTATGTCTTACAATTTTATTTAAAATATTGCGCGCGTGACATTTCGCTTTGACGTTTCGAATTTTGTTAATATTTTTGGTATCCTAGTATCAGATAGAAAATATATTAATTTCAGAAGAAAAACATTAGTGATGTCTCAATATTACCATGGCAATTTCTTAAAGCCTTAGGGTATAATGTAGTATATAACATACCTCGTATCCATGACATAATTAAACAATTACATATTAGGAAGACATAAAAATAATTAGTCTATCCGTATAAGAACGCCATTTAAAATTTTTGATGACAGTTTATGGCATAAATCAGTCAAAAACATTGATTCCGCACGCAATTCTATAGCGTTCATTGTTTTGTTAAACATAAAAATAATTTATATTTGAGGGGAAAAAATAATTTTGACATCCATATTTGTAAATAACTGCAATCGTTGTAAAGAAGAGGGTTTTCACGCGCCACTGTACAGCTTTTATTTATAAGTGAATTAACTTCAAATTTTAATATGTTGTCAACAAAGCTTGGATCTGCGAAATAACCGATCGAATTTTTTTAATTCATTTTAAAATAGAAGATATTTGTGTTAAAATAACAAAAATTGGCAAAATTCTGCATCGACCATTTTGAAGATTGCACTTTCACCTTCAACAGTATTTTTAGATTATTATGTTTTTGGCTTTTTTCTGGCGCGGTAGAGCACTTTCTTGCTTATTTTTGGAGAAAACTTTCAAGGAAATACTTTCCTCGTGTGAACTGACCATTATGTTTCGTTAATGGTAGCCGTCAATTCACGAATACCCATGGTTGTTAGTGAAGAGTCTACTTACAATCAGTATTTTTAAATATTTAAAATAAAACATATCAGTTTAAAATTGAAACTGTATTGCTACAAACGACAACAGGCAATCTTTTTTTTCTTGCTGCAAGTATTGAAAATCAAGATCAATTTGAAGATCATCTCTCCGTACAAATCGATGCGTACAGTTGCGGTAAACGCGAACGCAAACCAATTTAACGTTTTTCCAAAGTCGCGTACGTGTTGATATCTCCAGTAACGCAGTAACTCGGTTCGCAGATGGACCGTAGGGCCGTTTACAAGTAAAATATGATTCAATTTTGATAATAACAGTACGAGTGTTTGTCAATCACAGTTATTTCAATAATTGGCTGCATCGTTTTTAAAAATGATATCTACGCCTCGCGGAATTTGCGTTTTTAACGACGAAATGCGTTGTGTTTCTGATAACTGTAATCAACTCAGAGAAATCTCGACTTTGTGATATAAATTGTGTAGCAAGTAATCCGGTAGGTTATTTTAATGCGGGTATGGTTTAAAATAGGCTCTAAATATTAATAGTAAACGTGAGACCTGTATTTCACTTGTCTTACGATCTATGAAAGGAAAAATAGAGCTTCTTATAAAGAGGCTTAATGTTGAGAAAAGTTCAACGAAGCATATAACTTTAATTACATATATTTATTGCTGATTAAGATTTTATCTGCTAAACTGGGAGTTCTTTATAACCCGCAGTCAGAATGTTATTAGTAGTTACTGGTCTTGATCTAGCACGTGATTTCGGATTTGCTATGCTCGCAGCTAATACTGAAAACATACATGAGGATAGCTGCAAATTACCACGTATCCTTGCCGAGAAAAATAATTTTCTCGATTCTGTACGGTGTTTTTCTATCGTTATTCCCTTGTTAACTAGCGATTATCGAACGAAAAGATATTTATTTTTAATAACAATATTTTGTACCTAGTTTGTAATTTTTCTTGTAGGTAGGTACGTACCTACACTTTGAATGTATCTTCTTTTTTATAAAGATCTATTATATAGGTAGGTACCTATTAGTGGTAGTGGCCAATCTATGAGAATGTTGACACACGAGGCTTACCGAGTTCGGCAATCTCACGAACATTCGATAGACACTTTCGGGCGAGTCATGGACACAACATTTGATTCATGAATATATTTGGATGTCAATTATCATTTTCATAATTTTTAAATTACGAAAAAACAAATACATAATGATCTTAGAATAACATGATGATTTTTATTTACGAATTATATCAGATACAAACTACTTTAAGCGGCTCGTCTACGTTTTTACCGAATTCCTAGAATACTCTCTATTTTACGTTTTTTTCATTCCACTTTTTCCCCACTACTAGAACTGCCTAAAACCAGCCCGAAATTCGTACTTTGCCGCATCCTAGTAATATACTTGTATACTGTAAAATTGTTTTGGTTGCGAGTAAACTGTCAGATTATTATTGAATTCAGGATAATGTTTTTATAAACATTTAATAGAGAAATAATGGATCTACAGATGTGCCTTTTTAAAATTTTAAAAATTAATTTGTATCATGAGATATAACCGTGTAAAATATGCATAAAGTAGGATTTTTTTTTGAATTTTTTGGAATTTTTATATTCAGGTACAATTTTTAAAAAGGCACATAATATAGAGCCATTACTTCTCTATTAAATCTTGGTTGAAATAAAATTTAAGCATTCTTGTACTGGCCACAAAACACTCGCTACGTTAGTACATTTTATGCTGGATTTTTGGTAGTAGACGGGCCTCTTAATTTATGTGGATTTTTATGTCATTTTTTGTCCATTTTAATGAAATAATGCATTTTATCACAAAATACTTCATGACAGGAAAATTTATCAAATGCCAGAAAGGCAACACACGCCTATTAAAAGGTGAAACGAACATTTAAACTGTGGCGATAAGACCTGTTCAATAACATATCGAACGTGTTGAATGCATGTGCGATATTGTTTATTTTCGTAGCTAGCTAACTGTATGGAAACTGTTAGTTTCGTAAATAGTTGTGGAAAAATTATATTAAAATTATTGTGCTGTTTCTGCAAAATTTCATATAAAGCAAAGTTTATAGTGTACACATATTCTTTGATTTTGAATCACAAAATTTTTAAGGTTTCACGTCTCATTTATCCCAAATTAAGCAATTTTACACTAAATTAACTGGATATTTTACAGATCAAATAATATAATAGATACCTATCATTTCATGTAATTTTAGACACGATTATAATGTCATAGAATATTAATTAACCAGTTTCATATTTCATGATAAAAAATATAGCACGTGTTAAATTTTTCTTTATTTTTAAACCAACATCTGGTTAGTTTTACAAGAAAATATTAATTTCTGTTTAATTGCAACACAGTAAAAAGTAAAGCCAACAATTTAATTTGCAATAAATCTCCTGTTTGTTGCGTGTTATTACTGAACATGTAAACCTTTTTCAATCCAACAAAAACTGACGATGTCGATAAACTTACATCGTGTGTAATCGGCTTAGGCTGCTTGGATACTTTGAACAATGTTTAGCTTATCGAAGCGTAGTCGAAACTAAAAGGATTATGAATAATAAATCATCGGGCAATTAAAGATCGCGTTCAATGCACAATTAATAACCTTCCTGATGGTTAGTCAGTATTCACGCCCATATTTACGTATAATACTCGCGGTAAAATTGTCTCATTCGTTGGTATCCTCCGATCAAAAACATAATTACGTTTTAATTAACTATTATATAAATTAACGCTTGTAGTAATTCAAATCTGATGTGCTGTGAGGTGGTAATGACGCTCGTCGTGGTTATTTTGCTCTGTGAGTAGCAGATATAATTAATTGAAAGCTGGAATCGATAGCGTCGTTAATTGCACTGGAAAGGACGGCGTAGGTTGGCTGATTGTGTCAAAGTTTATTTTGTGCAATTACTACTATCGGGAATTACAGTTATGAGACCAGACTTTACTTTTAACATTTTTTAAGGTCTGACGTATAGTGTTGTTCTAAAATTGGTTCAAGATAATTAAATACTCGTGAGATATTTAAAGAATTTTAATTATCGTTCGATTGAAAGAGTCCTTCCAATAAAATATTACGTGTACATGTGTACAAGTTGCTGCTTTAACTAGTTTAATTTTCAGGTAAAAGTTGGAGATTTATATTAATAAATAAAATATAATCAAGTAATAGGGTGATTCATCATAACTTGCTTTTTTAAAATGCGTGCCATTCAGGCTGTAGGGGTCGTAGTGATCTCATTCGACAGGTGCAGTTTTAAAGTTTTGTTTCCCACCTGGTCAGTCGCCATCATGCGTTGGAGCACGGAGCAGCGTGTGTTTTCAGTTGAGTCGTACTTTTCCAATGGATGTTCTGTGATCGCAACCCAGCGTTACTTTCGAAGCCCGCTCGTCCGATTTAGCTCCTTGTAATTTATTTGTGTTTTTTTTTTAAATCCCGCGTTTACGTCAACCGTCCAAGGACCCTAGAAGACCTGAAGGCCAACATCCGGGCCGCAATTGCCAACATACCCGCTGCCATGCTGGAAGGGGTTATGACAAACGCCAGAAATCGGCTTATTCAGTGTATAGACAATGGGGGGGGCGTCACCTACCTGATATGATTTTGAAAACTGGGTGAAACAAAACTTTAGATGAATATACATTATAAAATAAAAAGTTTCTGATTCATAAAATGGGCATTATTGCGTTTTGAAATAAGTAAGTTACGATGAATCACCCTGTATTGTTGGTTAAATTACGAATTGTTGTTGTGAGCGTCAAAATTGACATTATCAAAATAATATGAGTCAATTTTGACCCAAGTTGTCGTTTCTACCCAGGAATTATAAGTAATTTTACCAAATGAACTTATGACTTGAATTATTCAACAAATGCCAAAAAATACTGTTACAGTGTCCAAAATTTTCAATATCAACCAAGGGTAAACATAAATATATCTATTGTGGTCAGGAATAAAAAGTAATTTTTGGGATGCAGTCAACAAAATTATTTATTTCTCAGTCGAAACATTAGAAATTGTTGTCAAAATAGTATTCTATTTTTGAATTGCATAATATTTCAAAAAATTGTCACAAAAGTATAACTTAAAAGCGTTGTCACCTTTCAACGAAAACTACTAAGTAATGTTAAATCTTGTTGCAATTCCGACGGTCATCATCCAAACATCGCGCCAACAAAATGTAAATGCTATCTTTCACTAATACGTTCGAATTTGCAGTTGCGATGTTTGTAGATATCTTTTGGTCTGTCCTGTATAAGTTGCTAAACAATCCATGCACAGAATTTTGTAAATGACACCTGATCGTAGATTTTTATCAATTTTAGATTGTCAGCAATGCCATCTATGTAAAGTAAATGAATAGTATATTTTGATTTCAATGACATTGAGTTAGTTTTACCTCTCGCCACTCATATCTGTAAGAGAGGTATTGTAATCATGCTAAAATTTCGATAGTTAGTTTTCAATGGATAAGCACGTTTTGAGGTCCCTAGAACACGATTTTGATAATTTCGCGATGATGTCTGTGTGTGTGTCTGTGTGTGTGTCTGTGTGTGTGTGTGTGTGTGTGTGTGTGTGTGTCAGGATGGATGTTGAAGGTACGATTACTCAAATATCACTGAATAAAAAAAAATGAAATTTTGTATACAATATTCTGACACCCTAGATTAGATCTGATTAGATTTTGGTGTTGATCGTGCAACCGGAAGTGGTAGTTTCTTGAAGATCTGAAGAGTTTTTCTGGAATATTCTCAAAATTTATGAATTAATAGGAATTTTTAAAATAACATTGTATACTAAATGTTACTATCTACAATATGTATTCAAAACGTTGTTTCTATCTAGCACCTTTTTCCAATTACAAGAAGTTAAAAATTCTGCAAATTTGTTACAATTTTTATTTATCTGCCTACCTGTGGTATGGAAACAAAAAATAAAATATTTGAGTGTTAATGTCATATGAATTTTTGACTTTTTGGCAAATTGAAATGGAAAATATGAAATGTGATTTAGTATTTATAAGGTTATAATAAACTTTAATAATATTATAAAAACTACAATTCCCGAATTCCCTTCTATTACAATGGTATATTTGTGAGTAAGTACTTTCATACACACTTAGTAAAATAGTAGAGTATATGGCGAGAGGTCATGTGTTGGCCACATCGAATTTTTTCGAACTGTCAACTTGATTCTCACCTTCAATATTATATTTTAGCCTATTACGTTTTTTACAAAAATAAAATAAAATGTACAATTATACTCAACTTGGGTGTAGAAGCCTCACACACTGTGAGTTTAATAATAATTATTAGAATAACAAACTTTGAAGAAGCTCCCAAAAGCTTGTTTGAAATAATTTGTAATTAATTTCCATTTCGGTGACAAGTTGAATGAGATAAGAAAGTAATTAAATAAAAAAATAATAATTCTAGGAAGATTGAATGAGTAATTGTCCGCATCTAACTTGAATCTAGACAGTCAAGATTCCAGACGTAATTATTTCATTCCAACTTCAAGTGCGTCCAAATAACTCAGCAGTCATCGGTGATTATAAATGACCAGTTTTATTTTAGACCATTACATACGAGTACATAATTCGTTCAGAAAACCTGAACAGCATCTGATGAATATAGTAATTATTATTAATGCTTGTAAGAATACATTTCACAGTTCAATGATAAATTTGAATGTTGATGTTTTGCTCATCATAATTAGACAGCAGGCTGTAATCTTCGTTATTAAAAGAGTGTTAAGATTTTATTTTTACCGCAAAGAAATTGCGATAGATAAACTGAAGAAGCATTTATATTTTAAGGCATTGCATAGTCAAATTATGGGTGAACCGTCTGTATTACTTTAATAAACAAGAAATTATATTTTATGTCTGAATAAATAAACTCTTTTTATCTATGACTAATGTATAACATTTGCTTCATAATATTAATCCCGCAGGGAATAATAACCAGTATTTCCTCCTCTTCACCAATTAGAAAATTTCTCAAATGAATCAATTTCTCCGTTCACATTATTTTTATAAAACATTGCAATGTTTAATGATGTAACTATGGTGATAGAGAATTGACATTTGAAAATGTCAAAATTTTTGCTTATTGGTATTTATTTTATTGAAATCTTGTAAATAATAATTTAGTCGCTTTGCTTCAGTGATCTCTAATAATTATGGACGGGAAAGCCGTATACTTTCAACACATAAGGGGCTGGCTCCTGCGAACTGTCATGGGAGAGAGTTCTTCCTTGTCTTTTTTAACATGCCATCTCTTTCTAATGTATGCAACTGCGCATGCTCTGAAATTTGGCAATTGCAATACTTTCGTTGGTTAGAAAGAGACGATCTCTTGGCATTGTTGCGGGCTGCATACGATGTTTTTGGAGCCACGGGCAGATGTTTTCTTTCCGGTCCATAATTAATAGAGGTCACTGCTTTGCTCGCTCGTGTTGTAAACTTCATCTCCAGGAATAATACCATTATTATAGCGTCGTTGTATAATATACTATTGCCTTTTGTACTTGATTAAATTTAAAACGTATCAACACTGATCGTCAAAATGGTGAAAAACAATATGCACTTTTCCCCATTATACTGGTTTAAATAATTAGATATTTAAAAGAAATAACACGTTTTCGAATATCTTGAAGTCGCCGTCTTTCGTGTATCAGAATTAAAATGTTTGTCAGTTAAAATTTTAATCATTCAGTAAAAATTACAGAAACATTTGGCGCTTGTTGATAAGTATTACCCAAGTATATAATAAAGAGAAATTAGAAAAAAAGTATATATTAATGTTTAATATAGTCGAACAACATGTACCTAAATTAAAAATGTACTTGGATATAACGACAATACCCAGTGGGCAAATTTATTTATATAGGTTTTCCAAAAGTCACACGACGAAGTTATTAGTTTTGAACGATTGAAGAAAAAAATTGAAAATTAGTAAAGAGTGATAAAAACGACATTCTTAAATAGTTTGGACTTCCATGCAACGTGGAGTTTTATAAGGGGATGACCGCTGCAACATTTTTAAATAGCAACTCCTGTCGATTTTCATATTTTAAAGGTAACGAAAAGAAGAAACATATACCCATATTAAGCCAAAACCCAATATTTAAATTCTTTCAAGAATTTAATTTTAATACTTTTTGCACGTTTATGATTTTTATAACAAAAAATGTTCAAATTGTCGACCTTCTTCGGTCTCGCAATAACCCATATGCTTTATGGCTAGTTGCACCGCTTCCACTTAAATTTTAAGTTTTCCTTAAATGAACAATGTCGAATCAAAATCAAATTGTCAAACGTAGAAATAACATTGCTGTCATTAATTGGATCCGATATTTTTCATTTAAGTGGCACTTAAAATTAAAATAAAAGTCAAGACGGTGCAAATGGCCATTAGTGATACCCAAATTTTCATTTTTTTTCTTCACCCTTTCAAAACTTAGACCTTATAACTTTTGGGAAACCGTGTATATTGAATGGAATCATAGGATATTATTCAGGAGATACGAAAACATGTGGGTATTCAGTCAGTCAGTCCATTTCACCACAATAGTTAAACCCATCCGCATATTCGCTCCTCATTCATCGATTAGTAAATATTGATAATTGGTCGATTACACGCAGTGAATTCAAGGGGGAGGGAGGGTGTTACTCGTAACAAGCGGCTTACCGCAGCGCCGAGCGCTTCGCACGTCCGTCTCCACATAAATCATTTATAATCGTCGGTTATCAGATCTGTAATCAATAAATAACCGCTGGCCAAGTTTGCATATCCAACGGCGAGTGCGCGTGTGATTACCGACTAAATACACGAGCTGCGTACGTCGAACAAGGAACAAGACTCGCCGGGCGGTGTGAACAAGTAAGAGATGAAGATCAAGTGATTGGAGTATTTAAGTTGTGGTGGTTTGATGGCTGAAGCAGATGAAGGAATTTCGGTTTTCAGCTGGGAATTTTATGGTACATGGGATTTGCTAATTATTGTGGTCTTGATTCTTAAACATATTTATAGCTTTCTTGTGCTGGTTGTTATTAAAATATAGACATATAATAGGAGTAACATAAAGCTGAGGTAATTTTAATTCTAGTTGGAAGAACAGCCTTTTGCGTAAACTATGTAAGTATGTGAATAAGTCAATTGTCAGAAAATCTAACCTACAACCTGTTCGTGTTCGGTGTGATTTGTGCTTTGTCTGCATTGTGTACATCGGTTATATTGTTTACACAGATACTGCACGCGTAAAGTTGCACGCAATCTACGTCGCGTAGAAAAAATGCAAGTTTGGCTCCTATTTTTTCAATCAATCAGAGCGCTGCCTGTTTATTCGATTGCTGACGAGTATTGCCGAATTGTCCAGAATAACCATTTGTTTTTGTGTTGACATTTTGCAAATTATGTAATAAATATTGGCCGCAATTTCGCTTGTTACATGCACGTGCACATAGCACATACTTAGTAGTATTTCTGTTTTTACAATGTGCTTTTCACAAATTGTAAAACATTTCAAAATAGTATATTAAAGAACATGTTTTATAAGAAAATACCTGATTTGTTAGTAAAACGAGCCCTCGGGCGAGTTTACTAAATTCCAAGTGCGAACAATGTCTTATAAAATGAGTTCTTTATACTATTTTTTCTATTTGGTGTCTTTTTAATATTAAAATTTAAATTATACACAATATACACAAGTCAATTTAGGGAAATTTATGTGTGTACCGTTTTAGTTGCTGACATTTATTTAACTGTCACTGTCACTGTAAAAGTGTATAATTACTGAACTATTCTAGGTGATAATAAGTGCAGACAATAAACTTAAAAAATAAAAACTAATTAATTAAACACATCAGATTTAGAGGTTATACTGAAATTTGTCCGATCTGAGGTTTGACGTTTGACAATTGAAGTTTTCATTTGATACTACCAATACCTTTTAAAAAAATATGTTGCGTGTCACAAAGTAAACCCTGGCGACATTCAGTTGCGTTTCACAAAGTTAACTTTAAGAGAAAAATACATTTACATCGTCTTTGCAAGGTCGATTGTTTACAAAGTAATAGAAATATAAGTTATTGAAATATTTGCGAAAAGCACATCTCTGTGCCTGTAATCTTGGCAGTACACATACCCGTCGTAGAATTTCTGTTTTTACAATGTGCTTTTTACAAATAAAACATTTAAAAATCTATATTTCTATTACTATTGTTAACAATCGACCTTACAAAGACGACGCAAATCAGTGATAGCTTTGATTTCCGAAACCTCCATTAATTAAGTAATGAAAAGACCTGGTTGGCCTGGATAAATTCCCACTTTTTCATATTTTTCATTCATTTAGATACAAAAATTTGATAAATTTTTTATGGTCAATTGTGGTAGAACAGCTTCGAACCTTTGTAGTATTCTTCCGACTAAGATCATTATCGCCAATAATTTCATAAACCACATTACAGCAGCAAAAATAAACCACATATACCACACAACAAATTAAATTACGATCCAAGCCCGCGATAAAACATCAATCCACCCACCAACCCAAACCTAAAAAACACTCCCAGATGAAGCACGAACCATCTCCCTTCTCCAAACCAATCCCATTACTGACCGCTGGTCATCAGCGAGGCGAACATCGATTTCGCGATCCATTTCGGCGGTTCCCGCTGTGCAGGTCCAGACCCGTCATTAGCCTCCGTCCGCGCGGCCACCGACACTCGAGGTGGCGGAGAAACACCTGAACAGACACCGAGAGGCAGCCAGCGCAGTGCCTGTTGAACCGCGGCAGACTCGCAGAGTTGTTAAAGGGGCGGGGTTCGGAGGGGTAATTGCGGAGTGGGTTTGTTGGTTTTGAAATAGAAAGGATGTTGGGAATTAGGTGCGTTGTTTTTTATTGTTTTGGTTTTTGGTTTGGTGTCTAGCAGATAGAAAATGCAAATAGGGAGTAAAACTTATATTCTGAAATTGAAGGCATAAGAAAAGATGCAAAAAAAGATTTCTTGCGATATTTTAAAAATTACTAAAAATCATGGAATACTAGATGGTGACAAGTTTCGATTTGGCAACACTTCTGGCGTGCCGCATATATATCAAACTAAAACCATGACAATGTCACCCAGCGCCGAAGAATCGTGGAATACTGCACATTTAACGACAAGAGTCTTGAACACGGATACGTACGTCATCACTCATCACTAAAGACGGATACACATTACATGGCAAACTAGGCCAATGGCAAACGTTGGTGATTTGTACATTTTTTTCATGTCGAATGACATTTACCGAGTACTCCCTACACATGACATAAACTAAATGCTAGATCGCGTTTCGTATAGACAAGTGACCAACATTTCTTTGATTCGGGTCTCATTTACCGACTTCTATCCGAACGTAGACGAATGCAAACGTTGGAAGGAGTTTGTCATTTGTGGTACCGTACACACTATTCGGCAAACTTCATATATCACAAATGTTTGCCTAGTTTGCCATGTAATGTGTAGCCGCCATAAAGCCCGGATTTTTAGGCAATTACCTATTTCTTAACTTCAATATACTAATAAATTTTAGATTAAATTTAGATTTAGATTAGTTTTTCTATCACCTATTTATATTTAGGCTGCCTAAGATACTGCCTATTTAAAAAGAATTAACGACTTATATGCCTGCTTATTAAGGCATTTTTAAGTGCCTAAAATCCGGGCTTTACTCATCACATGCAGAAAGCTGAGTTCAAATCCGCGCAGCTACTGCCTCGATTTCACCCAACTTAGGTGTAGCAGCCTCACAGAACGTAATTCAAAACTACAAATACATTTCCACGTCCACTCCACCCATTTCTCACTTCACACCATACATCGCAGCTTGGAATGTTGATCTACCATGTTCTGCTGTGTATGATTCTGCCTGGACAATGGACCGTGAGACGTGATTAGTGCGCTTGGTAATGACGGTGCGGTACCGCGGCTGACGCGCGACGCGCACCAAGCAGATCAGCGGCTGATAATGAATTGATAGCCCGAGGCAAGAGTCGAGTCTTGTTCACGCGTCATCGGGAATGAAAGAGTGCAGGCGGTGGAGTGGAACGGAGAAGAATTAAAAGTGTTGAGGAATTGAGATAAAAGTACTTTAGCTCAGGTTTGGTGTTTGGAAAACGTTTTACTTCCAACGTTTGTTGTTTAATTTAGAGATTGACGGCGTTCATCGCCTTTATGTATTTACTAGAGATGCCAACGAAAAGTAAATGTGCCGAATACCGAATATTATGCAAGACTGTCTGTTGAATAACCGCATATTCGGCAAATATTCTGCACCCTTTTGGTGCCAAATGATAAACTTATACTTACAAGAATTAACAAGACAGCATTGAATGCAGAGAAACTGAGTTTTTGCTGCATAATTTTCCGCTTTTAAATTTTAGTAACGAACATTTTATCATTTCTATTTTTTATCAAAATTATAAAATACACTTTTTGACATTATTTTTCTTTTTTTAGTAATAATAATTAATAATAACTCAAGAATAAACATATATTTTTTATCTGGCAGTGAAATATCTAATTGAAACATTTGCAGGAGACAGTTAAAGGCAATCGCAGTTCAAGTTTTGTATATTAAATGTGACGTCAATCATCTGTATTCGGCCGGTACCAAATAGTTGCAAAAATACCAAAGATATAAATTCGTATATACATACATCACCTACGCGACATAAGAGATGGCCAGACTTAGGAATAGTAAAGTACTCAATATTTATCGAGCAGACATAGATTATTATCAATTTTTTTGGCAGAAACCGCTTCGCTAACTTGAAATAGTGTATAAAGAAGTCGTCCAGCTCGGTTTTTCTCTTGACTCAGTTGCGTTGAGTCAAGTAATAAATTGGCGAACTTTGATTCAGCTCTGTGTAGAACATAAGCATATTCTTTCTCTCCCTTACCGCGTTGACCAACTCTGGCTGCACGGACAGTACATAGATACATAAGGGCCCACAATCGAATGTGTAATATCTATGTCACACCGACATGGCAGGAAGCACGGTGCTCGATGGAACAAATGGAAAATGGATATCTTTTTATGACATGAAAATTGTAGCGCCGCTATTCCAACAAGCATTTTGCCATGATAATAAAGAATATAAAACTTTAACATTTTATCAAAATATGAATTAATTTTTCATTTATTTAACACATAGAATTGATGAATTTTAATTCGCAACTGTCATTATTGTCAGAAACCTTGAAAATAGGACGTGAACATAGTATTATACAAAATTTCGTATTGTTTTATGCTACCGGTGTGACACCCCTTTGACAGATTTGCACGTTGCAAAATGCCATACGCATGATGAACTTACTGCAGTTGTCAATCTAAAGGCGGGTTTACATTGGTCGTGTAAATGGGTTAGTTACTAGTACTATTAGCTCGCCAGACAGCTACTCATCCAATGTAGCCAACAGAAGCTAGTACCAGTAGTAGTACTAGTACAAGTAGTTGGGGTAGTGAAGTAACTAACCTCCCGGGTTAGCTACTCACCTACTAGCCTTCCTCTTCCACATACATTCTGCACTATCCACTACACTAATCTCTGCACTATACCAATGTAAACTGTCACTGGTGATTAGGGATGTACTAGTGTGTTTTGACGTCTCATTTTAAAGATAATTGTTTTATAGTTATATTCGGTATTTTTACTTTATTAAAATGAAAAAGTGGTCTTAAACAGAGACAAAAAGTTTGTAGAACTATATCGTGATCATGAGTGTTTGTGGGACGTCACTAAATTTTGTTATCTTTACTTTATTTCGTTTAATAATAGATTTTGTTCGAGATAATATACAACCACGAAAAGAATTCATTTTGTCACTTACAGAACAACTTGTACTGGTACTAAAACTATTATAGCTAGTCGTCTAAATTGTATTTCTGGTGTAAACACCTACTAGCCTAGCGCTTAGTTGAGTATACTAGTATAGCCCGCTAGTTGTACCAGTAACTGTCTCAGTTACTCTTCCAATGTAAACTCGCCTTAAGTTCTAGAGGATAGTAATAGGATGTTAAAAGCAAGTAACAAGCATAAAAATGTCATTTGAAATTTCATTCTACATTAATTCATTCGTACAAGGAAATTGTTATTAAAATTAATTTCATAGGAGATGCAAATATCTAATTAGAGAACTGGTATATTTCTAAAGGGCATGTGTTTTTTACCTTCCTAAATATTGGGTTTGAGTGATTCTCCCATTAATTACTCGAATGATTTGTGAGAATTTGTAGTAAACCCGATGAATAAATGTACCAATGTTTACTTATTTCACTAGTTATTAAAAATGATTTAATAGTTAAGAAGCAGAAATTACAAGATAAAAAATACCGCAATATATAAAATTTATAGCTCTTTAACAAAAATAATATAGTGTTGTAGAAAACACCAATTACAAAATTTATATCTCTGAGCACTGTTATTAAAAAAGCTTCTACAGCCTAAAAATTATGTTAATATTTGAACAGCACGTGTAAAACCAAGAACAAACATAGAATTCATAAGTAGGATTCTAGAAGACAAGAAAATAACATCTAATCCTATAATTATGTCATAAATAAAACATTGAAGTTAGTTTACGACGTTTAAAAAACTAAACACACAACGACTCGTATCAATGGAAGCCTCTTTCAGAACGTATATTTAGTTGGACGTTAAAGCAGCGCTATCTGCAACATCGGCCGCTAAAACAACTCCTAGGACTGTATTTTAGCCCCGCATTAGCAATGTAGATGGGCCAAGGGTTTGTAGTTTGTTGGTTTGATAAAGTTAGTGCAAGCTCTCAGCTGTAAATCTGCATCTGTAAAGCAAAGTTGAAATCCGGACTTGATTTTGTTTCTTAAAAGCGAAAGGAAGAAAGATAGAACGAGCTAGAATTTTACGATTTTTACGTAAGAGAGGATTGAAACAAAATTTGGAAGTTAGTTTTTCGACCAATCACTCGATCCCTGCCGAGAATAGGGATTTCCAAGCCTATGGATTTTAAAGAAATACTTATTGGATATCAATTTTCAGCATAATAAGTTATAGGAAAGTGATAATAAAAAAGATAATAAATGATAGATTTATTATATTTTTATCGAAATGAAAATATAACTCTTTTGAAACATGCATTAAAATGCTTGTTTCGTTCATAAAGTAGTCATATAAAATAGAAATTGTTTGCTAATTTAACCAAGTTCGTAGCTCTTATACTTCTCGAGTTAGCAATGGTGCGCCACTTAAAAAAACAACCTGTATATCAGCCTAGATTATAAATAACTATTTAGTCTGAATTCTATAACTGAAACTGGTATAGGTACGAGTAGTTAACTAAAGGGTCTAAATGGTCTTTCAGTTATATTTTAATAAAATATAAAATGAAAGACATGTTTTATTAGGGTACCTTTTAAAAAATATAAGTATTAGGCTTTGCCTAAGAGATTTTAAAATAATACATAGGTAGTAGTAAAACTATATATTATAACTTTACTATACAAGGAATGTTAAATAAGTACCTACCTATATTAAAAAGTTTGTAAAATAATATAGCTATAATATAATGCGAATATACCGGGTGTATATTGAAAAGTGAAACATAGGCGTTTAACATGGTAAATCAGTTTTTCCGTTCGCATTGCTTCCCTAATTATTTTAGACAAAAATGTTTCAAATAAATGTGGTTGAGCATAAAATTCTACATGCGGATCAGTAAACAAAATTTATTTTGGTTGCTTTATAACTGCAGAAATCAAATTTCAAAATACACGGAATAGCGAATTAATAGTAACAGCCATGGAATTTAAAACAGGAGATGAACAAATGCGTAACGTTTTAAACGTCAAATTATTAGTACTCGTATTTATTTTGACAAACTGTGATTTGTGATATTAAATCAATATTGAGGTTTATTATTGTTTATTATTATCAAAAATGAATAACTATTCAGATGAAAGAATTCGCTATTCCGTGTATTTTCAAATTTGATTTCTGCAGTTATAAAGCAACCAAAATAAATTTTGTTTACTGATCCGCATGTAGAATTTTATGCTCAACCACATTTATTTGAAACATTTTTGTCTAAAATAATTAGGGAAGCAATGCGAACGGAAAAACTGATTTGCCATGTTAAACGCCTATGTTTCACTTTTCAATATACACCCGGTATGTATAAAATATATAGAAACGTCAGCAGCTGAAATATGAAATTATTTTAAACCTGTCTAAATTCTAAACATTCAAGAACATACTTAAATCTATAAACGTGATTTTTACTATATGTGAAGAATGTAAAAACAACATAAAAATATGGATCATCTTAGCTATTTATAATATATAGTATGCATTCAGGTAGGTACTTGAACAAGCAATTAAAAATAAAAACGCCCAATTTAAGCACAGTTTAGTAACGCGGCTGAAAAGAGTAGCAGATAATGCGTCAGTCAAATGTCACCAGAATTCCCAGATAACATGAGTGTGCATATCACGTTATTACCATAAAAGAAGCGTTGCGCTTGCACCTCGCTGTAAACTGCGAATTTTAATAACCCACCCGGTCCAGATTTAAATACAGGTGCCACGAAACGCCCGAAAACACAGAAACACCTATGGCGTGCTAACCACCACTGTATTTTGATCACGATAACCAAACAAAAGGAGCTTAATTATAGAGAAAAACTAACACCATAATTGCGTATTATAACAACAAACACGAGAGGAAAAAATGTTTACTTTATTACAAGTCCGGCGTTCGCCGCACCGGACATAACCTGATATTTTTGGCACGACAGGTATAAGAATCAACGCGGCTACATAGTAATTTTCTAGCCATTTGGAGTGTAAAGGGCGTGCGGTGATTGGAATCTGGCGTCTAGGCACTCTGGATCAGGACCCGTCATATCGTCCCACCTTAGCTGAACTAGTGCAGCCGCTCGGATAATACAGAGCAGAAATTCCCAAAGATTTGTTCAGAAGAACCTACTTTCAAATATATCATTTTTCGGTGATTAAGTGCTGTTTTTTGACAGCTGACAGTCAGCAAAGTGTCACTTTTGCTGCCTAGGCAGCAAAAATAGTAAAAAAATCCTAGGCAACAAAAGTAATTATTACTATGGTGAATCAACAAATTTGACATTTATAAAATTCATCAACATACCTAACCTATTTTGTTTTTTCATAGCAACTGTCAACATACGCATAGCAACATAATTTGATTGCGATACCTATCAATATATTTAAAAGAAACACTAAATTAATATTAATTAATAACAATCGCCGAAAAATAATGTATTTAACTATGAAACTCTAGCCGCGGCAGCAAATCTAATATTTTTTTGCCTAGTTAAACAAATAAAAATTATTTTATACTGGTTTTTGAAGTAACATTAACTGTTTAGTACAAAAAGTGGCTCAAGTACTAAATTCTGCTTTTAAACTGGGATTCTATACTTGCGGTTGATTGCAATACTACGACGGCGTAGAAGGGTCAGGGTAAATATTTTTTTATATTGAATTCCCGACTTTTAAACTCGGGATCCTGACTTTTAAATTCGGGATCCCGACTTTTATTCTCGGGATCCCGACTTTTAAACTCGGGATCTCAGCTATTTAATCCCGAGATTAAAAGTCGGGATTCCGAGTTTAAAAGTCAGGATCCCGAGATTAAAAGTCGGGATTCCGAGATTAAAAGTCGGGATCCCGAGATTAAAAGTCGGGATCCCGAGTGTAAAAGTCAGGATCCCGAGTTTAAAAGTCGGGAATTCAATATAAAAAAATATTTACCCTGACCCTTCTACGCCGTCGTAGTATTGCAATCAACCGCAAGTATAGAATCCCAGTTTAAAAGCAGAATTTAGTACTTCTATTTGGCGTTCACAAAGTTAACTGAATGTCGCCAAGATTCACTTTGTGACACGCAACATATTTTTTGAAGGTTGGTATTGGCAGTATCAGATAAAATTTACTTCAATTGTCAAACGTCAAACCTCAGAACTGAGAAATTTTAGTATACCCCCTAAATCTGTTTTGCTTAATTAATTACTTTTTATTCAATAAAATTACTGAATCTAGTAATAGAAAACATATAAGTTCAATATTTTCTATAATGACTGCACTTATCACCTAGAATAATTCATTAATTATAAAGGATGTTCATTTTTATTGGCGCACCATTGCTAACTCGAGAAGTATAAGAGCTACGAAGTTAGTTAAATTAGCAAACAATTTCTATTTTATATGACTACTTTAATGAACGAAACAAATTTTTTTATACCAGTGGTTCTCAAACGAGATGCAACTTTCTTATTACAAATAGAGACCTATTTTTTTATTCGCTTATTCGATTCAGTACCTACCTATTTTTTTCTGAATTTAACGAGATTCTTGTACGAACAGGGCTTTATAAAAATTGTTCTTTTAGTATGAAACTGAATTGTAGTTATTTTATATAGATTACAGTAAAGTGTGAACAACAATGAAGATAATATACTATTACGCTTTTCAAAGTAAAAAAGTTAATGTTTATGCAGTTTGAGAGCCACTGTAATGGATTGAAGAGCGCTCTCTTGATCAGTGGGAACGCTCCATGTCAGCGCCTTGGTCTACCTGCGTCGTTTTTTACTTATACGTGTAATCTCAGTATTTTGGCTACTTTGCGGACTCAGACACTTTGATTTTCATGAAATTAACTTTAAACCAACAACCAACATGTGTTCAGATTATAGTAAACAAGCCAGAAGTTTTGTTTTTTCTCTCACAAACTGTGAGAAAAAATACACTGAATTAAGAGTTATATCGTAAATCATATTATTGGAGAATTTTCGTAAAAACTGAGATTAAGTGGTCTGATATTATGAAACCTAAAAAAGAAAGATTTTTGAGTAAAATGATGCTGGAATACCGATAAATTTTACTTCTTTTTTGACACTTGATGTAATGTAAACTCGTTCAAATTATTACGTCCACATCCATATTTAAATTCGAACCACAAAAGGCAAAAAAACTTTAATTATATTTTTAATAGTGATTTGGTTGCATTGTAATAAAAATTTTCCTTTTAATACCTGAAATAATCTAGTTGTATCATAATTGCATAAAAAATGGTATACACCTCTTAATAAAACCATTATAACTATGGTGATTTTAAACAAGCAAAGTAAAAGATTGCCAACTAGTTAGACCGGGAGCCGGCAGGTCAGGTGGGTGTATGATTTGCCACATTTCGAGGCTTTGGTGGTTGATAGCCAGTAATACCCCCACCCCCAAATCGCAAGCATGGCGCCCCTAAAGTGTAGCTTTTACACGGGGCGAATTACCAAACGCCCATGGGGAATAGGCCACACGATGATTGTTGTTTTATGTTGTTCAGGAGGTTGCCAAAGCACGGAAACGCAATATGCCATCCCAATATAGCGTCGCCTAATGTCCGCCATACTAGCCGAAACGTGTCATTTTTTTACAGTCGACATGTATCATTGGCCACACGCTGTTCTTTGGCGATATTTGTTCGGGATAAAATATAGAACAAGGATATACAAACGCCATACCGCTCCCGCGTCGCTAAGTGCCCGCCATATCAGGGCAAAGATGTCGATTTTTCACCAGGGCCATATATGATCGGCCACCAAGGCGCCATACCGGCACCGTATATTCTCGCCATGATTCTTTTTTTCAAAGCATGAAGAATTCTCAAAGAATCCATGCTTAAGGCTTTAAGATCCCAATTCGCGAACCAAAAATTTAAGTACAAGAGTTATAGCTTGCAGGTGGCTTACTACATTGCAGATTTGGCTCTTTAATCTTCTTAGATATCTTAAATAAGAATAAAATGGTGTGTCAGGACCCAGAGAACTACTCAAATAAACATAAAAAATTAAGAACATGTCCAGGTAATGAAGTGGGTCAACTGAAAAGTGATATACTGGCCGAGAACCGAAGAGACAGATGATATCAGCAGCAAAACTCGTCTGATTCAATTCAAGATTAAAAGAAGATTAAATTTTGCAGACAGTTAGCAAAAACTTATCTTAATTATATACATCTCTAACAACAACTAGGAAGATTTTTATACGTTGGTATAGCGAAATATAAAATGCAAAAATTAAAACATAATTTAATAAAACTTTTACTTTGCCTAACTTAGAAGTGGCAAGGACCAACCATTCTTAAACTTTTCAAAAATAATTTAGTTATGTCGAAAATTATAATTTTTACTTCAATTTTAAGACGAATACAAAACACAAGTAGGTACTTTTCAGTACCTAACCTACCACAGTTGGTCATATTTAAGGCTGGTTTATAATTGATGTAATCGTTTACTTCTTCTGTATTATGTAAAATGTGTAATTTGAATGAGAAGTGTGTGGTTCATATCTATTTCAGTAATCTGCTAACTTAACATAACCTTTTTTATAACTGTCAGAAATGAATCCGTTTGTTGAAAGTTACATAGTTGGATCTGCAATGTTTATATTGTAGCGAAAAATAAAATACCTACTCATCAAAATGTAAACAAAGATTAACAAAGAACAAATAGAACTTGCTTGTTAATTGAATAAAATAATATGTTTGGGAATACATGAAGATTTTTAAAGATACTGAACTAATTTTTGGATACCATATATTGTTACAGTTAAAAATTAATTAATTCCACATTTTTATAGAATATGAAACCATGGCAAATTGTTTGCAATATAGCGCCTATGTCCATACTCTTTATAATAGATACTCTAGAAAGAAATCTTAAAAGTTGGCAAACCTTACTGTTACAGTATAGGTAAACTTCAAATCCAGTGTCATTATGAACCGTAACATAGCTTATGTTAACAGAACACATAGAAGTCACCAGTTACATCCATTTTATTACGAATTTTATTTACGAATTTATTTAGATTTACCAATTTAAATTTAAAATTTACAATTTTTTGTCTGGTTTAGGTTGGATTTTAAATTTCCGAATCGGATCAATCAGGGGGTTGTCACATGATTTTGTCGTTTCATTATGATAATGAAGAAAATGATTACGTAAAATATATCGGGAATGAAACCAACTGACAGATGACGTTTCATAATAATCGCCTGAATAAATTATCTAGTAATTATTTAGATAGTAATTATCTAGATAATAATGATTTATCTTTTATCTATTATCTAGATAATTTCTTCAATGATTATATATTATCTTATCTAGATAAATAAAAAATATGTTATCTTTATCTAGATAAAAATATTGTCTGGGTCCGAGTGGTTGGATTCCACTATAATAACATCTACCATCCTGTAATTGGAAGTTAATTCTATAGGTT
This sequence comes from Agonum fuliginosum, assembly GCA_947534325.1. Lineage (NCBI taxonomy): Eukaryota > Metazoa > Arthropoda > Insecta > Coleoptera > Carabidae > Agonum > Agonum fuliginosum. Next base: position 3,188,930 of record OX384029.1, read on the forward strand.
GGTTACCATAAAAAAAATAAAAAATAAAAATATTGTTATTTATTACAACACTACATTTTATATTTCTTAATTTAAATTTTAAATCTAAATTTTTAAATTACATCCATCACAAACCATCCTTTACGCACAATGCTCTAAAACAGTAATAATAACCTACAAGATTCAAACTAAACAAATTAGATATTCCCACTCATTTACCCACAAATGTACATTCATTCGTTAAATAAGCACAATTACACTTTTATTACAATTCCACTGCAACTATAAATTGAATATTCTACATACAAGGTTCTTACTTTCGCACACTTGTTTATTCCGCCTGCTTGATCGCCATTAAATATAAGTCACGTATTAAAGTGGTGAGTGCTTTAATGGCTCTTAATCGCTCCGTATACGCTGCACAAATACTGAAATATGACGTGGAGCGAATCAACGGAGCCAAGTGCCGCTCTAGACAAATTTCAATGGGTGATAAATCGAGTATTTATTCCACCTGTGCGCCCATTTCGTCCTTTCGCTAGTAGCGGTTTCTTTATGCTTCGCTTCAACGAGTTTTTATGGAAACAGTTCAAGTTATGAATGCGGGAAGCGGTTATGGCGTTATGGGATGCAGCCTAATCTGGTTTAATGCAGTAATATTTTGACTGAACATTTATTGCAAAGTTACTTGATCTTACCGACAGAATGTCGAGAAATTTTACGGTGTACCTATACTACGAAATATAGTAGGTATGACAGGAGTGGACACTAGGGCGTATTTAGTGTGGCCTTTCTGTCTACCTTTTAGAGAGGGATAGAAAATACGGGCCACCTCAGAACAAGCATTCTATACGTGCGTTCGGTAATTATTTATCAATAAATTTGTGAAAATTAGTTTCTATTTTTGCTAATTGAGGTCACAGCAAGATCTGTGTTTATGATTCACTGATGATTTATTATTCCCTCTTGACCAAATAAAATCTTCAGAACATTTTCGTAATGTGAACATCCCGCTTATAGACCGGGAGCTCATGACAGGTGATGGTCAAACAAAGAAAAGCGGGTATCAAACCCTTGCACATTTTCCGGTCACATGGAAAATTGCTTTTTTCCACTTGTACAAATTTTTTGTGTTTTTCTCTGTTTTAATAATAGGTACATACTCTTTTATCAAAAGAAACTTAAACACATTTAAAGTTTTCAAAATTATAGGCATGCGATTCGCAGGATTCCAAGGGCTCAAACGGGCACGTGATCTTGTAATAAAAAATATGATTTTCCGCGTTTTTATACAACATGCCGATGAAAAGAATTAATATTTGTGTCATAAAACACCTATAACCAAATTATCATGCAGAACTCGTTGGCTCAAGGTTTGGAAAATTTCGGAAAAGTATTGTGCAAGTGGAAATGCAATTTTCCATATGACCGGAAAGCGTGCAAGGGTTTAATTCCCGTTTTTCTATGTTGTCTATGATATTCTCCAAAAAGGCATGCTGTATGAAATAGGAGACCATCACTTGGCATGAGCTCCTGGTCTATTTATTACTTGCTATTTTTGTCCATTAACGTCCCACCAATATCCTAGCGATTGCTAATATACGCTCTCAGTAACATCCAAATGTTAATAATTTGGTAATAATATCTAAATTATGTATCTCATGTATTTCTCTGAGATGTTGGTATTGAGTATGTAATTTTTGATTGTATTCAGAAAGTGGCTAGTATTACTTACGTAATCACTTTTAGTACAAGAATAAGATATTTTTCAACATCCCATGGACGATTTATGTCAAGAATCAGCAACATTTTCTTCTTTTACTTCGTTATTCAATTAAATCACTGTTTATCTGTCTGCTAACGTACGTTTATGTTACATATTTTTATTGTCATTCCATTTCCAATGCCAATAACGCAATAACTTAAGATTTAAGTACTTAACATTTCATGGACGATTCATGTTAAGTGGGTTACTACGTGTTCATTTACTAGTTTTGCATGCAATTTTTCAAATGGTCATTCAAATTTTAATTTAAAAGAACAATAAAGGTCCAAACAATGATCCTTGTGGAACTCCATGATGGTCTGTCTTTTATTTGTTTTTATTTATTTTATTTTAATGGAAACCATTCAACAGGGTTTACTTCCAATTAGGTACAGATTTTTATTATAGCGGAATCTTGGTGCAGTCTGAACCTCAATCCGTGCGACTACCTTTGAAAGCAGCAGCGGAGACATTTGGTTATCATGAAAGAACATAACTTTGTATCAGTCGAGACAAGCTGCAATTGAGACACTGTTCCTTGAATAAACAAATTAAAAAATTCAAATCGAACCAGTAAAACATTCTTACCTATGATTATATCTATGTAAATATAAATGCAAATATGTATCCCTGAAGATAATAGAAAGATGTTATCTAAATTGCACAGTGCATCACACGCGACGTATAATTAAAATTCGTTCAAATATTTATTCTAATTTCAATTTAACACAAATAAACCTTCATCTGCGAATGTATCTCATATCTTTGTATCCTAACCCCGCAATTATAGCATGCTGTATCAACAGTGTGGCTAATTCATAATAAATATTGACTGAACTATTATGTATGGTCACGCGACTTGAGAAATAATCTGTCTGTAAGGCCAGACCAGGCGTCTTTGATTGTCTGGCCGCGGTTTGGAGCGGTGGTGGGAGGGGGGAGGGCGACACGGGGTGCCAAAAACTAATATGAAAGCTATAAAAAAGCGCAAGCAACATCATTATTATTCTGCGCCGCCTTATACACGTGGGATGAAATCAGTGAAGATGAAGAACGTGTTTGCGATCAAAGAGAACTGATCACTGATCAGGGCACAGGTACAAAATTGCAATATTAAGAGCATTCTGTACAGGAAGAATGTACATGTGGTTGCACATTTTAACAAAAACAAATTTTTATATGGTAGATAAGGGATATAACTTCGTTCTATTAGTGCAATTTTTTTTCAGCACGTTCAACGGTCGAAATTACTTACTTTCAACCGCTTGCAGGCGTTTAGAAGCACCTACAGATTTTTCTTTATATTTCGCAGAACATGATATTTTAAACTTGAATCATGTAGTTTAAAGTTTAATCTACGTTGGGGTAGTGTTATTTTTTTAGAAAAAACTTTCTGATTTCGAGAAAATTAGAGGTAAAAAAATGTGAATTTTTGTAGTTTTCTTTATTTTATAAACTAAAACTTCGGTACAAAACAGAAAAAATGGCACTAATAGAACGAAGTTTTATCCCTTATCTACCATATAAAAATTTGTTTTTGTTAAAATGTGCAACCATGTGTCAATGAGGTGTATGCGTGTAAAGTGCTTTTTACGTGTATATTCTTCCTGTACAGAATGCTCTTAAGGTAGTTGACTAGTCGTTAAAATGTGTTTTCCCCTTAAAATTGAAGTAAAAATTTAAATTGAAAAATACATTTTTGAATGCGTCTAATGCCACATTTTTCGTCATACCTGTAAAGGAAGGTATTGGAATCATGGTAAAAATCGGATAGTGAGTTTTAAGTGTACACATGGTCCGGTGGAGGTCGGTTAACTTCAAATTAGCCAAAAATTTTGATATTTGGTATTTAACAGAGAGCTCATTAGATTTTGGTACAGCGAATGTAATATTTTTTGAAAATTGAAAAGATTAATTGTCAAAAATTTCTATTTTGGATAAATATAGTATTTATTTGTAATGAGAATAAGAGGAAAAGTAATTTCAAACTTACGTTATAAAAAAATTGTCTTTATCTGGTAGCATTAAAGAACTGTACTAAAATTGAAAAATAAAATTTATCAAATAGAACGTTAAAATCTTGTAATCCATGATCGGTTGATTTTTGTTTCTGCGTAAATATTGCTAATTATTTTTATTCAGTTGCATGTTGCACTATCGCCAGATCTAAGGTTCAAATTTCTAATTCTCTTCTATGTTATTATGATAGTAAATATGGGATAAAATATTGCAGGTTCTAGTCTATAATTAATATATTTTTGCACATAATATTCGGTTGTCAGCTAAACACACCCCCGAACCTAAAATGAAAAGGGATGAACTGCAGGTGGAAATGATCTGGCAGATTTTAAGATAATCAAGTTAGAAAACTAACAAAAGATTATTTGCTAATTTCCACTGGGGCGCAAAAAATACCAACAAGCATAAAAAAATTGGAAGCATACATACATTATTCCGCATTATCCTTTTAAATTTTTTATAATTTTATTTATCGTACAAGGATTCTTTGTGAATTCTTTCATTAAGAATAAAACATGGCAAACTATGAAGTTAAATTTTTACCTACTTGAAAACAAAATTATTTGTTGTGATAATTCCACTCCTGTATAAAGTAAGCCATAAACAAAACACAATTTTATTGCTTTGACAGTGGATAAAAAGGAAGGTTACTTTTTGCAAGTGATAAAACCTTATTTACCTTTTTCTTATCAACCAAACAACAAACAAAACACTAAAATGTCATTTGCTTCATATTTCTAATATTTTTCAGTGAAATGATTCGAATTTTGGAATATATGTGAAGAAGAACCAAAGGAGTTGTTAAATTATCTCGTTGAATTACACTCGAGCATTTTATTTCTTCCGAATAAATTTCTGTTTGACATCTCAACCTTGTCACCTGACAGCAATTTGACTCGAAAAATTGTTTTAAAATAAAATTGCTACACTTACGGTGTCGTGATTTTATTTTTAAAAAAAATCAAATTGCTAGGCAACAAGGTTTCAATACAAACAGAAATTTATCCGGCGAAATAAAAAGCTCTTGTGTAATTACAGTTGATATAGTTAAACTTGATTTTCATAGTTTGCCATGTTTTATTTGTAATTGATTTTTATTAATAAAAATTTGGAAGAAAATTCGCCGCCATTTTAAAATGGTTGGAGTAAAACTATGATATTATGGTATCGTTGTAAAGCTTATTTTATGTACCTACATTCTAAACAAATATATGCCATTACTAATTCCCTATGTTAGATTAAAAATTGTACTCATTTCCAGAAAAGTATGTTTAGGACTTGTAGATACTATGCCACAATGAATTGAAACAGTTGTAAAAATAAAGGTGGAGTTACACAAGTGTAAAGTCGTTTATAGTAATTAGAGCAAGCAATAAAATTATTTGCCAGCTGTACCTATACTTTATTCTACAGTTAAAGTTTTATTGTGATCATCTTACGAGCCCTTTTATCAAGTTTAACTTTGCTTATAAACATTTTCTGTATCTCTTGAAATTAACGAAATATTCCTAGTGCTGGACGACAATCACCTGTATTATACTTCGTGGTTCTGATCAAATATTTACCCACATAAATTACACTTTCAATATTTAATTTCTCAATTACCATACCCTGCTTCTATCAATATTACCTACAACCTATTCACTCCACCTTCACCAACATCAATCATCTAGTTCTCCACCCCATACATCAAACACTACCCCTGACCCCTAACCTCTAAATCTCACTCGAATCCCCCTCCCCCCCCCCATGAGGCATTGACATGCAGAAAGATGAAGAAAATCGCCGCAGCTCGCCATAGAGGTGTAGACAAAGGGGCCATGATGGATAACGCTTAATTAACAAACTGACTCCAGGCAAGTTAAATAAGCGCGGCTATGTTGAGGCGACTATGCGGTGTGCTGGTTCTGTGTGATGATTACATAGCACAGGTGCAGTCGTGCCACCTCGAGACTTGGACGAGGCACGAAATGCCGGGTTGCTGGTGAATAGATGGAGGAGGTCCTGGTCTGGTTTGGATAGCGCGGTTTTGAACATATTTACTATTCTCTACTCATAGTTCTGTAAGGAATATACGAGCCCTGTCTCATTGAAGTTGGTTCAGAGGTAAAGTCATTTTTGTTGTACAAAAGTTTAAATAAAAATCTGATGTGGCCAGCACGCAACCTCCCGCCATATCTATCTAAAATATTCAAACACATAAATTTGCATCACCTGAATCAAAAGATTCATTCTCAGGAAAACTCTTCTGTGTTGAAGTCATCCTCCGTTCAATTACTACATTTAATATCTTCCTTATGACTTATAATATGGCGTTAGTATGCCAATGTGTCACCCGTATCACTTTCTTGAGTGAAATAAAATGATGTGAACGTTCATTGTGACATAATGTCTTGGTGGTACATACATTAAAAGCAAAATTTTACAATCTGATATGACATAAGTTATATAAAAAATCTGATGTGGCCAGCACACAACCTCCCGCCGTATTTAGAAAACTGACTTATAAACATAAATGTATACCTAAGTACAATCTGGTGAATGAATCTTTTGATATGCTTTTGATGCAGGTTTTTCATTACTTATTAATTTTGCATTTTGTATTGTTTTATTTTCCTGTTTGAATAGTCTAGATTTTTACTCTTCTGTGTTGAAGCCTTTCTCCGTTCAATTAGTACAACATTTAATATCTTACTTATGGCGTTAGTATGCCAACGTGTCACCCGTCTCACTTGTCAATATTTTTTACGCAGAAACAAAAATCAACCGATCATGGATTACATAATTTCAACGTTCTATCTGTTAAATTTTACTACAGTTCTTTAATGCTACCAGATAAAGACAATTTTTTGTAAGTTGCAAATAACTTTTCCCTTATTCTTATTACAAATAAATACTATACTTATTTATCCAAATTTATAAAAAAAAATTGACAATTAACCTTTTCAACGCTTTTCAATCTTCAAAAAACTGCAATACATTTTACACAATTTCAAATAAAATCAACAGTCAAAACTTTGTGGTTTATGGAACCGAATAAATTTATTTTTTGTAAAACCGTCCTATGCAAAGACAATCAAAGAATTTATTGTGACACAGACTGTAGAATATTTAGTATTTTCTTCTCCAGAAAAGTATGTTTAGGACTTGTAGATACTATAGCACAATGAATTAACAGTTGTAAAAATAAAGGTGAAATTACACAGAGGTAAAGGGGTTTATAGTAATTAGAGCAAACAATGAAATTGTTTGCCAGATGTATACTTTATTCTCTAAGTTATATTTAACGTTACATAAACTTAAAATGTACCTTTAATATATTTTAAGTAAATTAAAATCATGTCTTGTAAAACTTGTTCTTTAAATTAATAAGTAGTAATGAAAAACCTGCATCAAAAGCATAATATAAGATTCATTTACCGAGTATGTGAGAGTCAAGAATAGTTATAGAATCTAGATTATACATTTAGTTCATTCGACCTTATTTTGCATTTTCCCATATGTTTAAATCTTCTTGCATTTACTGAATCTAAAATTCTTGAAATAAGCACCGAATTGTACGTACATTTATGTTTATAAGTCAGTTTTCTAGATACGGCGCGAGGTTGTATGCTGTCCACATCAGATTTTTTTCATAAATATTAAATTGTGAGTACCTATAAAGCACAAGAACGAAACGTAGACATCCACGGTTAAAATAGCACCATCCAAAACAGTCCATCACCAAGACCTGTGCCTTGGGCAGATCTTCTCTTCGTCTTCGGCCGTTCGGCGTATTGATGGCCCCTCGACCGTGTCCGTAATTAGTTTAGCGAGCCAGCGCCACAGGGTTACTCCAAACCATGTTTTATTCAAGGAATCCTACGCTTTAGGTGTACAACATAATGTAAATACAAACATGACCGGTGTTTTATAAGTCGGGACTCAGGGATTATTTATTAACATAATTTATTTAGTGCCACGTGATGTAGATGCATAGGTTCCACCCTCACATGGGGAACTGGAGGAGGGTTTATTTGTTGAGGTGATTGCGAATTGTTGATTTATTATCTTAAAAATCTGATGCGGCCAACATGTAATCTCTCGCCATTGTAAAAGTATCTCATTTTAAATTTTTTGAGGCAGGCACGTAACTTGGATTTTTTAGGTTGATAAAATGAATGCCGAGCGAAGGGAGGCGATTCAAGGTGAATTGTTTTTTAAAAGCTGAATAAATTCTTGGTTCTTCCGGAACTAAATTTAATTTAAAAAATTAAGTAAAATATGCAGCTTCGAAATGATTGACTATGAAATGAAGGGTACCTACCTATTATTTGATGTTTTGATTTCAACGCAAATATATTTTTTCGTGCCACAGGTGAGATAGAATACAGTAATAAATAAAATTAGTAAACATTTAAAAAAAAATCTGACGTGGACACCACAAGACCTCCCACCATACCTACTTTATTTTTTTAACTTATTATACAAATATATTATATAAGTACTACTACTACTGACTGCTACTATACTCACAAATATATTTTAGTCATTTTATTTAAACTGCAGAAGAAGATATAAAGCATATTAATATTGTCACTGTCATGTCATAATCATTTAAATTTTACGTAGTAACAACTGTTAATCGATCATGGACTACAAGATACCGAAATACTAAATTATAAATATATACTTTAATTATTCTTAAATGACACCAGATACAAAAATATTTATAAAATACCGATTGTAGGTAATAATCACATATTCTTTCATTTAAAATTAAAAAATTGTCTTAAATTAAATATTTATCGAAATATTTGAAAAAAGTACTACTTCCGGTTTGTAGATTGAAACCAAAAATAGGAGGTGCACAACTTGATGCTATAACAGTCCTAAATACAAAATTTCAACTTTCTACGTCTAACCGTATTTTAGTTATGCGACATACATACGTACGTCCGTCAATACGTACAGACGTCACGACGAAACTAGTCATAATGGATTCAGAAAAGGTCAAAACGGATATTTCCGTCAAAATCTGAGAACCGAAATTTTTCGCGATTACAATACTTCCTTATTACTCCGTACAAGGAAGTAAAAACATATTTCAAAGCGCGGTTTGCGGCATTGGATTACTTATAGCCTAGTTAGGAGAGATTTTGACTGAAGATAATACATAACCAAGTGAAATTTGGCATGTGACTAGTTAAGAACATACAGAAAAAAAATCGCTCCACATCGGTATGGTCAAGAACTGTTTTAACAGGATGAAAGCTGAGGAAATTTGCTATCAAAATGGTCTTTGAAAATTTTTCATAAGTAGCACCGTGCAGGCACCAGCCGATAATAATCGAATTACTTGAGAATTTTCTGTATAGTAGGCGCCACATTGAGAATGACGTAATAAATTCGCTGCTACACTCAATGTGGTAAAATTATTTTATTTTTAAGACTCGTTTAAGCTAGTTCAATCGTCCGGCAGTTAAAATGTTCACATATATCTGCAAGCGAATGCATGATTCCCGATATCGGATTAAATAAATCTGCGGACTTTTTGAAGTGTTTTATATTATTTACTCAACTATGAGTCATAGGTATAGATATAATATTATAACGTGTGTACGTGAACTTCTTTTAAATTGTATGTAGATTGTAGCAGATGTATATTATGCAAGTTATTCATTCAATTGTTCGCATAATTAACAACGTTCTACAAACAACTTAATTAAGTTAAAATTAATTGAATTATATAGCCAAGGTTTAGAATTTCATTGTTTAAATTGATTTCGTGGTGAACAGACGTGGTACAAAACAGTAAAATTGTATGTTATATTTGCATAGTTTAAAAATGTTTTTAAAGTGTTTTTAATGACATTTTTGTCTCATTGTTAAAGGTGAATCGTGGAAGTGAACTGGTTCATCTACTACTGTCTCTTCTGCATTTCCGGAAGCCACCTAGAGATATTTGGAGTCTTTCTATCTGGACAGCATCTTCAAGAAGCTGAAATACCTTAGTCATCTTTATAATGAAGGTTGGTGTTATATAAATTCATTTGAATGTTATTTATAGTAGTTTATTTATTTATGAATTTGTATGCAAGTATTTTATGGTTTGTTTTCGGATTGTTACAGATTCTATAGACATTGAAGATCACTACTGTCATTGTTGAAGATTATTTGTCGACTTGTGGTAGTCTGCTGTGTCACTGCATTTTTGGAGGCCTTCTATAGCTCTTGCTGGACCTGGACAGCATCATCAATACGCTGATGAATCTTTAAGAGTTTTAAACACAATCTTGGAATTCTGCAGCAGATATTGAGAGTCCTCGTGCATATTTGAACTGAAGATTGGTGTTATGTAAGTTTACATGTTATTTATAGTATTTTATTTATTTATTTGGTTGTATACAAATATCTTATGATTTGTTTTCGGATTGTTACAGATTCCATAGATATTGAAGATCTCTAGTATCATTGTTAAGAATTTGTTCATCTGCTGTGCCACTGCATTCTTGAAGATCTTCTATAGCTCTTGCTGGACCTGGACAGCATCTTCAAGAGTCTTAAACACATTCTAGGAATTCTTCTGCAGTGATTGAGACTGCATATTTGAACTGAAGGTTGGTGTTATATAAATTTACATGTTATGTGAAGTAGTTTTATTTATTAATTCGATTGTATATGGTTTGTTTTTGGATTGTAACAGATTCTATAGACGCTATGGACATTGAAGATCTCTAGTAACATTGTTGAAGATTATTGGTCGACTTGTGGTAGTTTTAAGAAGTGAATTGATCCATCTTGTGTTCCACTGCACTATTGGAGGTCTTGTACAGCTCTTGCTGGATCTGGACAGCATCTTCAAGAGTCTTGAACACATTCTTGGAATTCTTCAGAAGATATTGGGAGTCCTCATGCATATTTGAACTGAAGGTTGGTGTCGAGTTGGTGTTATGTCAGTTTGCATGTTATTTAAAGTAGTTTATTTATTTGGTTGTTTGCCCGTACCTTATGGTTTGTTTTCGGATTGTTACAGATTCTATAGACATTGAAGATTACTGCTGCCCCACTGCTTTCTTGGAGGTCTTCTACAGCTCTTGCTGGACCTGGACAGCATCTTCAATTAGCTGATGAATCTTCAAGAGTCTTAAACACAATCTTCGTCGTCGGCAATCCTGAGCATGAAGGTGGTGATGGACCGTGGAAAGTCTTTCCCTGGCTGTCTACCGAGCACTAAGCACTCATCCGGGGATCGGCAAGAAGTCCCACGACATTTGCACAAGAACAACAACCATCGATTGTTCTTGGGGTTAGAATAAAAAAGCGCGTGCGGTAAATGTTAAATATTGGGTGGAGATGGATTACGGCAATGTCACTAGTATTTCACCTATCATATATTTCAAACTTATAATATAAAATATCAAAGATACTTCAGTATATCCTCGACAAAGGTTTTTATGAGCAGAAAAATCAGTTATTGCCATTAATAAAACTGTTTATTCATGTATAACTTTTATCTTTGATACAAAATATTCAAAACATGAGTTAAGTATCTTATATAGGTTACAAGCCGTCAACTCATGTTGTAATAACACTTGGAAATAAAATTCAATTGTAATGTAAAATGTAACTAATAATTTAATGTATTACTTACAGGGCAAGTCATTTCATTACTTTATATTGTAATAAAATTACAAAAACTTATTGTATTTGAATATTTTATTTGTAAATGTGTTGATGTTTGAGAGAAATGATTCTGTGAGCGAATGAGTTTGTGAAATAGTTAGTGTGCGTTTGCGTGCACGTTTTGCGAATTAGTGGATTAAAATGATTGATGGTTAATTGCGAGTGCAAATGATTTCGAGTGAACGAAGCAAATGAAGTGTGCCAACCCAACTTGGGAAATGGCACATTTATGTGTGTTTTAAGGAGATTGTGTGTGGTTGAGATGAGCGTTTGTCCGGTGAATATGACTGATGATGTATTACAAATGCAAGTGATTCAAGTGGAAAGAATAAAAGCGCTTGAATGAAGAAAGAAAAATGTGGATGACGCGAAAGAAGTGCGTCAGGATGGGAATGTTTGACTGTTTGTTGAGTTTAAATGTGTGAGAAGGTTCGTGCCACCCAAACTTGGTAAATGGCGTTATATTATTGCATGTAGTCTTGTAGTATGTATGAAAGTATATATTCTCTTATGTATTTGTGTTGTACCTATATAAAAAGAAAGAAAAATAAACAGTTTTTATTTATTTTCCACATGTTTCCTTTTAAAATCAGTAAATGTGCAGTATTGTTGCATAAATTATTGAACTGAAATGTAATTTTTTAAAAATAAATAAATAATTTTGTTAGAATAGAAAATTTGCTTTATTATATTTATTAAACAACTTATCGTTGTCCTACGTCCCGTTATATAGCGTTTAATTTAATATTTTAGGGATGAAATCGCTCAAAACGAGATTAGTGCTGCCATCTCTTGGTGTGACGTCACAGAATATTTTTGAGCAGTGTCCTAGAAAGTGAAGCTGCTAATTAAAAATTTACTATCACAATATTCTTCTAATTATTTGCTAGGAAAATTTTAAAGTTTTTATTTCTCGTAAACTAAGGGTAGTATGATAAAGAGGGGTAGTTTACCCCCTCAATTAGGACCTGCTGAATACAAATATGCTCTCAGTTTTGTCGTTCAACCCTTATTTTTCAAGGTATATGCGTTTTAAAATTTTCCTAACGTATTTGAAATTTTGTATTTATATATAGTAATTATGTAATTCTGAGGGTAGATTTAGAATCAGCGAGTCCTAATTAGGGGTATTCGATATAAACAATCCATGAAATCAACGTATTTTTAGTTGATTTTGGTGAAAATTTGCTGATATTAAATCACTATTATCTCGTAAACTAAAGGGCTAAGGGCCAAAAGTTAAATACAAAGGTTGCGTAACTTTTCATTCTCTATCTGCCTGTCTATAGATAAGGCCGTTTTGGCCGATTTTTAATTATTTTTTTGATCTCCCACCATTCATGTACTCCTGATACAAACTTGGTGATTTTTGTTCGACTCAAATCTGAAGTCGAGTGAGGGTGAAAATTTAAAAACGCGATTACGTAAAAACTAAGGGTTGGGGAGTGATTTACGGGTCATATTCGTACTCTACGCGTTGAAATACACCAGTATTCATATTGCCACCCCTAAATGTTAATTAGCACCGGAGATATTCAACCCTTATTTGTATCACCGGTTCTAAGGGTCGTATCGAAAAAATGTACATTGCATTCGATAGGGGATGAAAAACTGAGCATCTTTTACATTTAACTTTTTCCTCTACGACCCTTAGTTTAAGGGTTAATGACTATGTTTAGGCGACTTTTTCACCACTTTGATTGCTCATAAACCTTAAACTAAGGGTTGTAGAGGAAAAGGTTAAATGTAAAAGGTGCTCAGTTTTTCATCCCCTATCGACTGCAATGTAGATTTTTTCGATACGGCCCTTAGTACCGGAGATACAAATAAGGGTTGAATATCTCCGGTGCTAATTAACTTTTAGGGGTGGCAATATGCATACTGGTGTATTTCAACTCGTAGAGTACGAATATGACCCCTAAATCACTCCCCAACCCTTAGTTTTTACGTAATCGCGTTTTTAAATTTTCACCCTCACTCGACTTCAGATTTGAGTCAAACAAAAATCACCAAGTTTGTATCAGGAGAACATGAATGGTGGGAGATCAAAAAAACAATTAAAAATCGGCCTAAACGACCTTATATATAGACAGGCAGATAGAGAATGAAAAGTTACGCACCCTTTGTATTTAACTTTTTGCCTTTAGCCCTATAGTTTACGAGATAATAATTATTTAAAGTCAGCAAAATTTCACCAAAAACTACCAAAATTACGTTGATTGCAAGGGTGGTTTGTATCATATACCCCTAATTAGAACCTGCTGAATCCAAATATGCACCCCATTTTGTCGTGCAACCCTTAATTTCCGAGTTATAAGCAATTTAAAATTTTCCTAGCGTAGTGTCAACTTTGTTGACGATATTCATCGATTTTTGAAGCAAAATTACAAGTACGCTAGGAAAATTTTAAAATGCTTATATCTCGTAAACTAAGGGTAGCAGGATAAAGAGGAGTAGTCTAACCCCTCAATTAGAACCCGCTGAATCCAAATATGCACTCCATTTTGTCCTGCAAACCTTAGTTTCCGAGTTATAAGCAATTTAATTTTCCTAGCGTAGTGTCAATTTTTTGACGATTTTGCTAGTAAATACCACTACGCTAGGAAAATTTTTAAATGCTTATAACTCGTAAAGTAAGCGTAGTAGGCTAAAGAAGGGTAGTTAATCTGCTTAATTAGGACCTGCTGAATCCAAATATGCACCCCATTAGACCGATTTTAGCCCTAATAAGTTTTAATGCTAAATAAACACTTCAAGCGTTTAAATTGTACTGTACCCCCTAATTCGAACCCGCTGAATCCAAATATGAACCCCATTTAGTCATACAACCCTTAGTTTAAGATATATTGTACATTTAAATAACTGCCACCAACAGATGGCAGCACCTATCTCGTTTATAACTTATATGAACCTAAATAAGGGTGTTTATGTTAAAAATAATTAATTAAGTTAATTTATTTATAAGATTGTGTATTGTATTGAAGTATTTCATTAAATAAACCATAAAATTTATACTTACTGCTTATTATTTCGTATCCTAGAACGTTTTCAGGTTTAAGAGCGTGTACTCTCACCGTAGAAGTCCTGTAAGTGTTTAGGAAGTGTACCAAGGGTTGTTTAAGAAATAAAATTAGTGCAATGATGTAAGTATTACTTATTTGTTTTTATTAATAATATATACAGCTATTTCATCTTGATTATTTAATTTTTATGATATAAAAACATAGTTCTATCAATAAATACAATAAATAGCAGACATTTCTTCATTGGAGGCCAGTGGTCAATTGAAGAATGGTAAGTAGGGTCTCCTCCTAAGAAGATAACCGCCTCCACGGATCGAATACCTGAACACACAAATAAATAATTAATATATGTCGCAAACCCCGCTTTGATAAGTCTTTTAGTTCCTGAGTTAGGCTCTCAAAGTTTAGGGCCGAAATTGAAAAAAATCTAACCACTTACTACTATTTTGAGTCAAAAATAAAATATTGCTAAATTGTAGCGGATTATACTAAGTAAATTACGAAGAATCCAATGCCGCAAACCGTGCTTTGATAAGTCTTAGTTTTCAAGATATGAGCTCTCAAAGTTTAGATCCAAAATCGAAAAAAAAACAAAGGTTAACCACTTAGTACTTTTTTTGGTCAAAGTTAAAATTTCTTTAAAAAGTATTTTGGTTTTACATATTCTAAGTTCCCAGTGATACAAACTACTAACATACAAATTATTTATTTATACAAACAGCATTTTAAATCTATAAGATATACCTCATAAATATTTACTAAATGGGGAGGAAGGCTCTATATAAAGCCTTTTGAATTTATATAAAATCATTGTTATAAAATATTGGTATAAGTTTTGAATAAGTGTATGTATGAAGTACAACAAAACCAAATAAATAATAACAATCAAATGGTAATATAGGCACTCAAATTCAATGGTGGAAACCAAACTTTATTATCTGCCTT
Source organism: Agonum fuliginosum (assembly GCA_947534325.1). Taxonomy (NCBI): domain Eukaryota; kingdom Metazoa; phylum Arthropoda; class Insecta; order Coleoptera; family Carabidae; genus Agonum; species Agonum fuliginosum. The sequence goes on from OX384029.1 coordinate 3,204,326, forward strand.
TTACAGTGAGACAACAATGATACTAGAGATATTGATACAATAGAACAATGAAATATTAAAGTATTTTTATGTTTTAAAAAGTATTGAACTAAAAAATTAAGAGGAATAGAGCAGATATCTTAGTGTATATAATCTTAACTGTTGCACAATATGTGTGGCTGCTTCACCCAGGCTGGGCAAAAGACCTAATACACTCGAGGAAAATAAAAACGCACCACTTGAAAATGCACAAAAAATGACACAATTTCAAAGTGCGATATCTCGTCTGCATTTCGACGAAATTGGATGAATCTTCGAGTTCTGAAAACGTTGAAGTCTTATCTTTAATGTGATGCTAGCCAATGTGACAAATAATCCACTCCACCCTCTCCCACCCCCCTAAGAAAAACGAATGTATCTGATGTCCAAAAAGGTCCAACTTTGGCAACTCATACGGAGTGACAAAAAAATCGTGGACCTTATTGGCCAACAGGGTAATAAAGATCAGACTTTTCCTGCAAGGTCCGCAAAATTTCAAGTACCTAGGATGATTTGGCGCGAAGTTATGAATTTTTGAAAAAAAAGTGCCTTTTTGAGGCTTTTGGCCATAACTTGGCGAATTTTGCACGATAATCAATAAATTTTGGATTTCCGAGAACGATAAAGGTTTATCTATTCGTCCATGTAAGTTAATCTGCCATCAAACCCTTCAAGGTCCGCAAAATTTCAAGGACCTACGATGATTTGGCGCGAAGTTATGAATTTTTGAAAAAAAAGTGCCTTCTTGAGGTTTCTGAATTTCATTAACAATTATCTAAAAGTGACTTTAAAATTTTTATTTCTTTAAACACCTTTATTTGTTTATTATCGCACGTACTTGAAATTTTGAGAAAATTGAAGGAAAAGGATTGAAATTTATTGTGCTGTTGGACAATAAGGTCCACGATTTTTTTTACTCAAGCTACAAGTTGCTACAATTGAACATTTTTCAGTCAAAAACATGTTTTTTTATTCGGGGGTGGCAGGGGGTGGATCGGGTTTGGTGGCAGATTAACTTACAGGGCCGAATAGAGAAATTTATTGATTTTCGTGCAAAATTCGCCAAGTTATGGCCAAAAACCTCAAAAATGCACTTTTTTTTCAAAAATTCATAACTTCGCGCCAAATCAGCGCAGGTACTTGAAATTTTGCGGACCTTGAAGAAAAAGTCTGATCTTTATTACTCTGTTGGCCAATAAGGTCCACGATTTTTTTGGCACTGCGCATAAGTTGCCAAAGTTGAACCTTTTTGGACATCAGGTACAGTTGTTTTTCTTAGGGCGGTGGGAGGTGGTGGAGTGGATTTTTTGTCACATTGGCTATAATCACATTAAAGATAAGACTTCAACGTTTTCAAAACTCGAAGATTCATCCAATTTCGTCAAAATGCAGCCGAGATATCGCACTTTGAAATTGTGTCATTTTTGGTGCATTTTCAAGTGGTGCGTTTTTATTTTCCTCGAGTGTAGATTATGTATGTACACATAAAATTATATTAATAAAGTCAAAAAACAGTTAGAAGAAAACTATTTTGTGAAATGGGAAATTTTAGATGTTCTTCACCAACTGAAGTCTTGCAAGGGCTGATAGTCCATCGAGATCTGCAGATAACGTCCAAGTTGATGTTTTGAGCTGCAGACGACTCTTGATTGAAGATGCTGTCAGGTCCACCAAGAGCTGTGACCAAGATTTGTAGATGACGCCCAAGTTAAACTGCTTTTGATGTTGTAAGTCTTCTGAGAGCTGTTGAATTTTCCAGAAGATTCCCAAACGTACCGTTCGGTCAAAATCATCTGTAACAATCAGAAAATACATTTAGATTCAATTGTACAAAACAACGGGAAGGTAAAAATATATATTTTTATACTGAAAACTCACAATATGTGAGGCTGACAAATCCAAGGTGGGTAAAAGGCGTAAAAGATATGTATGAACATAAAAAAATCTGCTGTGGCCACCACACGACCTCTCGCCTAATTCTGCTTATTCTACTAATCTAATAAATAGTTTTACTTACATTTTAATAGTTAATGAACGCTCTTTTTTAGAAATACTCAAGCCTAATTATACCATTAGAGTAGTTACTTAATAACAATAAAATATAATTAATATATACTAACGCATTATTAAAAAATTACTCAAAGTCGACCACTTGGATTTTGATAATTTTTGATATTATGAAACACTAAATGCACATCTATCTCCTGAAGTATAGTAGCCAAAGTCTTTATGTATTATAATATTTTCTCTTACAGTAGTAGCATCTTATGAAAAAATCTGCAGATTTACAATTCGTACCATAATTAAAATATGATCAGTGTCTCTTTCAATACCTGTCCCTTTCATGCCACCTCTCCCCTATATTAAATATGCTGAATGTGTTGAACCTGTATATTAAAAATATAAATATTTAAGCTTCATAGGTTTTTGTAGCACTAATTTAGGGGGTGTATTCCTGAAAGTCAAAAGCAGGATGATAAATGTTTTGTAGGTAATATGAAAATTAATTTAAGACTTACTATTTCTCACGCTATTTCACAGGTTTTAATTAATTAAAGTCAGAAATAGCTCCTACTCAATTAATTTCTAAACTAAATTTTTATTTTTAAAGTAGATTTTAATTAATATTTGAAGTGTGTTTAGATGTCTGATGTAAAAACTAAGTTTTAAAAAGGTTTTTTAAGTTGACAATTATGATTATTGCGTATAAAACAATAATTGTTTTTTTTATTATTACAGATTGCTATAGAAACGTCGAAACGTAGTAAAAATTTATATTAGAAAACGAAAACACGATTTTATGGATTTTATCATCTCTTCCCCTAACTTGAGTATGGCAGACTCACACAAAAAAATTATTATAAATCATCATCATCAGTAAACAACTGTGTGTGCGGTTACCAGTCATCATCTCGCGGGTACTTAAAAATACAAAAACATAGTAAAATATTTTTCGTAGAATTATTTTATAAAAATTAGTGACTAAACACGAAACAGAAGATGAATATGACGAAAAATAGATTTATTCTGGACAGTCATGTTGTTTTATATTGAAAAATCGGTTTTATTGAATTTGTTTAGGGATTTTCATGATTTTACTGAAGTATTATGATTATAAAGATCTTGTTTTCAGAATAAACGAAAGTATGCTATCATTTAATCGCAAATACAACTAAATTAATATGCAGAACATTCTTATTTTATTTTATACAGATAAATATAGTAGGTAAACAATACAAGAAATCATTGTAGTATAGAATTAAGTTTAAGATTTAATCCTGAATATTATCGACATCTGAAAATAAATATGTAGATTTCGTAGTGTATCTTGTTTGAATCTTATTTAAATATTTTTCCACCCGGTCTAGATCAGTTTTTCAGTAAAGATATTATCTGTATCTAGTAAATCAACTAAATTAATTCGGTTTTTTATTTTCACACTTTCAGTTGTGTTTCCATAGAATTGCAACAACTAACAACATTTATTGTTAGATAAAGAAATTTTTGAAAAATCTCAGATTGATTCTTTTAAACGAAACGTATTATTGTATTGTTTATCATTTTTACCCCATGATTGGTCAATTGTACAGTAAATCGGAATTGAACATTTTTTATCGAATTATTGGTAATTGAAAAAAAACGGTAAATTTGCAAACATGCTTGATAAACGCGATAATTCACTCAATTCTTCACCAATAAGGACGAAATTTTCATCTCTGAAAAGGAAATTGATAGGGCTTTGTGACAATCGAGTCGAACAACTCCCTTAAGATAGGATTTTTTGGAGCTACAAGCCTTCAAACTTTGAGATTTTTCATTGCTCAGACATGACATCACATATAGCGATTTTTCAGGGGTAGGGGGAGCGAATCTCTTCTGGATTTTTGGAGAACGTAGAGGAGGAATGTACTATCTCCAGAGGGAATTTCCAGATTTTGGTTAACACGTCCTTGAAAGAAATGTCCCGCATTTTAAAAACAGGCATTTTCTTGGTTCGGCCAAGTGGCTCGATTTTTTTTTGTGAGCAGTGTATTATGTGATTAAGGTTGATTTATTTTTTGTATATTTGTCTTAGCATCTATTGTTTTTCTTTAGATTGTACATATATTTTTTTGTAATCATATTGTAATTTTATTTTTGTAATTATTGTCCAATCCTGTTGGATTGATTCAATTAAATTTAGTTAAATTTAAAAAAAGGAATTTTGCAAAATATATTAAGATTGTGATTTTCCAATTCATATATTAAATAGCTAATTGATAATCTAATGTGCATTAAAAAGATAGAATTTAATAGAACTAACGACGTTCTGCAAATATATGAAATTTCAGTTCTTGTCAAGATTATTCAACAATGTAATTCGAGCGCATTAACCACCTCCCTCCTCCATCGTCCGCACATGACCGTCGAGAAAACGAATGTTTGTTCTGAATTCAGCTGCAGGGTGACGAGTGTATTACCCGTCATTATGAGCCTCATCATCGACGTGTTCTCATGTTAGATGTGCTTTCAGTTTCAATAGCAGCCTCTATTAGAGTAAACAGAACAGGTTTAGATAAGGTTAATATAACATCTATCACGCCACGTCTGTCCAGGCCGTGAGAAATGAATGTTGCTCCAAATGCCTGGAAATTCAGTAATGCTAGTGCCTCCTAACTAAATAAATACCGGTACTGACAGATACATTCTCATGGAAAGGTTGAAATATTTTATATTTCAGAATACACAGAGTGTTTCAGGGTTAAGGGGTAAAAATGTATTTAATAAATTAGGTACTCCCAACCTATAAATCTAAAAAAATAGTACCATATCAAGACAAAGGCAGTAAACACTAGCTACAATGTCGTAGTTTTTAAATTGTTATTATTTTTGTTTATAAACAATTTAAAAATATTAATTCCGAGAAAAACTCTCTGTAACTCTGATTGCATTGTAAATTAAAATGTTTGTATCACGTTATATAAAATTTTCAAATAGTAGTCGAGTAATTTGTTAAATAAATTTAAATAAAATTGAGTATTTTCTAAACAAGAACATAGCAATTAAATAAATTGAGGCAACTTGTGCTCATAGCACATAAGCTGTCAGCGCGGGTATTTGAAATATCGAGGATTTGTGATCTAGCAGCGCTGAGCGATAAAACCCCCCTAAGAATACATAATTCCACTTAAAAAATATACTATTTTTCTGGAACATATCCTGACTGCATGGTACAACATATTATAGTACTCATTTTTCTACTATTATTTGCAAAAGAGATGGAAATAGTCCGCTAACTCCAAATTATTCATTTTTCAATGCTGGCAAAGTGTTTAATTGCATTAAAAATACATCATTTTTTGACAATAAATTAAGTGTATAAAAAACCTAAATATTGATATATTACTAAGATAGCAGTCTGTACACAACCTTTATTTAGAAGTATACAAAATTTCAAGCTTGTAAGTTTGTTTTTGCGGCTGTATTTTGTTCCAGAAAAAGATCACTTTTTGAACAAATCTTGCCTATTTTACGGCGTAACTCATGATAGTGTCACAAAAGGGCAGGTTTTCAACTTGGGTTTATCTCTGACGTAAATTTCTGACCATTTTTGGCAAGAGGGGAGGGGGGTAAACTGAATTCGCCTGAATGAAAATTCGGTATTTATTTGTAACTTCAGAAGTTATTTCCAATCTCCAAACGAAATATTTGAGAGAGAATCTCCAATTGGATTTTTTTTCTTTTTTTGGGGCCCTTCATTCGCATACTTAATCCTGACCTGAAACAACCTGTATATACGCTGAGTGAACTTGTTCTCTAATAAACCAAGACACATTAACCGCATTATTTCCAATCAACCACATTTTCTCACCAACCCTAACCCTTTATAAACCATTTTCAATCTCCACTTAATCTTCCCGCACAAAAAAAACCTTCATAACGCCTGAGGTGTTAGCCACACTGTAAACACTCACCCGTTCTTATTTACCAAACCTGATTAACATAATTTATTTAGTGGGCCATCCACCCCCAAACTTCAAGTCTTATGGCCCGTAAAACAAGTATTTGGTTTAGTTCACCCTCTTAACCTCTGAGGCGGTGTTTATAGAAAGTGGTGCGGATAAGATTCGTTTTTTCTCCTTTATCCGAACCCGAAAATAGTGCACATACATCAGAAGCTTAAGGCCCGAATGTAACTGTCTGAGAGAAAAGAATAGATTTATACAGATTTAGTGTGTCGAACAAAGGCAGCAATAGGGAACGCGCTCTCGTAGAGGGATTAAAATTGGTACTAAATTTGAACGTATCACAAACAAGGGTTCATTTGAAAGATAAAAGTTAGTTAAAAATCTAGATCCGTCTAGTGTTGAAATTTGCAATTTTTGTTGATATACTGAGTAACAGTTATGTGAAGTTAGGCAAGTTATGACAAGTTTATGGCATTGTAAAATTGAAACAAAAAATAAAACTAAAATTTCAACACTAAGCGGATGTGAAGTTCATCTTTATCTTTATATGAAAAAAAAAATTAAATCGATCCAACCAAAATTAGTCTCAATTTCATTCCCCATTCAAAAGCATGTTTTTGCTGCGCGCAACTTCACTACATTAGGCTCTTAAGACGATTCTCTACCGGTAAGATAAACGTACAATCTACAAAATGCGAGATGTAGAATTTAAAATTTTTGCTATAAAATCGAAATAGGTTAATTTGAATTTTGACAATTTTTGTTATTTTTTGAACACAAATATCTTCTATTTTAAAACGAATTTAAAAAATTTGATCGGTTATTTCGCAGATCCTACTTTAAAATTTGAAGTTAATTCGCTTATAAATAAAAGCTGTACAGTGGCATGCGAGAACCTCCTTTCTTATAAATATGGGTCTCTAAATTATTTTTTCGCCTCAAACATAAATAATTTGTTATTATTGTTTAACAAACCAATAAACGCTATAGAATATTGTGCGGTACCAATGTTTTTGACTGTTTATACTGCCATGGGTAGAGGATCACCTTAATATAGGCTGAATTAGGTACATTATACTTTTTTCGTCTAGATTTTATGATAGATATCTAGTTCAATTTCCATCTGAGATTCGTTCGAGTTTCATACTTATTTCCGAATATTTTTCGAAATTTTTATAATCATGTACAATATTTTAATCAAAATTTTAAAAAGGCACATCTGTAGATCTATTCTTTTTCTATTAAATCCTTGTTGAAATAAAATTTTACCATTCTTGTACTGGCCACAAAACACTCGCTACGTTAGTACATTTTATGCTGAATTTTAGAAGGTAGCTTTTTAAGAGGCTCGTCTACCTTTTTTCGAATTCCTAGAATACTCTCGATATTACTTTTTTTCTATTTCACTCTCTTCCCCACTACTACGGCTGCTCGAAACCAGCCGGAAACTCGTACTTTCCTGCATCCTAGCTATGCAATGTCATTTTGAAGTTGAAAATTACTGTAAACATGGCTCCAGATTCCTATAATAACTTGTGTATTTTTAAACAAATTAAGTAAAACAAAAATTATTCGAAAAAGGAAGCTTAGCTACATACTTCTTATTTTTAAAGATTTCTTGCCATTTTAGTGACCTAGGAAAATAATATCAAATAATGACAAAAACCGCAAAAAACGTCATTTTAAATTTTTATTTACTTCAAATTCCTAGGCCAAAGAAAAAAATATATAGAAGCATTAAGACATCCTTTGTTAATACACTCATATGTAAAAGCATCATATAGGTATTTCAATTATAATTAAAGTAAACGTGGGAGGCGTACACCTCTGTAACGCTGTAAAATGTTAGGGTGGACGAACACCTCAAGCACTATTTTCAGGTTCGGATGTAGGAGTCAAGACGAATCTGTCCTACCCCGTAACCTAAGTATTTGATTTAGTTCACCCTCTGCGTCGGTGGTGATTCGTTCATGAGAGCGTTCAAGGGTTAAATGTAGCGGAAAAGCCAGGCCTACTTCGCATGGTTGACCGCGGCGATTGAGGAAGACAATCACCTTTGAGATCTTGCGTGCAGCGAATTTTCAATGCAGAAGAAACGCAGATGATGTTGACGTTTTGGTTGGACCTGTGTTGTGATGCGAACTGACCGCTGGTGTTGAATTTCAGCAATGGGGGAGATTGAGGTGAATCAACTTTATCGGGTTTATTTTGTGTTCCATATTGAATAATCTATAATATGTCGTTGTATATTATTATTAATTTACTTGTCTTCTATCCTGCCACTACAAATATTGATACCTAATTGCAGTCCATTTTAAAAATTCAAAGCAAAATAAAGATTGTAACTTTGTTATTAAAGTCTACGTATGAACTCATATTATTTGACATACCTACTTAATATTCTGCTGGAAATTAATTAGTGAAAATAATCAATTTATTCAATTTTAAATTATTTCAGTTTGATGGTTATCCAAAAAAAAAATCGTAAAACAACGTAACGAATCGATTATATCAAACAAAATTAAATTGTATGCATTAATAAATTAAATGCAAAATTTAACTCTTATTTTCTCGAATAATTTATTGTCGTCGCAACAATCTATGGTATTAATTTTTCGATTAAATAATGCTTTGTCATTGTTATTACTCATATTAAATTTCAGATTTTTATTTTGAATAATATAATCAGAATCAGGTTCGTTTCGGTTTTCATTCCTGTTTCGGTTCGGTTAGAGTCCCTGATCAGAATTGATGAAATTCTAATGCTATTACCATGACAAAAGGTTACTGCTTTAATTCAAATAGGTATGTAGTCAATGTTCCCGTCTTTGCAAAATTTAAAAATCGTATAACAGTTATCAATAATTACATTCTTCATTATGATCTCAAAAGATTGGACTTGATACTACTTATAGGTTATAATAAAATAATAGTTGCACAATATATTAACCTCAGCTTCCCAATGTCAGTACATTTTTCGGGTAGGAAAAAAAGAAACCTAACACGCTTCTTGGGTCCCACATTATCATGGTAGAAACTTTAATCCAACTGAACTAAATAAAGTATCTTAATACTTTATTATTTATTCTTGAGTCCCACATACTTGGTTTTGATAAAAACTCAAATTTAACTGATATAAATAAAAAAATTATACCTTTCCTGAGTCCCACATACTCGGTTTTGGATTGATTTTATTCTTTTTAAGTGCATTTGTGCATTTCTTCGCAGATCAACGCTTTTCAGCGGTCAGCCCTGATGAGCGTTTTATTCTTTCCTAATTATTTTCAGAATTTCAGAAAACTATTCCAACTTTAAAATAGCATAAAAGTTATTATATTAAATAATTTATTAAGTATATATAGGCATAGGCATGTAAATTTCATCATCGTAAAATTTGCAGTTAAACTAAATTTAAAATAATTTATATACTGCAACTTAACTGCAGACATTAAAGTGAAAACAACACCAGACTCAATAATTTCACAAGTTTAACTGTTGTCGTTTTTATGTTTATCTAGAAGAATACATAATTAAAATTTCCGCTAAAAGTAATCATTAATGCATATTAACGACACAGAACACAAATGAACTCTGTTGTTTCGGAAACCATATAACCATCCATCTTAAAATATGGTCCATAAAATATGATTTTAATAACTACCTTTGCTTTTACAACCATAAAGGTGTTGCGTATCTCAAAAGATTAAAAAAGCACGGAGCGAATTTAATAACAAAGAGGAAGTAAAAAATTTCCATGTTTCCCTCGGGGTGCGTTTAATATCTTGAAAGAAAGTGCGTCGCGATCGATCATAAAACATCGAGTGTGAAACTTTTTGCTCGGATAATGCGCGTGTAAAAGCCGGGTTTACATTGGTCGTGTAAATGGGTTAGTTACTAGTACTATTAGCTCGCCAGACCGCTACTCATCCAATGTAGCCAACAGAAGCTAGTACCAGTACTAGTACTAGTACAAGTAGTTGGGGTAGTGAAGTAACTAACCTCCCGGGTTAGCTACTCACCTACTAGCCTTTCCCTTCCACATACATTCTGCACTATCCACTACACTCATCTCTGCACTATACCAATGTAAACAGTCACTGGTGATTAGGGATATACTAGTGTGTTTTGACGTCTCATTTTAAAGATAATTGTTTCATAGTTAAATTCGGTATTTTTACTTTATTAAAATGAAAAAGTGGTCTTAAACAAAGACAATAAAGTTTGTAGAACTATATCGTGATCATGAGTGTTTGTGGGATGTCACAAAATTTTGTTATCTTTACTTTATTTCGTTTAATAATAGATTTTGTTCGAGATGATAATACAACCACGAAAAGAATTCATTTTGTCACCTACAGAACAACTTGTACTGGTACTAGAACTATAGCTAATCGTCTAAATTGTATTTCTGGTGTAAACACCTACTAGCCTAGCGCTTAGTTGAGTATACTAGTATAGCCCGCTACTTGTACCAGTAACTGTCTCAGTTACTCCTCCAATGTAAACGCGCCTTAAAGATAATGTAGGAGTGGACAGCACAGCAGGGTCAGCAACGCACGTGCGAGGGCCTTGTGAATGGAGCGATAAAATATCGAAGCTGCATCTTGCATCAAATGGTTTTTATTTTTGCCTCTCACATAATGCCATTAATAAATTCCTTTATACTTATTGGATACATATTGTACAAAGTGATCATAAATTGTTTGTATTGCATACTGAACAAAACTCACCAGCCTATTCTCAAACTAACAAAAAATTACAAAATTACTGAAATAGTGCTCTTCATTTACTTTCTGCTTTGCTGAAAGCATAAAAAACATGCTGATTAATTCCAATATCCAAATTTTAAATCCAAAACGACCTGTCTATGTTTTTGCCGAATTCCTAGAATACTCTCGATTTTACTTTTTTTTAAATCCTTTATATTAACTTCACCGTCGTACGTACGTACGTACGGCAAAAAAACAAAAGTAAAAAATGACCCACTTCCCGGGATCCTATCGAGCTGAAATTTTGGAAATAGACTTTTGTCACCTAACAATACACTTTGGCACAAGAAAAAGTCTGATGTGGCCAGCACAAGACCTCCCGCCATACCTCAAACCCATTTTCCCATATCCAATCAATCTGAAATTTGGTACATAGACTCGTTGTGACCAAACATTTACTTTGGCACAAGAAAAAATCTGATTTGGCCAGCACAAGACCTCCCGCCATACCTTACTCTTTTTAACTCTTTCTTGAAACACACTATCTAAGAAAGAGTTACAATGAAAACAAAAATTTAAATAAATATCGATCGAGTCTCATAAATAAAGGATTTATAGTCAAATACCTTGTTTTTACGGGTTCATTTTTTCCATTCCACTCTTTTCCCCACTACTAGAGCTCCCTGAAACCAGCCAGAAACTCGTACTTTGCCGCATCCTAGCTATGCAATGTCATTTTGAAGTTGAAAAATACTGTAAAAGTGGTTTCTTTGCGAGTAAACTGTCATATTATTATTGACTTCAGGATAATGTTTTTATAAACATTTAATAGAGAATGAATGGATTTACAGATGTGCCTTTTAAAAATATATTTGTATCATGAGATATAACCGTGTAAAGTTTGCATAAAGTAGGATTTTTTTTGAATTTTTCGTGATTTTTATAATCATGTACGATTCAAAATTTTAAAAAGGCACATCTGTAGATCCATTCTTTCTCTATTAAATCCTTGTTGAAATAAAATTTTACCATTCTTGTACTGGCCACAAAACACTCGCTACGTTAGTACATTTTATGCTGAATTTTAGGTAGTAGACGGGCCTCTTCAGTAAAATTTGAGATAATGAACGACAATGAAATCGCATACATCCGTCCATCATCCAACCAAACACATACACCAGTGGCGGATTTAGATCATTTTGACAGGGGGCATAAAACTAATATTTTAAACTTAATTAAAATTAATTTTGCTTTTGTTGCCTGTGTGTCGCCATTTGTGTGAACAGGACTTAAGAAGTTAAATAATTATCAATCCAGTATGTAGCTTCTGTTTATGTAAATTTTAAAAACTCCAAAAATTAAATTGGTAAAGCTTCAGGAATATAAATTAGGTAAGGTGGGACCGGTCAACTGCGAATTTGGCCATTGTTGCAGCGAAAAAACAAATAACGCTCATAACCGGACAATAAATTCAACGGCGGCGGAATCCAAGAGAAAAGAAAGTTGTTCTGCCTCTGTGCAAAACAGTAGAATCGTAATTTTGACTGTAAGCGCTAAAGATTCGAGCCTGGGTATTTTTTATCATGGTAAATAGGTCAGAGACAAAGGATCATTGTCTGCCATTACGTGCGGCTTTTCAAAATGAACCAGTTTGCTCGGATTCCGCCCAACGCCCTACTGCCCAGTACAACAAATGGGCAGTTTGGGTCATTTGTATTTCTGTAACGGCGAAAATCAAATCAGCTAGAGTTCTGTTCATTAACTTTAGAAGATATTCATTATTCAGTTCTAATTATAACTTATAGTTAAAGTTTGTAAGCAAAAAAATTATTATGACGGGAAATTCCACTCCCAATAGTACAAACGAAAATCCTTTTTTTTTTAATGTCAAAAAGTTAAGATTTGCATCAGTACGCGAAATGATAGTTTTTTTCTAAAGAACGCAAAAGGCTTTTTCTACGCCTGCTTCTGAAAGATCATGTTTCTACATTATTTTTAATGTTGAAAGCAGCTGTTTGTCGCAAGTGTGTTGCAAAGTACCTAAGTGTGTTGCAAAGTACCTAAGTGTGTGACAAAGTACTTTGTTGCACACATATGGGCACTTTGCAACATAGTTTTGCTTTTTTTTGAATGTCCATTGATTTCGCAGCAACATTTATATTTCACAAAAATTTAAAAATTTGACAGTAAATGTCAAAAATTAATGGTTATTTTTATATTTTTTAACTTCCGTGTTTTGCAGGAGTAGAAAAAATATTGTGTATAACACGTATTGAAAATATTTAGTTTCGTTCGCGTTCGACAAAACTATATTTTCAAAACTTGTTATACAAATAACTATTACATCCAGCAATTTTTTGACAGGAGATTTGTCTTCGTCGTTTTCTATTATTCTAGTGGTATTGAAATATTTCACTTTATAGAAAATATTTAGTTTGAGTTTGTTGTCACGAAAACATTAGGTACACATTGATTAATTTGATTAATCACAAGTGTCAAAAATTTTATTTACATTTTTACAAATATTGGGGCATATTTTTCGAAAAAATGTTGTTTGATACACGATTGCAAAATGCTTCTGCATTCTCGAATGATTTTTTTGTTCTCTATGCTATAGAAATAAAAACTTTCATCCTCGAATGCAAAAGAATCACTTTGCAATCTAGAATCAAAAATAACTTTTATTTATACTGAACTACGTTTGGTTGCGAAAAATCAAAAATTGCAACCGTTAGAGCGATTTTTAAATTTATCCCCCACCCCTAATAGTCTGACATAATTGAAACATAATAATCTGACTCTGGTCAAAAGAGACCTGCGGATAGGACAAACATTCTAGATGAAGATAAAAAAAGACACAGACAGATATAATTAGATTCATATAATGATAAATATATTTAAATTTTTATATTAAAAACATATAACCTGTTGCTGTTTTAAATATTAATAGAATGTTTTGTATAAACACCATATACCTACATGTTGTGTGGAATAAATTATTGTAATGATCAGTTTTGTGGAGAAAAACACAGTTGCAAAAGGATTTCTGTATCCACAGTAAATTAAAAATATGTGTACAGTATATATAACGATGAGAAACGCAAAATTGCTGTAATAACGACTGGATATAGTCATGCTTAACGGTTTCAGAAATTATATTTTATTGAATTTGCAGTTAAATTATATTAATACACTGACTACGTTAGCCATATGTCTTCCTTTCTACAAACTGTAAAGATATACACTGAACACTAAGGATGCTGTATGAAGATATATTGTAGGTAGGTATACTCGTACATAAATGTATTTAAAATATCGACTTCTAGTTTCGGCATTCGCTTCCTAAAATCATTCTCTATTAGTTTAGGTAAGTAATTATACCTATAGGTAGGTACCTATATAAAAAATTAGTGTTTCATTATTTCATTGAATATATATAATTCATGTATCACGTGGTACATATTTGACTAATTTGATTGGCTGAAATAGGGTAATAAGATGCTATCAAATCGATGATATTTTTATAACCGCTGTTACATGTCAACTGTTTTTGTCAATTAATTTCCTACTGTCAGTTTCATATTTAAATATTGCTGTTTGTCAAAAATAAGACTTAAATTGAATGAACCTGATTGTATTCGGTGGGGAAATGTCAGTGAAGACAAAATTGAGAAAGGTAAACAGAATTTAAAAAGTTTTTGACAGCTATTGAAAAATATAACCAAACATTTTGGACTCATTCATAATATATTCTCCCCAAATATAACTCGGGCTATGATTAATCACAGGTGATAGCATTCGTTAGTCTTCAGAAAATTGAACTCGTGCCGCGCACTCGGTCAATTTTCATCGACTAACTCATGCTATCACCGATGATAATCATAGCACTAGTTATATTACCCCCGATAATTAAATATTTTCAAATTTTAATTTTAAAATATCTTGAGCTTGTTTCTCAAATTAAAAAATATCTGTTTTAGTTAAAGATTTACATTTACCATTTGTTAAATTATAATTACCCAAAACGGATGCAGTTATACAACTTACACTAATTTTCCAAAAAATCACAGGTAGTCAATTAAAATTCCAGTAAATAAGGTCCTCAGATTACAATTAAAATTCTTATAAAACCGAGAGATTTCAAACAGTACATCAAGTTCATTAAACGTGATTTATTATTTGAGAAACATTTTGCATATTCCATACATCATCTACGTCACAGCTCCGCACCGCACCTTTCTGTCTTAAACCAATTAACACTTACAAGTTCACACCTGTTCGCAATGCACTCTTCAGCTTCCAGCAACTTCTGTCGAGTGTGTGCGTTTGTGCGGTTGTTTGCACATTTCGCGGCCGGAGTTGACAGTGAGTGTGCAAACAGACTCGCCGTTTTCCTGAGCCTTCCAAAGGCAATATTTGCTGAAGGAGTTTCGACGATTCAATATTTGTTTATTGAAGCAAACATGTGCTTAACTCTGGCCAGTCGTATAATAGGGCCTTAGGAAGGTTTAGGGGATTTTAGACGCGCTAATAGCAAAATCGGCAGCTTGAGTATTTATACACATATACTGGAGGTTCCACAACTTCAGAATTAAAATTAGAATTAGTAGTGACGTCATATCAGATAAATTCTATCCACCACGTTCACAAAATAAGCTATCTCTTTCTTACACATTTTACTCGTATAAATCTATACGCACATCGTATGTCATAACGAGCGGAGCTTATCAATTTGTGTCTTAAAGGCAGTAGCAGAACAATTATTATTCATATAATATAGTATTCATTTTATGAATTATATTTTCTTACATATTATTGTTTTCTTTTAGATTTACAAAAGTTCATTATATACCTACCATTTATTGTTTACTGCTGACAACTTGTAAATTTTCTCATTCTTGTTGTACCAAGTGTCAACATAAAATTTTGAGGTTAACGTGTTTTGATATTTATATTTAGTTTTGTTCTATTTTATTAAACTTTGATTATTTCCTACAGTATCATGCGTTGTATTAAAATGGTAAAATAATGAAAAATGCACCTACAGAATCCTTACTGGAAATATATTAAATTTTACAATGATATTTCAATATTAATCGTGTAATACAGGGTCCGCCAAAGGAACCGCTTGGAACGTTGGAACATCATTTAAGCAAAATTATTTTCCATAATAAAATGGCATGTAATATACTATCAATTACTTTCATGTGAAAATAAATATCTTGTTACATAAATTTGTAGTTGAATACCAAAAAACGTCAGGTTCCTTTGGCGGATCCTGTACTTAAATTAATTTGATCGCAAAAATTAGCATCGCACGTAAATTCAATAATGCAACACATATTACATTTAAAAAAATTAAATTAGTATACCATGTAAATAATTAATAATAATAATAATTAATGTAATAATTCTTTCCGTTGTATAATTAATTCAAAATTTATTGATTCTATTTATAGTTAGTCATGCTATGCAATCTTTAATCCACTGGATCAAGAAATGTGGTCTTCGCGAAAATTGTTTTTAAATTTACGTTTTAATAAAAATTATTTTTGTTCCATGTCTGACAAAACTTCTAACACCCAATATACCCTAAATAGGGTGTAAATCAACACCCAAAACCCGTTAAAATATTTTAAAATTCAATTTCAAAAATTCACAGCATATTTTGGCAATTAAAATATACCACAATATTTTACAGTAATTCCTAAACATTTTTATAAAGTTACCGCACCCAATATACCCTAAAATAGGTCTAAACCTCGGTGTAAACCAACACCTGAATGTGCTAACATTTTTAAAACTTAATTTTATAGTAGGTAAGTACTTAACGACATAATTTTGGCTTTTAAAATATACCACAATATTGTAAAATAATTTCTAAACAGTTTTATAAAATTTTCACTTACCAAAAATTGGTAGGACCACCTTAAATAACACAGTTGCAAAATGATTTCTGTATCCACAGTAAATTAAAAATATGTGTACAGTATATATAACGATGAGAAACGCAAAATTGCTGTAATAACTTTTTATTTTATCTAAATTTACACCACTTCACAGAAATACGTCCATTAATTGCAAGAATCGAAAACTAAATGAATTTCGACAAGTCGGATCGAGGTTCGCCTCAGTACACGTGCACTAGCTGTGTGTATGTATTGTATTAGTGAATAGTTTGTTCAAACGAAATATCGATTTTTTGTTTTAGCCTGCACTACTTATACATGCACATGAAATGCTTGTATACGTAGGTATATGGAACATAATATTATAAAAAAATTATGGCTATAATAATTTGTGCAAAAGATTTAAACTGAGATGTTTCATAACTTGCAGAATTTTTTAACACATAATCTCAATCCGTGTGACGACCTTTGAAATTCAAAGTGACAGCGGAGAGATTATAACATGGTAACCAGGACTAAATTGAAGCCGATCGAGCGGACAGCTTGAAGCGACCGAGTGCGATTTAATTGTAAGATGTTTTTACAATTTAAGAGGAATGCCCACCCCCTACAAAATTAAGCAAAATATGTTCTCGTTGGGCCCATGAAATTGACTTTAATTTTGGTCCGATTTGTTTGCTCTTTTTTTAAATTTAAAGATAAAAGATGTCTCTAGGTCTGTCTAGTGCCATTTTTTTTTAATTTAAATTTTTACATGTATTTTGTAAGCTCCAAAGTTAGTAAAATTTTAAGAACTTTGAAGATAAATTATTAAAAAACTAAAGTAAAAATTAAAAAAGTGACACTAAGCGGACATAGCCTAGACTTTAATCTTTCATTTAAAAAAAATTTTTTTTTTAAATATTTAAAATTAGTGGTAATTTCATGTGCCCAACGAAACCCCTTTTGTAGTAGAAAATGGCTAAATACGGTTCATTCATCGAATCAACCGATGTCGTCACAATGGGTAACAATGGTTTGTGACGGCATCGCTTCATTCGTTAAATGGATCTTCAAAACTAGTGGGGATTCCACTGAGAGACGAAACTCTGGGTTCATACGTCATCACATGTAGAGAGCTGTGTTTATAAACTCGTACAGCTACTGCCTTGACATCCTGTATAAATGTTATGTACAGTTTATAAATCAATTGCTAATAGGTTTAGTAAGACGGTCCTCTACCGCGCCAGAATACAGAAAACATAGATTTCGCGCGCCACTCCACATCGTTTATTGTTTTGTTAAATATAATAATCTAAAGATATTGTTGAAGATAAAAGTACAATCTACAAAATGGTCATGCAGAATTTTAAAATTTTGTTTTAAAATCGAAATATGTCAATTTGAATTTTGACAATGTTTGTTTTTGAACACAAATATCTTCTATTTTAAAACAAATTTAACAAATTCGATAGGTTATTTCGTAGATCCAAGCTTTGTTGACAACATATTAAAATTTGAAGTTAATTCACTTATAAATAAAAGCTGTACAGTGGCACGCAAAAACAAATATTATAGTTTGGGTGCCAAAATTATTTTTCCCCTCAAACATAAATTATTTGTTATTTTTATGTTCAACAAAACAAGACACGCTATA
This sequence comes from Agonum fuliginosum, assembly GCA_947534325.1. Taxonomy (NCBI): domain Eukaryota; kingdom Metazoa; phylum Arthropoda; class Insecta; order Coleoptera; family Carabidae; genus Agonum; species Agonum fuliginosum. The sequence goes on from OX384029.1 coordinate 3,222,546, forward strand.
GAATAGCGTGCGGAATCAATGTTTCTGACTGTTTTCTGCCATGGGTAGAGGATCACCTTAAGTTCTTCTTTTTAAAGACTTTGAGAATAATTTAACAGCACTGACAGGAACATCATCAGCTGTTAATTTATAAAGATATTAAGAGATTATTAAAAAAGAACATATTTGTAAATAATGTCGTTAAGAGCGATTAAAACTCTTCACCATAATAAATATTTATTGGTGATAATCTTCTTAACGCGTTAAACTAAATGTAAAGATTTATTTCTCCAATACAGTGTGAAGCTAATTAGAATTCAAATTATAAATTATGAACTTCACAGGTTAACAAACAAAACTTATCTAGATGTAAACTATGTTCCTGAAGGGCACAAAAAAATAATAATCTTCCGAGCGCCCTAGCCATAACTTAGTTTCAATAACGTCTATTTCAGTTTGGCCTAGGCTTCCAACGTGTAAATTACATAGCAGGCTGTGCCTAGCTAGCTGTTAAAACAACTGCCACCTGCCGATGGTGTTGGGAAAGGGTTGAAACAAGTGTTTACCAAATTATGGATTCTACCTAACCATGTTATAGGTTATGGTTGTAGGATGGGAACAACACTGGTAGTTACGGCAGCCTTGTAGCACTAATTCAAAAAGATCGTATTTCTTCTGGGAACAAGAATTATGTTTATTTTATGTTTAGGGTTTTTCACTTTAGTAAATCTTAAAATCTTGTTTATTTTTTGAGTCTTTCTGGAAATCCGTGCGATTATATTCCTTCTAAACACGTTTACGTTTGTCTGTGCGTGTGTCCGTATGTTAAAATTTATAATAACTCAAAAAACTTTTACAACCAAGTTATATATTTTAGGTTGAAAAATTACTCGAAATGTCAATCATACAACAATAGAATAGGATAAAAAATTAAAGAGTATAACTGTACGACGTGCTGATCATGAAACAAAAATAATTTTTTTTAAATTTGCAAAAAAATTCCATCGTATTTCAAGCAAACATTTTTAAGCCGCGTACTGACTTCAGCACTTTTGCGCGCACGAACGGTTTGCGCGCAAGAATGCTCTAGTCAGTACGTAGGTTTTGTCTGTGCGCGCACAGTCTAAAGCCCTGTTCGCACGGCGATCTTTGGAGATTCTACGGAGAGTCAAACTCCCGGCAAAGTCACGGCAAAAAAGAAGTTTTTTTTCTTTCTAGTGAGAATTATTTGTTAAATTATCAATGAGTCTTGGAAAAGACGAATTTATAATTTATTGATTGCTTCAAAACCACGTAATTATCAATAAAAAAAAACTTCTTTTTTGCCGTGACTTTGTCGGGAGTTTGACTCTCCGTAGAATCTCCAAAGATCGCCGTGCGAACAGGGCTTAAACATGCACGAACGCTATCTGTCGTGTATTTGGCAGCTAAGAGTTTACGCGCACGTACGTAGCAACTGACAGCAGAGGGAAAAGATTTAAGTTACAAGAAATTGCAATGGAGTGGTCAAATGGTATGGCTTTGCAGTTCATTGACGATTATGAAAAATTCCCAATATTATGGGATCCTAATTATTTAGATCCACAGTTTTCTTGAAATTTTAAGTCACATAATAAGTTGTTACCGCCATATTTTTCTCTGCTTTTATATAGTTGAGTAACCCATCATCGTTTTGATTTTTCTTCTTTTTTTCTATTATGCAATGCATGTTGTTGCCGTCTCAGACATTTTTGGACGAATGGCTGGAGCACTAATTTGCGCGCACGTAAAGAATTTTTATTAACAGCCATAAGTCTGTACGCGCAAACGTTCGTGCGTGCAAATCGTACGTGCGCGCAAAAGTGCTCAAGTCAGTACGCGGCTTAATACTAATAAATGTCAAGTTATCAAATATACCATCAAAACAGTGATACTTCATGTACACACGTCAAGTAAACTACCTATATTTAATTTTGCGAATTTAAAAAAATCATTTTGTTTCATGATCAGCACGTTGAACACTTACCCTTTAATTTTTTGTTCTAACTTGTGGAACAGCCTGTATGATGTATGACTGATATTTCGAGTTATTTTTCAACCTTATTACATATCACCAGTGACGATTACACATTCACTTTATATATTACAGTAATGAAATTTCAGTATTCAATATCCTGTAGTCCATGATCGTTTAACATTATTTGTTAGTACATAAAATTTAATTGATTATGACAGTGACTGTTACAATAATGACACATCGTTTATATCTTGTAAAATGAGTAGGTAGAGTATGGCGTGAGGTCTTGTGCTGACCACATCAGATTTTTTACAAAGATAGTTATATTAAAATATTTTTTGATTTTTGAAACTTATTAGATTTCAGTCCAGAACTGGAAAAATTATTCTTAATTCATTGGTAACTACTTAATAAATTATTGATCCGAAACCGGAACTTGAATGACGGACAAACTATTCATAAATATTTCGGTAGGTAAATTTAATTATAATAATTTACCATTTAACACATTAATTAGATTTATGAATCAATAAATGGATTTATAAAAGATTAATAACATTAGCGCTATTATCAAAGTGTTTACCGAGTATTAAATAATGTCTTCATTTAATGGGAGGAAATAAATATGATCACGCCACTTTTTGCCGATAAGTGCGTCACGTCACGCAATGTTTCTCTACGGATAGAAAAAAAAATCCAATAAATGATAAACCGACAGCTCTGTTGCATTTCCGATGAAAAAGCGCTGTATAAAAGTGAATAATGACGAATCTATTTTTTCTGATGAACGTACAAGCGTGAAGTTCTAAGCACGCAATAGTCTTGCTTCTTTATGTTTAAAGAAAATATTCCGTGACGTCAAATAGTTGAAGTGACGATCAGGGGCTTGTCGACATTCTTGCAAGTAATCAAAGAATTACGTAGCTATGTTGTTTATCGAGTAAAACGTCTTATAAGCATATCAATAAATTGTATGGTATTTTTAAATACATAATATTCTCGTCTCAGATAAGTTTCTATTTATAGACATATTAAATATAAAACTGAAAAGAAATAAATACTTATAATATTTGATACAATAAGATTTCTGCAAATAATACCTACTTGCATAGAAGTTATGACTATAAATTATTATGAACATAAAATAAATGTAATTCCTACAATATTTCTTGAGTGAGAATCTACTTCAAATAGTATTATATTTTCAGATTTATTGAAATTATCAAACTTAAGAGGGCCGTCTACCTCCTAAAATCCAGCATAAAATATACTAACGTAGCTAGGGGTTTGTGGCCAGTACAAGAATGGTCAAAATTTATTTCAACAAGGATTTACTCAAGAAAGAATGGATCTACAGATATACCTTTATAAAATTTTGATTAAAAAATTGTACATGATTATAAAAATTCCGAAAAATTAAAAAAAATCCAATTTATGCAAACTTTGGACGGTTATATCTCATAATAGAAATTAATTTATAAAATTTTAAAAGTCATCTGTAGATCTATTCTTACTCTATTAAATGTTTATAAAAACATAATCCTGAAGTTAATACTAATCTGACAGTTTACTCGCAACTAAAACACTTTTACAGTATTTTTCAACTTCAAAATGACATTGCATAGCTAGGATGCGACAAAGTACGAGTTCCGGCTGGTTTCAGGCAGCTGCAGTAGTGGGGAGAAGAGTGGAATAGAAATAAAAGTAAACTCGAGAGTATTCTAGGAATTTGGAAAAAATCTAGACAGGTCGCTTAAGTTTTACTGGAAGAATCTTGTTATTTCTGTTTGTAATTTTACACTGTAATTTTTTTAGTACCAAAATCATTTGAACATTAAAATAGTAGGAATATGCAAACACAGGATGATGCAAATCTAGAAAAGTTATTATAAAAACCGAATATTTAGGACTCAAGAATGGTATTATGGGTTGTTAATTTAGTTCAGTTCAACCTAATAATTTATCTCCCTTGTGTTGAAGAGATAAACTAGTTTTCTGGATTTGCATCTTCCTGTTTTTGCATCTTCCTATTATTTTTGCATTTATGTCGAATCTAAAATTCTAGATTTGCATTTTCCTGTGAATGAATCTTTCAATGCAGAATGCAGGTATTTTATTACGTATAAATTTTCTAGATTTGAATTTTCTTGTGCATGCATTTTTCTTATTTATTTTCTAGTATTATGGTCACTCGCTTCAAAACAGTGAATTTCTTTTTCCCAAGATTTAGAATCCTCAATGAATTCATTGTGAACAGGGCTTTAGGGACATGCTTCCCTTCTCGCCACAATAAATACAAATGACAAACGCCCTTCCCTCGGCGACCGGATCTTAGCGACTTTTGACCATTATTATTAATGACTTCAGGTCGACAGAGAACAAATCTTACTTCAGGCAGACAGTCGTGTGTTTGAGTCAGTCACAGAGAACAGCCTGCTGGATGCTTGTGAGTGTAATGTAACACGGGCTGGACAGAGATGCTTTGTGTAGCTTTGTCAGCCGAGAACAGGGGCGGGCTTGGGAGGAGACGGGAAATCGAGGGTGGAGGGTGGATTCCTTAGGGTGGTTAACTAATTGTGTTAATGTGGAGAAGATGTGTGGGCGGATTAGGTAATTAAAAGTAGAAAATCGTAAATGCAATTGGAATTTTGGCTTATCCATAGAAACTTTGCTGCAGTCATCTGCAATGCTAACAGGTTGACCGAATAACGAATATGCCCACTTGACATGAACCGTTCATGGGCTGTTGAAATAGTTATTTGAGTATTAAGAGCATAAAGTGACTCTTTGTTACTCGCACGGTAAGGCGAGAGCTGCAATAGTACAAGAGGAACAAATACACTTTACGCTCGTAATACACACATAATATTATCTACGACTGAAATTATTTGTTATAATAATAATAGTATTCAGTTCCATCTGCGTTCAATCAATTTGTTTTATTCGTAACCAAGATGATACCAATAATATCGAAATAAATAAATATAAAAATTTGTTTGATTCTGTCCTTATCCTTTATTTTATGTAATCAAAAAGTACTTTATTGCGCGTTGTCATAGGAGACGCAAAATAAAATGTTTTTGCTTGGTCCTCAGTAACAATCTACTTTACGTTGACAATTGAAAGCATAAATAAAAACTCTTCATAGTCGTCGTAGATAAAATATCTTATTCTTGTACTTTAAGGGATATTACTTAAGTCTATCCTATCCACATCCCGATTACGATCAAACATTACGTACTCAATACATTACATGGGACACATAATGGGAATTTCCAAGTTATAGGAAAGTAATAATAATTGTTAATTTTGATAGATTTATTACCTTTTTATCGAAATGCAAATGTTACTCTTTTGAAACGTGCATTAAAATTCGCCATGTGTGACGTAGACAACATTTAAACTAAATCGTAAGTAGATTTGTTCGTGTAAGATCGTTTTGTTCGTTTTAATTACGGAATGGACGACGGACCTGTGTTGAAAAAAGGTAAGACCTATACGTATCGTATTTGGTCCTTTGACAGCGCGGTGAACTTATGTTCTCAGTGGCGATGACGTCACACCGTCACACACTGCATCGTTTTCCGCGGCAACTATTTTTTTAAACTTCATGAATTTTTTTTCTGGCTTATTAACAATTTTTTGTCAAAAAAAAAATACAGGTCTAATATTTTAATGTGTAGATTAACATATAGGTAGCAAGTAACAAGCGTAGGGATTTCATTTTGTCAATTGGGCATAATTTTCAAATGATGTGATATTTCCTTTTGAATATTTTGTTATCATTTATGCTACCAAAACAAATGTAAGAATCTCTGATGAAATAGAACAACGGATATATTATGATATGATGATATAACTTTTGATATAATTTGAAAAAATAATCTCACGTCGTAGCATTAATTTATCATAACTTCTGTTGTATCTAAAAATAAATGTTGCGAAACTTGAAATTCATAAGAAAATAATTATAAATATTTATTAACTCTTATAAATAGCTATAAATTCAGCAAAACTAGAAGAATTTATAAACAACAAATTAGAAAAATCGTTCACATCTAAAAATAGTATCATAATTCACAAGGCTACTGCAAATCTACTTTTATTTTTCTTTGTAAGATCAAACTCGATTATGCTAATACTTTCAAATAATATTCTTCTACTAAATCAAAATATTAGCCGGGTTTTATAGGACCCCACCCTCGAAGCAAATGCCAAGAAAGCACAGTGCACACACGGTCAGTTATGAATATTAAAACACAGTTACCGCGTGATTTACGGACATTGCTGTTAGCGGAGGTTGAGTTATGAAGATGCGGAGCTGATAAAGATGCCCATATGTTCCCATAACGGTCTCCCACTCGTATTTGCCGATGGGAACGAATTAAAAATGCGATTCGAATGCAACTTCTGAAGCTGCGCAAGATATGCTAATTTACCTGCGTCTGCTACTATTCGTTTCTATAATGCTTTATCTTATTACATTCTGCAGGTTTGCTTTTTAATTTGCAGTAAGAAAATACTGCGAAATTGTGTTTCAATTTATGAATTTGTTATGCAGAATGCTAAAAATATTAGCAATGATAATTGATTTAAAAATCTGATGTGGCTAGCAGCACACAATCTCCCGCCATATGTAGATTTATAAATATAAATGTATATACGTACAGTATGGTGCTTATTTAAAATATAGGTACAAATAAAAAACTAAAATATTCAAACACAGAAATTAGTATCACCTGAATTAAAAGATTCATTCACAGGAAAACTCTTCTGTGTTGAAGCTATCCCTCGTTCAATTACTACATTATTTAATATTTTACTTATTACTTTGGTATAATTAGTGTCAACGTGTCACCTGTCAATATTTTTTACGCAGAAACAAAAATCAATTAATCATGGATTACAAGATTTCATCGCTTGATTTGATAAATTTATTTTTTAAAATTTTGCTTCATTTCTTTAATGCTACCAGATAAAGACAATTTTTATAACGTAAGTTGCAAATAACTTTTCCTCTTATTCTCATTACAAATAAATACTATAAGTATTTATCTAAAATAGAAAATTTTGACAATTAATCTTTTCACTCTTAAAAAATTATTACTTCAAAAGAAAATATTTGTACCAAAATCTAATGAGCTCTTCCAATTTGTATTCAAATGAATAATACCAAATATAAACATTTTTGAGTAATTCGTATTTAAGTTATCCGACCTCCAGAAATCCGGCCCTAACCACACACATACATACAGACATCATCGTGAAACTATCAAAAGTAAGTAGTAAGGACCCTATTTCGTGCTCATCCACTTCAAACTCACTACCCGATTTTTAGCATGATTTTAATACCTTCCTTTACAGGTATGGAGCAAGGTAAAAAATATAGTACCACTGTTATATAATTAATTTAATTTGACATGTCTAACTTATTTATAAAATTTGTTTTGGAACCTATGTAAGCAAAATAAAGATTTGGTAACAGACAATAGGGTAACTTACCATTTTTTTTATAAAAGTTTTTTTTTATTAAAATTCATGTTATTTGAAAGCGATTGAGAGTACTGATAAGCCTTAATTGTTCTTAATAAAGCTGTAATTAAATTTTAAAGTTTGTGTGACGTAGATGTGTAGCTGAAAATCTTCTCAAACCATGAGGCTGGAATTAAAATCAACTCTGTTTCTAAATGTTACAAAATATAAAATACAATTTGGTACCTAGTTTCTTTATTACTGTATGTAAGAATACACGTGAAACTTATTATTGTGACGTAAATGTATCGATACGTAAAATCTCAAATATTTAAAGGACTATCAACTTTTTGAAAACTTTTTTCATAGCAATAACCCATTTTTGAGGTCTCCTTTCAATATAATTGACTGGATTGCTAATTTGTTACTATGGTAAAGTACCCAAATATTGTAAAATTTAAAAATCAAACCCCATCAGCATTTTATACAAGTATCATCCAGATTCAAGTACAGCAGAACATACCATATAGATAATATTTAAATTGAGCATTCAGCACAGCTTTCTGCGAACTACAATCAGATAGCGCTGTTGTCTGTATAGTACGCCGCACACAATAAAGACATAACAGAGACGAACGGATGCCGTGCACGTAATGGAAACTTTAGCAATCAGTAGATCAAATGTCGCCGTTTAAATGCAAATTTCACCAAGAGCAACAGTAGAGGCTCTACCTCTATCGCACACTCCAGCCGATGTGGGATTTATGTGCTATCGAGGAGACGGTGTGGATTGTAGATTAGTGGATAGTGGATCTCAATGCTACAACCACCACATAAAATAATACAAAGCTACAGAATTATGCCGATCACAGACACAATGTAGGTAGTATAAACTCGGCGTCAAAAAAAAAGCCCCACTTGAAATTGTGAAAAAATCAACAAATTTCAAACCGCTATTTTCGATGGATTTCGATGAACTTTCGACCGAACTTTCGACCCCAAGAAAGTTCAAAGTGTCTACTTTAAGGACATCTATTCAATTTTTGTTATAACCCTCTCTGCACCCCTGCAACCCCCCTATGAAAAAAAGTGTTTTCAGGGGAAAATTTTTTCAACTTTGATGATGTGCACGGACTAGAAATTTTTTTTTTGACCCGATCTGCCTACATGACAATAAAATTCAATCAATTCTCTGTAAATTTTTCGAAAAACGAAGGTCCTACGATGATTCGATAAAAAGTTATGCGAGTTTTTGAGTCATTACTCGCCATTTGTTGATCAATTCAGATGTACTCTTGACAAAAAGAAAGTTCTAAGTGTCTAGTCCAAAACGATGCATGCAATTTTTGACATAACCCCCTCTGTCCCCTGCAACCCCCCTATGAAAAAGAGTGTTTTCAGGGAGAAAATTTTTCAACTTTGACGATGTACACGGACTAGCAAATTTTTTTTTGATCCGATCTGCCTAGATGATAATAAAATTTATTCAATTCTCTGTAAATTTTTCGAAAAACGAAGTTCCTACGATGATTAGATAAAAAGTTATGCGAGTTTAAAAATTAAGTTGCATTTTGAGGTTTTTGAGTCATTACTCGGCATTTGTTGATCAATTCAGACGTAACTTAATTTTCAAACTCGCATAACTTTTTATCCAATCATCGTAGGAACTTCGATTTTCGAAAAAATTACAGAGAATTGATTGAATTTTATTGTCATGTAGACAGATTGGGTCAAAAAAGTCCGTGCACATCATCAAAGTTGAAAATTTTTTCCCCTGAAAACACTTTGTTTTCATAGGGGGGTTGCAGGGGTGCAGAGGGGGTTATAACAAAAATGAATGGATGTCCTTAAAGTAGACACTTTGAACTTTCTTGGAGTCAAAAGTTCATCGAAATCCATCGAAAACTCGCTGAGTTATAGCGGTTTGAAATTTGTTGATTTTTTCACAATTTCAAGTGGGGCTTTTTTTTGACGCCGAGTGTATAAGCAGTATTAGACGTTTACGAAAATTATACCAGTAAATATGTACCATTCCCAACCGGTTGACAGCTGGTTTTTAGGTACACGGATTTGGTTGAAGAAATAAGACTTACCATCAATATTAAGATGCACTAGGTTCCTGAACAGCTGCAGGTGACGACCAAAATAGTAATTACAACTCCAGAACTCTTGAAGATGCTTCAATTTCTTGCTGATGATGTGGTCAGCCTTCAAGAATGTAATAACGACAGCAGGACGAACAATTCGCTTCTAAAGACATCCGCTAACCCAGTTCTACAGTTTAGGATCCTTCATCAGAAGATTCTCAGAGTCTGCAGGTGGCTGAAGAACGTAGAAGATGCTTTGATTCTTTGTTGAAGATGTCGTCAGCAGGAGGATCAATTATTGTTCTGAAGACGTCCGCTAACTCAGTTCTACGGTTTGTGAGCCTTCATCGAACCTGGAACAATGTAACAATTAATAACGAGTAATTAATAAATAAAACTGATTAAGAACGCTTACGATAAGAATAAACCGTACGTGATAAAAAGTATATTTATAAATGTATATTTTCATTATGTATCATTTACATTTTTTTAAATACTCAAAACAAGATAAGGTTTGACAGATTTAAAATAAAATCAAAACAACTCGTACATTTGACAACAAATTTGCAGGTTATGTTAAACAAATAAAGTGTTTACCGTCAAAGCTATTCGGTCCACAAATCATAAACCGGGTGCACGTATTCGGTAAATGTGGTATAATATTCGTAAACGCCTAATGTGACTTGATTCTGATTTTCATCGACTTTTAGATCCTCTGATAACTGAAGTTTTTTAGATTTTCGCTTATTTTTGTATGGATAGCACTTATTTCTTATTTTAGTTTCTATTGTTTATATTTATTTTAAGACAAATTTAATTTTGTCATTTAGTCTATTCTGTACAATTGGACAAATTTTGCCTTTTTAATATATTTTTAGGCCTAGTTTAGCCTTTTTACCCTTAAATACCATTTTTATCTAATTTTAAAGATTCTTGTGAATGTTTAGTTGTAGTGCTTAGTGCAGTGTAAGTATTTTTAACTGGCTTTTGAATATTTATTTTACAAAAATTCCAAAGAAAGATTCATTATCAAAAAGATACATGGCATAGTTATTTACGAATAAGCCTTTATTCGTCCAAGGGTGTAATCTGTCTTTCGGCCAGAGGTACTTACAACGTTTTACGCACAACTGCGTATTTAAGTAAATTCTTGTGAATAATTATTCGTTACTTATTAGTTTTTAAAAACACCCAAAAATACTTATTACTAGAAAATTACAAGGTATTACAAGGTGGCGTATGGTAAAACATTTCATGTGCCAATCAATTAATTTTGATTGGACGAATTCCTTCTTTTACCGCCCATGAGTGCAGTTTTTCTACTGTATCGCCCAAGGGCGTAAAGAAAATGTTTCTGCCATGGTAACCAAAATGTAAACAAACATTTTTTTTGTTGTACGTAAAAACATTGTTCCTATCAATTGATTGAATGCTTTTTGTCGCCTATTTTTTTTAAAATTGTGGCCTATTTTATATACCTATTTTAGCCTATTTACCCTTTAATATGCGCTGAAAATGAATACCAAGAATATCTGCAAAAAGGCAAAATATTATTTAAAATTATGTAAAATTTAATTGAAGCTATTCATTCGTTTTAAATTCACAAATAAATATTTATGAATTAAAACAGCCAAATAAGATTTACAGCTATTTTCTGTAGTAATTTTTTTCGCATAACTTTAGAAGAACTCATAAAACTGTCGAAATCCAAAGGGCCTAAGAGAAAAGAAGCCTAACACCAGGACATCGTTTCCTGGAAGAAGTGCGGGAACTGAATTTCGGATTTATGTGCTTGCCTTCAACCGGCAATTTGTGCGCTACTAAATCGCTACAGTATGAAGCGCTGTAATTTCATCAAACATGTAACAGATTTACGGGCCACTGAACTAGTTTTTCAAAACGGAGAAACGAGGGTATTAAATTTTACGCTCAATTATAAATCAGTGTAAACTGTAAAGTGCCTAGCTATCTAAGCGCTACGCGCTCTATCTTCACATGATGAGCTTCAATCTAGTATAAAAATTTAGTTGAACTCGTAAGCAGAACCGAACCGATGATTTTAAACGGGTTCAGAACAGTTTAAACTTAAAGCCTCATTCACAATACGAAATTAGTATAGTTATACTCAGTAGGTATAGTTAGTACTTATAAAATTAATGCCACTTTCGTCCCTAGTTGCACAATATACTATTATTTTCGGTTTCGTTAAGTTTTTAGTAACTGCTTATTGTAAACCTTTAAATTTCGTATGTAATTTTCCATTTTCATGTGATGCAACAGGTTATAAGTAAAACTTGTATTAAGTTTACACATGCAACATTCTTGAGATTCAGTGTCTGTACCACGCTACTGGTTTCACAAAGCAAAGACTTTCTTCTCCAGTAAATAAAGAAGTAATCATCTATCTTGTGCTATACAACTGCGCCTGGCGCAAATTGGAAAAGACGAGTGAATGTGAAATACACGCTGGTTGAATACGGGCGTCCACGTAAGCAAATTGAGATGCTAATCTTGACGTTTATATTTTAGATCGTGATGTGCGGACAATACGCGCTTATTAAGCACCGCCATGCACATCTTAATCAAGCTGATGATTTCAAGCGTTTTCATAATTTAAAAATTGTGCAATTAATCTTCGATTGTTGCCAGTGACTTTCAATGTCAAAATAACAAATATCATTCTTAATCAAACGTTGAATAAGTCTTCAAATTAGAAATGTTACAACAGCAAGGAAGAAGCTACATTCTTCATTCTTATCTCAAAGATCAAAAGATTGAGATTATAATATTAAAAAATCTGACGTGGCCATCACACAACCTTCCGCCATATCTAGACTTTAAACAGAAATGTATACGTGCAATCCGGTGCCCATTTAAAATATACAAATAAAAATCTCAAATATTCAAACACAGAAATTTGCATCACCTGAATAAAAAGATTCATTCACAGGAAAACTCTGCTGTGTTGAAGCCATTCTCCGTTCAATTACTACATTTAATATCTTACTTAGGACTTATATAGCGCTACTATGCCAACTTGTCACCCGTCTCACCTGTCAATATTTTTTACCCAGAAACAAAAATCAACCGATCATGGATTACAAGATATCAACGTTTTATTTGATAAATTTATTTTTTAAATTTTACTGCAGTTCTTTAATGCTACCAGATAAAGACAATTTTTTTATAACGTAAGTTGCAAATAACTTTTCCTCTTATTCTCATTACAAATAAATACTATATTTTTCCAAATTTATATACAATTTTGACAATTAACCTTTTCAATCTTCAAAAAATATCACTTCCGATGAAGATATTTGTACCAAAATCTAGGGAGCTCTTCCATTTTATATACAAATGTTAAATACCAAATATCAAAATTTTCGGGTAATTCGTATTTGAGTTATGCGACTAACAACCCTTGACCACACACACACACACACACACATACACACACACATACACACAGACATCATCGTGAAACTATCAAAAATGAGTTGTAAGGACCCTAATTCGTGCTCATCCACTAAAATTTCACCACCCGATTTTTTGCATGATTCCAATACCTTCCTTTACAGGTAAGCGGAAGGTAAAAAGTGTGTAACGCATATCAATTTGATATATTTAGTACCCACATACATTCAACCTCATTTTCTATTTATGGTTTTCATACTTTTCTTAATTTAATGTTAAATAAGTAAGTAGGTAATACCTTTATGAATTTGCCAGTTCGAATAACGCGATAACTCACTCAATTCTTCACCAATAAGGACGAAATTTTCAGCTTTGAAAAGGAAATTGATAGGGCTTTGTGACAATCGAGTCGAACAACCCCCTTAAGATAGGATGTTTTTGGAGCTACAAGCATTCAGACTTTGAGATTTTTCATTGCTCAGACATTGCATCACATAAAGCGATTTTTCTGAGGGTCGGGGGGAGCGAATCTCTTTGGGATTTTTAGAGAACGTAGAGGAGGAATGTATCTCAAGAGGGAATTTCCAGATTTTGGTTAACACGTCCCTGAAAGAAATGCCCCACATTTTAAAAACAGGCATTTTCTTGGTTCGGCCAAGTGGCTCGATTTTTACTTCCTTGTACGGAGTAATAAGGAAGTATTGTAATCGCGAAAAATTTCGGTTTTCAGATTTTGATGGAAATATCCGTTTTGACCTTTTCTGAATCCATTATGACTAGTTTCGTCGTGACGTCTGTACGTACGTGCGTACGTGCGTACGTGCGTACGTGCGTACGTACGTGCGTACGTACGGACGTATGTGTGTCGCATAACTCAAATACGGTTAGACGTAGAAAGTTGAAATTTTGTATTTAGGACTGTTATAGCATCTAGTTGTGCACCTCCTATTTTTGGTTTCAATCTATAAACCGGAAGTAGTACTTTTTAAAAATATTTTGATAAATAATTAATTTTAGACAATTTTTTTTATTTTAAATGAAAGATTATGTGATTATTATCTACAATCGGTATTTTATAAATTTTTCTGTATCTTCTATCATTTAAGAATAATTAAAGTGTATACTTATAATTTAGTATTTCTGTATCTTGTAGTCCATGATCGATTAACATTTGTTACTACGTAAAATTTAAATGATTATGACATGACAGTGACAGTAGCAGTGACAATAGTAAAATATCGTTTATATCTTCTTCTGCAGTTTAAATAAAATGACTAAAATATACTTGTGAGTATACTAGTATAATAAGTTAAAAGAATTTTTTATATTATTCTACATTTTAGTTATTAAGAAAAGTATGAACAAACAAGGCGTACAAGGAAGTCATGTGGTGTCCACGTCAGATTTTTATTTTGAGCAGTGTATAAAAATATTTTTGGTAATGTAAAACAAAATTCGGTCAACGCGCGTTGGCTGATATTGCAATTCGTTCTGTAACGGTGATATATTTTTAAAATAATTACTCATTCACTGATCAAAAAATCTGATGTGGCCAGCACACGACCTCTCGCCTTAACACTGTAATTTATGTGAATTTGGTTTTAGTTAGGCTTTCTTAAATTATAATTTTGCAATAAATTTACAAAATTTGTGAAAATAATTTTATAGTTCTTAGTTCTTTAATTAGCTCTAAAAATTTAACTTTATTATTACCTTATTACATTATGTTAATAATATTTACATTTCTTTTAAAATGGTGCCACAAACATTTCAGAAATTGTCTATACGTCTGTCACATTGACATATTAATTTTTGTTTTTAATTTTTTTCCTATATTGTGATTTACAAATCGTGGTAGGTAAAATTATATATCTTTGAAAAATAATTTTCCTTTGTTGGTAAGAGATATAGACAAGATGTTAAATAAATATTGTAAGATATAATTTGTTCTTTGAAATGTAGTATGACAAATTGTAACTATCGCAGAATGTTCTATATTTTTTGCAAAAAATGTTAAAATGCTTCAAGAAAATACCATTTCCGGTTGGCAGATTTTTACCAAAATCTAATCAGCTCTTCATTATCATGTATAAATGTATAATGCAAAATATTAGAATTTTATGTTCCATAGAATTTGAGATAATGAATAAGAACGAAAGAACATAGTAGGCACACATACAGACTTTCATACACACACACACACACACACAGACATCATCGTGAAAATAGTCAAAATAGGTTCTAAATGTGCTAAAACGTGCTCTAGGCGAGAGGTAAAAATGCTTGGCATGCTATTTTTACCTCTCGCCTCATATTCTATAAGAGAGGTATTGTAATGGGTCAAAATTTTCGAGTAGGAGTTTTTGGTGGATAAGCACGATTCAGGGTCTCTAGAATACAAATTTAATATTTTCCCGATGATGTCTGTGTGTGTGTATGTGTGTGCGTGTGTGTGTTTGTATGAATGTATGGACTGACGATTTTTCGTCCACGATAACTGAAAAAGTATCAAACCTTTAATAACCAAATTTCATATGTAAGGTTTTAATAGGGATCTTAACACCGGATAAGATTTTGGTAGAAATCCGTAAACCGGAAGTAGTACTTTTTGGAACTTGATATAGTTTTTCTTAAATAAATTGGTACATTATTTATTTATGACAATTTTTGCAAATAAAAATAAAAGATAATATAATTATCTATGGGTACAGTGAATTTTAAATACAATTTGCTGAATCTGGTAGTATTTAGCAATAAAATAAAGTGCAACTAAGTACCAGTATCTTGTTGTCCATGATATGAAATTTGTTTTTACTCAAAATTTGAATTATAATGACAGTGACAGTACAGTTGACATCTTTTGCTTGCATCTTGGTTTACATTATCGTTTACATATTACATGAACATGAAACTATTAAAATGTAAGTAAAACTATTTATTAGATTAGTAGAATAAGCAGAATTAGGCGAGAGGTCGTGTACTGGCCACAGCAGATTTTTTTAAAACTAACTTGCAAATGGTTCAGAAATAGTACACAAAATCTTTACGAACTTCTGGGATTTTATTTTGTCAAGTGGATAATATGTATTTAAAGCTATAATATTTTTTATGAATTCATCAACAAGTTTCTCGTTAAAATGCAATTAACCACAAACCGCACATCCTGTCTAAATCCACCCTAGTCTCGATTAAAATAGCTTGTCACCCCCTAATAAGGGAAAAATAAAAATCGCGGACTTCTGATTAAAGGTTAAAAATCCTCAAGGTGTCAATTTTCGAGCAAATTCGTTTCCTGTCTCCTCTTCACTTCAAAGAAAAAATCTCCAAGGCGTCAAGAAATGGCAAAATATGTCTTCCTGAAGTTGTAACTTCTTAACAACCCACGCAATAATGAGCAGTTACAATTTACACCCCCCGATTCACAAACACATTACGCGTAGAAGCAAACAGCAGCACAAATACTCCAAGTTTTTACAAAAGGTCGTTTCTGTCCGGTGTCTGTTTCTATAGAAAAAGCGGCTTACCGAATACATCACCCATTGACAGGTCTCGGAAAGGAAAAGAAAGAAAAAACCGTTGTCTGCTGCAGGGTCGGACCTGAAGATTTAGCGCCCTGGACTTAGATTGCGTTCGTTTTTATATAAATTTTATAGCGAAAAGAGTAAATACAAGGTCGCGCTCGAAATAGGAACAAGTAATAGGCATAAATAATATATCAATGAATAGAGTTTCTAGATTGCCTTATGCTCAACAAGAATACGTACCTAAAAATAAATATAATTTGCAATAGAAATGAAAGAAGAAAGGGCATAGTTCATCAAATTGCAATGAAGTTTATGCAAAATGATGTATTATTACATTCATAATTGTTAGAATAAGGCAATTAGGAATAAATATATTTTGTAACATAATTTTCATTGTAGGTTACATCGTTTATCCGCAATTTATGCAGAAAATATGTGCAAAATGAACCATATCTATAAAAGAATAAATTCAAAATTTAATAGTTATTTACTTACAAGTGGGCAAAGTAAGAAACTACCCACGAGGGAAATCTGAACTCACGAGGCCGAAGGCTGAGTGAGATAATTTTCTCGAGTGGGTCATTCCTTTTTGCCCACTTGTGAAGTATAACATTTTATCCAACACCTGTTAATAACTGCTTAAATATTTTAAAAATATTAAGATTTAACCTAAAACATCGTTTCTATGGCGACTTCCAACAAGCAAAGTAACAATTTACCCACAAGTGGGTATAATTTTAATCAAAGCCACTTGTGGGTAATTTTTTACTTTGCTTGTTTAAAATCACCATAGTTATGATGCTTTTATTAAGAGGTGTTGGATAAAATATTTAAAAATTTCCATTTAGTATTTACTTCTGTTAAGTTACTCAAAGACTAGTAGTAACAAAATTCCGAAAAATTCTTATGTTACCAGCACCAGAGTAACAATAATTCTTCCATTGGCTGTTATTTGCGTCATGTGATTTTCGTAGTAAAAATATTTAACTTGGTACAAATTTCACCCCTAGAGCCGGGCCTGGCTGCTTGTTGGTGGTGCGCCTCGGCACAAAGAGCACAAACGACCCTTGTGCCCCGCCCCCGCTTCCGGTGCGACGTACGCCACTGGGGGCAGGGAGCAGGTTGGCGACACTGGGTCACCAGTGCGTTTTCAGGACACATGTGTGTTTGTGTTGATGATGCTGACACCAGATACTGTTGCTCTGTTTTATACACATCCGCTAATTTATTAGATTTGTAGTTTAGTTATCTTTTGGTTTGGGTCAGGGTTTTAAGTTTCTTCAGATAATAAAGATAGTGGTTGTGTTATTTATAGACATGCCCTATTTAGGTATGTGAAATATATTATCCTTCTTTTATGAAACAAATAGTTATTTGTTTAACTAGGCAAAAAAATATTAGATTTGCTGCCGCGGCTAGAGTTTCATAAACGAGGCGCAGCCGAGGCTATGAATCTAGCTTAGGCAGCAAATCTGTATTTTTGCCATGTTTAACACATTATTTTTTTCGGCGATTATTATTAATTAATATAAATTTAGTGATTATTTTAAATATATTGATAGGTATCGCAATCAAGTTATGTTGCTATGCGTATGTTGATAGTTTTTTCCTATGAAAAAACAAAGTAGGTTAGGTATGTTGATGAATTTTATAAATGTCAAGTTTGTTGATTCACCATAGTAACAATTGCTTTTGTTGCCTACGCTTTTTTTACTATTTTTGCTGCATAGGCAGCAAAACTGACACTTTGCTGACTGTCAGCTGTCAAAAAACAGCACTTTTAATGTCTACCGCCGAAAAAATTATTTATGCTGATTTTGGATTCGAAATAATTTTTTCAGCAATAGTACGAGAAATAGACATTCTGTCACTATATTTGAGTGCGGGAAATAGCCAATTCTAGCAATAGTGCGGGAAATTAATTTTTTGTTTAATTATATTATTGTCGATTATTTTGTTAAGTAAGCAATGCTTAAAAACTACTTAAGTAGTTTTCGTTAAAGGGTGACAACGTTTTAAAGTGAATTTTTAACGACAATTTTTGAAATCTTATGGTTTTGGTTTTGACAATAATTCCTAATATTTTATATTACCTATTAATGATATTTTCATGTAAATTACATAAATTTAAATTTCACATCTCCTGATGATGAGGTATGTGACGTCGAAACTAGTCGATTGAGAAATAAATTTTATTGTTGACTGCATCCCAGTAATTTTTCTCCAATCCTCAATTTATATTAACATAACTTCTAAAAGGTACTTCTACTTCTAAATAAATGTCAGTTTATGAAAGTGTTCATTAAATTTATTTCTATTGATAATTATGCAAATCCAGTACATAAAATGGACCGTGTAAGTAAACTATACATAACCTTAATTTGTCAATTTTCTGAAAAAATATTTTTAAATCGTTATGATAAGCTATATTTATCAAAACAATCCAGTAAGTATGGTGTCTTTAGGCTCAAAATATTTACATTGAAAGATATTGCAACATATTAACAATTTTAAAAAACCTGCTATAATAAATTATAATAAATTCCAGCAAGTAAAAGATAAGATCATATTTAAATATACCATCTTAAAAGAAAACATGTAAAAAGCATATTATTGATTGGTAATTTTATTTGCCAACAAGCCGTTAAGGCTGATTCAGCATCAATTATTTTAATGGCTTTTTAAAATTCAATTATCAATTACTTGATTGCCCTCTCAACATACTAAAAGCAGACCTGATCGGACTGCATATCGTTTCATTATTATCTTCAACCTGAATTCGCAACGTGTTCGCTTTTGCTTGATGATCATCATCGAAATCTACAGGACATAAGTACTTTTGAAATTTACTTGAACTACATTTTGGAATTTGTAATGAGTATAAATTAGTATGAAGAAAATTATCTGAGAAGCTGTCATGTCATTTATTCACGATTCTAGTAGGTAGTTTCAATGTCATAATTTTTCGTTGCGAGTAAACTGTGAGATTATTATTAACTTCAGGATAATGTTTTTATAAACATTTAATAGAGAAAGAATGGATCTACAGATGTGTCTTTTTAAAATTTTCAAAATTAATTTGTATCATGAGATATAACCGTGTAAAGTTTGCATAAAATAGGAAATTTTTTCAAATTTTTCGGAATTTTTACATTTATGTTCAATTTTTTAATCAAAATTTTAAAAAGGCACACCTGTAGATCCATTCTTTCTCTATTAAATCCTTGTTGAAATAAATTTTAACCATTCTTGTACTGGTCACAAAACACTCGCTACGTTAGTACATTTTATGCTGGATTTTAGGTAGTAGACGGGCCTCTTAAATGGGTGTTGGTTCGTATTTCTAATTCCAGAAATCTTTATTTATATTATTTACCAGTAAACAAAATCATCCTCCCATTCTAATAGAAATCTCACAATGATAGGCTATTGTGATATACCGGGTGGTCGTTTTTAACTTGAGACAAAGGAATATCTGGAAAAATATGCATCCTACGAAAAAAAGTTGATGATAAAAAGTAATATTATCAAGGGGGACATCCAGCAGTGCTGAAATTAGCCACCCCCTCCCTGAAATGAGTGGGGCGGGGGGAAACTTTAAAATATTAAATGGGAACCTCTATTTTTATTGCAGATTAAGATTCCTCATTAAAAAATAAGAAGAATTTACTTAACTTATTTTTTCGTCAGCATGATAGATGGCGCTGTAATTGCGAAAAATGAAATTCTTTAAATTCAATTTTTATCTTACTGTAACATTTGAACCCGTGGAGATATAATTTAGTTATTTTCACTAGAATTCATATAAAACTAGTCTAAACATCATGCAAAAGAAAATTTGAAATAGTTGGTATTTTGATATTGATAAATGAATCCCAACGCATTATCAGGCTGACAAAAAATAAGTGAAGTAAATTTATCTTACTTTTTAAAGAAGAATCTGATTCTGCAATAAAAAATAGGGGTTCCCATTTAAGATTTTAAAGTTGCCCCCTGCCCTACCCATTTCAGGGCGGGGGGTGGCTAATTTCAGCACTGCTGGAGTCCCCTTTTATAATATTACTTTTTATCTTAAACTTTTTTTCGTAGAATGCATATTTTTCCAGATATTCCGTTGTCTCAAGTTAAAACGACCACCCGGTATATTTACTTTAACATCTTGCATTTACCGTCAAGAGAGAAAATATATTTCTTCAGGCGAGAGTCCAAAATTTTGGCCGCAAAAGTAAATAATAGAATACACTTTCTCAGAATAATTCTGACTTTCTATTACCATTTTTCAATAATGTTCACACCCTCAAATACTTTATTCAAAGGAGTGTAGCTACCTACTTAATGATCTTCAAAAACGGTAATGGGGTAGTTCCGGTACCATACAATACAAGATAATCATTACTCACTATTTTCAACACAAGTGATGATTCTAGCACTTAGCAACTACTTTTAGGAAGTGGTACATTTTGCACGTGTTTGTTATTCGATAGTCATTTGACATGACAAATTTTACCTATACTAATTGAGTATTGAAAAGCCTCATTCACATAAGCATTTAGTTTTAAGGTTTACATTTTATGTTTACGTTTAAGAAAGTTCAAAATGCATATAACTAAATACGAGTATTCACAGTTCCCACTTTCAAGCACTGTGAATGTTTGTATTTAGTTGCATGAATTTAAACTCACTTAAACATAAACCTAAACATCATACTGATACTGACACTGACACTACTTACGTTATAGAAATATAGAAGTAAATATAATAATAATATAGTATATTATGCAACGAGTGTGTAATGATAATAATATAATAATAATATTTTATTGTATAGCTCAAAAAGGCTACATTATAGCTATAATAATATAATATAGCTATTAATTCACGAGTATGGAATTTACTATATGAGCTATGACCAATACCCATTATACACGAGTTGCATATACTGTTTTTTCTAGTCACCATGTTTTTATTTAAAAAAAAACAATTCATTTGTGTATCATAATGAAAATCTGTATCGAAATAAAAATCTATATCGAAATAAGTGTCATTAAACAAAGGAAAGATGACATACCTATAAAATAAAGTAATGATGGGAGTAGAAAAAATCCTATAAGAAATCATAACTAATGTTTTCTTAGATTACACTGTTACTCAATATCAGGAAACAACATAATCTTTTATGTTAAAACTTACTACATCAATTTTATAATTTACAGAACAAGTTTCCTACATAGAAACACATTAAGGATTAAGGATTACCCACAGACTAGCAAATAAATAACAGATATTACAAAATTATTATTCAACCTGCAATCTGCATAAGTACAACGTAATCAAACTGATGCAAATGTTTGCAAGTTAAAATAAACCAACTAAAGTAATTGAATCACATTACACATTTGAATGAAATAAATTTCTATTAGGCATTACTTACACAATAACAAGTACGCGCCAAAATGCAGCAGAAAAGTGTTAAGGGGCTATGCTTCTTGAGTGCAATAAGAATCAGAATTCACGATTCTGGCTATATTGCTCAAAATAAAAATCTGAAATTTTACATTAGTAACGACAAAGCATTGTTGAATTGAAAAATTCAAACTATATATATTGTTCCGACAACAATTAGAGATAAAAAGAAATTAATCACTAGAATTTCGTGAGGATCTCATGAATGAACTATAAAAATTATCATTGAGTTTAAAGATTAAATGAGTAGAACATAGATGTAAAAAGGACGGAAAAACAATAAAACTATAATTTTATCAACAGAGTTGCCATAAATTATATCTAAACTTGTACAATTTTCGCCGAATTTCGCATAATTATTAAAGCCAAACTAATTACATTAATTAAAGATTTTGAAGATTCCGCACTTTTAGTATTCTTCCTTAATCTACATACAAAAATTCAACATCATACGTATAACAGTATTAGATTGAGATTCTCACAAATATTACTCGTTTTTCAATGCGTATTATTGCCCTGCAATATCATGTTGATGTCTTTAATTTCACTTTTACTTTATAGAGAACATACTTGGACGATCGGTTTCAATACCTAGTTTATAAACAATAAAATGTTGAGGATATTTTGTCAAAAACAAATGTAAACTAACTAGTTACAAAAAATTATATTTATTTTATGAAAAAGTCAGTTCAAAAATATTTTTATATTCATATTTACATACATAATTATTATATGCATTATCAAATTTTTATTATAGTTATGTTATACCTACTTAAAGTTATATTGATTTAATAATTATGTCACAATAAATCAATACTAATTATTCTTGTTTAAATATAAAATTAGGATACAGTTTAATTTATAATTATCTAATTCAATACAAAATAATTAAAATCTACATTATTTTTATATTATAATAGTTCCAATTCAGTTCGTAAGTGGTTCAATTCTTGCGCCGAATACTTTTTTGCATTTCGTTGTCGAAAAATTATAAAAATACAGTAAAATATTTTGAAACAAACATAAAAAATAAAAATTGAAAACAACAAAATGTACAAATGTTGAATTTCAATCACCAATGTATCGCTATTGTCAATATCTTTAGTTTTTTCTAAAAGTGAATTTTTATTTATTATTTGCGTTAATTTATCCAGAGTTTCATTATTGATAGAATTGGAAATTTCAATTGTACTAACTAGTTTTGCCAGAACTTGTTCGGAAGTATTATGAAATTCCTCATTTTTAAAAATGGAATTTTTGATCATTTCAGGTAAATTTTTATTGACAGTATTTGAAGATTTGATAATTTCAGTTAATTTGTTCAGATGTTGAAATGTTGAATTATTAATAGAATTTGAATTTTCAAGCACCGATATCAATGTCTTCAACGTATTTAATGTATCATTGAATTCTACTTTAGTTGCTGTATCTTCTATTTTATTGTAAAGTAATTTGTTACTATTATTTTTTGTCTCATTTGTTGTAATGATTGGATTGTCAAAACATTGTATGCCGCCAACGTTTTCTTCTCTAAAATTTTAGATTTTGCCTTCATAATTAATATTACGTTTTTGAAAATATTTCCTTATTAAAGTAAGATTTTGACAGGACCATTGATTTCCAGACAAATCAACTTGTTTTAAAGTTATCAAATTGGAAAACAGTGGTTCAGGATTTAAATGAGTAAAATAATTTGCACTGATATCCAGGATTTGAAGATTTTCCAAAGGATGTAGTACTGGTTCACTGATTGCATTCAATTTATTGTGAGACATATCCAAAATGCGTAATTTTTGTAGAGCAGAAAAAATACCAACTTTTAAATTAGATATATTATTATGTTGCAACTTCAAAGTATCTAATGATAATAAGTTTTGAAACGCGCAAATATTAATGTCTGCAATTTGATTGTTACTTAGATTAAGGTCTTTTAAAACATTGTTTTGTTCGAAAATGTCACAAGAAACTGAAGACATTTTATTTAAATTCAAATTAAGTGACGAAAGAGCAGTCAAACCATTAAATGCATCGGGATAAATAAGTTTTATACCTGAATTTGTCAAATTTAAAGTTGTCAGTCTTTGTATACCTTTAAACGTATTGGGTTGAATAGAAGAAACATTATTGTTTTGTAAAATTATACTTGTGACACTATCCAACCCAACAAATGCTTCAGTTTCTATTGTTTCAATATTTAAGTTTGACAAATCTAAAGTTTGTAATCTAGATAAACCTTTAAATAACCCAGATTTAATTATGATATTATTTTTAAAAACTAATTTGAATTGAAAATTTTTAATCGAACTTAAACCAATAAACACGCCAGGTTCGACATCTTCAATGACATTTCCATTCAAATTCAGTTGTAATAAATTGTTTAGACCATTAAATGCACCTGGTTCTATATTTTGAATGTTCAAATTTGATAAATCTAGAGTTTGCAAATTGGATAATCCTATGAATTGACCAGTTTTAATGTTAGTAATGTTTAGAAAAATATTTTTGACATCAATGTTTTTAATTGAATTCAAACCACTAAATGCACCTGGTTCAACTGAATCCATACCACTCGAATTTATATTAATTTTGTTTAGATTTTCCAACCCTAAAAATATGCCCCTTTTTAATTCAGTCAAATTGCCAAAAGAAAATGATAATTCATTAATATTTATATGAGTTAATCCTGTGAATGCTCCTAATTCTATTTTGGATAATAAATTATTTGTTAAATCAATAGATTTCAATGATTTTAGCTCTAAAAATACGTTCTGTTGTATTTCTTGCACACCAGACTTCTGAATTTTTAGGTTTTGCAAATTTTCACAGTTTTGAAATAAGTTTTTTTGTAAAGTTGTTATTGCATTATTATTTAAGTTCAACTCTTCAAAATTGTTGTGATTGCAGTTTATATTAAGTTGTTGAATGTTATTAGTAGATAAATCTAAAATATTCAAAGTACTTAGAGCTTTAATAAAATCTACATTTAATCGTTTTATATTGTTTTCTAAAATATACAACGAACGCAGCTGTGCGAACTTATCAAAACTATCATCATCGATTGTCGTTACTTGACATTGTTGAATTGTCAGTTTATAAACATTTGAGAACTTACTGATCGTGAACAAATTTCGATCTATTGTCGTAAGGTTTATTTGATTTAGTTCCAGTATTTTCATTGGGTATGAGTTGTACGAATAACCGCTGTTTATTTTGGATTTAAACTCTTCTCGAGTCATTCTACTGCATTTGTACGATGTATAATAAGAACTGCTACCATATCTCGATTGGTATCCTCTGCTGTTATAATTGTTGTTATCGTAATCTCTCTTTGAATCACAGGCTCCCCGTACTTTGGTTACAGTTTGCAGAAGTGTAAGGACTAATACAAGAGTCTTCCATGGCCACGTCATGATTCTAAAAATAAATAATGATATTTAAGGAGGTTGCATACTCAAATTATAGGTTTCGGTGGACAGTTTATATTATTTTAATTAACAAAGAATTAAATTATACAGGCTGGGCCATAAGTCACTGAACATTGTATTTTTGATATATTCTTTTGAAAATGAATAATTTTCATTACAAAAGATAGTTTTAATCATGGAGAGTTTAAAATTTAAAAAAATATTTTAGATGCGTGCCATCAGCCTCTTCGCAAGCTGCTGCTCCATAACTGCTGGTCCATAACTGAAGCCAAAACTGGTTGATCAATCGCAAATAATTTAACATCTTCAAATCGTGAAACGATACGGTTACCAAAAATCGTTCGCAGCAAATTTATTGTTTCCCTTGCAGTATGGAACATAGCTCCGGCTTGTTGAAACCACATTTCTTCAGTTATGGACTAGGTACAGCAAAGAGCAGCAGTTTGCGAAGAGGATGATGGCAGGCATCTAAATGATATTATTTTTAAAAAAAATTTAACTCTCCATGATTAAAACTATCTTTTGTAATCAATTTTCAATAAAAAAATAAAAAATAATATCAAAAATACAATGTTCAGTGACTTATGGCCCACCCTATATATCTGAATAAATAAATAAAACTCTATTTGTATATTTTGTAACCCAATGGATCAACAACAGTTGTCAAAATAGCTGTTTTCCCACAAGTACAATATAGATAGGAGTGGACACTAGGGCGAGTGAAGTGTGGCCTTTCTGTTTACCTTCTAGAGAGAGACAGAAAATACGGGCCAGTTCGGAGCATGCATTCTATGACGATAAACAACAGTAACGTTGGTAACGCACGGGTCTAGTATGGATCTTTTTGCACTTCCGGGACTAAAACTCTTATTTTGTCTTTATTTTTAGGGAGTAAGGTTCTTGATTTGATTCCAAGGGATTATTTTCATATTTAATCCCGTTGTCAAGTAAATACGTGCTATTTGTTACAGAATACCTATCTATGGTAAAAATATAAATATTTGTCATTAAATTTACTGTCAAAATTGCAAAATGTGCATTCTTTTAAACAATTTTGCATTCGTATGAGGATGAAGTGCAAAAATAGCGTATTTACCATAGGACTAAAGTACCTTTAATTCCTCAGGTGATTATTTCCCTCACCTTCGGCTCGTGAAATAAACTTCATCCTCAGGATTAAATCATGCACTTTGGTCCTTTAATAAATAATATACTATTCTCTCTCGCACAGCCTAAACACAAATTCCACAATTCTACAGTATTGCTAAGATACGGAGTGTCCACTCCTATGTTCATATTATACTTCGTGTGTTTTCCCAATAAAATTGTTTTAAGTAATAATATTTTTTAAACAAATAATACGTTTTCGAATAGCTTGAAGTTGTCTTCAAGAGGGAGCATTTTAAATAATTACCTAGTCATTTACTTCAATTTTAAAGAGAAACTTACATATTTTTCACCATTTTAATGACAAGTAACCATCACCTTTATAAGAAACTTAAAACAGGATACAAATTTCGTAACGATTTACTGAAACTAGAAATTATTATTGTCGAATAGCATTTTTAACAATCCATTTTAAACTTAACGGAAATAGAAACAATATAATTCATATTAAAACAATTTACACAATAAATAATTACCTACCTTTCCTTATATTGCAGTTTTTTCACCAATATATAGTTCTACTTTCAGTATTTTGTTCCTCAATATTTGCAGAATTTGTAATAATTACACAAATGACAATTTACGGGAATACCCTTCTTTTTCTCGAAACAATGATAACTGTTTGCACTAGAAACGAAATAAATTTTAGAATAGATTACTGTAACTGTCAAACTATAAACAGTAACATTTTGCATAAAGAATAACTAAATACACTTACCTATATGAAGTATCAAATTATAACTTTTTTGTGTGACAAAACACCTTCTAAAAATCTTTTAGTTTGACAAGTAAATGACAACAACTTATCATATCATTATAATGGATAGATTAGTGTGGCAAAAATTATAGAAAATTCAGTGGCGTCCTTATATTACGAGTACGAGTGAATTCTGAATTGTACACTGCGCCATGTAAGGTAATAATACGTTTGCATATTTTATGAAGTATTCCGAAAATATTTTAATGTTCGCATTATTAAAGTAAGTACCTATATACTTAACTCTAATTATTTTGTGTAATTAAAACTACCTGTGATCCGCTACTGGCAAATTAAACACAATTCTGTCTAGAAAATGTAGTTATGATAACGATTTATGCTAGCTGATAAGTCAGTGCATTATTGTAAATAAAATAGCTATGTTGAAATACGTTTATCATGTTAAACATTTGTTTTCTTGAAATTCATAGTATTTAAATGCAAGTTTTAAAAAAAAATTCTTTGTAGTCTCCCTGGTTTTCACCTTGAAAATGATCATTTAAATGATCGAAACCGGTCGGTAAATTTATTAGTATTAAAGAACAGTGTGATCAAGACATAATAATATTTTTGCACAATTGGTCTTTTTATCAACTTACCATGACTGTTTCCAAGACAGTATGTTGATCTTACCGGTTGCTAGGCTAGACAAACGGTAAGTAGGTAAATTCAAACTGAACGGTAGATAAGTAAATTAACAGAATGGTAAATAATTTACTTATCGTTCAGAACGGTAGGTAAATTAAATATTAATTACGAAGAAATTAATATTTCAGGATGGATATAAAAGACCAATAGTGCAAAAAATGATACAAGCATCACGAACGTTAAGGAATTACCGATGTCAGACAAAATTGGAGACTGAGCGAAGCGAAACATTGTCTTCCATCGGTAAACTGTCCTTACTGTTCTTGATACTTAATTTAATATACTATTTATCTATTGATTTTGAAGCCACATGACATTTAGACCTAACGCGCACTAGCGATTTTCTTGCGGCAACATAAAAATCGCCAAAATAAAACACATTGAATTATATGAGGTAGGTAGCGCACGAAAGTAACTCTTTAATCAGAGCAATTAAAAAATTAATAATTAGTGCACAAAGGCATGCTACTTCAGTAACATCCATCTTGTACAAGACAAGTTGACAAGTGACAAGTACAAGCTAGTAGCAACTTTTTTTTAATTTCTCAACTTTAAAATCGCTATGCCTTAACCTAGCTTAACCAAAATTACGAGTTTGATACTTGACAACCTATATAACAAATTTTTTATCCAATCCATCATTCCAATCCACTGTCACTCAACTAGATAAACCAACCTTAACCCATTAATCCACATCATCCTATATCCACGAGGTATACACACATACACACACACCAATACACATACCACTGGTATGCAAGTGCTCAAGTGCATGTCCATGTTCAAGTGGGGTCTCGTCTCTGCTCTCAGTGCTAGCTCTCGACTCACTACATACGTACATACGTGTTCATATCCACAGACAAGTCACACGTGAGATGCAGCACACCTGTCCCGTGACCACGTGTGTGTGTGTGTGTGTGTGTGTGTGTGTGTGTGTGTGTGTGTGTGTGGGGCTGTGTTTAATGCCAACTTAAATCCCGCACGCATGGGATTAGATGAATGTGTTGTTATGCTTCAATGAGTTAGAGATTTGTTGGATGCTTGGATGATTGGTTGGTAGGACTGGAAAGTTGTGGTTATATAATTCTGCTGTATTAATGGATGTAAGTTAAGCTTAATAGGCTCGTTTACCTTTTTTCGAATTCCTAGAATACTCTCGATATTACTTCTTTTTCTATTACACTCTCTTACCCACTACTACGGCTGCCCGAAACTAGCCAGAAACCAGAAACTCGTACTTTCCCGCATTCTAGCTATACAATGTCATTTTGAAGTTGAAAAATACTGTAAACATGGCTTAGTATTCCAATAATAACTTCTGTATTTTTAAAAGAAATTAAGTAAAACAAAAATTATTAGAAAAGGAAGCTTAGCTACATGCATCTAGCTTTTTAAATTTTTCTTAGCATTTACAGTAACCGAAAAAAATCATATCAAATAATGACAAGAAATCGCAAAAAAAGTAATCTAATTTATTTTAACTTCAAATTCCTAGGCCAAAGACAAAAAATAAAAATATAAAAGCATTAAGACATCCTTTGTTAATACACTCATATATAAAAGCATCATATATTTCAATTATAATTAAAATAAACGTGGGAGGGGTACACCTCTGTAACGCTGTAAATTTTTAGGGTAGACGAACACCTTAACGTTGACAAGTACCTATAGTGTGGTGTGTTTCTAGCTCAATAGTTAGCGCTACAATCGTTTTTATTTAGAAGAAAGTCTAATAGGTGGACTCGGTGATCTACTCATAATAGTCATAATAAAAGTTCATAGATGGCTCCCTTTTATTTAAGATTCAAACCAGCAACTAATTTTGTCTTCGCATGAAGTGCGCATGAGCGGACAAAAATATGTGATTTCCAGTTAAATACATTACATTGTAGGATTTCTTGGTATACAGGGACTTGTAAAAATTGGAAGATGAAACTTTCATAAGAAATATAGGTAATGGTAATAATATTATAAATTTATTTGTAATGAAACAAATAAACAATAATAGGGATATTTAAATTATAATTTATTATAAGTACTTAGAGACAAAATACTTATTTTTGGTATTAAACAATGAAATGAACAAATTATATGGTATGTTATGTACTTACTACTAGGTAAGGTACAGAGGCGGCCGGTGACTTTATATTTGCAAAAAATGTTAATAAAACGTTTATTTTACTTTCAAACTTAATAAACTGCTATGTGTTGAACTAGAAGACCTTTCTTTGCTGATATGATGCTTTTATAGAATTCCAAGCATTGGTATTGATTGTTTATTTAATATCTCTTTTGTTTAACATTTACTTTTAACGCGATTTTTTTGGGAAATAAATATGACTATATTATATGCACATAATAAAATTCAGTCTTATAAAAGCAACAGTTTTTGTGATAATAATTTTATAATGATTTTTACTATTTATTTAAATTTTTACGTATAACGTTATAAACAATTCATTATAATGAAAAAATACATTGATTAGTGTTAAAAGGAATATATTTAAAATAAATAAATATATTTAAAATAAATTATTACTAGGTAAGGTAAACGTAAACGTATAATAAAAATTTGATCGGGCCAATACATGACACCTCGCCATACTCTATTATTTTTAATTTACTAAATATAGGTATACCATTGCAAAAGAAAATTGTAGTTTTCAATAATATTCTTAAACTAAATATAATAATAATAATATTTTCATAATTTTATTATAATTGTCCAAGTCCAAATAAACCGAGATTTTATTAGAATTTGTAGAATTTTCAACTTCATATAATAAGTTGCTAAATTGTGTTAGGTAAAAAATAAGTTTCAAATATAAGTCTTAGCTAATTTTTATTAACAAAACATTCCCAGTAGTCCATACAAACAACCATGAGTACTCGTGAGTGAGTTCACGGCTCGGGGCTCGACGACTGGTATTATATAGAAATGTGTATATGTACCTATGAAGGAAATTCGGGTGCGTTATATAAGCGTATTTGGCCTTTATCAGTTCTTGCTTATCGACGTACGAAAAGCGCATAAAATAACATTTGAAAAGCGCAGAAATTGAAGTTATATAAGTGCAGAAGGGAACATTTGAAAAGCACAATGGTTTTAGGGATTGTACGACAGTTTTTCTACAATATTTTTTGAATTTTTTAAAACTAGAAAATATTCTTGCATAACATTTTTCTGAACTTAACCCCATCATACTCGAAGATTATTTTTAACAAGATATTTTAAATTATTTAAAACTAGAAAATATTCTTGCCTAACATTTTTCTGTACTTAACCCCATCATACTCGAAGACGATCTGGACTAACTTGTTATGGTCAGAAATCTCATTTTCGAAAAATGCGCTTATTGAACGTTACGATCTGCGCTTATTGATCATAAATTTACTGATTATATTTCTGCGCTTTTCAAACATTTTGATGACCAGAAATGCGCTTTTACAACTCTCCCGGAAATTCGATATTATTTCAAGACCTTAGTAAATGTACTTTTTAAATATAGAACTGAATTATAATTTTACTAACTTTGAACTTTATAAATGGAAGTTTATTACCGCTATGTTTTTAATTGTTTATCCTCTCAGTTTGATATTTATTTCGAGTGAAATCAATTCATTCTATAAACATAATATCAACAAATAATTTCCCTAAATTTCAAATAAATAAATGGAAGCATATGACACTACAATTTTTTAAATTTATTCTAATATTTCGTTATTATTTCAAGTCCTTAGAAAATGCACTTTGTAAATATAGAACAGAATTATAATTTTACTAATTTTCAACTTTCTTATTGGAAGCATATTATCGCTACGATGCTCTCGGTTTGTTATTTATTTCAAGTGGAAACAATTACTTTCTATAAACATAACATCAACAAAAAATAATCTGCCTAAATTCCCGAATTCCCTTACAATGGTATATTTGTGAGTAAGTAATACACACTTATATTAGTAAAATAGTAGAGTGTGACGAGAGGTCAATATGTTGGCCACATCAGATTTTTTAAATTTATCCTAATATTTCGTTATTATTTTAAATCCTTAGAAAATGCACTTTGTAAATATAAAACTGAATTATAATTTCACAAATTTTGAACAATTTCGTTCTATAAACATAATATCAACAAATAATTTCCCTAAATTTGAAATCAATAAATGTAAGCATATAAACACTACAACTTTTTTTCACTTTATTCTAATATTTCGTTATTATTTCAAGTCGTGAGGAAATGCATTTTGTAAATATAGAATTGAATTTTAATTTGACTAATTTTGAACTTTATAAAAAGTTTATTATCGCTATATTTTTTATTGTTTATACTCTCAGTTTGTTATTTATTTCGAGAGAACACAATTTCATTCTAAACATTATATAATCAACAAATAATTTCCCAAAATTTAAAATAAATAAATTGAAGCATATGAACACTACAATTTTTAAAATTTATCCTAATATTTCGTTATTATTTCACGTCGTTAGAAAATGCACTTTGTAAACATAGAACTAAATTATAATTTTCAACTTTTTTATTATGGACGACGATTTGTTATTTATTTCAAGTAGAAACAATTACTTTCTATAAACATAACATCAACAAAAAATCATCTCCCTAAATTTCAATTAAATAAATGGAAGAATTTAAACACCAAAATTTAAAAAAAAATTATCCTCAGGTATATTTTGTTATTTCGAGTGGAAACAATTACAGTCTATGTACATAATATCAGCAAATAATTTCCGTAAATTTCAAGTAAATAAAAGGAAGCATATAAATATATAAACTATTTTTTTTAAATATTTATATTTTGTTATTTCTTTAAAGTGGTAAGAATTGAACTTAGTACCTATTTTAGTAATTTTCAACTTTATAAATGAAACTAACGCTACGATATTTTGAAGATTTATCTTCACAGTTTTTACTTTCTTGTACAGAGTAAAAAGGAAGTAGGTATTGTAATAGCGAAAAATTTCGGTTTTCAGATTTTTATGGAAATATCCGTTTTGACCTTTTCTGAATCCATTATGACTAGTTTCGTCGTGACGTCTGTACGTACGTAGGTATGTATGTCGCATAACTCAAATACGATTACACGTAGAAAGTTGAAATTTTGTATTTAGGACTGTTATAGCATCTAGTTGTGCACCTCCTATTTTTGGTTTCAATCTACAAACCGGAAGTAGTACTTTTTTCAAATATTTCGATAAATATTTAATTTAAGACAAATTTTTTTTATTTTAAATGAAAGATTATCTGATTATTACCAACAATCGGTATTTTATAAATATTTTTATATCTGGTATCATTTAAGAATAATTAAAGTATATAGTATTTTTTTATAATTTAGTATTTCGGTATCTTGTAGGCCATGATCGATTAACATTTTTTGTTACTACGTAAAATTTAAATGATTATGATATGACAGTGACAATAGTAAAATATGCTTTATATCTTCTTCTGCAGTTTAAATAAAATGACTAAAATATATTTGTGAGTATAGTAGCAGTAGTAGTAGTACTTATATATTAATATATTTGTATAATAAGTTAAAAGAATAAAGTAGGTATGGCGGGAGGTCTTGTGGTGGCCACGTCAGATTTTTTTTATATTATTCCACATTTTAGTTATTAAGAAAAGTATAAACAGTTTAATAGGCGTGCAAGGAAGTCATGTGGTGTCCACGTCAGATTTTTTATTTATGTCGAGTTGAATCAATTGCATTCTATAAACATAATATCAACAAATAATTTTCCTATAATTTTTAAAAATTAAAATGGAAGCTTATAATCACTACGGTTATTGCAAGATTTAATATCCTAAAAATTGTATTATTTTTTCGAAGAGTTGCAAATGTATTTTATAAGCATAATATCAAAATATCTTGAACGGATGACAGCGAAACGGATTCTGAAATATTTAGAAATATACCGTGGCTGCCTGTGTGTTAGCTGTGTAGCAGTTAGAGTAGGGGAGTGTAGTACCATTATCTCTCACGCGCTACCGCTACTCATGTCACTACTAGCCGGGCCGGTAAATTATATTTGCAAAAAATGTTAATAAAACGTTTATTTTACTTTCAAACATAATAAACTGCTATGTGTTGAACTAGAAGACCTTTGTCTTTGCTGATATGATGCTTTTATAGAATTCCAAGCATTGGTATTGATTGTTTATTTAATATCTCTTTTGTTTAACATTTACTTTTAACGCGATTTTTTTGGGAAATAAATATGACTATATTATATGCACATAATAAAATTCAGTCATATAAAAGCTACAGTTTTTGTGATAATAATTTTATAATGATTTTTACTATTTATTTAAATTTTGGGTATAACGTTATAAACAATTCATTATAATGCAAAAATACATTGGTTATTGTTAAAAGGAATATATTTAAAATAAATTCGTGCAAAGTTATTAATATTTTTAGCTTAAATGAGGTATTAATTTACTTTTACAATTTTTTAGTTTTTTTACTATAACAACGCGAAATTGTATTTATTTGGAATGAAACTTCGGCATGGCACTAGACATTTACCTAGTAATACCATATTAAAAAATGAAAAAAATAAAAGCACTAGTTCTTGAGATAAAAAACGTAATATTTAACCTTAAGGTGGGCCACTCCTAGCCGTAAATTAGCGCAAAAACTTCTCCATATAGTACACTTAAAACTGAATTGAAAATAAACATTTTGATAACAAAAAATACATTTTTAAGAAGTTTAGAAACGTCCCTTTGCTTCTCTAGTGCCACTTTTTGTTGTACAGAAACATTAAATTTAATTGATTTATTAGTTCTTTTCTTAACATGCCACAGTTCATGAAATTCTATAGGCTGAATAATATATTATTAGCTAGCATTTATAACATTCTTAAAAGAAATAATGAGTATAGTTGTTAATTGTAATTGATCAAAGAATATAACTGCTGGATGATTTAACTTTATAAAAAGACAAAATAATTATTTGTGCTTTTAAAGAGAAAACAAAATTTCATATGAATATGGACAGAAATGAAATAAAAGATTGTAAATGTAAGTTGATTTATATTTGACATAAAATTCTACTTCAGAAACGTAAAACCATAACTGGCCGCGCGCGGTGTTTTCGTAAAAGTGAAAAAGTCGTATCGCAGCAGAAATGCGCATCAGTATGTTATTTTCCTTTATTGCTTGATATTATCTTAAAAGAATTGTGAAAATACTTTTTCGTAACATCCTCGAGATATAATTAATTTACGAGACCTAATTACTAAGATGGAACAAAAAGAGAAAGTGGATTAATAAAACGAACAAGACAACACTTATTAAATACTGTACTTGATCTCCTATCATCATTTCTTATTGTTATGTTGGACTACCACCTTTCGAAACAAAATAATCAGACTTAAAACTAACTGCTTATTTTTGTAGTAAATGACATATTTTCTAATTATTGTTTCAGTGTTGATTTGATTCAATACGTTTTTATTTTTAGGTTTACTTTCTTTCAGGAAAACAAATTCAATGGTGTTTTATAACCGCAATTTCCTTACCAGCCTATTTTTAAGACTTAGCTTTATTATTAACAACTTGCAAGATACCTAAAGTGTCTATTTAAATAAATATTATTATGTACAAATACTTAACGCATGGCATTATATATATTATATTTTTTGGCCTGCATCCCTGTTTATTAAACATATCTATTTTCTATAAGGTTAAGTGAGATGCATTTGCACCAAAATTGCCTTCTGTAAATTATCCTTGGAACAATTATCAACAAATATCAAATTTATTTATTTCAGTCTCAATTGAACAAAAAACTGTGTTACTATCGTTTTTAGATAGGATCTCTTTTTACTTCTCCGGCCTATATATAAAAGGGGAAGAATAGGGTAGTTTACCATTTTTAAAAAAAGTTTTTTATTGAAACTTCATGTTATTTGAAAGCGATTGAGAGTACTGATAAGCCTTAATTGTTCTTAATAAAGCTGTAATTAATTTTTAAAGTTTGTGTGACGTAGATGTATAGTTGACAATATTCTCAAACCATGGGACTGGAATTAAAATCTACTCATGTAAAATCAACTGTTTATAAATTTTACAAAATATAAAATACAATTTGGTAGTTTCTTTATTACTGTAAGTAAGAAAACACGTAAAACGCATTATTATGACGTAGATGTATCGATACGTAAAATCTCAAATATTTATAAAACTATTAACTATTCGAAAACTTTTTTCATGGCATTAACTCATTTTTGAGGTCTCTTCCTGTAATGTAAAACGGACTTTATGACAGTTCTTAATCTTTACGTTTTAGATCTTACTGAACCCAAAAAAAACAATTTAAAAAACTTGGTCTATTGGTCTGTCACGATAACTTGAGAATGCGTACGAATTTTCGACTGAAATTGTATATTTAAGCTTTTTACAAAAAGATTTAAGTTCGCTGTTATATCAATGGTACCAACTTTATTCTTATTTTTTTACTCGAATTGATGAAAATATTGTAAACATTTGCGCTTTCAATATCATTACTTAATTTAATTTTCATATTGCTCGTATTATGTCTTAACTTATTATAAATGCAATTAAAATCTCGAATTTTAAACGTCACTCAATGACAACTGTGACAAATGTCATTTTGACATTGATAAATAGTACTTTAACATTGACGTTTGTCACTTTGACATTAAATTTATGGTCGGGGAAGTACTGTGGTGGCCACAGCAGATTTTTTATTACAAAGCAACTTTTTTGAACAATCCCTAAAGCTAAAAAATCATGCTTTATTACTGAATCGCCATGCAGTAAAATCATGACATGTGTAAAATCGCAACTCTAGACCTCAATAATGTGTAATTATTACGTATACTCTTCAGTAATCCTAAAAATATATATTTACACCGAAAACTAACAGTTTCTGAGGCTGCCACATCCAATCTGGGTAAAGGCCTTAAAGTAGTTCGGTCGTCAATTGAAGTTATTGATTTTGTATTGAAAATGGTCTGGTTGAATAGAAAATTTAATATTATTTTCAAAAGTGCCAAGAAAACATGCCCTTGCGGTACTCGTTTTTGAGAAAAATGAGTTTGAAGTTCACTGTTTTTACATGGGCTCTTATGGAAAATGACACTTTTGGTTAAGAAAAATTGAAATTGCGCCGTAAAAGTTCGTTGAATAAATAGTGGCAAATTGATATTGGGAAAGGTAATATATTAAGGCTTCGTTATGCTTAGTCAAAACCCTACGTTGCCGATGTAAATAGTCCAAAAAATGGGAAAATATGTGACAAAATCACGACCAAGCGGAAGCCGATCGGGCGTCACGTTCTGCAGGGTTGCCAACTGCGGAGAGTGGGAAATTTAAGCGCAGATTTGAATGTTAACCTTTTATTTCTTGAAACAGATTGGATTGAAAAATCAATGATTTTCATGATTTTAAGTCATTTATCAAGAACTCGTTTTTATTAACACACTACCGTATTTATCATTTACAACATAGCTTCAAACAAAATTCCGAACTGATGTAGATAACTGTGAATGCCTTGGACAATGCTGCCAACTGTGTCGACGCCATAACCTGGCCCGAGTCAAGTTGCGAATGAAATTACAAGATTTGTAAAATACGACTATTTGTTTGAGAACCAGATGCATAAAAATTCAGAATAAAATATTAAAAACCGTTACAGTCGAATTTCACTTCATAAATTGACAACAAAAAACGGAATGATTTTGACTAGCGTCAACGACGACCGAACTACTTTAACAGATATATTCGTACATGTCAGTTAAATGACGGGCAACCTTTCGGCAGCATCAGATTAACAGTGCACATAAATAATACCCTAATATCAGATCCAACCACAGAGATGCATCCTCATTTGTCATTTGTTGTAAGACACTTGGCGATCATCCCCCGGTTACTTGATCGCAGATAACCTGTTCTGCGTTCTCGAACAATGGGAGCATAGCACACTATGAGGCTGAGCATCATTAGTAAACTCAGCGGCGCATTTGTTCTTGTTTGCTTTCGAGCTCATTGGAGCGAACTGATTTTTATTCGGCTGATGAAACTGCGGCTGCCAGGTTACCTATTACGATTGTACGATTGTTTGTTACAAGCCGATTCGATGAAGAAGGTAGTTTATTTGATTGTACAGAGATTTATTGTTTGGGATTAAACGACCACTTGGATTCGGATTGCTATTGAGTAGCAACCCTTGAAAACAGGTTCTGCATAAAGATATACGGACTATAAAAATCTGACGTGGCCATCACACAACCTTCCGCCATATCTAGACTTAAAACATAAATGTATACATACAATCTAAAATATTCAAACACAGAAATTTGCATCACCTGAATCAAAAGATTCGTTGACAGGAAAACTCTTCTATGTTGAAGCCATCCTCCGTTCAATTACTACATTTAATATCTTACTTATGACTTATATTGCGCAAGTATGTCAACTTGTCACCTGTCAATATTTTTTACGCAGAAACAAAAATCAACCGAACATGGATTACAAGATTTCAACGTTTTATCTGATAAATTTAATTTTTAAATTTTACTGCAGTTCTTTAATGGTACCAGATAAAGACAATTTTTTATAACGTAAGTTGCAAATAACATTGCCTCTTATTTTTATTACAAATAAATACTATATTTATCCCAATTTATATAAATTATTGACAATTAACTTTTTCCATCTTCAAAAAATATCACTTCCGGTGAAGATATTTGTACCAAAATCTAATGAGCTCTTCCAATTTATATACAAATGTTAAATACCAAATATCAAAATTTTTGGGTAATTCGTATTTGAGTTATGCGACTAACAACCTTGACCACATACACACACATACACACAGACATCATCGTGAAACTATCAAAAATGAGTTGTAAGGACCCTAATTCGTGCTCATCCACTAAAATCTCACAACCCGATTTTTTGCATGATTCCAATACCTTCCTTTACAGGTAAGCGGAAGGTAAAAATCTGATGTTGCTAACACACATAACTATACTTGATTTCTAAACTAAACGGAGCAATCTGAAGTTGGAATGCTAAAACTGATCGTCTTTGATTGGCTGATGTAACACCAGTTTTACACCACACAAACTTTGTAATTTAAACAAACGAATGTTATCCATCTTGTCTCGTCAGCTGTTGTCAGTGACTGTGCCGAGTTTGCCCGCTGCTACGTCAAATTTAATTTTGCCGCCATAAAAATCTAGTGATATTTTTCTCGTATTTACAAAGTGTAAATACGGCTCAGCGAGACAACTTCAGATTACTCCGTTTAGTTTAGAAATCAAGTATAGTCCAGTCAAATTAGATCATATTTAGAGAAAAATTAGTAGAAAGCTGGATTTTGGTATACACCTTCCCAGTACCTTCATCAACATACTAAAAGTCTCAATCGATTGGACTGGAGCTTCGTCCACCGTTTTGAAAAATTGGTCGCCGTCTATTGTTTTAAATTTATATCTAGTACCTAAATGATTAATATTACGAAATAACAGTTAATAAAAAATTGTAGAGAACAAATTTTGCAATAAAATGGTATACTTACATATATTTTTTATGAAAGTGGTACAGTTTTCGAGAAAATCGTGAAAATGTATTTTGAAAAAACGATAAATTTTGATCAAGTAGTAGTATCTCTTATCATACGAAAACGGCTGTAATTTTATTATGAATAAAAATATGGATTTCCGGTTTGCAGAATTCAATTTCCCGAATACTCTTCTATGAGTAAAATTATTATCAAATTTTCTGACGCACGGGTTTAGTCACAATTTAAGGATATCCTTACAAAAGTTTCAATTTTTATGCAGAAAGCCCGATGTCAATACCTTTATCCAATTTGTTAAACATTTGTAAGAATATCCTTAAATTTTTAAATTTGCGTTTTTAGTATAATTTAAGTAACAGGGCTCGTTTTACTAAATTTGGACGCGTGCGTAAAAATCATGTCTTATAAAACTTGTTCTTTAATATACTATTAAGTGACCTAAAAATGTGCTTATCCATTGAAAACTCACTATCTAATTTGTAATATGATTATGATTACAATAATACCTCTCTTACATTAGAGTGACCGAGTGGATAATTTCAATTTGAGTATCTTGGAGAAACTGGTTCTAGAAGATTCTTACACCAACCACATACGTATATGATATGAAAAACGTGCTGACTGCGTAACATAACCCAATGTGGTTCTGACAAGTGTTAAAAAAGGTCAAAATAAAAGACAATTTGACACTCAATGTTACATATTATTATATTTTAAAAATAATTTCATAACAAAGCCATACTCAACTAGAATTAAAAACAACAATTACTTTTTATTT
Source organism: Agonum fuliginosum (assembly GCA_947534325.1). Classification (NCBI taxonomy): domain Eukaryota; kingdom Metazoa; phylum Arthropoda; class Insecta; order Coleoptera; family Carabidae; genus Agonum; species Agonum fuliginosum. The sequence goes on from OX384029.1 coordinate 3,262,833, forward strand.
GATTGCTTCGACACTCACATTTGGTTTCTATGATGAATTTTTAAATTCGTGAATAATTGCAGCATGTAACTTAACACTCGTTGATTGAAATATTAAACAGTGTGGATTATAATGAGGTGAGGATGCTCTACTTTTTAACCGCTTCGCGTTTGTGAAATAAAAACTGCAGCGCTTATAGCAAATTCTGCAAGCTAAAATTTAAAAAATGAGATTATAATGCATTCAAATATAACAATATAAAGTTAACAACTTACGAAAATAACTACAGTCATGTCTAGTGGAATCAGTTGCCCAGCTCGTAAATCTGGTTTTTGTTGTAAAGCTTGCATCAGCATTGCGTTTTTCTAACAAAACATTAAATTAACCATAGAAATAACTATTGATGTAATTGAAATTCATACCGCGTTTATCAATTTAGGGTCAAAGCAGCAAATAGTCCAATCACAAACCAGGGATACTGTCTCATATAGCTATAACAAACACATGTAGTATTTACAATACAGGTTGTTAAAAAACTAATTTCGATGTTCTGATTCTCAAACAAAAATAATGTACAACAATAATAAATTCGGTACTTTAAGGAGGTTGGAGACTCCTGCGGTGGCGTACCCAAACATTATTAGCCTTGGGGCAGATATGAAAATAAAAATATTTTTGATAATGTAAAACAAAATTTGATCAACGCGCGTTGGCTGATATTGTAATTCGTTCATTTGCGTTGACACATTTTTACAATAATTACTAATTTAGTAATTAGAAAATGCTTGAACACAATTTTAAAGGTTTATAGGAAATATTAATTCAATGAATTTTTTATCATTTTATCGCATAGTTTATCGCAAATTTTGTAAATGGGGTCGTTTACCAATTTTTTTTTAATTTTTTTAATTAATTTTCAGGTATTAATATTTCCATAAATATATTTTTTTCAAAATCGGCATGAAAATCGTCATTTCCAGACTAATTTGCGGCATGAAAGTAAGATTTTCATGACTAGGCATGAAAATTTTATTTTCATGCCTAGTCATTTTTACTTTCAACTTTGTTTACTTGTCATGACAACTTTTTCTAAAATTTGTGACAGCTCTGATGATTTGTCACAGCTCTGATGATTTATGCAAACCTATTTTTTTGTAATTTTAAGCTTAATTGCCGATTTAAAAAAAATATAATACATCACGCGTCATAAAAATGTCTTTGCTTGACTCGGAGGCTTTGAAGAAATGCTCGGACGCTGCGCATCCTCGCATTCTTCAAACGCCTCCTCGTCTGCAATGAAACATTTTCATGACTTGTAATGTAATATACTATTTCACCTATTAAAAGTGCTAAATAAATAGTAAAATTATGTTCTTATTTTCAATATTTGATAAAAATTATTTAAAAAAATTCCGGAGTAAACGACCCCATTGCCGTAAGAGTCCATGTAAAACGAGCGTAATTTCAATATTCAATTAATCAAAAACCGGATAGATACAAATTTTAATTTTTTTTCAGAATCCCAATAGTGTAATAAAGACACTGTATAAATTTGAGGCTCTCATCATCATTTCAGTATATGGGTACCAACCTCCTTAATATTCACCTAAAATGACCTCCTTAATTTTGCGGCTTTTCGAAAAATTCTTTTTGATTGAGAATCAGTTTTATACGCTCAAAGTGTTTGACCCCTTTTTATTAACACCCTATATTCAATAATAGTTTAAATAGGGTAATGTTAATTTATTTTATTACTTACTTGTCTCTTTATAACTTCATTAAGTATTGCAGTCATAACGATAAAAAATATTCCAAATGATGCTATGAAAATAACTTCGAGTAGATAAGATTCTTTCTTAATATAAACAAATATAGCTGCTGCAACACTATAGGCCAAGAAGTGAAGACTATTTAAAACTGCTGTAGATGAAACACGCATTGCCTGAGTTGCAATATTACAAGTATTATAATAAACGTCCATAACTAGTTGAATATTAATAACTTCTATATCATTGTGGTATACTTCATCGGTAGAATTGAAGATTTCTTCTATATCTATATCATCATTAAACGAAGAGTTGGAGATTTCTTGTTCTAATTGAGAATTCAGCTTGTACAATTTGTATGCACTAGTAGATCCTGCAGACATTATCGAGTAAAATGCAATGTGATATAATATTAACGCAACATTAATGCAGATGCACTCGCAAATAGAGACCAATAAATTATCACGTGCAAGTAGTAGATATGTGTCTACAAAGATTAATAAGCGGCAAGTAGCGAAACTTGTAACCATAGTAAATGCACTGAAGTACACATACGTCACACTAATATGCAACTCTTTCAGAGTAGTATCAATCTCAGTCATAAGCTGTATTAAATCTATATAATCATTGTTATTTGACAGGGTTGTCCAAAGCAGATATAGCGCAGATATTCCAACACTTGCTGTGCCCAGAGAAGGGTGGATGATAATTTCTTTCATGGGTAAATTTGGTTGCAGAAATTTGAAGTAGATAATGCATCCCACAGACAGAAGTAACGCTATGGTGATTGCTGAAAAACTCATCACAAAAAATATAGAACAAAAATGAACCTTCCCCTACATTATATTAATGCTTTAATTCGGGTGATTGACAACTTCGTGCATATACAGGATATATCATAACTTCGAGTACATACGTTAAAGGTATATGTTGTTTGATATTCTGATTACGAATCAATTTTTTTTAATTAGAAAAATTAAGGGTAGTTTACCTGCAGCATTTTTTGTAGTACTGCACTGGATTCGTTCTCCTATTAAACACAAACAAGAGAAATAGGTAATCAAACATCTTAAATTACATAATACTAGTAAATAAATATACAAAATATAATTATTTTTTATGGAACAATAATTACTTGAACCAGTGGCACTGACAATTAAAGTTTTTTGAGCGGGAAACATGAAAATTAATTTTGCTATATTAAAACAAATTCTTTTCGATTCGTAATCAGCACATCAAACTACACTTAAAAACTATTATCCAGTAAATTAAATAGGTACCATTTGATATTTCCCATGCACAAAGTGGTGAATCAGCCTGTATTTAGCTTTAAAAAAGCATTCGGTGCAATCACTCTGTCTCATACCTTGTAATTTTCGTACACTGTAATTCTTTTTCGTGCAAAATGTGACATGTCCGTTTACAATCTTTCTATCAAAAGTACAAAAAGACACCAAATTTCCCAAAGGATGAAACCAATCAAAACAATCGTATCCGGTGATCACTTCTGCACTGCGATTAAATATTTTAGCTATTTTTGGCAAAATTGCCATTTGATAGAAATAAAAAAATTTCTGTATTATATTGTTCATGTTTTCTATAGAAGCAGACAATAAATGTGTAGGAATAATACGGAATAATATCTACATTGCGCACTACGTTATTTTATTGAAATGAAATTATGATTATTTTATGATAAACTAATGAATATTTTCATAAATTATTGACACTGATATTGTAAAAAAATAATTACAAATATTATGATGATCATTTTATGATAAAGTAACTAATGAATACGTACCTAAATAAGTTGTTGACAGTGATATTGTAAGAAATTAGTTTATAGATTTTATTAAAAATAACACAACTAAATATTGTATCTTACCTACATTTCTTATGGGCCCTATTTTTTCGTTCACCTTAGTTAAAAATTCCCGACTTAAAAAAAATCAAAAATAATTTTGTTTATTTACGACAGTGATATAAAAATCATATTATTTTCAACATTTGGAGTGAGGTAATGTGTTATATTACCTCACTAGTCAAATAATATGATGTGCTTTTGTCATAAATTACCCCTTGCATTCACTCCAAGTCACTCATTCGTAGCCAAGCAATACTAATAAAAAAATATTTTTGTCAATATTTTACAGCAATGTTAAGGTTATAATATACTTGTCTACCTATTTATTTCTTAAATATTCTATAATAAATCAATTTTGAAATACTGAAACATATTACAATAAATCTGTCGGTGTAGAGTGGAGCGTACAATAGGTGATCAGTTACGTGATCAATAAAACTACTACGTACCCTGTTGCATTGATTTTAAATCTAAATTATAAAAACTAACATCGACCAATTGTCAAAATAACAATTAACAATCGCTAGGATATTAATAGGATGTAAATGGGCAAAAATAGAAAATAACAACCCGGGATGTTCATATTCTTGAAATGTTCTGCGAATTTTATTTTCTCAAGTGGGAATAATCAATGTTACATACATATTATATTTTAACAATAATTTCATAATAAAGCCATACTCAACTCGAATTAAAAACAACAATTACTTTTTATTCGATTGCTTCGACACTCACATTTGGTTTGTATGATGAATTTTTAAATTCGTGAATAATTGCAGCATATAATTTAACACTTGGTGATTGAAATATTAAACAGTGTGGATTATAATGAGGTGAGGATGCTCTACTTTTTAACTGCTTATCGTTTGTGAAATAACAACTGCAGCACTTATAGCAAATTCTGCAAGCTAAAATAACAAAAACGAGATTAAAATGTATTCAAATAACAATACAAGGTGTTAAATTTACGAGTAGGTAGTATGACATGTGTAAATTACGAAACAGAAAGAATTTTTTATAAAATTACAAAATTAAGGGTAGTTCACCTGCAGCATTTTTTGTAGTACTGCACTAGTTTCGTTTTCCTATTAAAAACAAACAATTGAAGTAGGTAATCAACGTCTTAAATTACATAATACTAGTAAAATAAACAAACAAAATTTAATTATTTTTAATGAAACAATAATTACTCCATTCAGTGGTAGTGGCAACAAAAAATTTTGACTGGGAAACATGGAAATTAATTTTTCGATTTAAAAAAAATTCTTTCTTTTTCGAAATCTACACATGTCATACTACTTACCCTTAAATTTATCACATAAGTTATCAACTTACGAAAATAACTACAGTCATGTCTACTGGAATCAGTTGTCCAGCTCGTAAATCTGGTTTTTGTTGTAAAGCTTGCATCAGTACTGCGTTTCTCTAATAAAACATTAAATTAATCATAGAAATTACTACTGATATAATTGAAACTCATACCGCGTTTATTAATGTAGGGTCAAAGTAGCAAATAGTCCAATCACAAACCAGAGATACTGTCTCATATAGCTATAACAAACACATGTAGTATTTACAATACAGAATACAGGGTGTTAAAAAGAAAAATAATTTCGATGTTCTGATTCTCAAACAAAAAGAATGAACAACAATTAATACCAATTCGGTACTTTAAGGTGGTTGGGGACTAGTTTGAAGCATGTAAAACAAAAATTGTGTGAATTGCCCTAAGAGTCCATGTAAAACGAGCGTAATTTCAATATTCAATTAATCAAAAACCGGACAGACAAAAATTTAAAAAAAATTCTTTAGAATTGCAATACTCAGTGTAATAAAGGTACTGTATAAATTTCAGGCTCTCATCATCATTTAAGAATATGGACACTAACCTCCTTAACATTCACTTAAAATCTCTTTAATTTTGCGACTTTTCAAAAATTTTTTATTGAGAATCAGTTTTATAAGCTCAATGTGTTTGACCCTTTTTATTAACACCCTGTATTCAATTAGAGTTTATATAAAGCAATATTTTTTTAAAAAGGTTAAAAATTTGTTCTTTTATTACTTACATGTCTCTTCATAACTTCATTAAATATTGCAGCCATAACGATAAAAAATGTTCCAAATGATGCCATGAAAATAACTTCGAGTAGATAAGAACCTGTCTTAATATAAACAAATATAGCTGCTGCAACACCGTAGGCCAATAAGTGAAGAATTATTAATAGTGCTTTAGACGAAAAGCGCATTGTCTGAGTTGCAATATAACAAGAATTATAATAAACGTCCATAACTAGTTGAATATTAATAACTTCTATATCATTGTTGTATACTTCATCGGTACCATTGAAGATTTCGTCTATATCTATATCATCATTATACGAAGAGTTAGAGATTTCTAGTTTTAATTGAGCATTCAGTTTGTACAATTTGTATACACTACTTGATGATGCAGATATTATGGTGAAAAATGCAATATGATATAATATTAACGCAACGCTAGTGCAGATGCACTCGCAAATAGAGACGAATAAATTATCACGTGCAAGTAGTAGATATGTGTCTATAAAGATTAATGTACAGCAAGTACCGAAATTTGTAGCCATAGTAAATGCAGTGAAGTACACATACGTCACACTAATATGCAACTCTTTCAGAGTAGTATCAATCTCAGTAATAAGCTGTAATACATCTATATAATCATTGGCATTTGACTGGGTTATCCAAATTAGAAATATTGCAGATATTCCAACACTTGCAGTGAGCAGAGAAGGATGGATGATAATTTCTTTCATGGATAAATTTGGTTGCAGAAATTTGAAGTAGATAATGCATCCCACAGACAGAAGTAACGCTATGGTGATTGCTGAAAAAGTTTATTTCAGATTAGAATTAAAAAATTTCATTTATTCAAGGAGAAAAGTTATCTACTTATCGTCAAAATTTGAAAAAAGGTAACCGCAGTAAAATTAATATGAACAATTTTTGGTTAAATATATATTCAACGAAATTCTTCCATTTCTGATCACGTATGCAAAATTGACCAATCACACCAACATTAAACTGTCAGTAACTCCTGGGACATTATCACTCATATATTAAAATGACAGAATGACGTAATTATTGACAGAGAAACAAACTCTTTAAGCATTTTATTTATATATCATCAAAAAAAAATATAGAACCAAAATGTACCTTCCACTACATTATATTAATACTTTAATTATTCTTAAATGATACGATACAGACAAATACTGATTTTAGAAGAGATAATAATAATCAATGATGGTAACATTAATAACAAACTTTTATACCGGGTGACTGACAACTTCATGTCAATGGCATATTTATAGAACTCATACCACTCAACTTACACAGATTACGATACTGGAATAAATTTTTTCAAAATTAGAAATTTTAATATCCTGGTTATTTAATTAAACAATTTTGGGCCCAGTTTTTATATGGACTTTCATAAATTAAATAAATTTTTAACTGTACAAGTGAATCTTGCCATTACATAATTAATAAAAATTTAATTTTATTGTATCAAAGGTGAGATTTATCAATTATAATACAATCTTCAAAGCAGTAGCACTAAAAATTGGATATCTTGCAAAAATTATTCTTAAAGTTACGAATTAAAAAATTATTTTTAATCCATTATCAGCGAATTCAGTACCACCATCTGATATTTTCCATGCACAAAGTGGTGAATCAGCCTGTATTTAGTTTAAAAAAGCATTCGGTGCAATCACTCTGTCTCATACCTTGTAATTTTCGTACAGAGTAATTCTTTTTCTTGCATAATGTGACATGTCCGTTTACAATCTTTCTATCATAAGTACAAAAAGCTACCAAATTTCCCAAAGGAAGAAGCCAATCAAAAGCATCGTATACGGAGATCACTTCTGCACTGCGATTAAAGACTTTAGCTACTTTTGGCAAAATTGCCATTTGATAAAATTCAAAAAATTGCTGTATTATATTGTTCATGTTTTCTATAGAAGCAGACAATAAATGTGTAGAAATAATACCTACATTGCGCACTAAGTTATTTTATTGAAATGAAATTATGATTATTTTATGATAAACTAATGAGTATTTTCATAAATTATTGACACTGATATTGCAAAAAATTGCCTAATTCATAATATTATGAGGATTATTTTATGATAAAGCAACTAAGGAATACTTAGATAAGCTTGATCAAGGATAATGTAAGAAATTATTTTATATATTTTATTAAAATTGTATCTTATCTACATTTCTTATAGGCTCTATTTTTTCGTTCACCCTAGTCAAAATATCATTCCTCACTTAAAAAAAAAACGTCAAAAATAACTTAGTTTATTCGCGCCAGTGATATAATAATCATATTATTTTCATCATTTGGAGAGAGGTAATTTGTAGTGTATTATTATGATATACTTTTGTCATATTAATTCTCGCATTCTCCGTACGTCATACATTCGTAGCCATGGTTAATAGAGTTCATGCCAAATAGAAATGGGAATGTCAATCATTCCTCGCGCATCTTCTGTCTCACACCAGCAGCGTACAAAGAAATAGCATTGGCCCGTTCAAGTAAGGAGGGTGGAGCAAACGCAAATGCGTCTTCTGCGCATCGGATTTCATTCCCATTTCTATTTTGCATGAACTCTAGTAAAAATATTTTTCTCAATATTTGACAGTAATGTTCAGGTTATAATATTTATACTTGTCTACCAATTTATTCCTTATATTCTTGGAATTAATCAATTTTGAAATACTGTATCATAATAAATAATTTATAAACGAATAGTACATAAATATCATATCACGTATAATAGATATTTATGTAACAAGTGCATAATCTAAGACTTTATTGAAGAGCCGTTGTTTATGGCAGAGTGAGCGCAGCGAACGAGGCTAATAAATAAGGCGAGTCTATAAAGTCCGATTATGTACGAATTACATACAATATTTTATGTACGACTGCATTATAAAGTACTGTTTATAACATAATTTTGCAGCAATAAAGCAGCTCTTTATAATACTAGTAAAATAAAGTTTCTTTATTTTACTAGTAAAATAAAATAATAGAAATAATAAAATAATAATAGAAAAGGCACACTTCGCTAGAGATTAAATTTTAATTTGTCATTTGTCAAATGTGTCATTTTGTAAATGTCATTATAGATAATAGAAAATCTTGCGTATAGGGCAGTCAAACATAAAATCTTGTATGCAACACGTATATAATAGGGTTTTATTGACTCGCCCATTTATGTGCCTCGCTTCGCTGCGCTCGCTCGTCCCCTAAACTGTCTCGCCAATAAAACCCTATATTATTATACTTGTTACATAAATAGCTATTATGTACGACTTTATTATACCGTGAGTTTTATTTAACGTGAAACATGGAATCTTTCATATCCATGGTTATGAATTTGACAGCAATGTATTAGAGCGTTTCATTTAAAATAGAACATAGCAAATGAAATATGTATATATTTCTACTCATTTTAGATATGAAAAAAGTTGCAAGAAATTTAAAAGATATTTTTTCAGAATACAATTTATAACAAATTCTCAAATACACGAAATAAATCAGATAGGTACTTGTCTGAGGCTAACATCTGCATTATACCAACGTATCATTTACACCTTTTCTTCAATTGTGTACCTTATTTTCAACAACACAACACTAATTGACAGGTAATATTTATTTGATAATGACAGCCTATGTTCTATTTTAAATGAACCGCTCTAATACATTGCTGTCAAATTCGTAACCATGGATATGAAAGATCCCATGTTTCACGTTAAATAAAACTCACGGTAATCAGTTTTTATATTGCCTAGAATGACATTTGTATTTGACATAATCGCGTTGACAAAAAAATTTGATAGTATTAGAGCATTTTTTCTATTGTCATGGTTACAAAGTTGTTTATTGATTATTTGTTTGAGAAAAATATTGAAGCTCACAAACTGACATTTATTAAACACATTCTTATTTTTGATCTAGAAATGAAAGAAATTATTGAAATTGCATTAAAAGCAAAAGAAACACTTCTCCTGATTATGTCAAATATAGGAAGATACCGAAAATACAATATTGTAGGTAAGTACTTCAATACTGATCTCCCGTCGTATAAGATATCCAGATGGGCCAAGTATTTGATGTGGTGTGCTACAATATTAATATAAACGAAGGAATAGATAACCATATTTCCTAGTTTTATCCCTAAACAATTAAATAAGGTTTGTACTTTTATTTAACATGAATGTTATTAATATTATTTATATTATTTTGTAGGTAATTTAATGTCAGTTTGTCAGAAGCCTGTAAAATGTATTCCGTATTGTAATTTATAAAATTTTCATTTAATTGAATTCTTGTTCAAAAATAAAAAAACATTTATTGATTTTAATTGTTGTTTTACTTTATCATTATGCACTAGTGCATAAACTGGTAGTTTATGCACGCTAAACAACGTCATATACAATTGATTATGATGAAGTCGTATAGTCCGTCCCAAACTTCTTTGCCGTTACGTCATACCTGTAGTTCGTATGAATCAATTTGAAATTATGGCGGGAAAGTTATATTTTGATATCAAATATTTTTAAACTATATTATGTGAATATTTGGAATAACTATATAAATTTAATAATAAATAAATACCTCTAGAACAGCTGACACGGGAATAAGTAATTCTCCTTTTTCTTTTTCAACAGTAAAATATTGGTACAAATTCAAGACAATCTGAATTGTTTGTTTATTATTGCGTTTGCCGGGCATATTTATAAATATTATTATAAATATCTATATGTAAACAGCTAATGGATGCATAAAACAACGATATACCTATGTTAAATTATTTAATCACAGTGAAAATAGTTTTTATTTGTTTGACAGTTTCAAAATTTACAATACATATTTCATAAAACAATATGAAAAACAGCCTACTCAAATAACAAATTGCTGGTATATCAACAATATAATTATACGTTTTCTATTTCTTTCTTTTTCTACTTCTTAATAAAAACAAAGAACAAAACTTCACGTAACAGTATCAATACTTCGCAAATTTCGAATGACATACGTGTTTCAACTAAATATATGACAGTAATAAGATAGAAAGAGTAAGACAATGTATTCTTTAGTTATTCTTGAAAATAAAATAATGACGTCACGGCAAAGAAGTTTGGGACGGACTTTACATAAACTTACAAATTCAAAATTTGTTTCTAAATAAAACTGAACAAATTGTATGTACCCTGTTGCTTTGATTTTAAATCAAAATTATAGAAACTGACATATATCAATTGTCAAAGTAACAATTAACAATCGCTAGGATATTAATAGGATGTAAATGGGCAAGAATAGCAAGTAACAACCCGGGATGTTCACATTCTTGAAATGTTCTGGGGATTTTATTTTGTCAAGTGGGAATACACAATGTTACATACATTACATATTATATTTTAACAATAATTTCGTAATAAAGCCATACTCAACTCGAATTAAAAACAGCAATTACTTTTTATTCGATTGCTTCGACACTCACATTTGGTTTGTATGATGAATTTTAAAATTCGTGAATAATTCCAGCATTATAACTTAACACCCGTTGATTGAAATATTAAACAGTGTGGATTAACAATGAGGTGAGGTTGCTCTACATTTTAACCGCTTGTCGTTTGTGAAATAACAACAACAGCGCTTATAGCAAACTCTGCTAGCTAAAATAATAAAAACGAGATTATAATGCATTCAAATAACAATATAATATTATCAACTTACGAAAATAACTACAGTCACGTCTAATGGAATCAATTGTCCTGCTCGAAAATCTGGTTTTTGTTGTAAAGCTTGCATTAGCATTGCGTTTCTCTAACAAAACATTAAATTAATCATAGAAATAACTACTGATATAATTAAAATTCATACCGCGTTTATCAGTATAGGGTCGAAGTAGCAAATTGTCCAATCACAAACCAGTGATACTGTCTCATATAGCTATAACAACAATCACATGTAGTATTTGCAATACAGGGTGTTACAGAGAAAATAGATTTGCATAAATTTCGATGTCTTGATTCTCAAACAAAAAGAAATGCCTTATCCTTAAGTTTGCGGATTTTTTGATTGAGAATCAGGTATATTATTATTATTATTATTATTATTATTATGTAATTTTAGCCTTTATTTTAATTTCAATGTAGGGGAGACTGGGGGCTATTTGGACTATTTTTGGTTTTACGTCAATTTATGAAATAATATAATAAAATTTAACTGTTTTTTCATTTTGTCATATTTACAATATTTTAGAATTATGATATAGTGGTTGGACGATTGTAACAACATTGTACGCATTTTATTTTTAAAAACGTGTCAAGTGTCCCAATAGTTCCATTCGTTGGGTCTAATGGGACTAGGTTTGAGGTTAAATTAATTTGTATTTATTTTGAATTTATTTGGCCCGGCATAAAAAAAAAACTATTTTTTTCTCTCCCTAAATTCAACAAGGACATAATAATTTTCGTTTTTGTCATAATATTATCTCATTGTCAGTAAAATCATTTCATATTGTGCATTTCAGCAATTATGACTATTTTGTGTTGTATTTTTAAAAACCTTTACTTTTATTCGTAGCTATCGTTTTTTATTACGAGGTACATAGTAAGGAAATTTTCCAGCCAAAATTAATTAATTAATTATATGGACGCCTAATGAAACATGTCCCAATAGTACCCTTTTTGTTAGTCCCATTAGTCCTCATGTTACGTAGCAAACATTTTTTTTAAATAACAACAAAACTACTTTAAAATAAATTAAAATACAAATTGAACATTGGCTACTATTAATATATGGTTCAAATAAAATAATAAAACATGCATATATACTGCACCAACAAATGATGTTATGCGATAAGTTATTTAAAAATATTTACTTTCGACAACTCAAAAACACATTCGTACTATGACTGCCTGAAAATTAACTACAAGTCCAATACTTATTGAAATACTAAAGAACACTAATAGGCATCTTTTGAGACTAATATGAGCTACTATCTTCAAGCAAGAAAATTAAAAACTGCGTTGTCCACTTAGCCCCAAGTCCATTTAGCCCCCAGTCTCCCCTACTTGTATTTTACAACGTTGAAAAGAGAAAAAATCTACATTAACGCGAGTCATAGCCAACTATGAGTTGCATAATGAAAATTTAAATTCGGTTTGAATTTCTCGATATCTGTAGAAGATAAAAATTTGAGAACTGCTGTGAATTGCTCGTTAAAAAGTGCTTGTAAAACATGAAAATTAATTTATCAACTTTGCATCTGTTATGATTCTCGAGATCCCCATGTTTAAACAGTTTCATTGGACATCCCGTATACCAATAAAGTATTTGACCCTTCTTTATTAACACCCTGTATTCAATTAGAATTTAAAGAAAGTAATGTTAAAACCGAATAAAATTTTATAATAAATATAAAGAAAAGGATAAAAATTAACTTTATTTCTTACTATTACTTACTTGTATCTTTATAATTTCATTAAATATTGCAGCCATAACGATAAAAAAAGTTCCAAATGATGTCATGAAAATAATTTCGAGTAGATAAGATCCTGTCTTAATATAAACAAATATAGCTGCTGCTGTAGCATAGGCTAATAAGTGAAGAATTATAAATACTGCTGTAGATGCAATGCGCATGGCCGCAGTTGCAATACTACAAGTATTATAATGCACGTCCATAACTAGTTGAATATTAATAACTTCTATATCATTGTTGTGTACTTCATCGGTACTATTCAAGATTTCGTCTATATCAATTATATCATCATTAAACGACGAATTAGAGATTTCTTGTTTTAATAGATAATTCAGTTTGTACAATTTGTATGCACTAGTAGATGCTGTAGATATTATCGTGAAAAATGCAATATGATATAATATTAACGCAACATCAATGCAGATGCACTCGCTAATAGATACCAATAAATTATCACGTGCAAGTAGTAGATATGTGTCTATAAAGATTAATATACAGCAAGTACCGAAATTTGTAACCATAGTAAATGCAGTGAAGTACACATACGTCACACTAATATGCAACTCTTTCAGAGTAGTATCAATCTCAGTCACAAGCTGTAATATATCTATATAATCATTGTTATTTGACAGGGTTGTCCAAACCAGATATAGCGCAGATATACCAACACTTGCTGTGCCCAGAGAAGGGTGGATGATAATTTCTTTCATTGGTATATTTGGTTGCAGAAATTCGAAGTAGATAATGCATCCCACAGACAGAAGTAACGCTATGGTGATTGCTGAAAAAGTTTATTTTAGATTATCGTCAAAATTTGATAAAGGTAACCGCAGTAAAATAAATATAAATTTTTTTTATTCACAATCGGTTGGTAATATGTGCGTTTCCAACCTTCTAAACAGTTGGGAAGCGAGTCATTGTTTACTTTACTCACTTTCCGGCTAGCTGGGAAGTGAGCGTTTTCCAGCTAGGTAAACGTCACTTTTAAACCAATAAAATAAGCTTTTTTGCAGCTTCTCGCAGTTCTAAAGGAATATTTTCGTCTTCACCATCTTCACAATCAGACAACATGATAATTAATATGCTCGATCTTGATAAAAAGCAGCAAGAAACTAATTATTGACAGAATCAATAAATATTTTTTCAAGTTACCTGGCAACCCTAGCAACTTTTTCATAGATCTCTATGTTGAAGTATCAAAACAAATTATAATAAAACTGTCATAAAATATAAATAAAATGAATATTTAAAACGGGCATATCAATAACCAATTGGATTGTGAATAAAATAGTATACATACCTCGCGGGAAAGCTCATTCCAGCCTCGCGTTCATAGATGACTTCGGTGCAAGCACCTCAGTTATCTAATGAAACGCTCGGCTGTAATGAACCATTTCCCCGCTCGGTATGTAATATAATATTGTTAGATAAATATTCAATAGGTAGTTATATCACAAGAGCATGACAAATTTTTTCGAGTGCACGAATATTCTGATGCATTTGTCATGCACGAGTGGTATATTAGTAGAATATTTCTCGAGGAAAATTCGATATTTTTAATACAAAATAATTAATATTTTAATTGGCACATAAACGTCAGACCAATGGCATTCACACTTTGTCCAATGCAATTTTTAAATTTTTTGACAAAATTATGATTTAAATAGAAAAATATCTGTATTTACTATTGTACAGACTGTAATTTTAATAAATAACTAATTTCTTGATGATTTGTTTCTTCTGTTGACAGCTGTCAAAAATACTCGCATATGCACTTGTGCAAATACCCACGGTTAATGCACTTGTGCACGTACTCATTAATACTTAAATGTTTTAGCACGAAATTTAAAAAGTATTGTCACCTGAATGGTTGAAATTTTTGAAGGAAATATTCAGTTATTATACCACAAGAGCTTCGAAAATAATCGAAAATACTGTCGAGTGTGAGACGTATTTCAATAGAAACAACTCGAGACCAGAGGTCGAATGGTGTTGCGGAAATACGTCGAATCAGGAGGCAAAAGTATTTTTTATTATTTTTGATGATCGAGTGGTATACGGTATACGCATTGACTATTTCTTGAATAAAACAAACAATTTTAAATAACACAATTTTATTTTATTAGCATAATTTTTAAATTCATTTTAAATATTTTGACATTTGATGAAAAATAAACAAACATTTATTATTGTTTGTTGCGTCATGGTTACGGTGCATATGCGCATACTATGTCGATATTCAAAAATATGCACTGAAATATTTTGTCTATAATAGATAGTTTCTATGGTTTTTGTGAAAATTAGTACATTTTAATTGGTTAAAATATAATGAGGGAAATAGTCAATGAAGTTCTTCCATTTCTGATCACGTGTGCGAAATTGACCAATGAGAGCACCGGGTGATTGACAAATTCATGTAAATATTTCAATGGCATATTTATAGTACTTACTCATAATACTCAACTTACACTGATTACGGAAAAGAATTTTTTTTCAAAATTAGGAATTTTAATATCCAGGTAATTAAATTAAACAGTTTTGGGCCCTGTTTGTATATGGACTCTCATAAATTAACTAAATTTTAACTGCACAAATTAATCTTGCCATTACATAATTAATAAAAATTTAATTTTACTGTATCAAAGGTGAGATTTATCAATTATAGTACAATCTTCAAATCAATAGCACGAAAAAATGGGTATCTTGCAAAAATTGTTTTTAAAATTACGAATTAAAAATTATTTTTGATTCATTATCAGTGAATTGAATAAAATTTGATATTTTCCGTGAATAAAGTTGTGAATCAATCTGTATTTAGCTTTAAAAAAGCATTCGGTGCAATCACACTGTCTCATACCTTGTAATTTTCGTACACTGTAATTGTTTTTCTTACATAATGTGACATGTCCGTTTACAATCTTTCTATCATAAGTACAAAAAGCCACCAAATTTCCCAAAGGAAGAAGCCAATCAACAGCATCGTGTATGGTGTTCACTTCTGCACTGCGATTAAATATTTTAGCTATTTTTGGCAAAACTGCCATTTGATAAAATACAAAAAATTGCTGTATTGTATTGTCCATGTTTTCTATAGAAGCAGACAATAAATGTGTAGGAATAATACCTACATTGCGCATTAAGTTATTTTATTGAAATGAAATTATGAGTATTTTATGATGACTAATGAGTATTTTACCTAATTCATAATATTATGATGATTATTTTATGATAAAGTAACTAATGAATACTTAGATAAGCTTGATCAGGGATATTGTAAGGAATTAGTTTATAGATTTTATTAAAATTACCACAACAAAATATAGTATATTACCTACATTTCTTATAGGCTCTATTTTTTCGTTCACCCTAGTCAAAATACCATTCATCACTTTAAAAAAAAACGTCAAAAATAATTTAGTTTATTCATGAGAGTGATATAATAATTATATTATTTTCATCATTTGGAGAGAGATAATTTGTAATATTATCTCACTAGTTTATTAATATGATATGCTTTTGTCATATTACCTCTCGCATTCGCCCTGAGTCACTCATTCGTAACCATGGTTAATACTAATAAAAAAAAATTTGTCAATATTTGACAGTAATGTTCAGGTTATAATATTTATACTTGCCTACCTATTTATTGCTTATATTCTTGGAATAAATAAATTTTGAAATACTGTATCATAATAAATAATTTATAAACGAATAATAAATAAATATCATATCACGTATAAACTTACAAATTAAAAATTTATTTGTAAATAACAAATAATAACAAATTGTATGTACCCCGTTGCTTTAATTTTAAATCAAAATTATAGAAACTGACATCTATCAATTGTCAAAGTAATGTGTTATATTACCTCACTAGTCAAATAATATGATGTGCTTTTGTTATAAATTACCCCTTGCATTCACTCCACGTCACTCATTCGTAGCCAACCAATACAAATAAAAAAATATTTTTGTCAATATTTTACAGCAATGTTAAGGTTATAATATACTTGTCTACCTATTTATTTCTTAAATATTCTATAATAAATCAATTTTGAAATACTGAAACATATTACAATAAATCTGTCGGTGTAGAGTGGAGCGTACAATAGGTGATCAGTTACGTGATCAATAAAACTACTACGTACCCTGTTGCATTGATTTTAAATCTAAATTATAAAAACTAACATCGACCAATTGTCAAAATAACAATTAACAATCGCTAGGATATTAATAGGATGAAAATAGGCAAAAATAGAAAGTAACAAGCCGGGATGTTCACATTCTCGAAATGTTTTGGGGATTTTATTATGTCAAGTGGGAATACTCAATGTTACATACATATTATATTTTAACAATAATTTCATAATACAGCCATAACTCAACTCGAATTAAAAACAGCAATTACTTTTTATTCGATTGCTTACGACACTCACATTTGGTTTGTATGATAAATTAAATTTGAAATTCGTGAACAATTGCAGCATATAACTTAACACTCGTTGATTGAAATATTAAACAGTGTGGATTAATAATGAGGTGAGGATGCTCTACTTTTTAACCGCTTGTCGTTTGTGAAATAAAAACTGCAGCGCTTATAGCAAATTCTGCAAGCTAAAATAATAAAAACATGATTATAATTCTAATATCAATACAGGGTGTTAAATTTAAGGGTAAGTAGTAGGACATGTGTAGATTACGAAACAGAAAGAATTTTTTTAAAATTAATTATAGTTCTCCTGCAGCATTCTTTTAGTACTGCACTGGATTCGTTTTCTTATTAAACACAAACAATAGAAGTGTAGGTAATAAACATCTTAAATTCCATAATACTAGTAAAATAAACAAACAAAATTAATTAACCCAGTGGCAGTGGCAACAAAAATTATTTGACTGAGAAACATAGAAATTAATTTTGCGATTCCAAAAAAATCTTTCTGTTTCGAAAACTACACATGTCATAGTACTTACCCTTCAATTTATGACATTAATTTCAAAACCACCCTGTATTTAGTTACCAACTTACGAAAATAACTACAGTCATGTCTAATGGAATCAGTTGTCCTGCTCGAAAATCTGGTTTTTGTTGTAAAGCTTGAATCAGTATTGCGTTTCTCTAATAAAACATTAAATTAATAATAGAAATAACTATTGATTTAATTGAGATTCATACCGCGTATATCAATTTAGGGTCGAAGCAGCAAATAGTCCAATCACAAACCAGGGATACTGTCTCATTTAGCTATAACAAACACATGTAGTATTTACAATACAGGGTGTTAAAAAGAAAACTAATATCGATGTCCTGATTCTCAAACAAAAAGAATGTACAACAATATAAATTCGGTAATTTAAGGAGGACAGTGGCGTACCCAGACATTATTAGCCTTGGGGCGGATTTGAAAATAAAAATATTTTTCGTAATGTAAAACAAAATACGCTTAACGCGCGTTGGCTGATATCACTGAAATTCGTTCATTTGCGGTGATATATTTTTACAATACTTACACATTTAGTAATCAGAAAATGCTTGAACTTATTTTTA
Organism: Agonum fuliginosum; assembly: GCA_947534325.1. Lineage (NCBI taxonomy): Eukaryota > Metazoa > Arthropoda > Insecta > Coleoptera > Carabidae > Agonum > Agonum fuliginosum. The sequence continues at coordinate 3,281,535 of OX384029.1, forward strand.
AAGGTTTTTCGGACATATTAATACAACAAAAAATTTGTGAATTGCCATAATAGTCCATGTAAAACGAGTGTAATTTCAACATCCAATTACTCAAATACCGGATAGACAAGAATTTAAAAAAAAATCTTTCGAAATTTCAGGCTCTCATCATCTTTTGTATATATATATATATATATATATATATATATATATATATATATATATATATATATATATATATATATATATATATATATACCAACCTCCTTAACATTCACTTAAAATGCCTTATCCTTAATTTTGCAGCTTTTCAAAAAATTCTTTTTGATTGAGAATCACTTTTATACCCTCAAAGTGTTTGACTCTTTTTTATTAACACCCTGTATTCAATTAGAGTTTAAATAAGGTACTATTATATTGCTTTAATTAGGTTAAGTACCTAATATTAATACAAGTTCAATGAATTTTATTACACAGTGTGAAGCATGTAAAACAAATATTTTGTGAATTGCCATAATAGTCCATGTAAAACGAGTGTAATTTCAAAATCCAATTACTCAAATACCGGATAGACAAAAATTTAAAAAAAAATTCTTTAAAAATTCAATAGTGTAATAAAGGTACTGTATAAATTTCAGGCTCTCATCATCATTTAAGTATAATGATACCAACCTCCTTAACATTCACCTAAAATGCGTTCTCCTTATTTTAGATTGAGAATCAGTTTTATACCCTCAAAGTGTTTGACCCTTTTTTATTAACACCCTGTATTCAATTAGAGTTCAAATAAGGTAATATTTTAAAGAAAAGGATAAAATTAGTTTTTTTTCTTTAATAACTTACTTGTCTCCTGATAACTTCATTAAATATTGCAGCCATAACGATAAAAAATGTTCCAAATGATGTCATAAAAATAATTTCGAGTAGATAAGAACCTGTCTTAATATAAACAAATATAGCTGCTGCAACAAAATAGGCCAAAATGTGAAGAATAAATAAAACTGCTGTAGATGAAACACGCATTGCTTGAGTTGCAATATTACAAGTATTATAATAAACGTCCATAACTAGTTGAATATTAATAACTTCTATATCATTGTTGTATACTTCATCGGTACCATTCAAGATTTCGTCTATATCTATATCATCATTATACGAAGAATTAGAGATTTCTTGTTTTAATTGAGAATTCAGCTTGTACAATTTGTATGCACTAGTAGATGCTGCAGATATTATCGTGTAAAATGCAATATGATATAATATTAACGCAACGTTAGTGCAGATGCACTCGCAAATAGCGACCAATAAATTATCATGTGCAAGTAGTAGATATGTGTCTACAACGATTAATATACAGCAAGTACCGAAATTTGTAGCCATAGTAAATGCAGTGAAGTACACATACGTCACACTAATATGCAACTCTTTCAGAGTAGTATCAATCTCAGTCACAAGTTGTAATATATCTATAAAATCATTGTTATTTGAATGGGTTGTCCAAAGCAGATAAAGCGCAGATATTCCAACACTTGCAGTGATCAAAGAAGGGTGGATGATAATTTCTTTCATGGGTAAATTTGGTTGCAGAAATTCGAAATAGATAATGCATCCCACAGACAGAAGTAACGCTATGGTGATTGCTGAAAAAGTGGACCACAGTCAACGTTTATTTTAGATTAGAATTACAAAAAAATTTCAAGGAAAAAAGTTATCTACTTATAGTCAAAATTTGATAAAGGTAGCCGCAGTAAAATTAATATGAAATTTTTTTGGTAAAATATATCGTCGGTGCGCGTGCAAAAGGGTATAAGTCCAATTTTGTGTCCATTGGAGATATGTCTGTATGTCGAAGTCTTTTTTTGTCTTCTTTATTTGTGCAAAGAGATATAAGTCAACGTCAACTAGATCATTGAAATATTTTAGTGTATGCTGAAGCTGAATATAAGTTTAAATATTTGTAAAATTATATATAAGTTGACTTATTCCTTTAAACACATTAAATTAATATGTTTTTGGATATATTTCGACTTATACCCCTTTGCACATTAAAATTTAAAACACGTAAGTCTAAATGTCAAATCAAAACCTCAAAATATTATCAATGTAAGTGTCTCTTTCATATAAAAACCATGTCGTCTAGAGGTAAAAAGATAATTGAAATGTGTTGTCAGCAACCACAAGGTATATAATGTTAAACTATACAAATTTGAAGTTCTAGTTTCAACATACAATGTAATTAATATTGTTATTTTTATTATTTATGTGACTGATTTCTGTATTACTATTTTCTATTTGTTTATAATCTCATGAAAAAAGTTTAGTGTTCAAAGTTGTATGTTTAATTTTTTTGTGAAATAGGGTATATTTCCAATAATTTTCAAAATTTTGACACGTAGTATGAAAATATGAATTTGAAAATCACCCTACACTGAGAGAATACTATTTGAAACTTTTATAGTTTATTGGTTATTACAATTCTGCCCTCCTTAGGAAGAATGTCCTATCTGCAAATTTTGAGATTTTTGTAATCTGCATAAATTATTACAAATATACCAAAATAGAATGTCCAGCTGCCCTAAGAAAAGGTATAATTTATTATTCATGATTATTATATTTATATAAAGCAATTTTAATAGTAAAATTCCGCATAGATGTTTCCACAAAAAAATTTATATAAAATAATAGCTAAAACAAAATTTTTGCAGATAGGACATTTTTCCTAAGGACGGCAGAATTATCTGTCATGAAAATTATAATAATTCTTTTAACATTAAAATGGTAATATCTTCAAATTATGTTTTAAGTACTTATACCCTTTTGCACGCGCACCGACGATATATTCAGCTATAATTACCCAAGGTCATTGATAATTACGAAATAATTTTGTGAAAGCACGTTGCTTGGTAACCGCCCGGGCTGTTAACCTAAAAGCAACGTGCTTGAGGTAGCTGTCACAAAATTATAAGTATTTATCAATGGTCGAGGGTTATTCGGCCAGAAAATTTTATTAATTGAAGTATCATTTTCATTACCAAAACGTGCAAATGATATTTTTATTCAATTATTATTATAAACATAAAAATGAACATAAATAATTGTAACCTAGCAACATATTTGACATAAGTGATAATGTCCCATGGGTTGCTTTCAGTTAAATGTTGTATTCATTGGTCAATTTCGTACACGTGATCAGAAATGAAAGAATTTCATTGGATATTTAGTTAACCTAAAAATTTTCAATGAAATTGTTTCATTTTTGATCACGTGTGCGAAATTGACCAATTAGACCAACATTAAACTGACAGCAACTCGTGGGACATTATCACTTATAGGTATATCAAAATGACAGAATGACATATGACACAATTATTATTGACAGTTATGTAATTTATTTATATTTGTTAAGTCATCTATGTTATATGTACAACAATAAATTGTAAATTAAGCTAACAATAAATTATTATATAAAATGACTTTCGTGTTTTCAATAAAAATGTATATAACTGCGAAAAAATTTCTAACCGCATAACCTTCGACCATTGATAAATAACTTATAAATTTGTCACAACCTCAAGCACATTGCTATTAGGCTCGTTCTTGTGAATATTTTTTCTAAGTAATTATTCAATTTGAGACTATTTCAGAGCCTCCAAATAATATAAATAATGTTTCTTATATAAAATTGTTATAGAAATCATATGGTTAAATATGAAAGTCATTAGTGTGTTTTTAAAAAAAGTTGCCAATTGATATAAATAATTTCAAAATTTCAAAACTTTTTTTATAATATTTTCTAAAACAGGTAAACTAACATAAAAATCACATGCATCATTTTTATAGAGAATTTTGTGCTCTATAACGTCATTTAAATGTATTTTTCGTAATGATATGCATTTATGAGTTATACTTAAAAAAACTAAAAATATCGGTTATATTTTAAAACTTTCAATAATTGTTTCCGGAATTTTTTGTTATATTATGTTGAAGATTTTTTGAGGTTTGAGGCATTTTTTAAGTAAATTCCTTGGACTATTACTGTTACTGACACTGTCAGGTTATAATCATTTAAATATGGCATATTTATAGTACTTACTCATAATACTCAACTTATTACAAAGATTACGAAACTGGATTTTTTTTCAAAATTACAAAATTAGGAATTTGAATAAAACAGTTTTGGGCCCTGTTTTTATATGGATTTTCATAAATTAACTAAATTTTTAACTGTACAAATTAATCTTGTCATTACACAATTTTAAAAAATGTAATTTTACTGTAGCAAAGGTGAGATTTATCAATTATAGTACAATCTTCAAATCAATAGCGCCAAAAATTGGGGATTTTGCAAAAATTATAAATTAAAAAATTATTTTTGATCCAATGTCAGTAAATTGAGTTCCATTTGGTATTTTCCATGCATAAAAATGTGAATCAGAGTGTATTTAGCTTTTAAAAAGCATTCGGTGCAATCACTCTGTCTCATACCTTGTAATTTTCGTATACTATACTTCTTTTTCTTGCATAATGTGACATGTCTGTTTACAATCTTTCTATCATAAGTACAAAAAGCCACCAAATTTCCCAAAGGCAGAAGCCAATCAACAGCATCGAATGGGGTGATCACTTCAGCACTGCGATTAAATACTTTAGCTATTTTTGGCAAAATTTTCATTTGATAAATTACAAAAAATTGCTGTATTATATTGTTCATGTTTTCTATAGATTCAGACAATAAATGTGAATAATAATACCTACATTGCGCACTACGTTATTTTATTGATGACATTAAAAAATTAATTCATAATTATGATGATCATTTTATGATAAAGTAACTAATGGATACTTAGATAAGTTGTTGACAGTGATATTGAAAAAAAAATAGTTTATAGATTTTATTAAAATAACACAACTAAATATTGTATCTTACCTACATTTCTTATGGGCCCCATTTTTTCGTTCACCCTCGTGAAAAAACAATTCCTCATTTAAAAATAAATCAAAAATAATTTTGTTTATTCACGTCAATGATATAATAATCATATTATTTTCATCACTAGTGTATTAATATGATGTGCTTTTGTCATATTACCTCTCGCATTCACTCTACAAATTTTAGTCAATATTTGCCAGCAATGTTAAGGTTATAATATAATTGTCTAACTATTTATTCCTTAAATATTCTATAATAAATCAATTTTGAAATAATGTCCCATAATAAATAATTAATAAACGAATAATAAATAAATATCATGTCACGTATAAACTTACAAATTAAGAATTTGTTTGTAAATTTAAAATTTAAAGAGAATTGGAATAGAAAATTTAAAATTTGTTTGTAAAATAACAGATGATGTCCTGCTTTCGAACAAACTGTACGTACCATGTTGCTTTGATTTTAAATCAAAATTATAGAGACTGAAATCTATCAATTATTGTCAAAGTAACAATTAACAATCGCTAGGATATTAACAGGATGTAAATGGGCAATAACAGAAAGAAACAAGTCGGGATGTTCACATTCTTAAAATGTTCTAGGGATTTTATTTTGTCAAGTGGGAATACTCAATGTTACATACATATTATATTTTAACAATAATTTCATAATAAAGCCATACTCAACTCGAATTAAAAACAGCAATTACTTTTTATTCGATTGCTTCGACACTCGCATTTGGTTTGTATTAGTGAATAATTGCAGCATAAAATTTAACACTTGGTGATTTAAATATTAAACAGTGTGGATTAATAATGAGGTGAGGATGCTCTACATTTTAACCGCTTATCGTTTGTGAAATAACAACTACAGCGCTTATAGCAAACTCTGCTAGCTAAAATAATAAAAACGAGATTATAATGCATTCAAATAACAATATAATATTATCAACTTACGAATATAACTACAGTCATGTCTAATGGCATCAGTTGTCCAGCTCGAAAATCTGGTTTTCGTTGTAAAGCTTGCATCAGCATTGCGTTTCTCTAACAAAACATTAAATTAATCATAGAAATAACTATAGATATAATTGAGATTCATACCGCGTTTATCAATGTAGGGTCGAAGTAGCAAATAGTCCAATCACAAACCAGTGATACTGTCTCATATAGCTATAACAAGCACAATGTAGTACTACAATACAAGGTGTAAAAAAAAACTAATTTCGATGTTCTGATTCTCAAACAAAAAGAATAATAATAATAATAAATTTCTTTATTGAGCTCCAAATAAAATACTCAAGGGCGCGGTTCAGCCAAAGGCTGTTCTTCCACCTAACCCAAATTACAACAACAAAATAAATTCATGAACACAGAGAAAAAAAATAAATATATACATATAATATTATACTTGGCATATTAAACAGATATTAAATGTAGTAATTGAACGGAGGATAGCTTCAACACAGCAGAGTTTTCCTGTGAATTAATCTTTTTATTCAGGTGATGCAAATTTCTGTGTTTGAATATTTTAGATTTTTACTTCCTTGTACGGAGTAATAAGGAAATATTGTAATCGCTAAAAATTTCGGTTTTCAGATTTTGATGGAAATATCCGTTTTGACCTTTTCTGAATCCATTATGACTAGTTTCGTCGTGACGTCTGTACGTATGTACGTACGGATGTACGTATGTGTGTCGCATAACTCAAATTCGGTTAGACGTAGAAAGTTGAAATTTTGTATTTAGGACTGTTATAGCATCTAGTTGTGCACCTCCTATTTTTGGTTTCAATCTACAAACCGGAAGTAGTAAATTTAAAAAAAAATTCGATAAATATTTAATTTAAGACAATTTTTTAATTTTAAATGAAAGATTATGTGATTATTACCTACCTACAATCGGTATTTTATAAATATTTTTGTATCTGGTATCATTTAAGAATAATTAAAGTATATATTTATAATTTAGTAAGTATTTCGGTATCTTGTAGTCCATGATCGATTAACATTTGTTACTACGTAAAATTTAAATGTTTATGACATGACAGTGACAATAGTAAAATATGCTTTATATCTTCTTCTGCAATTTAAATAAAATGACTAAAATATATTTGTGAGTATACTAGTATAATAAGTTAAAAGAATTTTTTATATTATTCTACATTTTAGTTATTAAGAAAAGTATGAACAAACAAGGCGTACCTACAAGGAAGTCATGTGGTGTCCACGTCAGATTTTTTAAATTTTACTGCAATTCTTTAATGCTACCAGATAAAGACAATTTTTTTATATCGTAAGCTGCAAATATCTTTTTCCCTTATTCTCATTACAAATAAATACTATATTTATCCAAATTTATATAAATTTTTGACAATTAAACTTTTCAATCTTCAAAAAATATCACTTCCGGTGAAGATATTTGTACCAAAATCTAATGGGTTCTTCCAATTTATATACAAATGTTAAATACCAAATATCAAAATTTTTGGGGAATTCGTATTTGAGTTATGCGACTAACACCCTTGACCACACACACACACACATACACACAGACATCATCGTGAAACTATCAAAAATGAGTTGTAAGGACCCTAATTCGTGCTCAACCACTAAACACTCACTACCCGATTTTTTGCATGATTCCAATACCTTCCTTTACAGGTAAGCGGAAGGTAAAAACCGGATAGATAAAAATTAAAATTTTTGTTTTAGAATCTCAATAGTATAATTCAGGCTCTCATCATCATTTTAGTATATGGACACCAACGTCCTTAAAATGCCTTCTCCTTAATTTTGCGGCTTTTCGAAAAAAAAAATTGATTATGAGAATCAGTTTTATACGCTCAATGTGTTTGACCCCTTTTTATTAACACCCTGTATTCAATTAGAGTTTAAATAAGATACCTAATGTTTGAAAGAAAAGGATAAAAAAAAATTTATTATTACTTACTTGTCTCTTTGTAACTTCATTAAATATTGCAGCCATAACGATAAACAAAGTTCCAAATGATGACATGAAAATAACTTCAAATAGATAAGAACCTGACTTAATATAAACAAATATAGCTGCTGCAACAAAATAGGCCAATAAGTGAAGAATAATTAAAACTGCTGTAGATGAAATGCGCATTGCTTGAGTTGCAATATGACAAGTATTATAATAAACGTCCATAACTAGTTGAATATTAATAACTTCTATATCATTGTTGTATACTTCATCGGTACCATTGAAGATTTCGTCTATATCTATATCATCATTATACGAAGAGTTAGAGATTTCTTGTTTTAATTGAGAATTCAGCTTGTTCAATTTGTATGCACTAGTAGATGATGTAGCCATTATCGTGAAAAATGCAATATGATATAATATTAACGCAACGTTAGTGCAGATGCACTCGCAAATAGAGACCAATAAATTATCACATGCAAGTAGTAGATATGTGTCTACAAGTATTAATAAACAGCAAGTACCGAAACTTGTAATTATAGCAAATGCACTGAAGTACACATACGTCACACTAATATGCAACTCTTTCAGAGTAGTGTCAATCTCAGTCATAAGCTGTAATATATCTATATAATCATTTTTATTTGAATGGGTTGCCCAAAGTAGATATAGCGCAGATATTCCAACACTTGCTGTGCCCAGTGAAGGGTGGATGATAATTTCTTTCATGGATAAAGTTGGTTGCAGAAATTTGAAGTAGATAATGCATCCCACAGACAGAAGTAACGCTATGGTGATTGCTGAAAAAGTGAACCACTGTCAAAGTTTATTTTAGATTAGAATTAAAAATTTTCATTTATTCAAGGAGAAAACTTATCTACTTATCGTCAAAATTAAAAAAAAAAAGGTAACCGCAGTAAAATTACTATGAATTTTTTTTGGTTAAATATATAGTCAATAGTTATATCACAAGTGCATGACAAATTGGAGTGCACGAAAGTGCACGTGCGAAAATATTCTGATGTATTTGTCATGCACGAGTGGTATATTGGTAGAATATTTATTGAGGAAAATTCTGTATTTTTAATATAAAATAATAATATTTGATCTGTCACATAAACGTCAGATAAACGATAAGTGACATTGACACTTTGTACAATGCAATTTTTCAATTTTTTTCTTAAAAATATAATGTAGATGGTAAAAATACCTGTATTTGCCATTGTACAGACCGTAATTTTAATAAATAACTAATTTCTTGATGATCTGTTTCTTGTGTTGTCAGCTGTCAAAAATACTCGGGTATGCACTTGTGCAAATACTCGCGGGTACTGCACTTATGCACGTACTCACTGTTACTTGATTGTTTCGGCTCGAAATTTAAAAAATACTGTAACCTGATTGGTTGAAATTTTTCGACGGAAATATTCATATATAATACCACTAGTGTTCCAAGTTATGTCGACAATTTTTGTTGCTGTATCACGAATGGTTATTACGCTTGATTGAAAATTGCACGAGTGCGTAGCACGAGTGCTATTTTCTTAAGCGTAATAATCATGAGTGATGCAGCCACAAAAATTGTCTACATAACTTGGAACACGAATGGTATTCGGAGGACAATTCACCGAATAAAAATGTATTCTTTCTTTATGAAAATGATTTATAAATAGCTTCACTTCCATTACAACAGTTATAACAATAGGATTTTGATTAATAAAGATATATTCAATTGTTTAAAATTGTCGATTGGATCACTAGTGAAAATTGTCGAAATATTATGTCGCTTCGAGCACTAGTGATAAATTGTCGAAAAAATTCGTTTCAATTGGTGGAAAATTTATAAATCCTCAAAATTGATTGCTCCATTTTTGACAGATGACACATGAGTTGAATTGTCAATGAAATTCTTCCATTTCTGATCACGTGTGCGAAATTGACCTATCAAACCAACATTAAACTGACACTAACTCCTGGGACATTATCACTTATATATTAAAATGACAGAATGACATAATTATTGACAGAGAAACAGATAAACAAACTTCCTAAGCATTTTATTTATATCTGTTATGTTATCTATATGTTATATGTATAACAATTGTAAATTAATCTGACAATAAATTATTATATAAAATGACTTTCGTGTTTTCAATAAAAAATTTCATTACAACTGCGAAAAAATTTCTAACCGAATAACCCTCGACCATTATGATAAATAATATAATTTTATCACTACTACCTCAAGCACGTTGCTTTTAGGTTAACAGCCCTTCATCTGTGGTTTTCAGCATTCTTGTTTATATTCTTTCTAAGAAAATATTCAATTTGTTATTATTATTATTATTATAAGTCATATGCTGAAAACCGGAAGTTTACCAATAATCCTTTTTTCTCAAAACCTTTTATCCACCAAAAAACTCATACTTGGAAATTTTTGATCCATTACCATACCTCTCTTATAGAATGAGGCAAGAGGTAACAAAAATATAAAATACTATGGGTAAAATTGATTAAAATTGTGAAATATAAAAATTTGACAGATCGGCACAATAATACAGAATATGGAACAAAAGTGGAACGAAAGAACACTAACTTGTTTACTCCCCGCTGGGACAGGATTATAAAGCACGGGTAGAAAACCATGGCCAGGTAAAGTGCCACGAAACGATACTATTATTGAAATTTGAAGGGTTTATTGCAACTCCAAATTTTGTGACTGACTTCCAGTAATTTATTTTTCCTTCCTTATCTCATCATCCAGTCAAGAAGTTTTCAGGGGTAATACCATAAAGCCTCATTCACATAAGCATTTAGTTTTAAGGTTTACATTTATGTTTACGTTTAAAAAAGTTTAAATTCATATATCTAAATACGAGTATTCACACTTCTCACTTTCAAGCACTGTGAATGCTCATATTTAGTTAGATGTATTCAAACTTTCTTAAACGTAAACATAAATCTAAACCTTAAAACTAAATGCTTATGTGAATGAGGCTTAAGAGATGATAATTTTTTGAGAATTGTTTTGTCGTTTCCACGTCAACTTATTTCTAACAATTTCACGACACAAAACATCATCTATCAATTTCCCGAAACGAAGTTGAGGGGAATTGTCAGATGATGTTTTGAGGAGTGAAATTGCAAATTGCAATAAGTTGCCGTGGAATGGACGAAAATTCTCTCAAAACATTATTATCTCGAATGGTATTTTGGAAGAATATTTTTTGTTGTTAAAAAACACCTCCAAAACGACTCATTTTACAAAACATTTTTGACGTTCAATTTGACAAATTTATTTATTTATTGTAACTATCGTAACAAAATGTGAAACACAACACCCGTTGTGTTTTCATATACATTATCAATTCTGTTGGTTACGCAATATGATTGGTTAAACCATCTGTCAAAAAATATTCATTACAACTATTATTGAAGTACCACGAATATGAACACCACGAAAATACACGCAGCCGTACAACACCGCATTGTACCTCGAGACAGTTTGCCATTTGTATTGCTTATATAAGATTTTACAACTATTCTTTCAAATATCATCACAATAAAAATAATAATAATTAACAAAAGTTAGTTGTTCTTTAATGTACAATCATTTTCCGAAAAACTAATCACAAATAAATATAGAACAAAAAATGTAACTTCCCCTACATTATATTATTAATTTAATTATTCATAAATGATACAATACAGAAAAATACTAATTTTAGAAGAGATAATAATAATCAACATTAATAACAAACTTTTATACCGGGTGATTGACAACTTCATGCATATATTTCAATGGCATATTTATAGTATCTTATCTACTCATACCACCAGCTGCTTAACTAGGATTTGAAGGCCTCCCCGCAAAGAATAATTTAAGGCCCCCCCTCCCCCATTTCATTATTAATAAAAAATAGTAAAAAACTTATAATATTGTTTTTATTTATATTATTTTTATGAAATAAATTATAATTATTATAGAATACAAATAAAAAATATCAACAATACAAACGAGTACTAGGTAAAGAATATAGTATTCAAAAATATTGATGTTTAAAAAACAAAGTTACTTAATAACTAGTATAAACTAAATTATATAAGTATTCGTTCTACGGGCTTTTTTATTTGCAAAATCTTTTCTAAGGGTTTTTAAATTTAAATTTTCAAATCTGTAATTCACGAAAAAAACTACTTATTAAAATGTGTTCTTTACTAATTTTATTTGTCTTTGTACTGTCTCTGAACTAGTACATAATGAAATGGTTAAATTTACTAGGTAGTATAGTGGGAGAGCTACCCCCTACCCTAATACAAATTCTGCGAATATTGAAATAAAAAAATCAAATGTAATCGGTTTTAATATTAACTACTAACCCCACTCTAGGACTCAATAAATTTGCGCGCCTTGGGTTAAAAATTGTATTGGTATAGATAGATGTACCTCGGCGTAAAATACTAAAAATGTTAAATAAATATAAATATTGGAATATTGCATATTTTAATTTATAAAATATTGAATTCGTGCTATGACAATATAAATAACAAGTAGTGTTAGATTGTTGTTTCATTTCAAAGAAAATGTCACCCTCCTTGTTTTCTGCTTAACGTACCGATACTGAGTATTGCGGTTTTATTCTTGAAACCTTTTGCTTATTTCATACATTGTTACTGATTTTAATAGAAATTTTTCAAAATTTAGTTACAGTTTAACGAATAGTTGAAAAAAAATATCAAAGATTTTGATATCCGTCCCCTTCCATACGGTGGGATTGGATGAGGCCCCCTTATACTCGCCCCCCCCCCCGCATTGCGGGGTTTTGCGGACCCTATTTACGCCACTGCATACCACTCAACTTACACAGATTACGATACTGGAATTAATTTCTTCAAAATTATTAATTTTAATTTCCAAGTTATTTAATTAAACAGTTTTGGGCCCAGTTTTTATATGGACTTTCCTAAATTAACTAAATTTTTAACTGTACAAGTTAATCTTGCCATTACACAATAACTAAAAATTTAATTTTACTGTATCAAAGGTGAGATTTATCAATTATAGTACAATCTTCAAATCAATAGCACCAAAAATTGGATATCTTGCAAAAATGGTTCTTAAGATTACGAATTAAAAAATTATTTATAATCCATTATCAGTAAATTCAGTACCATTTGATATTTCCCATGCACAAAGTGGTCAATCAGCCTGTATTTAACTTTAAAAAATCTGACGTGGCCATCACACAACCTTCCGCCATATCTAGACTTTAAACAGAAATGTATACGTACAATTTGGTGCCCATTTAAAATATACAAATAAAAATCTCAAATATTCAAACACACCTAAATAAAAAGATTAATTCACAGGAAAACTCTGCTGTGTTGAAGCCATCCTCCGTTCAATTACTACATTTAATATCTTACTTAGGACTTATATAGCGCTAGTATGCCAACTTGTCACCCGTCTCACCTGTCAATATTTTTTACGCAGAAACAAAAATCAACCGATCATGGATTACAAGATATCAACGTTTTATTTGATAAATTTATTTTTTAAATTTTATTGCAGTTCTTTAATGCTACCAGATAAAGACAATTTTTTTATAACGTAAGTTGCAAATAACTTTTCCTCTTATTCTCATTACAAATAAATACTATATTTTTCCAAATTTATATACAATTTTGACAATTAACCTTTTCAATCTTCAAAAAATATCACTTCCGATGAAGATATTTGTACCAAAATCTAGGGAGCTCTTCCAATTTATATACAAATGTTAAATACCAAATATCAAAATTTTCGGGTAATTCGTATTTGAGTTATGCGACTAACACCCCTTGACCACACACACACACACACACACACACACACACACACATACACACAGACATCATCGTGAAACTATCAAAAATGAGTTGTAAGGACCCTAATTCGTGCTCATTCACTAAAAATTCACCACCCGATTTTTTGCATGATTCCAATACATTCCTTTACAGCTAAGCGGAAGGTAAAAAGCATTCGGTGCAATCACTCTGTCTCATACCTTGTAATTTTCGTACACTGTAATTCTTTTTCTTGCATAATGTGACATGTCCGTTTACAATCTTTCTATCATAAGTACAAAAAGCCACCAAATTTCCCAGAGGAAGAAGCCAATCAATAACATCGTATTGGGTGATTACTTCTGCACTGCGATTAAATATTTTAGCTATTTTTGGCAAAATTTTCATTTGATAGAATTCAAAAAATTGCTGTATTGTATTGTCCATGTTTATTTTATAGAACCGAACAAGAAATGTCTATGAATAATCCGTACAAAGCGTAGGTACGTTATTTTATTGAAATGAAATTATTATTATTTTATGATAAACTAATGAGTATTTTCATAAATTATTGACACTGATATTGCAAAAAATTGCCTAATTCATAATATTATGATGATTATTTTATGATAAAGTAACTAATGAATACTTAGATAAGCTTGATCAGGGATATTGTAAGGAATTAGTTTATAGATTTTATTAAAATAAACTCAACAAAATATTGTATCTTACCTACATTTCTTATAGGCCCCATTGTTTCATTCACCCTAGTCTAAATACCATTCCTCACTTTTAAAAAAAAACTTGAAAAATAATTTAGTTTATTCGCGCCAGTGATATAATAATCATATTATTTTCATCATTTGGAGAGAGATAATTTGTAATATTATCTTACTAGTGTATTAATATGATATGCTTTTGTCATATTACCTCTCGCACTCGCACTGCGTCACTCATTCGTAGCCATGGTTAATACTAGTAAAAATATTTTTGTCAATATTTGACAGTAATGTTCAGGTTATAATATTTATACTTGTCTATCTATTTATTCTTGGAATAAATAAATTTTGAAGTACTGTATCATAATAAATAATTTATAAACGAATAATAAATAAATATCATATCACATTAAACTTACAAATTAAAATTTTGTTTGTAAATAAAACTGACAGTATGTTCTGCTTTCGAAAAAATTGTATGTACCCTGTTGCTTTGATTTTAAATCAAAATTATAAAAACTGACATCTATCAATTGTCAAAGAATCGCTAGGATATTAATAGGATGTAAATGGGCAAAAATAGAAAGTAACAAGCCGGGATGTTCACATTCTTGAAATATTGTGGGGATTTTATTTTGTTAAGTGGGAATACTCAATGTTACATACATATTATATTTTAACAATAATTTCATAATACAGCCATAACTCAACTCGAATTAAAAACAGCAATTACTTTTTATTCGATTGCTTCGACACTCGCATTTGGTTTGTATTAGTGAATAATTGCAGCATAAAATTTAACACTTGGTGATTGAAATATTAAACAGTGTGGATTAATAATGAGGTGAGGATGCTCTACTTTTTAACCGCTTGTCGTTTGTGAAATAAAAACTGCAGCGCTTATAGCAAATTCTGCAAGCTAAAATAATAAAAACATGATTATAATGTATTCTAATATCAATACAGGGTGTTAAATTTAAGGGTAAGTAGTAGGACATGTGTAGATTACGAAACAGAAAGAATTTTTTTTTAATTTCAAAAATTAATTATAGTTCTCCTGCAGCATTCTTTTAGTACTGCACTGGATTCGTTTTCTTATTAAACACAAACAATAGAAGTGTAGGTAATAAACATCTTAAATTCCATAATACTAGTAAAATAAACAAACAAAATTAATTAACCCAGTGGCAGTGGCAACAAAAATTATTTGACTGAGAAACATTTTGCGATTCCAAACAAATCTTTCTGTTTCGAAATCTACACATGTCATAGTACTTACCCTTCAATTTATGACATTAATTTCAAAACCACCCTGTATTTAGTTACCAACTTACGAAAATAACTACAGTCATGTCTAATGGAATCAGTTGTCCTGCTCGAAAATCTGGTTTTTGTTGTAAAGCTTGAATCAGTATTGCGTTTCTCTAATAAAACATTAAATTAATCATAGAAATAACTATTGATATAATTGAGATTCATACCGCGTTTATCAATTTAGGGTCAAAGCAGCAAATTGTCCAATCACAAACCAGTGATACTGTCTCATTTAGCTATAACAAACATAATACAGGGTGTTAGAAAGAAAACTAATTTCGATGTCCTGATTCTCAAACAAAAAGAATGAACAACAATATAAATTCGGTACTTTAAGGAGGCTGGGGACTCCTGCAGTGGCGTACGCAGACATTAGCCTTGTGCCGGATATAAAAATAAAAATATTTTTGATAATATAAAACAAAATTCGCATAACGCGCGTTGGCTGATATCACTGTAATTCGTTCATTTGCGGTGTTATATTTTTACAATACTTACACATTTAGTAATCAGAAAATGCTTGAACTTATTTTTAAAGGTTTTTACGGAAATATTAATACAAGTTCAATGAATTTTATTACACAGTGTGAAGCATGTAAAACAAATATTTTGTGAATTGCCATAATAGTCCATGTAAAACGAGTGTAATTTCTAAATCCAATTACTCAAATACCGGATAGACAAAAATTTAAAAAAAAATTCTTTAAAAATTCAATAGTGTAATAAAGGTACTGTATAAATTTCAGGCTCTCATCATCATTTAAGTATAATGATACCAACCTCCTTAACATTCACCTAAAATGCGTTCTCCTTATTTTAGATTGAGAATCAGTTTTATACCCTCAAAGTGTTTGACCCTTTTTTATTAACATCCTGTATTCAATTAGAGTTTAAATAAGGTAATATTTTAAAGAAAAGGATAAAATTAGTTTTTTTTCTTTAATAACTTACTTGTCTCCTTATAACTTCATTAAATATTGCAGCCATAACGATAAAAAATGTTCCAAATGATGTCATAAAAATAACTTCTAGTAGATAAGAACCTGTCTTAATATAAACAAATATAGCTGCTGCAACAAAATAGGCCAAAATGTGAAGAATAAATAAAACTGCTGTAGATGAAACACGCATTGCTTGAGTTTCAATATTACAAGTATTATAATAAACGTCCATAACTAGTTGAATATTAATAACTTCTATATCATTGTTGTATACTTCATCGGTACAATTCAAGATTTCGTCTATATCTATATCATCATTATACGAAGAATTAGAGATTTCTTGTTTTAATTGAGAATTCAGCTTGTACAATTTGTATGCACTAGTAGATGCTGTAGATATTATCGTGTAAATTGCTATGTGATATAATATTAACGCAACATTAGTGCAGATGCACTCGCAAATAGAGACCAATAAATGATCATGTGCAAGTAGTAGATATGTGTCTACAAGTATTAATATACAGCAAGTACCGAAACTTGTAACCATAGTAAATGCGCTGAAGTACACATACGTCACACTAATATGCAACTCTTTCAGAGTAGTATCAGTCTCAATTATAAGCTGTAATATATCTATAAAATCATTGTTATTTGACAGGGTTGTCCAAACCAGATAAAGCGCAGATATTCCAACACTTGCACTGATCAGAGAAGGGTGGATGATAATTTCTTTCATGGGTAAATTTGGTTGCAGATATTTGAAGTAGATAATGCATCCCACAGACAGAAGTAACGCTATGGTGATTGCTGAAAAAACGTTTATTTTAGATTAGAATTAAAAATGTTCATTTATTGAAGGAAAAAAGTTATCCACTTATAGTCAAAATTTGATAAAGGTAACCGCAGTAAAATTAATATGAATTTTTTTTTGTAAAATATATATTCAATGAAATTGTTCCATTTCTGATCACGTGTGCGAAATTGGCCAATGAAACCAACATTAAACTGACAGCAACTCCTGGGACATTATGGATGAGAAAATAGCACTCGTGCTACGCACTCGTGCAATTTTCAATCAAGCGTAATAACCATTCGTGATACAGCAACAAAAATTGTCGACATAACTTGGAACACTAGTGGTATTATATATGAATATATTTTTTGAGGTTTGAGGCATTTTTTAAGTAAATTCCCTGGACTACTATTGTTACTGACACTGTCAGGTTATAATCATTTAAATATGGCATATTTATAGTACTTACTCATAATACTCAACTTATTAATACCTACACAGATTACGAAACTGGATTTTTTTTTCAAAATTACAAAATTAGGAATTTGAATATCCATGTTATTAAATAAAACAGTTTTGGGCCCTGTTTTTATATTGATTTTCACAATTTAACTAAATTTTTAACTGTACAAGTTTATCTTGTCATTACACAATTTAAAAAAATGTAATTTTACTGTAGCAAAGGTGAGATTTATCAATTATAGTACAATCTTCAAATCAATCGCACCAAAAATTGGGTATTTTGCAAAAAATTATAAATTAAAAAATTATTTTTGATCCAATATCAGTAAATTGAGTTCCATTTGGTATTTTCCATGTATAAAAATGTGAATCAGCCTGTATTTAGTTTTTACAAAGCATTCGGTGCAATCTGTCTCATACCTTGTAATTTTATTACACTGTAATTCTTTTTCTTGCATAATGTGACATGTCTGTTTACAATCTTTCTATCATAAGTACAAAAAGCCACCAAATTTCCCAAAGGAAGAAGCCAATCAACAGCATCGTGTATGGTGTTCACTTCTGCACTGCGATTAAATATTTTAGCTATTTTTGACAAAATTGCCTTTTGATAAAATTCAAAAAATTGCTGTATTATATTGTTCATGTTTTCTATAGATTCGGACAATAAATGTGAATAATAATACCTACATTGCGCACTACGTTATTTTATTGATGACATTAAAAAATTAATTCATAATTATGATGATCATTTTATGATAAAGTAACTAATGGATACTTAGATAAGTTGTTGACAGTGATATTGAAAAAAAATAGTTTATAGATTTTATTAAAATAACACAACTAATTATTGTATCTTACCTACATTTCTTATGGGCCCCATTTTTTCGTTCACCTTCGTGAGAAAACAATTCCTCACTTAAAAATAAATCAAAAAGAATTTTGTTTATTCACGTCAATGATATAATAATCATATTATTTTCATCACTAGTGTACCTATTGATATGATGTGCTTTTGTCATATTACCTCTCGCATTCACTCTACAAATTTTTGTCAATATATATGGTCTAATATAATGGTCTAACTATTTATTCCTTATATATTCTATAATAAATCAATTTTGAAATACTGTCCCATAATAAATAATTTATAAACGAATTATAAATAAATACCATGTCACGTATAAACTTACAAATTAAGAATTTGTTTGTGAATTTAAAATTTAAAGAGAATTGGAATAGAAAATTAAAAATTTGTTTGTAAAATAACAGGGGATGTCCTGCTTTCGAACAAACTGTACGTACCCTGTTGCTTTGATTTTAAATCAAAATTATAGAGACTGATATCTATCAATTATTGTCAAAGTAACAATTAGAAATCGCTAGGATATTAATAGGATGTAAATGGGCAAAAATTGAAAGAAACAAGTCGGGATGTTCGCATTCTTTAAATGTTCTAGGGATTTTATTTTGTCAAGTGGGAATACTCAATGTTACATACATATTATATTTTAACATTAATTTCATAATAAAGCCATACTCAACTCGAATTAAAAACAGCAATTACTTTTTATTCGATTGCTTACGACACTTACATTTGGTTTGTATGATAAATTTTTAAATTCGTGAATAATTGCAGCATAAAATTTAACACTTGGCGATTGAAATATTAAACAGTGTGGATTAATAATGAGGTGAGGATGCTCTACATTTTAACCGCTTATCGTTTGTGAAATAACAACTACAGCGCATATAGCAAACTCTGCTAGCTAAAATAATAAAAACGAGATTATAATGTATTCAAATATCAATATAATATTAGTGTGCACGAATATTCTGATGTATTTGTCATGCACGAGTGGTATATTACTAGAATATTTCTCGAGGAAAATTCGATATTTTTCATACAAAATTATTAACATCTATTAATAATCTCATAAATTAACTACATTTTTAGCTGTACAAGTTAATCTTGCCGTAGCACAATTATAAAAATTTAATTTTACTGCATCAAAGGTGAGATTTATCAATTATAGTTCAATCTTCATATCAATAGCACCAATAATTGGGTATCTTGCAAAAATTGTTCTTAAAATTACGAATTAAAAAATTATTTATAATCCATTATCAGTAAATTCAGTACTATTTGATATTTCCCATGCACAATGTGGTGAATCAGCCTGTATTTACTTTAAAAAAGCATTCGGTGCAAACACTCTGTCTCATACCTTGTAATTTTCGTACACTGTAATTCTTTTTCTTGCATAATGTGACATGTCCGTTTACAATCTTTCTATCATAAGTACAAAAAGCCTCCAAATTTCCCAATGGAAGAAGCCAATCAACAGCATCGTATTGGGTAATTACTTCTGCACTGCGATTAAATATTTTACCTATTTTTGGCAAAATTGACTTTTGATAAAATACAAAAAATTGCTGATTGTTCATGTTTTCAATAGAAGCAGACAATAAATGTGTAAAAATAATACTTACATCGCGTACTACACGTTATTATTTTATTGATGACTTTGTAAAAAATTAATTCATAATTATGATGATCATTTTATGATAAAGTAACTAATGGATACTTGACAGTGATATTGTAAAACATTAGTTTAAACATTTTATTAATAATAACACATCTAAATATTGTATGTCACCTACTTTGCTTATAGGCCCTATTTTTTCGTTCAGCCTAGTTTAAAATCAATTCCTCACTTGAAAATAAATCAAAAATAATTTTGTTTATTCACGCCAGTGATATAATAATCATACCATTTTCATCATTAAGAGAGGTAATTTGTATTATTACCTCACTAGTATATAAATATGATATGGTTTTGTCCTTTTGTCATATTTCTTCTCGCATTCATCCTACGTCACACATTCGTAGGCATATATAATACTAATAAAAATATTTTTGTCAATATTTAACAGTAATGTTCAGGTTATAATATACTTGTCTACCTTTTTATTCCTTTAATATTCTTGGAATAAATCAATTTTGAAATACTATAAACAATAACTGTAGTAATGACCTACGTAGTGATGTTAAATGAATAAAATAAATACTACTTTTTTGCATACTATAAGAATAGTGCATTTTCATTAAATTTACAATAATAATAAAGCCGAACATAATGTTTTTAATGCATTTTTTATTTATTTCAAATAATTGTAGTTTGTTTTTTCTCCACACATTGGCATTGCTGAATTAAGAATTGTGTTTAGTGTTGTACGTTTACATGACATTCATATTTTTTCTGTAACGCTATAGAATTCTAACATTCTTGAAATGTTCTGGGGATTTTATTTTGTCAATATTACATACATATTATATTATAACAATAATTTCTCAATTCAACCATACTCAACTCGAATTTAAAACAGCAATTATGCATTGCGTACATGTTACATTTACATTTACAAAAACTATTTGTAATTAATATTGTGACAATATTATGTGCATTTCATGTAAGAAGTAGGTAATATAATTATACAGGGTGATTCATCATAACTTTTTTTAAATGCGTGCCATTCAGGCTGTAAGGATCGTAGTGGGGAGAGAGTGATCTCATTCGACAGGTGCACATTTAAAGTTTTGTTCCCCGCCCGGTCAGTCGCCATCATGCGTTGGAGCACGGAGCAGCGTGTGTTTTCAGTTGAGTCGTACTTTTCCAATGGATGTTCTGTGATCACAACCCATCGTGACTTTCGAAGGAGTGGCCAGCCCGCTCGCCCGATTTGGCTCCTTGTGATTTTTTTGTGGCGTTTTTTGAAATCCCGCGTTTACGTCAACCGATCCTAGAAGACCTAAAGGCCAACATCCGGGCCGCAATTGCCAACATACCCGTTGCCATGCTGGTAAGGGTTATGACAAACACCAGAAATCGATTTATTCAGTGTATAGACAATGGGAGGCGTCACCTACTTGATATGATTTTGAAAACTGGGTGAAACAAAACTGTACCTACATTATGAAATAAATATAAAAAGTTTCTGATTCTTAAAATGGGCATTATTGAGTTTTGAAATAAATAAGTTACGATGAATCACCCTGTATAAATTTTATTACTGTAAAATAAATTACTATAATTGTTACTGGAGTCCAAATTGAATAGCTGAAATTAAATTTACATAAAAAATATAATTTTCCCTAACTATGTAGTTTTCATATTACTTAAATTTTTTATTTTAAGTACCTATTTAAATTTACTTGGTTTTACTTAAATTATGTATTAAATTTGATATGAAAGTTATGAGTATGTAATTTTACAATATAAAATTACATTTTTAATGTTTCACCACCAATTTGGATTCCAGTAACAATTATAATAATTTTATTTAAAAAAAGAACAGTGTATACTTTGTAACCTCCAGTGCTCCAACGTCTAACGTTTATAGAAAACTGCAACATAGTGTAACTCTTGTTGATTAAAATACTAAACAGTGTGGATTATAATGAGGTGAGGATGCTCTACTTTTTAACCGCTTACTGTTTGTGAAATAAAAACTACAGCGCTTATAGCAAATTCTGCTAGCTAAAATAATAAAAACGAGATTATAATGTACTCAAATAACAATATAAAGTTAACAACTTACGAAAATAACTACAGTCATGTCTACTGGAATCAGTTGTCCAGCTCGAAAATCTGGTTTTTGTTGTAAAGCTTGCATCAGCATTGCGTTTCTCTAATAAAACATTAATTAATCATAGAAATTATAAATAATATAATTGAAATTCATACCGCGTTCACCAATTTAGGGTCAAAGTAGCAAATAGTCCAATCACAAACCAGTGATACTGTCTCATTTAACTATAACAAAACACATGTAGTATTTACAATACAGGGTGTTACAAAGAAAAAGGAGTTTGTATAAATTTCGATGTCTCGATTCTTAATCAAAAAGATTGTACAATATTAAATAAATTCGGTACTTTAATTAAAGAAGTGTTATTAAATATCATATTCCGTGAAATGCCTCAATAATTTCGGATAATAATAATCAATAATTTTGCGGATTAAAAAAATCTTTTTGATTGAGAATCAGGTATTATTATTATGTAATCAATGCTTTTATTTTAATTTCAATGTAGGTACTTGTGATGAAAAGAGAAAAAAAATCTACATTATGGCGGGACATAGCTAACTATGAGGTCCACAATGAAAATTTTAATTTTGGTTTGAATTTCTCGAAATCTCTCGAAAAAGTGCCTGTGGAACATGCAAATTACCCAAGTAACATCAAATACCAGAAAACAATGTTGTATCGACGTCATAAAGTTCGTCTCTGACCGTCTTGACGACGTCTCAGCGAGTAGCTTTTTAACGTGATTAATCGACGTCTAGTTGACATATGAAGATGACGTCTTAATTTAATGAAAATATAACGCTTTTTGCTATTTAATTAAAAAAGATAAAATACTGATTTATTTTTCATCGATTGTATTAGAAGTAATTTGTACAAATTTTTATATTATCTGGATCTTGCTCGATTTGAACATAGATCTTCGGGATGGTATCCTACGTTGCTAATCGCTCGGCCAATCTGACATTATGGTTTGATGTTATGAAATGTCAATATAAAGTGAATAGTAGTAGTATTAATTTAGTAGTCATAAATAATATATATTAGATAGTCTAAGATTCAGTTTATTAGATATATGGAGTGCACATTTATCTAGGCAAAATTTAGAAAATGCTTTGCTCGGGATTTTTAACTTACAACAAATTATTGTAAAAAGATTTCAAGAGAGTAAATATATTGAGAAAAGTGATGAAAATTTATCTGGTAGAAAAAAATTGAAAGTAAATGTGCACATTATTTCAGATCATTATCCAAATAATTTTGTATTAATTTCGGATCAGACAATTTTCAAAATAGTTGCTGTTAACGATAGATTGGTGTCAGTAGTACAATTTG
Organism: Agonum fuliginosum; assembly: GCA_947534325.1. Lineage (NCBI taxonomy): Eukaryota > Metazoa > Arthropoda > Insecta > Coleoptera > Carabidae > Agonum > Agonum fuliginosum. Next base: position 3,305,375 of record OX384029.1, read on the forward strand.
AAACTTTTAACTCAGTTTATAAAATTACGTCCATAAAATAAATGTATAAACATAGATTCTACACCATACAACGGCAAAATACGACATCAGATTATGACTTATATTATGATTTAATTACTACCTACGTCCAAACGTGATGGTAAAATTACGTCTATGATAGACATCTATATAAACATAGATTCTAGGTCTGCACGACGTCAAAATATAACGTTAAAATATGACTAAAATACAACGTCGATTTTTGGTTTATGGTCAGTCTATAATATTTGGGTTACGTCTGTGCGACGTCAACATTATAACATTAAATCATGACTAAAATACAACGTTAATTTTTGGATTACGTTCAGTTATTGTTACTTGGGTAGAAACTTAAGGGGCAACTTTTGTCTAATTTAATCAACTTCGTATCTCTTATGGTTCTCGAGATCCCCATGCTTAAACAGTTTCATTGGACACCCTGTATACCCATAAAGTATTAGACCCTTCTTTATTAACACCCTGTATTCAATTAGAGTTTAAAGAAAGTAATGTTAAAATTTATAATAAATTTAAAGAAAAGGATAAATTTTGTATTTCTTTTATTACTTACTTGTCTCCTTATAATTTCATTTAATATTGCAGCCATAACGATAAAAAAAGATCCAAATGATGTCTGGAAAATAACTTCGAGTAGATAAGAACCTGTCTTAATATAAACAAATATAGCTTTTGCAACACCATAGGCCAATAAGTGAAGAATAATTAAAACTGCTGTAGACGACATGCGCATGGCCGCAGTTGCAACATTACAAGTAATATAATGCACGTCCATAATTAGTTGAATATTAATAACTTCTATATCATTGTTGTGTACTTCATCGGTAGAATTCAAGATTGCGTCTATATCTATATCATCATTATACGAAGAGTTCGAGATTTCTTGCTTTAATTGAGAATTTAGTTTGTACAGTTTATATACACTAGCAGATCCTGTACCTATGATCGTGTAAAATGCAAAATGATATAATATTAACGCAACATTAGTGCAGATGCACTCGCAAATAGAGACCAATAAATTATCATGTGCAAGTAGTAGATATGTGTCTATAAGGATTAATAAACAGCAAGTACCTAAACTTGTGAACACATTAAACGCACTAAAATACACATAGTTTACACTAATTTGCAATTTTTGCAGAGTGGTGTCAATGTCAATCAGAAGCTGTAATATATCTATAAAATCATTGGCATTTGACTGGGTTATCCAAAGTAGAAATATAGCAGATATTCCAACACTTGTTGTGCCCACAGAAGGATGGATGATAATTTCTTTCATGGGTAAATTTGGTTGCAGAAATTTGAAGTAGATAATGCATCCTACAGACAGAAGTAACGCTATGGTGATTGCTGAAAAAGTGGACCAATGTAAAACTTCATTGTTGATAAGCATTATACATATTTGTTTATTGAAGGAAAATAGTTGTCTACTATTTGTTAAAATTTGACAAAGGTAACCACAGCAGATCTACCCGTGGTTATCTTTTGTTGATATTGAAAAATATCTCCAATAAAATATTCCCAACGAAAGGTTCCTGGGCAATATTTCCCCAGACAATGTGTTCGCGACAAATGTTCCCAGCAAAATATCACCAACAAAATATTCCCAACAAAATGTTCCTGAACAATATTGCTTCGAACAATATGTTCCCAACAATTATATTCCCAGCAAAATGTTCCCAACAATATATCCCCAACAAAATATTCCCAACAAAAGGTTTCTGAACAATATTTCTCCGAACAATATGTTTCCAAGATAATATTGAGTAGGTTGCCAGGAAACACAACAAATTTTACTTCCTTGTACAGAGTAAAAAGGAAGTATTGTAATCGCGAAAATTTCGGTTTTCAGATTTTGATGGCAATACCCGTTTTGACCTTTTCTGAATCCATTATGACTAGTTGCGTCGTGACGTCTGTACGTACGGACGGACGGACGTACGTATATGTGTCGCATAACTCAAATACGGTTAGACGTAGAAAGTTGAAATTTTGTATTTAGGATTGTTATAGCATCTAGTTGTGAACCTCATATTTTTTTGTTTCAATCTACAAACCGGAAGTAGTACTTTTTTCAAATATTTCGATAAATATTTAATTTAAGACAATTTTTTTATTTTAAATGAAAGATTATGTGATTATTACCTACAATCGGAATTTTATAAATATTTATGTATCTGGTATCATTTAAGAATAATTAAAGTATATATTTATAATTTAGTATTTCGGTATCTTGTAGTCCATGATCGATTAACATTTGTTACTACGTAAAATTTAAATGATTATGACATGACAGTGACAATAGTAAAATATGCTTTATATCTTCTTCTGCAGTTTAAATAAAATGACTAAAATATATTTGTGAGTATAGTAGCAGTAGTAGTAGTACTTATATATTAATATATTTGTATAATAAGTTAAAAGAATAAAGTGGGTATGGCGGAAGGTCTTGTGGTGGCCACGTCAGATTTTTTTTATATTCTACATTTTAGTTATTAATAAAAATATGAACAGTTTAATAGGCATACAAGGAAGGCATGTGGTGTCCACGTCAGATTTTTTTTAAAAGGATACTCCACTGGAATGTAAATAAGGAATTTTAATAACAAAAACATAATTTACATGTTCAATTACGACTATTCGTGAAAAAAAACAGTTTGTTTACGTGTTACATACAATTTTTTAGTTATGCTCTTTCAACACACCTATACAAAGATATGACAGCAGCACAAAATTATGAAAAACGTAGGCGATGAGACAATGATATCAGTCAAAAAAATCCTATAATATGTAAATAACAGCTCATTACTAAGTAAATATATATTTTATTTAGGTCAAAAATAGAAATTAATGTATAGAATATAGGTAGGTACATTTGAGAATCCAGTCTGTCAGGAATATTTTATTGGGAACATTTTGTTTGGGGATAAATTTTTCAGGAACATTATGTTGGGAATATATTGTTAGCAATATTATGTTGGGAACATTTTGCCGGGAATATTATGTTTGGAACATATTGTTCGGAGAAATATTGTGCACAAAATTATGCACAAGTTGTCAATCATGATTCAAAAAGCATTCGGTTCAATCACTCTGTCTCATACCTTGTAATTTTCGAACACTGTAATTCTTTTTCTTGCATATTGTGACATGTCCGTTTACAATCTTTCTATCATAAGAACAAAAATCCACCAAATTTCCCAAAGGAAGAAACCAATCAAAACAATCGTACACGGTGATCACTTCTGCACTGCGATTAAAGACTTTAGCTACTTTTGGCAAAATTGCTATTTGATAAAATTCAAAAAATTGCTGTATTATGTTGTCCATGTTTTCTATAGAATCGGACAATGAATAATGCGTACGTTCTTTTAATGAAATGAAATTATGATTATTTTATGTTAAAGTAATGAATACTTTAATAAATTATTGACACTGATATTGTAAAATATTAGTTCAAAATATGTTCTGATGATCATTTGATGATAAAGTAGCTAATGGATACTTTGATAAATTGTTGACAATAATTTGGTTAAAAAATTAGTTTATAGATTTTATTAACAATTACATAAATAAATATTGTCTTACCTACATTTCTTATAGTCTCTATTTTTGGTTCACACTGGTTAAAATACCATTCCTCACTTTTAAAAAACGTTAAAAATAATTTAGTTTAATTATGTATTTGTTTTTGCTTTGAAGATTGTTACAATTTCGCATATTTTTTAGTACTTAGCAAACCAAATTTTTAAATTTTAAAAATATACATGACAAAAAGTTAATAATAAAACAATAGTTTAATACTCGTTACATAGATATTATATTTTACCAATAAATTCTTAATACAACCAACCATACTCAACTCGAATTTAAAACAGCGATTATTCATTGCGTATGCATGTTACATTTACATTTACAAGTACTATTTGTAATTCATATTGTGACAATATTATGTGCATTTCATGTAAGATGTAAGTAATATAATTATAGATATTTTGTCACTGTAAAAAAAAAATTCTGTAAAATTACAATTGTTGAATTGTTACTGGAGTCCAAATTGAATAGCTTAAATAAATTTACATAAAAATTGTAATTTTCTCTATGTAAAACTATATACATACTCATAATTTTCATAGTAAATTTAGTACATATTTTAAGTAAATTTAATGATTTTACCTAAATTATGTACTAAATTTGATGTGAAAATTATGAGTATGTAATTTTTTGTTTTACCGATACTAGGCAATTTGGATTCCAGTAAGAATTATAATATTTTTTTTTACAGTGTATACTTTGTAAGCTCAAACGTCAAACATTTATGGAAAAGTGCAACATAGTTTAACTCTTGTTGATTAAAATACTAAACAGTGTGGATTAGGATAAACAATGAGTATGCTCTCTTCTTAACCGCTTACTGTTTGTGAAATGAAAACTACAGCGCTCATAGCAAACTCTGCTAGCTAAAATAATAAAAACGAGATTATAATGTATTCAAATAACAATATAAAGTTATCAACTTACGAAAATAACTACAGTCATGTCTACTGGAATCAGTTGTCCAGCTCGAAAGTCTGGTTTTTGTTGTAAAGCTTGCATCAGCATTGCGTTTCTCTAATAAAACATTAATTAATTATAGTGTGGTAATATTTCAGACTCGTCCATTTAAATAATCAATGCCTCAGACATATTAAATGAACTGTGATTGTGTAGTGTTTGTGTTTGGTTTATGTTTATGGATTTTATTACTTTTAGGAGAATAAAATTGTAAATACATGTGTACATAGCCTGTATTCTTGTGTTTTATAATTATATTTATCTACAACAATAGAATAATGTATTCATTATATACGTGAAAGTAGTATAATAAACTCCTGCATAAGGATGACACATTATGAAATAATGAATTCATTATTTCACACTATTAAATAATGAGTACTTTATTCTCTCGAACTGTCAAACTGCCATCGCATCTGTTTTAATATTAGTGTTACATCAAGTTACCATTTTATGACGTTGTAAGCAGAAACAGTAAAAATAATAAAAATTTGTAAAATGCTGTATATGACTAGCCTATAATAGTTCTAAATTGCTCGGACAAATTGTCATCACACCAAAGTTTGAGGTTAGGTTAATATCAATACAAATTTGTAGTAAGAAAATGTTGTTTTATATAAAAAGTTGTAGATAAAACGTCGTATTTGACTCGAAAATAATGGCTATAATTAACTCGGATGATTTATACACTCGCCTTCGGCTCGTGAACAAACTTTCATTCTCATTAATTATAGCCTACATTATTTACTCGTTAAATAATATACTATTATCCTGACAACTTATCATTGATTAGATACATTACAGCAGGAACGACGAATATAATCTTGACTTCAATTTATTTATTTATAGTAATAACTAGCGTCAGGCCCCGCTACGCGGGCCTTCGGCTAGGTCGCGCTGCCGCGCGACAAGGGTGGTTCGCCCGCTTCGCGGGCTCAAGCTCACCGGACCCTGAATGTGGGACGATTCGGCACTTCGTGCCTCAATTATAACGATTTTAACATTTAGACTCTACCGCTGCCGCGCGACAAAGAGGATTCGCCCGCTTCGCGGGCTCACGCTCGGCGGACCCTGAATGTGGGACAATTCGGCACTTCGTGCCTCAATTGTAATACTAGGTCCCGCTGCCGCGGGACAAAGAGGATCGCCCCTCTTCGCGGGGCTCAAGCTACGTGGATCCTGAATGTAGGAGAACTCACATAAATCCACTTTTGCATTTAGACTTACCATTTGAATAAGTTTTTTCTGACGTCTTTTGATGTGATTATCGGAATATACCAAGTAGGTAGTCATTAGTGTTTTAAAAAGAAAATAACAAAATTATGTGAAAACTAAAAAAAGACTTTTTGTCCGACTAAAAACAAAAGCCAAATTGTCGAAAGTAATTTTAATGCATACTGTAGATTTTTTGTCCTTATTAAGACATTTAATTTGATATCAATCGCGATATAGTTTAAAAAATATTCAGAAAAAACAAATTCCGCTCACCGAGTGCAATTTAAATTTTTTCTTAGTAAACAGCCATAATTTTGGAAAACATTGGGCGATAAGTTTGATACCAATCATAATTATATTAAATTTATATTGAAATACAAATGCTGATCATTGAAGCCATATTTTGACCCCTTGGTGCTAATTAATACCATATATACTTTTGTAAAAACAGATTTGATACTTGATACAAGTGCAATAACAATGTAGATCATCTCTAGTCCGCGTCGTGTCTCGTGCTTGTCCAGTTGTTAGTTAGTGGGCGTATCCAGGATAAATATCCCAGTAGGGCGGATTGGGCAGGACAAACTCAAACTCAACCCAAACTCAGATAAAAATCCCGATTATCGGACACCATTTTTAACACGTTTGTTAAATTTGTATATTAATTTGACATTTAAAACTTTCCGTAAAATACTGAGAAATAGTATTATCCACGGATATTGGATATAGATACCTAATTTTAATTGAATATTTACACTTGGGTCAAAATATATTACTATAAATATTACAGTAATAAATAAAAATATGATTCAACTTCACAGTGCATTGTTAAATTGAATAAAAATTGTCAAAAAATATATTACAAATTTATACAAAACCATGTAAACATAATGCGTGCTCCATCTTTAAATACTCAATAAAATTTTCAAAATATTTCTACCTTATCAAATATAAAAGATAAATCCAAATAAAATTTCAAATTGGAAACGTCAAATCTGACACTAGACAAAAAAATCATTTTTATCAAAAAGAAAACAAAAATTCCATGGCATGCTCCCATTTGCGTTCCGTGCATTTTTCAGTTTTTTCTTAATAACTTTCTTAATATACCCAATATTGAGTTGAAACATATATAGAAATATAGTCAAATTCATTCTCTACCTATATGTCAAATGAAAAAAACAATCGAATAACGTATAATGTCCGTATCCAAGGACTCAAAAAAATCACGGTTTTTCAACTCCCCTGTGACTACCACGCCATCTACAATATTCATATACCCAAAAGGCACTACTTCACATGAACCTCTATCAAATAAAAAAAAGTTCATAAAAATCGGTTGAACCGTTTAGGCTGTAGGCGATTCTAAAAACGGTTGCTAAGCTGCTGAAAATATAGTGATACCTAGCCTTTTAGTATATAAGATAATTAATATTATTGTAATGCTTACCGCGTTTATCAATTTAGGGTCATAGTAGCAAATAGTCCAATCACAAACCAGTGATACTGTCTCATATAGCTATAACAAACACATAGTAGTACCTAGTATTTACAATACAGAGTGTTTAAAAAGTTTTTAACTATTTTTTATCCTTCAAGGGTATTAGGTCGTAGGCAGATTGTAAGGTTATGCTTTTTCTAAAAAGCCTCGGCATGTAGGAATATTACAATATACAAGGTCAGAATGTCACATCGTTTCATTTTAATACAGAAGGGTATTACGTTCTTTGTTTTTTTGTCAATCAAAACTGAGTTTGAGAGACTCACGAAGGGACTGGGTTGTTTTTTTAGTTTAGTTCAATCAGATTTTGCACAAAATTAAATATCTATTTAAGACTCAAGAAAGGTATATAGTGAATAAGGTTTTTAAAGTGCATATTACGTTTATTAGGTATGCCACTCTTTGAGAATAAATCTTTAATAAATTTTAACATCTTTATCACGAAACTAATTTACATAATCAATAAATTCGGTACTTTAATTAAATATTTCTTGTCGACAAGTGGCATATTCACTTGAAAAGCCTTATCCTAAATTCTGCAGATTTTAAAATAATTAATTAATTGACTGAGAATCAGTATCGATATGCATAATATGCATACCCTCAATGTATTTGACCTTTTTTAACAATTTGGGTTTATAGAAGATATATTGCTAAAACCGAGTAAAATTTAATAATATATTTAACAATAAGGATAAAAATTAGTTTCATTTTTTAATACTTACTTTTCTCTTTATAATTTCATTTAATACTGCAGCCATAACGATAAAAAATGATCCAAATGTTACCATGAAAATAATTTCGAGTAGATAAGAACCTGTCTTAATGTAAACAAATATAGCTACTGCTGTAGCATAGGCCAAAATGTGAAGAAGTGTTAATATTGTTGTAGATGCAATGCGCATGGCCCTAGTTGCAATATTACAAATTTCATAATACACATCCATAACTAGTTGAATATTAATAACTTCTATATCATTGTTGTATACTTCATCAGTAGAATTCAAGAATTCTTCTATATCTATATCATCATTAAACGAAGAATTAGAGATTTCTTGTGTTAATTGAGAATTCAGTTTGTATAGTTTATATGCACTAGTAGATGATGTACCGATTATCGTGTAAAATGCAATGTGATATAATATAAACGCGACATTAGTGCAGATGCACTCGCAAATAGAGACCAATAAATTATCACGTGCAAGTAGTAGATATGTGTCTATAAGGATTAATATACAGCAAGTAGCGAAACTTGTAGCCATAGAAAATGCACTGAAGTACACATACTTTACACTGATATGCAATTTTTGCAGAGTGGCGTCATTGTCAGTTACAATCTGTAATATATCTAGAAAATCATCGGTATTTGACAGAGTCTTCCAAAGAAGAAATAGCGCAGATATTCCAATACATGTTGGGGCCAGAGAAGGGTCGATGATAATTTGTTTCATGGGTAAATTTGATTGCAGAAATTTGAAGTAGATAATGCATCCCACAGACAGAAGCAACGCTATGGTGATTGCTGAAAAAGTGGACCACTGTCAAAGTTTATTTTAGATAAGAATTAGAATTATTTATTTATTGTCAAAATTTGATAAAGGCAACCACAGTAGGTTTTAACCACTGAAATATATATTGGTATTTTAGCGAGCCCCAAATTTTCAATTTTTTTTCTTCACTCGTTTAAAACTTATAGATCCATCCCGGGACTTTTGGGAAACCGTGTATTGTAATCGTATTAATTGTAATCGTGATTTAAATGACAATGACAACTGTCACTTTGATTTAACACCTCCTACGGTATTTCAAAATCTGATTTTTTTATTGTAATTATTTGTAATAAAAAATAACAATTTCCTAACTAAAAATAGTACTCCTATATTATTCATCGAGGCTTAATGAAGTAATATTAATTAGATTTAAAGATTACTGCATACATAGGTTTTTTGAAATTTTGTTTTAATTTAAAAAATATACATGTATAAAGCCGAGCTTTTCAAAAACGTTTCTTGATGATCATATACTGATCACGGCACTGGAAAATTATTTTCATAATTTAGAATTTTAATTTCTAGGTTTTTAAATCATAGTAAAACCGTTTTGCGTCATTTTTTATATGGAATTTCATAAATCAACTTAACTTTTAACTATACAACTTATTCTTGGCATAACATACCTACTTAATTAAAATTTAATTTACTCTATTCAAACTTGAGACTTGTCAAATATGAAATCTTCAAACCAGAAGCGCCAAAAATTAGCTGTCTTGCAAACACTGTCTTTAAAATTACGCATTAAAAATATTATTGATCCATTAAAATATATGCACAAAGTTGTAAATCGTCCGGTATTTAGATTCAAAAAGCATTCGGTGCAATCACTTTGTCTCATACCTTGTAATTTTCGTACACTGTAATTCTTTTTCTTGCATACGGTGACATGTCCGTTTACAATCTTTCTATCTAGAGAACGAAAACCCAGCAAATTTACCAAAGGAAGAACCCAATCAAAACAATCGTATATGGTGATCACTTCTGCACTGCGATTAAATACTTTAGCTATTTTTGGCAAAATTGCCATTTGATAAAATTCAAAAAATTGCTGTATTATATTGTCCATGTTTTCTATAGAAGCAGACAATAAATGTGTATAAATAATACCTACATTGCGTATGTCATTTTATTGAAATGAAATTATGATTATTTTATGTTGAACTAATGAATATTTTCATAAATTATTGACACTGATAGTTCATAATATTATGATAATCATTTTATGATAAAGTTACTAATGAATACTTAGATAAGTTGTTGACAGTGTTGTTTATAGATTTTATTACCAATAACACAACTAAATATTGTATGTCACCTACTTATTTTTTCGTTTACCGTAGTTAAAATAAAATTCTTCACTTACAAAAAACGTCAAATATAATTTTGCTTATCCATGCTAGTAACAGTGACATATTATTTTCATTATTTGTTTTTACTCTACTTCGCTTATTCGTGACCATGGATAATACTAATATAAAAATATTTTTGTCAATATTTGACAGTACGTTAAGGTTATAATAAATACTTGTCTACCTATATTTATTTCTTAAATATTCTTGGAACAAATAAATTTTGAAATACTGTCCAATAATAAATAATTTATAAACGAATAATAAATAAATATCATAATCACGTATTGAGAATTAAGAATTTGTGTGTAAATAAAATTGACAGACTGTCCTGCTTTCGATCAAATTGTATGTACCCTGTTGTTTTGATTTTAAATCAAAATTATAGAGACTGACATAAATTTATTGTCAAAGTAACATTTAGCAATTGCTAGGATATTATTAGGATGTAAATGGGCAAAAATAGCAAGCAACAAGCCTGGATGTTCTCATTCTTGAAATGTTTTGGAAATTTTATTTTGTCAAGTGGGATTACTCAATATTACATACATATTAATTAAAACAATAATTTCTCATTACAACCATACTCAACTCGAATTTAAAACAGCGATTATTCATTGCGTATACATGTTACATTTACATTTACAAGTACTATTTGTAATACATATTGTGACAATATTATGTGCATTTCATGTAAGATATATGTAATATAATTATAGATATTTTGTCACTGTAAAAAAAAATTCAGTAAAATTACAATAATTCTTACTGGAGTCCAAATTGAATTGCTAAAATAAATTTACATAACAAGTGTAATTTTCTCTATGTAAAACTACCACATACTCATAGTTTTCATAATAAATTCAGTATATATTTTAAGTAAATTTACTTGTTTTTACTTAAATTATGTACTAAATTTGATATGAAAATTATGAGTATGTAATTTTACATTACAAAATTTCATTTTTTGTTTCACCGATACTAGGGAATTTGGGTTCCAGTAAGAATTATAATAATTTTATAGAATTTTTTACAGTGTATACTTTGTAACCTCAAACAGTCTAACAGTTATGAAAAAGTGCAACATAGTTTAACTCTTGTTGGTTAAAATACTAAACAGTGTGTATTAAGATGAACAATGAGTATGCTCTATTCTTAACCGCTTACTGTTTGTGAAATAAAAACTACACAGCTTATAGCAAACTCTGCTAGCTAAAATAATAAAAACGAGATTATAATGCATTCAAATAACAATATAAAGTTATCAACTTACGAAAATAACTACAGTCATGTCTACTGGAATCAGTTGTCCAGCTCGAAAGTCTGGTTTTTGTTGTAAAGCTTGAATCAGCATTGCGTTTCTCTAATAAAATATTAATTAATCATAGAAATTGTAGATAATATAATTGAAATTCATACCGCGTTCACCAATTTAGGGTCAAAGTAGCAAATAGTCCAATCACAAACCAGTGATACTGTCTCATATAGCTATAACAAACACATAGTAGTATTTAGTATTTACAATACAAGGTGTTTAAAAAGTTCAAAGATTTTAACCATTTTTTAACCTTCGAAGGTATTATGTCGTAGGCAGATTTTTAGGTTAGAGATTTTTATAAAAATGCTAGACATGAAGGCATATTATAAAACAATGTCACATCGTTTTATTTCAATAAAGAAGGGTATTACGTTCTTTATTTGATTAAGTTTACTCAATCAAAACAGAGTTTGTGGGACTCACGAAGGGTACGGGGTTGGTTATTTAGTTTAGTTCAATCAGAGTTTGCACCAAAACAAAGTATTTAAGACTCAATACCCTAGGGTTGTATATTTCATTCAGTTGAGAGTTTCTTCCAAAGGCCTCGTCATATTGTGTAACAAAATGGTCAGGGACGTAACTAAGGGTGGGCCTGGGTGGTTCAGGGCCCATCCTGCAAAATTTTGGACCACCCCGTGGCCCACCCAAAAATTTTACAATATTTTTACATTAGTTTACAGAAGAGATACCTATAACTAAAATACCTTACATAATACTATGGAAGAGATATCGATTTATACTTAATTGAGACATTACATGTTTATGAATTATATGATATAGCGGATAGATGATATAGATTTATTATTGGTAAATGTTGTATTTTTGAATAGATATAATGTATGTCAGCCTGAGTGCTCATGTAATTTTTATTTATGGATAAATATTTGATGTCATATTCAACTGGGTAGGTACCTACTGTTTTTCTATACGAAATCATTTTCAGAAGGAACTAAGTCAAATTCCTTTAGCAGTGAAAAAAGATTTCGCCTCACTTCGCTCGACCTACTCCTGTATTTTTCAAAAACAAAAATTTTACTATAAAAATTATTCTAATTTTTTACTGGTCCACCCTTGGCCCACAAAAAATCCTAGTTACGTCCCTGAAAATGGTAGATAATTGTATGCCGAGCAATTTAGAAAAAGACTAGGTGTTTAATAAAACAATTAGGAGTTAATAAGGTTTTTTAAGTGAATATTATATTTATTAGGTATGCCACTTTTCGACAAGAAATCTTAAATATATTGTGCGACCGAGAGGTCGTTTTGCGAGTAAATAAAATGCGGAATTACAAAAGAAAAATAAAATGCGTGCCGAAACACGACTTGTAGCGTGAACAAATAGAATTCTAGAAAAGTGCAACAATGGACGGGAAAGGGTTGGACACTCTTCACTCTCAGGAGCTGTTCTGAGAGACTTAACACAGCAATGTCGCTCTTTGATGACGGAAGATGGGAAGAAACAGGTAATGGGCCCACAAATAAGTTTAAGGAAATTCGTAAATCTAATAAGTTGACGCCCTACGCAACAAAGAGTTAGAAAATAAGCAACACTGCGAGTTAGAATTAAACAAAGTGGCGCTGAATAAATGAAAAGTGCACGTGTGTATTTATATAAAAAATTAAACAAGTGTAATGTCAATAGTGTTTGAACTAAATACTGAAACGTGTAGCAGAATAGCAAACTATGCAAGTGTAGTGCCAGAAGGGCTGAATAAACGATGCAAGATGGTGTAGGGATTGAAGTGATATTGCAAACACAGTACTTATACAATTTAATAATGAAATAAATTAAATCAGAGTACAACAAATAAACCCAAAGCATTAAACTTAAATATAGCAAAATTAATTACGTAAAAATTAATCAAAGAAAACTTAGTAAATTTCAACCAATATTTAATTAATTAACACCAAATTTAGCGAGAAAACCATACAACAATAATACACCAAAATATAAACCAAATAGTAAAGAATAATAATGAATAAACTAAATAAAGCAGAAATACGAGAGCAAAATAAGTGTACAAATGAAATAAAAATGTGCAGGTTACTTACAAGTATGCAGAATAAATATAAATGCGGTATATAAAATACAAACTTCGATTATTGAGAATTATTGTCCAATATCCAACAATGGAAAAACATGTGGTTTCAAAATATAAATGTGATGCGTTTTTAACTCTAGTTTGTAGCTAAAAAGTAAAAGTATATGATTATGCAGCACTAAAAGTTAAATCAAGAATGCGAAAATTGTTTAGATTTATAAACTTTAAAAATTACTAAACTGTGAGACCATGTGGTCGTAAAAGCGTTAAGGTTAAAGCGGAGAAAATGTGCAAAATCAAATACGTGCGATAGCGTTGAACAATAAACTAATAATGACTACAAACTAGAGAGAAAAATAATTAAATTATTAAAAACTAAGTCGTGACGCGCTCGAAAGACTGCGCTAGCTGTCGGAGATGCTCCTTGGACCACAGCTGAAGACAGTGGCGTCCCAACATCCTGCCGGCCAAAACCGAGTGTCAGGTGTGTGGAAGAGGGCACAGCTTCACGACAGGTCTGGTGAGGACTCCGGAAGCAGTTCGCACTTGGGCGACGCGCACCACGCCGTCTTTACCAGGATGGACGTCGATGACGCGACCGAGCTTCCATTGAAGTGGAGGCAGCAGCTCATTCCTGATGAGCACAAGTTGGTTCGGCTCTAGATTAGCCGTGGAACGAGTCCATTTTGTTCGCTGTTGGAGAGTGTTGGTGTACTCCTGGTGCCATCTCTTCCAGAAGTCTTGTTGAGCTCGCTGCAGCAGCTGCCAGCGATTGAGATGGTGATCTGGTTCATTGGCATAATCTCGGTCTGGCAAACAAACAGCTGGCTCTAATAACAGAAAATGATTAGGTGATAAAGCGGTCATATCGTTGGGGTCAGATGACAATGGGCATAAAGGCCTGGAATTTAAAATAGACTCGATTTGACATAGAAGTGTGCTGAACTCTTCAAATGTCAGTACTTGAGAACCGATGACTCTAGATAGGTGGAATTTAACGGATTTAATTCCAGCCTCCCAGAGTCCGCCGAAATGCGGAGCAGAAGGTGGATTCAAGTGCCACTGGATGCCGTCAGAAGTGAGTTGATTGGCGAGAAACTTGTTGTAGTCCGTGGAAGCGATGAATTTTTGTAGCTCAGTGAAGTAGCTTTTCGTGCCTACAAAATTAGTACCTGAGTCGCTGTACACGTGAGAACAGCGTCCACGTCGGGCAAGAAAGCGGCGGAAGGCGAGGATGAATGCTTCAGTCGTCAAATCTGAAGCGAGTTCCAGATGCAGGGCTTTCGTAGAGAAGCAGACAAAAAGACAAAGATAAGCTTTGGTTGCCTTGTAGCCTCGTTTCTTGATTGGAGTCACGTAGAACGGACCACCGTAGTCGACTCCTACGACGTCGAACGGTTTCAGTTGAATAACTCTGTTGTGAGGCAAGTCAGCCATTGGAGGATGAGGTCCTGTAGGTCGACAGCGAAAGCATTTTGCGCATTTTGAAGAATAACTTCGGATAACGCGTCGGGCAGCTAGAATCCAGAATTGACGGTTTAATAATGCCTGCAGAGTTCGTGGCGATGGATGTAGGTATTTTTTGTGAAAATAATCGATCACGAGATCGGTGAATCGATGTTTGGATGGTAAGAGAAGCGGATGTTTTTGAGAATAGTTAAGTTTTGAGTTGCGTAGCCTTCCTCCAACACGTAGAAGCCCATCAGAGTCAATAAAAGGATTTAGTTGTTGTATTGGTTTAGAGCATAATTCTCCTCGAGATAATTTATCGATTTCGGTAGAGAAGACTTCTTGTTGAGTAAGCTTTGTCCATCGTATTAGTGCATCATTGAACTCTGAAACAGTTATGAATAAATCATGCGTAATTTCTTGGCGATTTAAGCGTTTATAGAATCTTAAACATAGAGCAGTGATTCTCAAGAGCTGATCAAGATTAGAATATTTATAGAGAAGATCATCGTGCTGATCATTTTCTGCAACTAAAGTTAATTTTTCTTCTTCTAGTGCTGTCGAGGAAGGCGCACTATGGTTAGATGGTTGATCTAGTGGCCAGGAACTGAGAGAGTTTTGCAGCCATAACGGGCCTGTGAACCACAAGGAGTGTGATAAAAATTCCTTTGTAGAGATGCCTCTAGAAGCACAATCAGCAGGATTCTCGTGTGAACGTACATGATGCCAGCAATTGGATGGAATGTGTTGTTGTATGTCAGCGACTCTGTTACTGACGAAGGTTTTCCATCGATATGGTGGAGAACGAATCCATGATAATGCGATAGTGGAATCGGACCATGCGTATATCTGAGAAAAGTTTAAATTAGTCGTTTTTACTAGGTTTGAGATTAAATGAGACAATAGTACAGCGGCACATAACTCTAACCGAGGGAGAGAGATACGTTTCGTAGGCGCTACTTTAGTTTTAGTAGAGATGAGGAATAACTTTGTAGATTCCGAGCTGAAGTATTCTGCGCGAATATATGCAACAGCAGCGTAACCTGCTTCTGAAGCATCACAGAAACCAATGAGTGTAAGAGAGGCATTTGATACGTCGATATACCGAGGAATGTTGAGGGCAGAGAGGTCAGACAGTTGAGCTTTGAAGGTGTCCCATTTCGAGCTTAAGTCTCTGGGTACATCAGAATCCCAGTCGATGCCATGAATCCATAGCTCCTGCATGAGCCTTTTAGCAACCATAATGATTGGCGACAACCATCCTACTGGATCGAAAATCCTGGCAATATCGGACAAAATAGTGCGTTTTGTGCAAGCATGATTAGGCAGGTTGATTTTATACGTAAAATAATCCTCAGAGGGGTTCCAAATTAATCCTAAGATTTTTATTGAATCAGTTTGTTCGTAAGAGAACGAAAATTCGCGGTATTCAGCTGGAATGCATTTTAAGATTTCTGGATGGTTACTTGTCCATTTGCGTAGTTCTAAAGCGGCCGTTTTGAGTAGACTTATTAATTCAGACTGAAGTTGAAGAGCTTCTGGTAAAGAATCTGCTCCTGTGATTATATCATCCACATATGTATCTGTTTGTAAAATTTTAGAAGCGTTAGGGAAATTATTTTTTTCGTCTTCAGCTAACTGAAGCAGGGTGCGTATTGCCAAAAAAGGTGCACAAGTGGTGCCATAAGTCACCGTATTTAATATATAGGTTGTTGGAGGTTTGTTTACATCGAAACTCCAGAGAATTTTTTGAAACATTCGATGATCTTCAGATATTAGGATCTGACGATACATCTGTCTGATATCTGCGGTGAAGATGATCTTGTGAAACCGGGAACGAATAATGATGGAAGTTAAATTACTTTGTAAGGCAGGTCCGGTCAAGAGATTCTCATTCAAAGAAGTGCTGTTGGAAGTTTTCTTAGAGCCGTTGAAGACTACACGAAGCTTGGTTGTTGAGTTTGTCTCTCGTAGAACTCCATGGTGTGGAAGGTAAAATCCCTCATTTGCATTATCAAGTTCTGGCTTGATTAGTGACATATGGTTTTGATCGAGATAATCTTTCATGAAATTATCATATTCATGTTGTAGTTTAGGATTAGAACGTAGACGACGTTGCAAAGATGAGTAGCAGCGAAGTGCATTAGAATAAGAGCATCCTAAATCAACAGGAAATTGTTTGAATAATAGCGGGACGATATAGCGTCCGGAACTCAGTCGTTCATGTCGCGTTTGAAATGTTTGTTCGGCTAAGCGATCCTCATCGGAGAGCATAGATTTTTTGGGAATTTCTTCCAATTCCCAAAATTTATGTAAATTTTCAGAAAGATGATCCTGAATGGTGAGTAATGTGTCGACTTGTGTGTCAGTAGTATTGGTGATTGGACCCGAAATAATCCAACCCAAGGTGGTTTCAAGTGCAATTGGAAAATTGTTATGATTAATCTTCTGCCCTGTAAGAATATCGAAATACAGATCTGCACCGATCAGTAGTTCAATGGGCGCGGGTGTTATGAAATCAGGGTCAGCTAGCTGCAGATGACTAAATTGGTTTAGAATTGTCGTTGACAACGGTCTCTTTGGAAGATTGCGAGTGATATTTGTAACAACAATTGTCGAAAGCGAGTGAATAGGTGATTCTTGATATGATGAGCGTATTTTTAGTGTAGTAATTCCTTGTACGACGTTCTTAGCGGTTGTGTTACCAAATCCAGAGACAACAATGTCTGTAGGACGACTTGACAAATTTAAGCGGTCTGCACAAGCATGTGTGAGGTACGATGCTTCGCTACCGCTGTCAAGCAGTGCACGAATAGGTTTCCATGCACCAGCCGAATCAGAAGCTAAAACGATTGCTGTTCCTAATAGAACAGATGGAACCGAGTGTGACGTCAGACAGGTAGTTTGAGTGTCAACAACATTGAGGTTGTCAACGTTAGTGGAAGAATCACTACAAGTGGCTTGATTAGCAGTCCTTTGCATGGTTGAGGAATTTGCCGCAGCAGTATTATTCGGGAAATGAAGCATGGTGTTATGTCGCTTATTACACTGTCTACAATTTGTTTTTGATTGACATTCAATGGTTGCATGTATTGAGCTTAAGCAGTTGCGACATAAATGCTTTGCGCGAGCAAGGTTCAAGCGTGCTGACACATCCATGGCTTGGAATTTGGCACATTGCATGACTTTATGATTTTGAGAGCATGCAGCGCATTTGTGCGAAGTGGTCGTGGATACGAATGTAGAAGTGCGAGGCGATTGTTTTGGACTAGAAGTTACGAATTTTGGCTTAAATTGTGTGAGTTTTTCTCTGATAGCGAGCGTTTGAACCTGATTAACAGACTGCCACTGTTGAGATTGAATGAATTTATTTAAAAAATCGAGTAATTCATTAAGTGTCGGAAGTTTGTCTCTACTAAGTCTGCATTCAAACCTGTTACGAGTGTCTGTGTCTAGTTTAGTGATAAATATGAAAGCCAGTAATGAGCTCCATGATTCTACTGGTTCTTGGTTAGACTTAAGAGCTTCAGTATGCTCATTGATTGAAGAGACAAATTGTGTGGCATTTTTATATGTTAGTGGAGTGAGCTTCGGCAGATCTATTAATAATTGCAGGTGGTGTGATGAGATAAGCCTCTTGTTGGCATAACGATCTTCCAATAATTTGCGGGCTATAGAATAATTATCGTCAGTGAGAATTAGATTCTTCACTAATGCTAACGGTTCGCCTTTTAATGTTAATTTTAAATACTGGAATTTTTGTACAGATTTAAGAGTATCATTATCATGAATGGCGCTGTTGAAAAGATCATAATATGAGTTCCAGTTTGAGATTTCTCCGGTAAACGTGGGTAGGTCCAGTTTAGGAAGCCTGGCATAAGACTGAGACTGTGACGAAATTTGTGAATTGAAAGCAGTATTTAATGATTGAGTTGGTTGTGGCTGATGCGGTTCATTGCTAAATGGTGGATTTGCAAACTTAACTTGTATTTCCCGTGCCTTAGCATTGAAATCATCATATTCAATAAATAAATCATTTTGTTTAGATTCATTTTCAGGAAGAGCCATGATCTTAGCGTGATGCGTTTCAAAATCGCGAATACGATCAGGTAGTAATCCATATTGAAGTCGAGCTTCGATTAATTTAGCTGGATTATTGTCTGCTTGGTCTAAAAGGTCGTTTAGAGTGTCAACAAAGCGAATACAAAATTCTCGGCGAAGTTTTGTAAGTATTGCTTCTGTCATGATGACGATGTACGATATGCAGGAAATTACAATAAAGACAATAACGTGTAGTAAACAACGAGAATATGTTTATGCAAAAGTAGTCAAAAAAGGACTTGATTGCGTGTTCTGACAACGAGATAGTTGAGAACGTGTTAAAGCAAAACTGCCGGCCAATACCAAATTAATGAGAATAATTGTGAAATATTGGTGGAGACTGCGTAAGCGTACTAGAGAAAATATTAAAAAATGGAGTGACATACGCCCGTGGAAAATAATTGAAAATAAGTAACAAATGAATTTTCACGCGACCTGTCACATCCGGTTCTCGAAGAATCAAATGTTCGAGCGAGAGAATAACCAAATAAGTTGGTTGCGTGTTCTGACAACAAGATTGTTGAGAACGTTTTGACAGCATACGAAAGTGATGCGATTAAACAGAGCGTAGCACTCGCCGATGGGACTTGAAGTAATACAAAAAGAATTGAATACAGTTTTGCAATAAAGTACAAATGTAATGCCAATTTGATGCGAAAAGCGTGAAAGTTTCCAGCGGCCCGCTACGATCCGGCTCGAAGGACCAAATGTGCGACCGAGAGGTCGTTTTGCGAGTAAATAAAATGCGGAATTACAAAAGAAAAATAAAATGCGTGCCGAAACACGACTTGTAGCGTGAACAAATAGAATTCTAGAAAAGTGCAACAATGGACGGGAAAGGGTTGGACACTCTTCACTCTCAGGAGCTGTTCTGAGAGACTTAACACAGCAATGTCGCTCTTTGATGACGGAAGATGGGAAGAAACAGGTAATGGGCCCACAAATAAGTTTAAGGAAATTCGTAAATCTAATAAGTTGACGCCCTACGCAACAAAGAGTTAGAAAATAAGCAACACTGCGAGTTAGAATTAAACAAAGTGGCGCTGAATAAATGAAAAGTGCACGTGTGTATTTATATAAAAAATTAAACAAGTGTAATGTCAATAGTGTTTGAACTAAATACTGAAACGTGTAGCAGAATAGCAAACTATGCAAGTGTAGTGCCAGAAGGGCTGAATAAACGATGCAAGATGGTGTAGGGATTGAAGTGATATTGCAAACACAGTACTTATACAATTTAATAATGAAATAAATTAAATCAGAGTACAACAAATAAACCCAAAGCATTAAACTTAAATATAGCAAAATTAATTACGTAAAAATTAATCAAAGAAAACTTAGTAAATTTCAACCAATATTTAATTAATTAACACCAAATTTAGCGAGAAAACCATACAACAATAATACACCAAAATATAAACCAAATAGTAAAGAATAATAATGAATAAACTAAATAAAGCAGAAATACGAGAGCAAAATAAGTGTACAAATGAAATAAAAATGTGCAGGTTACTTACAAGTATGCAGAATAAATATAAATGCGGTATATAAAATACAAACTTCGATTATTGAGAATTATTGTCCAATATCCAACAATGGAAAAACATGTGGTTTCAAAATATAAATGTGATGCGTTTTTAACTCTAGTTTGTAGCTAAAAAGTAAAAGTATATGATTATGCAGCACTAAAAGTTAAATCAAGAATGCGAAAATTGTTTAGATTTATAAACTTTAAAAATTACTAAACTGTGAGACCATGTGGTCGTAAAAGCGTTAAGGTTAAAGCGGAGAAAATGTGCAAAATCAAATACGTGCGATAGCGTTGAACAATAAACTAATAATGACTACAAACTAGAGAGAAAAATAATTAAATTATTAAAAACTAAGTCGTGACGCGCTCGAAAGACTGCGCTAGCTGTCGGAGATGCTCCTTGGACCACAGCTGAAGACAGTGGCGTCCCAACATATATATTGAAATGACCTTTTTATCACGAAACTAATGTATGTATAATAATAAATATATTCGGTACTTTAATTAAAAAAAATTTATTGTCGTCAAGTGGCATATTCACTTGAAAAGCCTTATCCTAAATTTTACAGATTTTAAAATAATTATTTTTGACTGAGATGGTATATGCATAAAATGCATATACCATATGCCCTTAATGTATTTGAACCTTTTTATTAACACCCTGTATTCAATTAGAGTTTAAAGAAGGATATAAATTAGTTCTATTTTTTTAATACTTACTTGTCTCTTTGTGATTTCATTTAATACTGCAGCCATAACGATAAAAAAAGATCCAAATGTTACCATGAAAATAATTTCGAGTCGAAAAGAATCTGTCTTAATATAAACAAATATAGCTACTGCAACACCATAGGCCATTAAGTGAAGAAGTATTAATATTACTGTAGACGCAATGCGCATGGCCCTAGTTGCAATATTACAAGTTTCATAATACACATCCATAACTAGTTGAATATTAATAACTTCTATATCATTGCTGTATATTTCATCGGAGGAATTGAAGATTTCGTCTATATCTATATCATCATTATACGAAGAGTTGGAGATTTCTTGTTTTAATTGAGAATTCAGTTTGTACAGTTTGTATGCACTAGTAGATGCTGTAGATATTATCGTGCAAAATGCAATGTGATATAATATAAACGCAACGTTAGTGCAGATGCACTCGCAAATAGAGACCAATAAATTATCATGTGCAAGTAGTAGATATGTGTCTATTAGGATTAATATACAGCAAGTAGCGAAACTTGTAACCATAGAAAATGCACTGAAGTACACATACTTTACACTGATATGCAATTTTTGCAGAGTGGCGTCAGTGTCAGTCATAAGATGTATCATATCTAGAAAATTATCGGTATTTGATAGGGTTTCCCAAAGTAGATATAGTGCAGATATTCCAATACATGTTGGGGCCAGAGAAGGGTGGATGATAATTTCTTTCATGGGTAAATTTGGTTGCAGAAATTTGAAGTAGATAATGCATCCCACAGACAGAAGTAACGCTATGGTGATTGCTGAAAAAGTGGACCACTGTCAAAGTTTATTTTAGATAAGAATTAGAATTATTCATTTATTGTTAAAATTTGATAAAGGCAACCACAGTAGGTTTTAACCACTGAAATATATAGTGGTATTTTAGCGAGCCCCAAACTGTCAATTTTTTTTTCTTCACTCATTTAAAACATATAGCTCCATCCCGGGACTTTTGGGAAACCGTGTATTGTAATCGTAATAATTGTAATCGTGATTTAAATGACAATGACAACTGTCACTTTGATTTAACACCTCCTACGGTATTTCAAATTCTTATTTTTTTATTGTAATTATTTGTAATAAAAAAATACCAATTTCCTAATTAAAAATAGTACTCCTATATTATTCATCGAGGCTTAAGGAAGTAATATTAATTAGATTTAAAGATTACTGCATACATAGGTTTTTTGAAATTTCGTTTTAATTTAAAAAATATACATGTATAAAGCCGAGCTTTGCAAAAACGTTTGTTGATGATCATATACTGATCACGGCACTGGAAAATTATTTTCATAATTTAGAATTATAATTTCTAGGTTTTTAAATCATAGTAAAACAGTTTTGCGTCATTTTTTATATGGAATTTCATAAATCAACTTAACTTTTAACTATACAAGTTATTCTTGTCATAACATACCTACTTAATTAAAATTTAATTTACTCTATTCAAACTTGAGACTTGTCAAATATAAAATCTTCAAACCAGAAGCGCCAAAAATTAGCTGTCTTGCAAACACTGTCTTTAAAATTACGCATTAAAAGTATTATTGATCCATTAAAATATATGCACAAAGTTGTAAATCGTCCGGTATTTATATTCAAAAAGCATTCGGTGCAATCACTTTGTCTCATACCTTGTAATTTTCGTACACTGTAATTCTTTTTCTTGCATACGGTGACATGTCCGTTTACAATCTTTCTATCTAGAGAACGAAAACCCACCAAATTTACCAAAGGAAGAACCCAATCAAAACAATCGTATATGGTGATCACTTCTGCACTGCGATTAAATACTTTAGCTATTTTTGGCAAAATTGCCATTTGATAAAATTCAAAAAAATGCTGTATTATATTGTCCATGTTTTCTATAGAAGCAGACAATAAATGTGTAGAAATAATATCTACATTGCGCACTACGTTATTTTATTGAAATGAAATTATGATTATTTTATGTTGAACTAATGAATATTTTCATAAATTATTGACACTGATATTGTAAAAAAATTAGTTTATGATAAAGTTACTAATGAATACTTAGATAAGTTGTTGACAGTGCTGTTGTAATAAATTCGTTTATAGATTTTTTTAACAATAACATAACAAAATATTGTATGTCACCTACTTATTTTTTCGTTTACCGTACTTAAAGTATCATTCCTCACTTACAAAAAACGTCAAATATAATTTTGCTTATTTATGCTAGTGACAGTGACATGCTAATCATATTATTTTCATTATTTGTTTTTCGGTACTCTACTTCACTCATTCGTGACCATGGATAATACTAATATAAAAATATTTTTGTCAATATTTGACAGCAATGTGAAGGTTATAATATAAATACATGTCTACCTATATTCATTTCTTAAATATTCTTGGAACAAATAATTTTGAAATACACTGTCCAATAATAAATAATTTATAAACGAATAATAAATTAATATCATATTATCACGTATTAAGAATAATTAAGAATTTGTGTGTAAAAAAACTGTCAGGATGTCCTGCTTTCGATCAAATTGTATGTACCCAGTTGCTTGACTTTTTATTGTCAAATTAACAATTATATAACTATCGCTAGGATATTAATAGGATCTAATGGGTAAAAATAGAAAGTAACACGCCGCAATGTTCTCATTCTTGAAATGTTCTGGTGATTTTATTTTGTCAAGTGAGAATACTCAATACTACATATTATATTAAAACAATAATTTCTCATTACTACCACACTCAACTCGAACATTTACATTTACAAGATCTATTTGTAATTCATATTGTGACAATATTATGTGCATTTCATGTAAGATGTAAGTAATATAATTATAGATATTTTTTCATAAGTAATATATAATAAGAGCCATAAATTTATCGGTAAAATTTACGAATAGTTGTTGAGTAGAAACAGACAAACGAGTGTCACAATTGACATATTATAATCACGACAGCGAAGCTGGAGTGATTTAAGAGTCAATTTTGACCCGAGGTGTCGTTTCTACGCAGGAATTATGAGTAAATTTTACCAATTAAATTTATGACTCAAATTATATTTGCTTGATTATTTCACGAACGATAATTATTATTTTATTTTTGACGTTTGCAACATTAAAAACATTTAATAAACAAAATGTAACCATGGTTACCCTACTGTGGTTTTATCAAATTTTATCGCTGAAAAACTGCCCTCTTCGAAAAGATATGCATTCTTATTGGCCAGAAATGACGTGTGTAAAATAATCACTGTAAAAAAAAATTCTGTAAAATTACAATTGTTACTCGAGTCCAAATTGAATAGCTACAAAGTTACATAAAAAATTTAATTTTTCTATGTAAAACTACATACTCATAGTTTTCATATTAAATTTAGTACATATTTTAAGTAAATTTACTTGTTTTTACTTAGATTATGTACTAAATTTGATATGAAAATTATGAGTATGTAATTTTACATTATAAAATTAAATTTTTTATGTTTCACCTATACTAGGCAATTTGGATTCCAGTAAGAATTATAATAATTTTATAGAATTTTTTACAGTGTATACTTTGTAACCTCAAACAGTTTAACAATTATGGAAAAGTGCAACATAGTTTAACTCTTGTTGGTTAAAATACTAAACAGTGTGTATTAAGATGAACAATGAGTATGCTCTATTCTTAACCGCTTACTCTGTTTGTGAAATAAAAACTACACAGCTTATAGCAAACTCTGCTAGCTAAAATAATAAAAACGAGATTATTATGCATTCAAATAACAATATAAAGTTATCAACTTACGAAAATAACTACAGTCATGTCTACTGGAATCAGTTGTCCTGCTCGAAAGTCTGGTTTTTGTTGTAAAGCTTGAATCAACACTGCGTTTCTCTAATAAAATATTAATTAATCATAGAAATTGTAAATAATATAATTGAAATTCATACCGCGTTCACCAATGTAGGGTCAAAGTAGCAAATAGTCCAATCACAAACCAGTGATACTGTCTCATATAGCTATAACAAACACATAGTAGTATTTAGTATTTACAATACAGGGTGTTTAAAAAGTTCAAAGATTTTAACCATTTTTTAACCTTCAAGGGTATTATGTCGTAGGCAGATTTTAAGGTTAGGGTTTTTTATAAAAAGCCTAGACATGAAGGCATATTATAAAACACAATGTCACATCGTTTTATTTCAATAAAGAAGGGTATTACGTTCTTTATTTGGTTAAGTTTAGTCAATCAAAACTGACTTTGTGGGACTCACGAAGGGTACGGGGTTGGTTATTTAGTTTAGTTCAATCAGAGTTTGCACCAAAACCAAGTATTTGAGACTCATTTAGGGGCAAAACAACCTCCCTTGTTTCAATAGAGAATTGTGAAGCGAGCAGAGGTTTTAAAAGGATGAAAATGGCGTGTATAGAAGCCGGTATATATGAATTTTGCGTTACAAAAGTTTCAGTCGTAAACATGATGTGGACGACCGAGCAACGCATTTTTGCCGTGCAAGCATACATACGCGGAAACGAGTCTGTAATCGCCGCCCAGCGCGCGTTGCGTATTCGATTCCAAATTCCCCATCGTCAACAGTTCCGGACCGAAAATCGATTACGTTGCGGGTAAAAAACTTTCGGGAAACAGGATCTGTTGTCAGGAAGAGAGGTGGACGACCTCGAACTGCTCGAACACCCGACAACAGATCCTGCTTCCCGAAAGTTTTATCACAACGTAATCGATTTTCGGTCCGGAATTGCTTGACGACGGGGAATTTCGAATCGAATACGGAACGCGCGCTGGGCGGCGATTACAGACTCGTTTCCGCGTATGTATGCTTCCACGGCAAAAACGCGTTGCTCGTTCGTCCACTTTATGTTTACGACTGAAACTTTTGTAACGCAAACTTCATATATACCGGCCGCTATACACGCCATTCCCATCCTTTTACGACATCTGCTCGCTTCACAATTCTCTATTGAAACTAGGGAGGTTGTTTTGCCCCACCCTGTACTATGGAAGAGATATTGATTTATACTTAATTGAGACATTAAATGTTTATGAATTATGATATATGATTTATTGTAGGTAAATGTTGTATTTTAGAATAAATATAATGTATCAGCCTAAGTGTTGGGGTAATCTTTATTTAATACATAAATATTTGATGTCATATTCAACTGGGTAGGTACCTACTGTTTTTCTATACGAAATCAATTTCAGAAGGAACTGAGTCAAATTCCTTCAGCAGTGAAAAAAAAATTTCGCTTCGCTACGCTCGACCTACTCCTGTATTTTTCAAAAACAAAAATTTTACTATAAAAAGTATTCTAATTTTTTACTGGCCCACCCTTGGTCCACAAAAAAATCCTAGTTACGTCCCTGAAAATGATAGATAATTGTATTTCGAGCAATTTAGAAAAATACTAGGCGTTTAATAAAACAACTAGGAGTAAAAAGGTTTTTTAAGTGAATATTATGTTTATTAGGTATGCCACTTTTCGACAAGAAATCTTAAATAAACATTGGAATGACCTTTTTATCACGAAACTAATGTATGTATAATAATAAATATATTCGGTACTTTAATTAAACATTTTTTATTGTCGTCAAGTGGCATATTCACTTGAAAAGACTTATCCTAAATTTTGCAGATTTTAAAATAATTATTTTTGACTGAGAATCAGTATCGGTATGCATAAAATGCATATACCATATGCCTTTAATGTATTTGAACCTTTTTATTAATACCCTGTTAGAGTTTAAAGAAGGATATAAATTAGTTCAATTTTTTTAATACTTACTTGTCTCTTTGTGATTTCATTTAATACTGCAGCCATAACGATAAAAAAAGATCCAAATGTTACCATGAAAATAATTTCGAGTAGATAAGAACCTGTCTTAATATAAACAAATATAGCTACTGCAACACCATAGGCCATTAAGTGAAGGAGTATTAATATTACTGTAGATGCAATGCGCATGGCCCTAGTTGCAATATTACAAGTTTCATAATACACATCCATAACTAGTTGAATATTAATAACTTCTATATCATTGTTGTATACTTCATCGGAGGAATTGAATATTTCGTCTATATCAATATCATCATTAAACGAAGAGTTAGAGATTTCTTTTTTTAATTGAGAATTCAGGTTGAACAGTTTATATGCGCTAGTAGATGCTGCAGATATTATCGTGTAAAATGCAATGTGATATAATATAAACGCAACGTTAGTGCAGATGCATTCGCAAATAGAGACCAATAAATTGTCATGTACAAGTAGTAGATATGTGTCTATAGCTATTAATATACAGCAAGTAGCGAAACTTGTAACCATAGAAAATGCACTGAAGTACACATACTTTACACTGATATGCAATTTTTGCAGAGTGGTGTCAGTGTCAGTCATAAGATGCATCATATGTAGAAAATTATCGGTATTTGATAGGTTTTCCCAAAGTAGATATAGTGCAGATGTTGCTAAAATTGCTGTGCCCAGAGAAGGGTGAATGATAATTTCTTTCATGGGTATATTTGGTTGCAGAAATTTGAAGTAGATAATGCATCCTACAGACAGAAGTAACGCTATGGTGATTGCTGAAAAAGTGGACCACTGTCAAAATTTATTTTAGGCAAGAATTATATTTATTCATTTGTCAAAATTTGATAACTATAGGTAACCATAGAAACTAGAAAGTCTAACCACTGATATATAGTGATATTCATGAGCCCCAAATTATCAATTTTTTTTTCTTCATTCGTTTAAATCTTATAGGTCCATCCCGGGACTTTTGGGAAACCGTGTATTGTAATCGTCACTTTAACACTTCCTACGTTATTTCAAAATCTTATTTTTTTATTGTAATTATTTGTAATAAAAAATACCCATTTCCTAATTAAAAATAGTACTCCTATATTATTCATCGAGACTTAATGAAGTAATGTATTAATTAGATTTAAAGTTTACTGCACACATTGGCTTTTGAAATTTCGTTTTAATTTAAAAATTAAAATAAATTTATAAGTCAAGCTTTGCAAAAACGTTTGATGATGAACATTATTTACATAATTCAGAATTTTAATTTCCAAGTTTCAAAATCAAAGTGAAACCATTTTGCGTCACATTTTTATATGGAATTTTATAAATCAAATTAACATTTAACTATACAAGTTATTCTTGGCATTACATACTTAATTAAAATTTAATTTACTCTATTCAAAGTTGAGACTTATCAATTGTGCAATCTTCAAACCAGAAGCACCACAAATTAGCTGCCTTGCAAACACTGTCCTTAAAATTACGAATTAAAACATATTATTGATCCTTTAAAATATGTGCACAAAGTTGTAAATCGTCCGGTATTTAGATTCAAAAAGCATTCGGTGCAATCACTCTGTCCCATACCTTGTAATTTTCGTACACTGTAATTATTTTTCTTGCATAAGGTGACATGTCCGTTTACAATCTTTCTATCTAGAGAACGAAAACCCACCAAATTTGCCAAAGGAAGAAGCCAATCAAAACAATCGTATACGGTGATCACTTCTGCACTGCGATTAAATACTTTAGCTATTTTTGGCAAAATTGCCTTTTGATAAAATGCAAAAAATCGCTGTATTATATTGTCCATGTTTTCTATAGAAGCAGACAATAAATGTGGAACAATACGAGTAGGTAATACCTACATTGCGCACTACGTTATTTTATTGATGATATTGTAAAAAAATAATTCATAATTATGATGATCATTTATGATAAAGCAACTAAGGTACGTGCGGGTAATAAGGGCAAGGGCAAGCTAAGGGAGATTTGAAATAAAATGAAAACTATTTACTTGAATCAACAAATATTTTAAAAATTTAATTCATACTTCTGATGATCATTTATGATAAACTAACTAATGGATACTTATATATTATATAAGTTGTTGACAGTGATATTGTAAGAAATTAGTTTATAGCTTTTATTAAAAATAACACAACTAAATATTGTATCTTACCCACATTTCTTATAGGCCCTATTTAAAAAATAATTCCTCACCTAAAAATAAATCAAAAATCATTTTGTTAATGTTTTTTTGTTTTGGAATGTGTTATATTACTGGTGAATTAATATGATGTGCTTTTGTCATATGACCTCTCGCATTCACTATTTTTGTCAATATTTGCCAGCAATGTTAAGGTTATAATATAATTGTCTAACTATTTATTCCTTAAATATTCTATATTAAATCAATTTTGAAATACTGTCTCATAATAAAAATAAACGAATAATGAATAAATATCATGTCACATATAAACTTACAAAGAATTTGTTTGTAAATTTAAAATTAAAATAGAATTTGAATAGAAAATTTTAAATTTGTTTGTAAAATAACAGAGGATGTACTGTACGATGTACGTACCGTGTTGCTTTGATTTTAAATCAAAATTATAGACACTGACATCTATCAATTGTCAAAGTAACAATTAGCAATCGCAAGGATATTAATGGGATGTAAATGGGCAATAATAGAAAGAAACAAGTCGGGATGTTTACATTCTTAAAATGTTCGAAGGATTTTATTTTGTCAAGTGGGAATGCTCAATGTTTACATACATATTATATTATAACACAATAATTTCTTAATACAACCATACTTAACTCGAATTTAAAACAGCAATTATTCATTGCGTGCATGTTACATTTACATTTACACAAGAGATAAGTATTTGTAATTCATATTGTGACAATATTATGTGCATTTCATGTAAGATGTAAGTAATATAATTATAGATATTTTGTCATAAGTAATATAATAAGAGCCATAAATTTATCGGTAAAATTTACGAATAGTTGTTGCGTAGAAACGGACAAACGAGTGTCAAAATTGACACATTTAAATCACGACAGCGAAGCTGGAGTGATTTAAGAGTCAATTTTTCTACTCAGGAATTATGAGTAAATTTTACCAATCAAATTTATGACTCGAATTATATTTGCTTGATTATTTCACGAACGATAATTATTATTTTATTTTTGACGTTTGCAACATTAAAAACATTTAATAAACAAAATGTAACCATGGTTACCCTACTGTGATTTTATCAAATTTTATCGCTGAAAAACTGCCCTCTTCGAAAAAGTTATGCATTCTTATTGGCCAGAAATGACGTGTGTAAAATAATCATATATAATACCATTAGTGACTATGATTTTGCCGGCAATTTTTGCCGTCTGGTCACGACTGCTTGTTGCGTCGAAAATAAAAACGAGTGCGTAGCACGAGTGATTATTTTCTAAAGCAACAAGCAGGAGTGACCAGACGGCAAAAATTACCAAAAAATCATAGTCACGTATGGTATTCGGCTTGACAATTTCTCGAATTATTTTATTTATTCCAAAAAAAGTAATGTATTTTTAAAACAATCATCAACTGACATAGTATCTAAGCAACGCTTCGCGGCAATTTTCACTAGTGAAAATTGTCGGTGTAATTTTCACTAGTGAAAATTGTCACTGTAGTTCGTCTGTGATTGGTACAATTCAGCAAAATACTGTGTTTTGATTGGATGAAAAACTATGAGTGGAATTGTCACTGTAAAAAAATTCTATAGACCATTATTTTGCTGCAAAATTTTATTTCAAAAGATTGTTGTTTGGTAACATTTCGAGACAAATGACATGATCAAAATCCCGAGCTGAATGCGAGGGATTTTATCATTCAATTTGTCCAGGAATGTTACCTATAAGCAACAATCTTAAGAAATAATTTTACCTGCAAAATAATGAGACCCGAGATATATTTTGTTAGACTATTTCCCAAATAAACAGACATAAAATATGAACTAATAAATTTACGTTGAAGTGTCCTAATATTTTTATTATTAAATGTTTTCTAATGCCGGAGTAAGCAAAATTTGACACTGCTGCAGACCGATTAGAATAAATAGTCGTGGGTTTTCGTGTTTTTAAATCAAGATTAATTTTTTGTGCCGAAACGGTTGTTTAGTTTGACATTTAATTTTTTTACTAACCTTTGAGTGTCAAAATTTTATTTTAGTTTCCTTCATTTCACAAGTTCATTAATAATTGGTTCCAAACTAAGGTTTTTGACGTAACTGTATTTTTTTGTGTTATATTTGATATATTTTTTATTTCATCGTAAGAAGTTGTCACAAAAAAGTTCATTTGACACTTTTAATTTCAATTAAAAACAATACAAAATCAATAAAATTGTCATAGAATGTTTGACGGGTAAATTGTCACTTGAACAATCCCAAGTGCATTTTTACATATTTTGCCGATATATTTTGTACGTCATTGGTCAGAATTTTAAAAATTGAAGCAAATGATTGGATTAAATAATATGGAGAAATAGTCTGTAAAATTTCTATGATTGTTACTGGAATCCAAATTGCGTAGGTGAAATAAATTACAATACAAAATTATATTTTTTATGTTTCATCTAAGTAGTTTGGATTCCAGTAACAATTATAGTAATATTATAGAATTTGTATACAGTGTATATTGTGTAACCTCAAACGTCAAACATTTATAGAAAAGTGCAACATAGTTTAACTCTTGTTGATTCAATTACCAAACAGTGTGGATTAAGATGAACACAATGAGTATGCTCAATTTTGAACCGCTTACTGTTTGTGAAATAAAAACTACAGCGCTTATAGCAAACTCTGCTAGCTAAAATAATAAAAACGAGATTATAATGTATTCAAATAACAATATAAAGTTATCAACTTACGAAAATAACTACAGTCATGTCTACTGGAATCAGTTGTCCTGCTCGAAAATCTGGTTTTTGTTGTAAAGCTTGCATCAGCATTGCGTTTCTCTAATAAAGACATTAATTAATCATAGAAATTGTTAATAATATAATTGAAATTCATACCGCGTTCACCAATTTAGGGTCAAAGTAGCTAATAGTCCAATCACAAACCATTGATACTGTCTCATTTAGCTATTACAAACACATGCAGTATTTACAATACAGAGTGTTACAAAGAAAAAAGAGTTTGTATAAATTTCGATGTCTTGATTCTCAAACAAAAAGAGTTAAAGAAGTGGCATAAAAATCACATTCCCCGAAATGCCTTATCATTAATTTTACGGATTAAAATTTTTTTTAATTGAGAATTAGGTATTATTATTATGTAATTTTTGTTTTTATTTTAATTCTATCTAATGTACTTGTATATTATATCGTTGCAAAGAGAAAAAAAATTACATTTAAGCGGGACATAGTTAACTATGTGGTTCATAATGAAAATTTTAATTTGGTATAAATTTCTCAAAATCTGTACGAGATAAAAAAAAATTGAGAACTGCTGTGAATTGCTCGTAAAAAAAGTGCCTATAGAACATGCAAATTAGAAACTTGAAGTGCAACTTTTGTCTAATTTAAACAACTTCGCATTTCTTATGATCCCCATGCATACAAAGTTTCATTGGACATCCTGTATTTGACCCATTTGACCCTTCTTTATTTAATTAGAGTTCAAAAAATGAAATGTTAAAACCAAGTAAAATTTTGTAATAAATTTAAAGAAAATGTTACAAATTAACATTATTTCCTTTATTACTTACTTGTGTCCTTAAAATTTCATTAAATATTGCAGCCATAACGATAAAAAAAGATCCAAATGATGTCATGAAAATAACTTCGAGTAGATAAGAACCTGTCTTAATATAAACAAATATAGCTCCTGCAACACCATAGGCTAATAAGTGAAGAATAATTAAAACTGCTGCAGATGACATGCGCATGGCCCTAGTTACACTATTACAAGTAATATAATGCATGTCCATTACTAGTTGAATATTAATAACTTCTATATCATTATTGTATACTTCATCGGTAGAATTGAAGATTTCATCTATATCAATTATATCATCATTAAACGACGAATTTGAGATTTCTTGCTTTAATTGAGAATTCAATTTATACAGTTTATATGCACTAGCAGATGCTGTACCTATTATCTTGTAAAAAGCAAAATGATATAATATAAACGCAACATTAGTGCAGATGCACTCGCAAATAGAGACCAATAAATGATCATGTGCAAGTAGTAGATATGTGTCTACAAGTATTAATAAACAGCAAGTACCGAAACTTGTAGACATAGTAAACGCACTGAAGTACACATAGTTTACACTAATTTGCAATTTTTGCAGAGTGGTGTCAATGTCAATCAGAAGCTGTAATATATCTATAAAATCATTGGCATTTGACTGGGTTATTTAAAGTAGAAATATTGCAGATATTCCTATACTTGCTGTGCCCACAGAAGGGTGGATGATAATTTCTTTCACGGGCAAATTTGGTTGCAGAAATCTAAAGTAGATAATGCATCCTACAGACACGAGTAACGCTATGGTGATTGCTGAAAAAATGAACCACTGTCAAACTTCAGTTTTAATAAGAATTATAATTATTTGTATATTCAAGGAAAAGAGTTGCGTACTTTTGGTCAAAATTTGATAAAAGAACCACAGCAGATCTATTCGTGGTTACCTTTTGTTGATATTGAAATTTTTTTGCAACTGTGATTGCATTGTAATTTAAAATGTTTGTATCACATTTTTAAATAAAATTTTCAAATAGTACTCAAATAATTTGTTAAATGAATTTAAAAATTTCATGCTCGCTAGCCAATCAAATTGAGTAGGTATTTTCTAAACAAGAACGGAGCGAAACATAGCAATTAGATAAATAGAGACAACATGTACGCATAGCACATGGGCTGTCAGCGCGGGTACCTGAAATGACGGGGATTTGTGAGCTAGCAGCGCTGAGCGATAAAACCCCCTTAAGGTCTATAAAAACTTTTTTGGAAAGAGTCACTCTTTTAAAATGGCGTCGAGCGTCTGTTTTATGCTTAATAGAAATTTATTCACCAGGTAGATTTTTATTATAGTATTTAGTAGAAAAGGCTTTATGGAGTCGTTGATTACAAATTCAAAATCGAAAAGTTTAAATTCAAGATGCCGACATGAAAACATCAAAATGGACAAAAATTATACACAAGTTGTCAATCATCCCGTATTTAGATTCAAAAAGCATTCAGTTCAGTCACTCTGTCTCCTACCTTGTAATTTTCGTACACTGTATTTCTTTTTCTTGCATACTGTCACATGTCCGTTTACATAAGAACAAAAATCCACCAAATTTCCCAAAGGAAGAAACCAATCAAAACAATCGTATGCGGTGATCACTTCTGCACTGCGATTAAATATTTTAGCTATTTTTGGCAAAATTTCCTTTGGATAAAATGCAAAAAATCGCTGTATTATATTGTCCATGTTTTCTATAGAAGCAGACAAGAAATGTGTATATTGCGTACGTTTCTTTATTGAAATGAAATTATGATTATTTTATGATAAAGTAATGAATAATTTAATAAATTATTGACACTGATATTGTAAAATATTAGTTCATAATATGTTCTGATGATCATTTTATGATAAAGTAGCTAATGAATACTTTGATAA
Organism: Agonum fuliginosum; assembly: GCA_947534325.1. Taxonomy (NCBI): domain Eukaryota; kingdom Metazoa; phylum Arthropoda; class Insecta; order Coleoptera; family Carabidae; genus Agonum; species Agonum fuliginosum. The sequence continues at coordinate 3,340,247 of OX384029.1, forward strand.
ATTGTTGACAATAATTTTGTAAAAAAATAGTTTATAGATTTTCTTAACAATTACATAAATAAATATTGTATCTTACCTACACTTCTTATAGGCTCTATTGTTTGGTTCATCCTGGTTAAAATACCATACGTACCTCATTTTAAAAAATAATCAAAAATAATTTAGTTTCATTACGTATTTGTTTTTACTTTGAAGATTGTTACAATTTCGCATATTTTATAGTACCTACTTAGCAAACCAATTTTTTAAATTTTAAAAACATACATGACAACTTAGTACCGAAAGGCTAATAATAAAACAATAGTTTAATACTCGTTACATAGATATTATATTTTACCAATTATTTCTTAATACAACCATACTAAACTCGAATTTAAAACAGCAATTATTTATTGCGTACATGTTACATTTACATTTACAAGAACTATGTATTTGTAATTTATATTGTGACAATGTTATGTGAATTTCTCGTAAGTAAGTAATAATTTTGTTGCCTGTGTATTTTATGTATTGTTGCTTAGACATTTCTTATTCCTTTGTAATTGTCCTGAAGAAGGTCTCAATTTTAGAAGATAGCGTCGACGTTATGAATAAATACGCATAATAGTAACTTAGTCACTAGACTGACTGGTGATCCATTAGGTCCTGTTCACACATGGACACAAAGCGGATATAGTTGGTCCGCGATATGGTGATCGGTACGTCATTAGTTTCTAAACTTATAATAAACAGGCATTATGTATATCTCTCTTTGTCACATGCATGCTTGTTCATTCGTTGGTTAATGTTACGTCTGTCTAATATGTTTATCTCTTTTCCACTAGTATACTTAAAAAGAGAACGATACATTTACGTCAAGAGAAATGTCAAACACTGCTTATCATTTCAGGTTATGTTTTGTAGGAAATTTAAGAATATTCGCAATGTTGTATAAGGAACAGAAACTACAAATAATAATAATATAACTATACTCACAGCAGAAAGTATAACACAGCCGTAAACTACTAAATACTAATAACCTCAAATAGAAAATTGCTAATGTCAAAATATACCAGTGAATCTAAAACAATGGTTCTCGTTATTAAATATGAAACAAACCCATTGCCATCAGAATTCAATTTTTAGGTAATTTATAATGATAATAGCATGAAAGATTATAACTATTTAATTTTTATATTACATAATTCTTAATTTAAATTTGATATTTACTTATAGTTCTTGTTCATCATGAGTGACTGGTTGAGAACCTCTATGACGTCGATTAATTTTCCCCCACCTAAAAAATTTAACCCAGACGAATATGTTTGATGACGTAGCGATCACCACATCGCGGACCAACTATACATAAAATACACACACCAATGGGACACACAGGCAAACGAAGCACAATGAAGAACGTGTGGAACGTTTGTGGCCTCAAAGTGGATTTTTTCTTTCCTTACATAGAATCCACAAAATAGCGGCGCTTCTATTTCACAGCAACACACAGTATTTTTACTGTTGCGTGTGTGTGTCTTTTATGTGTCCATGTGTGAACAGTGCTTTATTTTTTCAACTTCAAATTCCAAATTCAGTGAAAATTTTTTACATTATAAAATTTTATACACGTGAATAATTGCAACATAGTTTAACTCTTGTTTATTAAAATAATAAACAGTGTGGATTAACAATTAAGATTCCTTAATTTTCAACCGCTTATAGTTTGTGAAATAAAAACTGCAGCACTAATAGCAAATTCTGCAAGCTAAAATAATACAAAGATATCATTTTATATACCTTAAGTACCTATCACATAACATTAATACAGGGTTCGCCAGTCAAATGGAAATATTTGATGTGAGACTTAGAGCTCGTAGGGAGGTGGTGGGGAAGAAAAAAACCGACTCAACGTTATCAGCGTGGTCTACCATTTAGTTTGTAATAGATAGTTGGACGGGTGAACAGCGTGGCTAAGCAGTTAAAGCGTAGCTACTATCTCAGTGGCGAACGTAGATAAACAATCTTGACCAAAGTGGATCGACGTGTAAAAAAGGTGGAAGTGCAAAAACGGTTTGAACGGTTCAACGCCTGTTGAATAGCTGCGATGTTTTCAGGGGGTTCGAACCGTTTCTGCACTTCCACCTTTTTTACACGTCGATCCACTTTGCTCAAGATTGTTTATCCACGTTCGAATCGCCCTATTCGACGGAACAGGCTGATTGCGCGGTACCTACGTTGAAATGACGTCTAAAATCTCGCCGCGTTTGCATCAAATTTTCGCCACATCAAATATTTCCATTTGACTGGCGAACCCTGTATTATCAACTTACAAAAATAATTACAGTCATGTCTAATGGAATCAGTTGTCCTGCTCGAAAGTCTGGTTTTTGTTGTAAAGCTTGCATCAGCATTGCGTTTCTCTAACAAAACATTAATTAATCATAGAAATAATAATTTAATATTATTGTAATGCTTACCGCGTTTATCAATTTAGGGTCAAAGTAGCAAATAGTCCAATCACAAACCAGTGATACTGTCTCATTTAACTATAACAAACACATAATAGTATTTAGAATTTACAATACAGGGTGTTAACATTTTTTAACCCGTAAAAAACCTGGCATGTTGCATGTAGGAACATCAGAAAACACAATGTGGCATATAGTTTTATTTAAATTAAGAAGGGTATTAGATTCTATATTTGGTTAAGTTTAAGGAGGTTGGTGATCATATATTAAAATGATGATGACAGGCTGAAATTTAAACAGTGCCTTTATTACACTACTGAGATTCTAAAAATTGTTTTTCTAAATTTTCGTCTATCCGGTTTTTGAGTAATTGAATATTGAAATTACGCTCGTTTTACATGGACTCTTTGATAAACTATGATAAAATGATGAAAACTTCTTAGAACTTGTATTAATATTTCCTATAAACCTTTAGAAATAAATTCGTGAAGATTTTGTGTACTTTATCTAAACCATTTGGCAGTTATTTTTACCTCTCGCCTAGAGAGGTATAGGGATCGTGAAAAAATTCGATGTCGAGATTTTTGTCAATAAGCACGTTTTAGCACCTTTAGAACCTATTTTGACTATTTTCACGATGATGTCTGTGTGTGTGTGTGTGTGTGTGTGTGTGTGTGTGTGTGTGTGTGTGTGTGTGTGTGTGTGTGTGTGTGTGTGTGTGTGTGTGTGTGTGTGTGTGTGTGTGTGTGTGTGTGTGTGTGTGTGTGTCTGTATGTGCGCCTACTATAGTCTTTCGTTCTGATTCATTATCTAAAATTTTACTGTACATAAAATTCTAATATTTTGCAATATACATTTATATATGTTAATGAAGAGCTGATAAGATTTTGGTAAAAATCTGCCAACCGGAAATGGTATTTTTTTGAAGCATTTTAACATTTTTTGCAAAAAATATAGAAAATACTGCGATAGTTACAATTTGTCATTCGACATTTGAAAGAACATATTATCTTTTACAATATTTATTTAACATCGTTTCTATATCTCTTACCAATAAAGGAAAATTAATTTTCAAAAATTTGTAATTTTACCTACCACGATTTGTAAATCATTATATAGGAACAAAATTTTAAAACAAAAATGAAATGTCAATATGATAGATGAACAGACGTATACACAGTTTCTGAAATTTTTGTGACACCATTTTTAAATATAAATATATTATTAACTGGGTTTGAAACTTAGAACCTAGGAGCCGAAATATAATAAATTAAAAATTGACTGAATTCCATTTTCCATTACGTTTTTATCTTTTTATCCTTCCATTAAACGTATTCAGTCAAGAAGTATCATCGATTCATTATTATTATTATCACTGGATATAAGGTAATAAAAATAAAAATTTTATCTACAAAGAGCTAATTTGATTTCAATGTCAATAGGAATCGGTACTTTGCTTGAAGAACTATAACAAAAATTACAAAAAGTAGCCTAACCAAATTCAAATTCACATATTACAGTGTCAAGGCGGGAGGTCATGTGCTGGCCACAACAGATTTTTTTTTAAATGTAAGCATGCCAAGCATTTTTTTATTAGTGAATTAGTAATTATAGTAAAAATATCACGAATTGCAATATCAGTCAACGCGCGTTGAGCGAATTTTGTTTTATATTATCAAAAATATTTTTATTTTCATATCCGTGTGGGTACGCCACTGCAGGCGTCTCCAACTTCCTTAATAAACCAAAACTGAATTTGTGGGACTCACGAAGGGTATAGGTATTGGGTTGTTTATTTAGTTTAGTTCAATCAGAGTTTGCACCAAAACCGAGTATTTGAAACTAAAGAAGGATATTGTTTTTTTATTTAATTCAGTGCTATCAAAATGTCCATCAAAACCAAGTCTGTGGGATTCAAGAAGGGTATGGGTTGTTTATTAAGTTCACTTGAGAGATTCTACCAAAAGCCTCAGCATATTTTTTAATAAAATTATATGATTTTAGTTTAGAAAAATTTAAATTTGTCTTCAAAAAGAATATCGCGGGCCTGAAGATTTATTAATAATAAAAAGAGTGAAGACCAAGACATTATTTCTATATTTTTACAGCCTTATAATTTAGAAAGAGACTAGGCGTTTAATAAAACGACTAGGCATTATATGGCATTCATAAGGTTAATATTATAAGGTTAATATTATTATGCCATTTTTCGACAACAAATCTTTGAAAAATATTGAAATGAACTTCCTTATTTCGAAACTAATATATAATAATAAATAAATTCGGCACTTTAATTAAAGATTTTTTGTCGACAAGTGACATATTCACTTGAAAAGCCTTATCCTAATTTTCAAATGATTATTTTTGAATGAGAATCAGTATTGACATGCATATACCATTATACTCTCAATGTATTTGAACCACTTTATTAACACACTGTATTCAATTAGAGTTTAAAAAAGGATAGAATTTAGTTTTATTTCTTTAATACTTACTTGTCTCTTTATAATTTCATTTAATACTGCAGCCATAACGATAAAAAAAAATCCAAATGTTGCCATGAAAATAGTTTCGAGTCGAAAAAAACCTGTTTTAATATAAACAAATATAGATCCTGCAGCAGCGTAGGCCAATAAGTGAAGAAGTATTAATATTACTGTAGATGCAATGCGCATGGCCCTAGTTGCAATATTACAAGTTTCATAATACACATCCATAACTAGTTGAATATTAATAACTTCTATATCATTGTTGTATACTTCATCGGAGGAATTGAAAATTTCATCTATATCTATATCATCATTATACGAAGAGTTAGAGATTTCTTGTTTTAATTGAGAATTCAGTTTGAACAGTTTATATGCACTAGTAGATGCTGTACCTATTATCGTGTAAAATGCAAAATGATATAATATAAACGCAACGTTAGTGCAGATGCACTCGCAAATAGAGATCAATAAATTATCATGTGCAAGTAGTAGGTACGTGTCTATAACGATTAATATACAGCAAGTAGCGAAACTTGTAGCCATAGAAAATGCACTGAAGTACACATACTTCACACTGATATGCAATTTTTGCAGAGTGGTATCAGTGCCAGTTACAAGCTGTAATATATCTAGAAAATCAGCGGTATTTGACAGAGTTTTCCAAATTAGATATAGGGCAGATATTCCAATACATGTTGGGGCCAGAGAAGGGTGGATGATAATTACTTTCATGGGCAAATTTGGTTGCAGAAATTTGAAGTAGATAATGCATCCCACAGACAGAAGTAACGCTATGGTGATTGCTGAAAAAGTGGACCACTGTCAAAGTTTATTTTAGGTAAGAATTAGAATTATTCATTTATTGTCAAAATTTGATCAATGTAACCACAGTAGGTTTTAACCACTGAAATATATAGTGGTATTTAGAGAGCACCAAATTTTTAATTTTTTTTAATCACTCGTTTAAAACTTATAGCTCCGTCCCGGGACTTTTGGGAAACCGTGTATTGTAATCGTCACTTTAACACCTGATTTTTATTATTGTAATTACTTGTAATAAAAAATACCCATTTCCTAATTAAAAATAGTACTCCTATTCATCGAGGCTTATTGGAGTAATATTAATTAGATTCTTAGAAGAATCAAAATTTATTGCACAAATTGGCTTTTTGAAATTTCGTTTTAATTTTAAAATATTCGTATATAAAGCCGAGCTCTGCAAAAATGTTTAATGATGATCATGCATATTTGTATAATGCATATAGTGCTTAACTTTTATACTGATCACGCCACTGAAAAGTTATTTTCATAATTCGTAATTTTAATTTCCAGATTTTTAAATCAAATTCAAAAAGTTTTGCGTCACTTTTTTATATGAAATTTCTTAAATCAACATATTTTTTAACTATACAAGTTATTCTTGCCATTACATACTTAATTAAAATTTAATTTACTCTATTCAAAGTTGATTGTGCAATGTTCAAACAAGAAGCACCAACAATTAGCTGTCTTGCAAACACAGTCCTTAAAATTACGAATTAAAAAATATTATTGATCCATTAAAATATATGCACAAAGTTGTAAATCGTCCGGTATTTAGCTTTAAAAAAGCATTCGGTGCAATCACTCTGTCTCATACCTTGTAATTTTCGTACACTGTAATTCTTTTTCTTGCAAAATGTGACGTGTCCTTCTACAATCTTTCTATGAAGAGTACAAAAATCAACCAAATTTCCCAAAGGAAGAACCCAATCAACACAATCGTATACGTCGATTACTTCTGCACTGCGATTAAATACTTTAGCTATTTTTGGCAAAATTGCCATTTGATAAAATTCAAAAAATTGCTGTATTATATTGTCCATGTTTTCTATAGAAGCAGACAATAAATGTGTAGAAATAATACCTACATTGCGAACGTTATTTTATTGAAATGAAATTATGATTATCGGCAGTACGGCAGTGTGGTAACGTGACAGCGTTGTGATTGATATAGTCAAGCACGCTTCACAGCGGTTAAAACTTGGATGGGTGACCATCGAGACAATAGTAATACCCACTGCGGCTCGGTGTGCCCGGCCCCCTTACACCGAAAGGTATAAAAAGGGGTTACTGACTATATATATATATATATTATTTTATGTTGAACTAATGAATATTTTCATAAATTATTCACACTGATATTGTAAAAAAATTTGTTCATAATATTATCATAGGCACCGACTATGGGGGGCGAAGGGGGCAATCGCCCTTCTAAGAATCAGAGCAGGGGGGGCGAAAGTATCATTTCGCCCCCTCATTCAAATTTTACATAAAACCGAAACCGTTATTAAAAAATAAATAATAAATAAATATGGAAAAAAATCATTGTCTAACATATTCATAGGTATATAATATCCCAAGTGCATGTCAAATTGTCGATCATTTTCTCAAGTGCGCGAATGCGTACGGGATAAAGTTATCGACAATTACATGCACGAGGGATATTCTAAGGACTATTTCCCGATTAAAATTTAGCCAAACGCTGTTTCGCTCATGAAAAATAAAGCAAAATTTAAAAACTTCCTTTGACAGCAAGTAACATTGCAACGCCGTATCCAAATACGATTATCGATAATTTGCACTAGTGCAAAATTATCGTGTAACTCTACGTTGATTCGGCGACATTCAGAAATGTTAGACTTCTGATTGGCTTAAATTTTATGAGGGAAATAGTCAATATAATCTATTTACACATTGCAGCATTGCACAAATTTCGTATGCCATGCAAATCCTTTAAATTTTGTAACACAAGACAGCATGAAAAATATTGTGGAAGCGAGAGACACACTTAATATAGTGTTATAGTGCGATAATTAATTACATTCATTCGCCAATCACCCAAAATATTAGCTTGTTTTCAAACCTACCAAGATAATGAAAACAAAAACCAATCATTAAAACCCTTTTGCTCCACAAGATGGACTGTTAGACATAATTCATAATTGTCGTGTAATAAAAAAAAGGAAATAAGGAGTTCAAAGTCAGTTCGGGTCGGTAGGATTGACGATGTTTGATGATTCTGGAACGGGCTTAAAGTTTCTTCTTTTCACTGCGCTAGTTAGTTTTATACAAAACTAACAAAACATACATGAAAATATTATGACTCACACTTTCACGAAAACTATATTTATTAAATAAATATTGAACTAAAACTAACTATACAAAGCGATATATAACGAAAACGCTAAACTACAATCTGTTCGACATAGGTATAGAGTCACACACTGACTCGACAGATTACTGCTAATTACGTAATTGTACCAAACTCATAAGAACGGCGCTCTCTCAGCAAAAGCAGTCTCTGTACCGATTTGAGTCAGACGATCACTGACTCTACGTAATTAGTCGCAACTTAAACTTTGCTCGAGAAAACATTTTCTCGAGCGTCTGAACTTAACGACGAACACCTACTGACTTTACATTTTCGTGCGAGCCAGACCACGATCACCCACTGACTTTACATTTACATACAGTCAAACTTAAACTTTGCTCGAGAATACATTTTCTCGAGCGTCTGAACTTAACGAGGAGCACCTACTGACTGACTGTTACATACATTTTTTTCATGCATCTTGATACAGCTGCGTATATGGATCACCAATTGTAAAAACACATTTATCTTCAAGCATAAACAATAATAATCGAACAGTATAATGCACTTATGCCTGAAGACAAAGGATCCATATTCAAAACTAACTTAAGTCATCTACACGTGGGAGAAGTAAATATAATAAATTTCGAAGATGTTGATTACTCATCAAAATTAGATCTAAATCATATTGCGCATTGTTACATGATCATTTTATGAGAAAGTAGCTAATGAATACTTTGATAAATTGGTGACAATAATTTTGTAAAAAATTAGTTTATAGATTGTTTGGTTCATCCTGGTTAAAATACCATACCTACCTCATTTTAAAAAATAATCAAAAATAATTTAGTTTCATTATGTATTTGTTTTTGCTTTGAAAATTGTTACAATTTCGCATATTTTGTAGTATCAAACCTATTTTTATTATTATTTTAAAAACATACTAAGTAAGTGCTTAACGTTACCGACTGTGGTTCTGACAAATACCAACTCAGTACCGAAAGGTTAAAAATAAAACAATAGTTTAATACTCGTTACATAGATATTATATTTTACCAATCGTTTCTTAATACAAGCATACTCAACTCGAATTTAAAACAGTAATTATTATTTGAGTACATGTTACATTTACAAGGACTATTTGTAATTTATATTGTGCCAATATTATGTGAATTTCACGTAAGTAAGTAATTATTTGATTGCCTGTACATTTCATGTATTGTTGCTGAGACATATCTTTTTATTTTGTAGTTGTTCTGAAGAAGGTCACAATTTTTGAACGAAGCGTAGACGTAATGAATATTCCTATAGTAACTTAGTAACTAGAGTGACTGGTGATCCATTAGGCCCTATTCACACATGGACACATAGCGGCCACATAGAAGCCACACACAGGCAACCGAAGTACAGGGTGAGTCAGCTAAGTGTTCCCTATTTCATTTGTTTGTAAAGTCTCAAGTTTTTGTTTAAAGTCCGCCAAATTTTTGCTGTAAATACAGTAGCCACTTGAGTTTTTGTTCGCAAAGTTTTATCATTATTGTTCTATTGCTTCCTAATTGGTGACTGAAATAATGATTAATTAATTAATAGTTAAACGACTATTTGTAGAATTTTAAAGGACCTTAAGTGGCATCCTTATAAGATTCAAATTCTGCAGGCAATTTCTGAAGAGGATAAAGCAAACCGATTGGAATTTGCAGAAGACGAAATTGAACGAATGAATGAAAACCCTGATCATCTGAATAACATCATGTTTTCTGATGAGGCACATTTTCATCTTGATGGTGGATTTAATAGACACAATCATTGGTATTGGTCAGATGAAAATCCCCACTGGATTTATGAACAATCCTTGCACTCTCCTAGAACGACTGTTTGGGCTGCAATTGGAGATTTTGGATTAATTGGTCCAATTTTCACATTGAAGTGAACCACTCGTGAAGTTTTTGTCTGATCGATTTGAAATTTCGGCTGTAAAAATTCCTTTAGATAGTTTATGTTTTGCAAAAATTTCGTCACTTTCTGATAAAAATTGCCTAAGTTATAAAAAATCCAAATAGGGAATAGTTAGCTGACTCAGCCTGTACAATGAAGGAAAGTTTACATGCACTTTTAGATTTTATTATTATTTCTGTTATTGATTACTCTTTTTGCCACACAAATTCACATTACTTCGTTTTGTGACACTACTACAAAATATATCAAGATACCTGGCATGAAAGTTCGATTGTCATGTATGTTCCCTATGTTCGCATTTCACCTCCACCAACCTGTATGTGTTCATGTGTGAACAGTGCTTTATTTTTCCTTCTTCAAATTCCTAATTCAGTGAATATTTTTTTCATTATAAAATTTTATACACGTGAGTAATTGCAATAGTTTAAGTTTTGCTGATTAAAATATTAGTGTGGATTAACAATGAGGATGCTCTAATTTTCAACCGCTTATCGTTTGAGAAATAAAAACTGCAGCACTAATAGCAAATTCTGCCAGCTGAAATAATAAAAAGACATTATTTTATATACCTATTCAAATAATAATATTATCAACTTACAAAAATAACTACAGTCATGTCTAATGGAATCAGTTGTCCTGCTCGAAAATCTGGTTTTTGTTGTAAAGCTTGCATCAGCATTGCGTTTCTCTAATAAAACATTAAATTAATCATAGAAATAATAATTTATATTATTGTAATGCTTACCGCGTTGATCAATGTAGGGTCAAAGTAGCAAATAGTCCAATCACAAACCAGTGATACTGTCTCATTTAGCTATAACAAACACATGTAGTATTTACAATACAGGGTGTTAAAAAGAAAAAAAGAGGTGATATATACATTTCGATGTCCTGACTCTTAATCAAAAAGAATGTCCAATAATTAAATTCGGAACTAAATTAATTACTAATTTAATTAGTGGAACTAAACATCGTATTAATCGGAATAGCCTTAGTTTTTTAGATTTTCAAAAATCCCTAATTATATACCTAGGCTGCGAATTATCTGTTTAGCAATTCTGTTAATTCAACTATAATTTCTGAACGAATAATAATAGCGACTTCCGGTTTGCAGTACTGCATTCCTCGGACTTTTTTCTATAAGATACATTGTGTCAAAAACTTTCAGTGGCCTTGGTTGAGCTGAAATTTAAAGTTTTTCCCCGAGAGAATATAGTAAAATTTTTGTAGAAGAGAAGCGGTTGGAGTTTCAAATTTGTAGATTATGCCAAACTTTGAAACGCCGTATATCGGAAACTATTAGGGCTACCGAGCCCATTCTGGTCTTATATTGTAGAAAATTTAATATAGGTAGTTTAAAAATGTATATAATGGTCTTTCTCGAAATCGTGTTCCTTCATAGTCAAAATGGTAAGAAACCGAAAAAAGTGCAAAACCGGTGGCCATTTTGATCAAAATGGCGGCAAACCCGACGCGGAATTTTTGGGGATTTTCTTGGGGATGTTCAGTAGTGTATATCTAATGATATCCTTAAGGTCCCATCTTGTTTTTTTGAATGTCCGGGTTTCGACTAATTTTAGCCTAAATACACTGGACTATAAACACATTTCGAAATATTTTTTTGCAACTGCAATCCGTATAGATAAAAACACACATTTTATTTTATAAACAACTGTCAAAAATATCTAAAATAAATTTACTATCAGCAATGCGGCCGCGAAATGTATTGTACACAAATATTTTACTTCGCCGTCTGAATTGCGGACGTCTTTGTCAATTTTTTTTTTAAAGTAGCATAGGTATATCGAAATGTATATACCTACCCTTAAAGTTTTTGACACTTTTTTTATTAACAATAAGAGTTTAATGAAGGTATTTACTCACGATCATAAAAGATTACATCGAGTGAGTTATTACCACGTTAAACTTGTGTCGAATTGAATAATTTATTTGAACCAAGGAAAGGTAAAAATTAATTTAAATTTTTGTAATACTTACTTGTCTCTTTGTGATTTCATTTAATACTGCAGCCATGACGATAAAAAAAGATCCAAATGTTATCATGAAAATAATTTCGAGTAGATAAGAACCTGTCTTAATGTAAACAAATATAGCTACTGCTGTAGCGTAGGCCAAGATGTGAAGTATGATTAATACTGCTGTAGATGAAGCACGCATTGCCTGAGTTGTAATATAACAAGTATTATAATAAACGTCCATAACTAGTTGAATATTAATAACTTCTATATCATTGTTGTATACATCATCGGTAGAATTGAAGATTTCGTCTATATCTATATCATCATTATACGAAGAGTTAGAGATTTCTTGTTTTAATTGAGAATTCAGTTTGAACAGTTTATATACACTAGTCGATGCTGTAGATATTATCGCGTAAAATGCAATGTGATATAATATAAACGCAACGTTAGTGCAAATGCATTCGCAAATAGAGACCAATAAACTGTCACGTACAAGTAGTAGATAAGTGTCTATTAAGATTAATAAACAAGAAGTAAAGAAACTTGTAGCCATAGTAAATGCGCTGAAGTACACATACGTCACACTAATATGCAACTCGTTCAAAGTAGTATCAATCTCAGTCATAAGATGTAATATATCTATATAATCATTGTTATTTGAATGGGTTGTCCAAAGTAGATATAGCGCAGTTATTCCAATACTTGCTGTGACCAGAGAAGGATGGATGATAATTTCTCTCATGGGTAAATTTGGTTTCAGAAATTCTAAGTAGATAATGCATCCTACAGATAGAAGTAACGCTATGGTGATTACTGAAAAAATGGACCACTGTCAAACTACATTTTCGAAAAGTATTAGAATTATTATTCATTTAGGTCTTTTCGTTAAGAAGATATCAATAATGTGTTCACAGAAAATTATAGAAAAATTCACGAAGGGGAAGTGACTGTTACGTTGCACATAATGTCTTAAATCAAATATTGCATTTGTGCCTTTTATTTCTAGTTACGCCACTGATACATAGGGGCGACAAATAAAGTATTGCACCCGGGCGGCAGATTTCGTTGGCGCGCCACTGACGATCTGATCGATAGTGCGAAGATCTCAAAGCTATACTATGTCCACCGAACAGATAGAGTAATAAAACTAGTGGGCAGAGCCAAAACTGCGCAGTACAATGTGCGCAGAAGTAGGCTTTACAAGCAACAAATTTTAAAAAGAAGAAAAATTAAATCGTTTTATTTGAAATAAATATGGAAGAATTATATATTTTATCATTTAGGTATAACATAATTTTAAAAGAAATATGAAGTATAATTTTTATTTACGAACGATTTTTTTGATGACCGATCTCAGCAGTTGAGTTTGCCTAGCAGTGTAAAACTGGCTTACCAATAGCAATACCGTATTTCAATTTCGCGCACATTTGTGGGAAGAGTATCTACTCTATCTGTTCGGTGGACATAGTATAGTAGCATTTTTTTAAATTGAGAAACTTTTAAATTGGTCAACTTTAAAATTGCTAGTGCGCGGTAGGCCTTAAAGTAACTTATTTTAATTTCGTAAAAATATTTTCTCACGACCACATAAGAAACTTATATATTCCACACGATAAAGTGTGTACGAAAATTGATAATTTCAGATTAGCCCTAACACACTAGTGTGTTAGCATAACGCACAGCAGCGTTGCCAACTGATGATAATTTGAGTGTATTTAAGGTAAAAAGCAAGAACTTTGATAAAAAAGTAAAAATAAATATAAATAGGTAATATATTGCGAATTAAAATCTATTTTATATAATAACTATAGTAAGTACATTAAATTCACATTTTTATGCAATAATTTATTATTAAAAGAACGGTTGGTAACTCTGTGAACTGAATACTGAATTCGTTTATTTCGATTGACAGTGACAGTTAGATTTTAGGTTAGGTATACGTAAGATCGCTTAGAACTCTGTGCTTAGAACGCTAGTGAATATTTAAAAATATTAAATGAAGAAAACAATGGGGCTTTTTATAATTTTGTTATATAGCAATAATATTATTGATTTTGATAAATTTGTTCATCATAACAACAACAAAAATATAATTTCTGTTATTTTTTTAACTTATTTTTGGTGATCGTGAGAAAAATAGTGTACAAAACTCGCAAGAAAGTAAATTTAATTACTCGTGTGATTTCTGAGCTCGGCTTGCGCCTCGCTCATCAACATTCACACTCGTAATGAAATGACTTACTTTCTTAGCTCGTTGTGTAATATACTATTTTATCGAAGACGTTTTCTGTGTCTAAAACAGCTTCCTTCCAGCGGGTCATGAATTTATGACTCACACCGAGAATTCGCTGTGACGACACGAGGGCAACCCCCCTGGTACACGACCAATTAAGTACCATTTTATACTATTTTATGTCACTCGCCATGCGTGATTGGCGTGATTTCGTTTCTAATTTCGTGAGCGTGCGTGATCGTGCATAAAAAGTTCTTGCGCCCAGCTCTATTCTCCACTGTTAATAATCAAAGGTTCAATCACACTGTCTCATACCTTGCAATTTTCGTAAACTGTATTTCTTTTTCGTGCAAAATGTGACATGTCGTTCCACAATCTTTCTATCCAAAGTACAAAAATCCACTAAATTTCCCAAAGGCAGAAGCCAATCAAAAGCATCGTATGAGGTGATCACTTTTGCACTGCGATTAAATACTTTAGCTATTTTTGGCAAAATTGCCATTTGATAAAATACAAAAAATTGCTGTATTGTATTGCCCATGTTTTTTATAGAATCGGACAAAATATGTGCATCAACAAGACGGACTTATTGCGTTCATTTTTTTGATGGAAATGAAATTTTGTTTATTTTATGATAAAGTAATGAATACTTTCATAAATTATTGACACTGATATTATTATAGTAAAATATTAGTCCATAATATGTTACGATGATCATTTTATGATAAAGTACCTAATGAATACTTTGATAAATTGTTGACAATCATATTGTACAAAATTTACAAGATGAATTGAAGTTTTCTTATTACTATTTACATTTCCAACCTTGATAATTATTTTTATGCACGGCCGTATCATAATTTGTCAATTATAAACGAATTTCTGTGACATAAACGTCATTTTATAACCCGTGGGACTGTTTATAGCGCAGTGCGCCATAATGATACGTCAAATCATCATAATGAAAACAGTTAAAATTTTCAATTATTCTTATGTAAACTACTAATATAATTCTATAAATAATCATTTTCTGTAATTAGTAATACATTTTTAAAGTTAAATCATTTTTACTTAGGTACATTTAACATAAATTATCTTGTAAATGTTTAAATTCAATAATGACAACTTTGACATTTGGATTTATGTTTATCTTCAGAATGTTTTTTGTATCTTAGCAACAGTTCAAGAATTTATGAATTTTTGGTTCTTTGAACTATTTGGACAGTTAAAATTAATAAATTTTTCTACAAACACTATTAAAAATTAAACTTTTAACACGGCCTACTGCTGTTAAAAATGCAATATTATAAGACGCCGTGTTAAAAGTGAACTGTCAATCACTTTGAACGTGCGTTAAAAGTAAACTGCCAATCACTTTTAACGCACGTTAAAAGTAAATTTCATCTCTTAATAAACAACTATCAATTTTTATTGAATTCATAGACTACGTGTTTCATTATATTACTATATAAATATCTTTTGTTACTGAACTGTCAAAAATAATTAAATAAATTATTTCTTATATTAAAATATAAAACAATGTTTGTAGAAAAAATAGTGTATGATATACGTGTTAAAAGTGCTTTTATTTTGTTTGAAGGGTTACGCCACTCCGCTTCGCGTCGTGTCCTAAACTTCCCGTCTCACAAAATAAAATGTCACTTTTAACACTTATATCATAAATAACTATTATTTAATATAAAATCTTCGACCGTGCATAAAGTTGTGTATGTATCACGGGAGTAACTTGCTTTTATGGCCATTGACGTGTTTTTAGCCCTCGGCTGCGCTCGAGCTCAAAATCACGTCTCACGCCATAAAAGCTTCCTTACACACTTAATACATAAATAACTATTATTAGTAAACAAACAACCATAATTGCAAGCACCACAAATGACAAAAACTTTATCAGATCAAAAATTCGTTAATTTATCAAAACCGCAAAGTCACGTCTTGTAAAAACGGTGTTTGAGTGACAAGTTTTTAAGGCCACCATGACGTATTTATCTGTCAGCGTCAGGCGGGGATTAAGGGGGCTTAATCCTCAGATGTCAAATCGCCCTTTGTGTAGGGGCAGCCTGCTTGCTCATCTTCATAGCGGACAAAGAGCCTAACTAGGGTTGACTGCTCTTTCATTCGTGCTTATTCCTCCGAAGACGAAAATAGTGCACATTTATCCGAAGAATATAAAATTTCTAATTTGTTGTTAATATTATTGCTGAACATCATACTTAATGTTTATTATGCCCATTACATACATATATAATTTATTTTCTCCTTTCCTCTCGTGTTAGACACATTATTTTCACGACTTTAAGAAACAATGAAATGTTGCACTTCAAGCCACTAAGCCAAATTAAATTTAAGTTGTAAAATTGAGAAATATTATAGAAAACGAAAGTGTAAGACATAATTGTTAACTAATTATTTACAGTCTTAAATAACTATTAAATTAGAATTTTCACTAATAATATCACATGTGCATTAATTCTTTCCGGAATTTTTTTGAGTGCTTTCCAACAACGTCTTAATTAGCTCGAGTGGTACACGAGAGCTAATTACGTCATTGGAATGCACGATAAAAAATTTCCTGGACGTTATTATTATTATACTCAAAATAACAATTTAACCAATGTTTAATTAAATGTGAAAGTAACAGATGACGGTAAAGTTTCAGCTTATGAATTTCAGGTAAGTTACTCAAGCTACTAGTAAAAAATTTCTGAGACATTTTTATATAACCATGGTCACTATTATTGTAATCAATTAATTCATTGGCTGTTATTTGTGTCATGCGATTTTCAATAAAATAATAAATTTACATACAATCTTTAAAATATTTAATAGTTAAATAACACATATTATTTTTCTCTCTACAGAGAGAAAAAACTACTTTCGTCACTATTTCGCGAGAAGAAAATTGTTTCTTGGCCTCCTGAAATGTAAACATAACAATCACACATCGGTGATGTATATGGTAGTATACGATTTTACACATGTCATAACTGTTTCCGCACATGGTTCGTTAATACGCACCGAATTTTATTTCTTTAATATTCCATTAAATAAAAAGGTAACTTTAAAATAAAAAAGAGTGCGTACAAAATCTCTACTTTACACAATTTATTGTCCAATAGAGTCCAAAATAAATAAAACTGATTAATTTCAAACTGAACATTTACTGGCGCCATCTCTTGGCAGTTGTTTGAAGGCTACTTGACACAGAAAATTTCAGTGTAAATGTCAAATGCATCTCACTGAAACTCATTTTTACAAAGCTCGGTTTTATTAAAGCACTCCGCTTCGCATCGTTCTTTAATATAGAACCTCGCGTTGTAAAATTAACCCTACCGCACTTATAATATAAATAACTATTTCCGCATATCATGGAAAAAATTTATTTTGTATGCTTATATAAAGGAGAAAAAAAATTTTTTCCTGAAAAATGAGGCACATGGCACACGAACAAATCTTATAAAATCTGGTAAATCTTGTAAATCACCAAAGATCATGCAGTTGCTTCAATCCTGCTGAGTGTCAGGTTGCTATGGAATTCGGATGAAAGTGCACTATTTTCGTCTTCGGGCGAATAAGCACGGATGAAAAATCACGACATCCCTAACTTTTATGTCTACAACTTACAGCAAGTCTTTAGCTTCTATTGTTTGACCCTTCTTCGGACTACCACTTGGGGGGTTGTTCTTGGTTTTTTGTTTGTTCTATCCCTTATTCAACTGTCAATTTACATGCCAACTTAGACACTGGGTTCGGTTAAAATAGTTGTACTTTATTATGTATGAAAGTGTACTTGTAACTTTTTCCTATTAAAAGAATTGAAATGTGGCGTGTTTTTGACACTTGACGTTTGTTCGTAAATGATACAATAGAAAAGGGGTTGGAAATAACAAGTGAAGAGCAGGTGAATATAGATTTAGGATTTTAAATGAAGGCTAATGAGGAGTTTAATGCAAAATTATGTGCTTACGGTACAAGGTTAATAACCGAAACGTACAAAACTAGATCTGATGTATAATAAAATCAGATTTTTTGTTCTAAATTAAATGGGTAGATTAAATTCTTAATTTATTTGACAATAAGGGTGTAATTCTGCAGTATAAACCTACTCCAAGATTAACCTAACAAAGAAAAAAAATTAAATCGCTTTGATGGTTCTATTTGTAGCTAGGTAGTTAAAACGAAATTTTTAAATTATGAAATATTGAAGTAAATAGTTTGTATCAAGGTAACCAAAAGTAAGGTAAGGTGGGGTAAATGTGTAGCAAAATATCAATAGTTGATGCATGTCCCATTCCCATATTTTCCAGCAAGGTATTTATAATGGGGAATTCAAAATTTGGCAGTATATACATATGGCTTTTGGCTTTAAATACATAAAATCGCAACTTTATACGATGATCTATTAGCATATATTCATATATTTTTTTAAACAATGTCCGTATTACACACTTCCCCCGATAAATGGGGATAGTGTGTATTCGACTAATATTTTGTGTACAATTCAAGGCAAGCTAACTCTAAGGTAAGTGTGTAAAAGTGTAAAATATTAACTTTTTGTAGCTGTTTAGTTTTTTTATTATCTCTTTAACTTTATTTATTTTTTTCACATGACATGAGTAGTTCACGAGTCAAGTAAATCATAGCTGGTGATAATTGTAATTAAATGATTCAGAATATATTTCCAGCTAACACACTTACCCCCGAAAGACACTTACCCCACCTTACCTTATGTATTTCCTTTAGATAGAGGAGTTTTTCTAGTGAGTGTCGGAATGGCCAGGTCGACAAGTCGGAAATTTCCGAAGGGACCAAAGACCTTTTAAGGGCCAAATTGCATACCTACTGAAACCAGGGTGTCTACTAAATAATAAAAATGAAATTAAATGATTTTTCCAGGTATTCCAGAACAATAAATTATTCTCGATATTATTAGTGTAAATATATTTTTATATAGAATAAAATTAACTCTGATTGAACTGAGCAAGTGAACTAAAAATAATGAATTGAATTTCACATACTATAGTATGTGAAATTCAATTAGGCACTCGGTTTTGAAAAAAAGGTATAAATTATATTACATGACGTACTAAGCATGAAACAGAAATAATTTTTTTTAAATTCACAAAAAAGAGTAACATATATAAAATAAAGTGACCATTTTATTTAAATCTACGTATTTTATTTTTATCATCGCATGTTTAAAACATAAAAATTCAAAACATGGCATTACACGTAATATTAAAATATCTTATTTGTTTAAAAAATCTCAATATTGAAAAGAGTTTGAATGTAAAATCTGAATATCATTTGGACGACTTCTATATTGCATCATTTGTAGGTAATTTAGTTTTCTGAGTTAAAAAGTGCATTCAAATTATTATTTATTTATTTTAATAAATAATTTTATAGTTTATTTATGTGTAACAAACCGCACACCGAAATCCATAATTTAGGTATCGACCATCCTTGAATAAGTTCTGTGTATATTTTTTTCGGAACGTTGTAGGTACCATATAAAAATATTTACGAAACCAATACTCAAATAAATAATTTATGAAAATTTATTCCATTAGATTACTATAATACGCATTACTACAATAAAATTGCTATTGCTATATTGACCACTTGATCAATTTATGATTCACTTATTTATTAAATAAATTAATAGGATGTCTATTCAGATTATACTACAGACTATTTTTTTAATAAATTAATCTTTCCGTTATGCCATGAATATTATGACAATAATTATAATTAGGTTGTACATTTTTGTATCAGTCAGTTTCTGTTTACTGAACGAAATATTCAATAAAATGAACAGTTTAGGTAAATATTTTGAACGGGCGATTTTACCAAAATTATCAAAAATTTGCAACAGAAGCTCAGAAGTTCTTACTTTACATGATCTTATTGATTGGTTTCTTCCTGTATGGGAGGTGCTTGGTGTTTGTACTGCTGGTAGAAAGATCGTAGGAGGACATGTTAATATTTGTCAAAAATCTGATCCAAATTTTCGAAGATTGCAAGGTAAGAATCACGAAGTATAATATATGACAGGAGTGGACACTAGGGCGAATGAGGTGTGGCATTTCTGTTTACCTTTAGAGAGAGACAGAATATACGGGCCGCTAGACACATGCATTCTATGACGATAAACAAGAGTAACGATGGTAACGCACGGGCCCAGTAGTGATCTTTCTCTCTCTCACACAGGGTAAACAAAAATACCACAAATCTATACTGCTAAGATACGGAGTGTCCATTCCTATGTTTATATTATACTTCATTGTAAGAAAACTATGAATCTATACATTTTTATCACCCGTTTCACAAAACTTTGTTCGCATATAATTTCATTGGGGATTATTTTTCCATGCTTTTGAATCCTGGAAAAAATTAAATTCATTGTTTTAAAGATATTCATTTTTTTCAAGCAACATTGAAGATTCATTTTAGCGGCGCTTCTATTTTTGACAGGCAATAGGCTACTCGCATGACTTTTTTATTAAATATTTTTCAAGAAAAGATAAAAACTTAAATTGCAAGATTATTTTTGTATTTTTACAGAAAATAGCCCAAAGAACTAAATTTAATATAGTAGGTAAACTTAAATTGTACTTTGTATAATTACACTACGAGTATATTAAAAATTTTAGAATATTACAAATTCATTATTACTATTGACAATGATACTTCTAGTATGGCTCTGAATAATTACGTTTTAAATAATTCAAAACCATTAAAAATAAATACATTTACGATATATGCCTCCGGTCGGCATCGCTAGTTTTCCATATCTCAAAATCCGCCAGAAACTCTTTGTTGCCAGCCTAGGCCGGCAAACAACCGGAAGTTATATGTTGGCATCTTGACATTACTACAGTTGTCAAGCAGATGTCAATTTTATGCGTTGAATATTTTTTATACAAGAATTAACAAGATTTTGACAAATTTTAGACGTAAATCGTTAATAGAACCTGAAATAAATATATTTTAAGCTCAAATGCAAGTATTCAGTGCACAATTTTTTAGGTTATGTATAATAAAATACAAATTAATTAAATTCATTTTATATTTTTGTAATGAAATCGGCACATAAAATATTGTGTATACGTCCAGAAACTGTTATGCTAGTGCTCGTAATTTGCAAGCCTCGCCTGTGGCTCGGCGTGTCAAAAATACTCGCTCTTGCAAAAGGTCAGTTTCTGGCCTTGTGATACAAATAACTATTTTGTTCAATTTAGGCATGAACATAAATATATTAGTAACAAATATTTGCGACTATTTTAAACATTTTAAATAAAACAATGTATAACGTCAAATTAGTGGAAAAAATTAGGTGTTATTTTAAAGTCCCAGACTCTGCTAAAATATTATTTTATTCACAATTCGCAATTTTTTGACAAAATTACAACGTTAATGTAGAAACTTTTGTTTCAGCTGTCTACGTTGCATTAATTATATGCATAGGACTTATTGTTTACGTTGATTTTGTGCAGACTAATTTTACCATAAAAGAAATAATCACCCATGATTCTCTGTTAAGTGTATGTGAAGGTGTATCTGCAGTATATTTACTTTGGATAATATTATTGAAGAATAATGATTTTTTAAAAGTTATACACATTGGCGAAGAAATTAATTTTGCGCTAAAACAGTTGAATATTTACCGTACTTTTGAGATTTTCATCGCGCTTACAATAATAACGAATTGCTTTACTTTTTGTCTTTTAATTATAATAGACATTTATCTACTCCTAACTCGGCCTAATTTATTGGTTACTATTTGTGAAATAATTTGTACTAATGTTGCATTAATAGTATACCATGTTTCATTTTATTTAATAATTGGGTTTGGTTTGGTAAGCATGTATGTTCTGCACAATGTAAATTCACACTTAAATCAAGAAATTTCGAATTCTCCATACGACGATGATATAATATTAGATGAAATGTTATTTTCGTCAGTTAGATTGTACCAAAATCGCCCGGCAAATATAAATATTCAACTAATAATGGACATACATTACAAAGTCTGTGAACTAGTGACGACATCTACACGTGCTGCTTCTGCAACTATTTTTATTGTACTTCACTTTCTAGCCTACGGTTTAGCTGTAGTGGTTTATATTCGTATTAAACACGGGTATATTCTTTTAGACACGGCTTGCATGACAGGTTTTGGGACTTTTTATGTCATTGTGGCAGGAATTATAAATGAAATTGCAAAACGTCAAGTGAGTATTTGAATAAACAATACAGGGTGTTGTACAACTTCAGGATAAATTTCGGATTTTGTATGTAAATGTTGAAATTATTGTATTATACATCTTCTATGTTTTTATCCCAGTCCTGTTATTGGGCATCGGCCTGTTGGACTGTGTACTTATAATAATAATATTAATAAATATTAAATGGTAGATACTACAAGGACATATCTACAGGATGATTCATCGTAACTTACTTATTTCAAAACGCAATAATGCCCATTTTATGAATCAGAAACTTTTTATTTTTATTTTATAATATAGGTACATATCTAAAGTTTTGTTTCACCCAGTTTTCAAAATCATATCACGTAAGTGACGCCCCCCATTGTCTATACACTGAATAAGCCGATTTCTGGCGATTGTCATAACCCTTTCCAGCATGGTGGCGGGTATGTTGGTAATTGCGGCCTGGATGTTGGCCTTCAGGTCTTCTAGGGTCCTTGGACGGTTGACGTAAACGCGAGATTTCAAAAAACCCACAAAAAAATCACAAGGAGCCAAATCGGGCGAGCGGGCTGGCCAATCCAAATCGCCCCTTATTGAGATGAGGCGCCCAGGGAAGTGTCAAAACAGCCATCGATGCTGCTCCGTGCTCCAACGCATGATGGCGAATGACCGGGTGGGGAACAAAACATTAAAAGTGCACCTGTCGAATGAGATCACTCTCTCCCCACTACGATCCCTACAGCCTGAATGGCACGCATTTTAAAATGGCAACTTCTGATGAACCACCCTGTATATATAAATTGACAGATAGCTTGGTCTGATGAGAAATGTACCTTTAAGGCACGGCACCATGTATTCTGCTGCCATATTGAGTCACGTAAAATGATTAGCCATTGAGATTCGTTGAAAATGACGTCATATGATCAAACAATGACCAATGCAGTAACAATAGTTAATTAATTAAATATTAATTTTTATCCTGAAGTTGTGAAACACCGTGCATATTGAAATTTTACATAAACCCAAAATAATTAATTTATATTAATAAATCAATACCTACCTCGTAATAAATATTAATGATAAAACACACAAATTTCATTGCATCATTAGCTATATCCCAACTATAAAACTAATGTATAAAATTTGTTAGTTGGAAGAGACAATATCGTTGGTGTGTGATTGGACCGTCTGCTACTTCGACCCAGAAATGATAGATGCGGTATGTTTCACAATAATAATAACAATAAGTAATTGGTACTTTTAAGCAGTTTTGTAACTTATCTAGATAAATCCTCTATATAGTATAGGTAGTTCAATCTATTATCTTATCTTGATAAAAATATAAATTATCTATTTTTCAAATATTATCTAAATGATAATTTTAGTAAAATTATAACAAATTTTTTCCATTTGTAATTTCAAACGAACTAAAATGAAATCAAAAATGGTAAAAAAATGGGTTTACTTTATTCTTTAAAATTGATATAAAAATTCACATTTTCAGAATAACTAACACATTATTGTATAAAGGTTGCCTCCAAATTCATATACTTATAATATTATATAATGCCACTTTTTTCATATGTTTTGTTCTCTGTTTATTTATATACTGGCAAAACATGGCCTATTTTAGCTATTTTCTGAGTATTTTATTACATATTTAAAAAAAAAATTGGTACTTATTAGACTCATTGGGAGACAACCTTTAGCTATTTAAAATATGTTATTTGTTTAAAAAATCTTAATATTGACACAAAAGTTTTATTGTATTAACTGAATATCATTTTTCGCAATTTTGACGACTTGTATTAATTGCCAACCCTCTATTTTAGGGACTTGGCGTGATTTTTTTTTTTTTTGAATTAAAAGTGCATGAAAAGTATAATTTCTATATTTAAATAAATAATGATATCCTTTGTTTATTTTAATTTTCTGTTTTCTAGAGAAACTCAATGCTGCTTCAAGCTCTGAATCAAAAGCCTAACATTAGAGTAGCTGGATTGATACCTTTAAATACGAGTGTTGTTATTTTTGTAAGTTGAGGAAGTTGAAGAAATCTGAAGAAATAATACATAATTGTTTATTTTAGCTTGCTGAATTCGCTATAAGCGCAATTGTTTATATTCTACAAACAAAGTAAAATTAAAACAAGATCTCCTTACTCATAGATTTAAATAAAAATCAAACAGTGAAATACTAACTAATTAACTAATTAACAAAACTTCTTTGTAGCACATGCGTGGCAGTAAATTCAAATTTTCGTACAAGAACAATAAACGAACTGATTTGCACTACACAGCAAAGCACGTTGCAAAAGTGAAATATTATAAGTTTTACAGTTAAATATTTGATATAATATCTCATTTAAATGCAGTACTTTCTACCTTCAATATCCGTCAGAATTTCAAATCTCAATTTATACGCTTTTGAATTCTGCTAAAAATAATAAATTTATTTAGACTAATAGTTAATTTCCTTATCTTTAAATAATTACCCTAATGTTAAACATATTTGAATGATGGATGCATTATTTGTAATTTGTTCAAAAATTTAAGCTTTTTATTGTCAATAAAGTATCAGGTGTTTCTTTTGTGAACAGCATCATTCAATAATATGCATGTGGAATTTGCAATTTTTAGTGTTATGTTGTGTTTATTCACAGAAATGAGAAATAAAATCTTTGTAAGGTATAAGAAGTTACCTACTATATGGACACAATTTTATCACTCGTTACATAAAGATGGTATTGTAAGCATTCTAAATATTTCAATGGAAAACCATGTTTTAAGGTCCCTAAAATACTGTTTTCATGGATTAGTAAAAATGTATATGTGTGTATTAATAAACATTAATTTTACATTAACATCTTATATTATTTCAAAATGACAAAATTGGTAAGTGTAGTAAAAGGAGCAAAATAATGTATGTATATGTTTACCATCCGTTATTTTAAGTATAGTACGTTTCAACTTTATTTGCTTTACCTGAATTTTGGGTTACAAGAGGGGAGATAACAGAACAATAGAAAGTAACCGCCCTATTCTGGTTCAACAGAGTTGTATTAAGTGCAATTTAGTAATAACCATTTTTTGTGCGATACGAAACCAATGTCCAGAGGCAGTACCTCTAGGGTGGTCATGGAAACCTGCTTACTGAAACAAATGTATAATTAAATTATTTAATATAATCTATATTTCTTATTTTATCACAAATCTTATTATTAAATTTCACTTAATACATCTCTGTTGCGGCGGTTTCTTCAGAAGTTTATTTTCTATTGTTAGTGTTATCTTGTAACCCAAAATTCAGGTAAAGCAAATAAAGTTGAAACGTACTATAAAGTGAACATTTTTATTAGATAGATTTTCTAAATATATTATTTGAATCTACGTATTTTTATCACCGTATTTAAAACAAAAAAATTAAAAACGTGACATAAGACGCTGTAGGAAACAACCTTTAGCTATTTAAAAATATTTAATTTGTTTAAAAAGTCTTAAAACTGAATATCATTTTTCGCTATTTTGACGACTTCTATTAACCCTTTGGAATTTACTTTTAAAAAGTGCATGAAGAGTATTATATTTATTTAGGTAATAATTTTATTTTATTTATTTATGTGCAACAGATTTTTACTTAACGCCACTCAGGGTATTTGACTTTGGATGAAAAAAAAATTTCGTCTGCGGCGCATTTTATTACCAGAATTAATAGCTAACAACAGCTTAAATTAATATGCATTTGCGAAGTTGATTTAATTTCAACATAGTAGGGCAGTAGCGTGTGAAAATTGTAACCTCTATTATTCAGGTATGTCTTATGGTATATCAGCTTTTGAGTGTACAGTTAAAACTGATTATCTGACGAACTTAATGCGAATAATGAAATGCATTTTTTCTTAATTTTCCATCAGTCCTTCCGTTTATGTATTATGACTTTCATATCGTTAAAAATAATTACTTAGTAATTGATACTGTCGTTCAATACTCGCAAGTCATTGTATGCAATTTTATTATAATTAATCAAAGGATCCGTCTTTAGTTTTCATGAGGTTTTTTAATTGTATCATCGTCTCATTGCTTGCTTGGATTATTTTTAAAGTTATTAATATTATGATACGGCCACCTGTTGCGTTTTTTATTGTGTCGCTTTTATTAATGTTAAATTTGCAATTATTTTCTGCTTTATACATTGTTTTACTTGTCGATCGTGATTGACAGACAGCAATTTAATTTTTTATTACGGTTAATTTTAATTTAAATTTGAATTGAAGTATTCATTTCTCTGACCTTCAATAATTAATGTCTTTAAATAAGTAATTTGGGATACCTACATCGTATTAACAGAAATGTTTAATGATCTTTGATATAATTCAAGTAGGTAAATTAATTTTACTGTGTCTATACAAATACCGTTTTAATTCTATTCTTAAATCAGACATGAAAAGATGGAATGTACATCGCGAATTTTTGATTGTTTGTTCTTAAGAGCCTAATGTAGTGAAGTTGCGCGCAGCAAAAACATGCTTTTGAATAGGGATTGAAATTGAGACTAATTTTGGTCGGATCGATTTAATTATTTTTTCATTTAAAGATAAAGATGAACTCCGCTTCCGCTTAGTGTTGAAATTTTGTTTTATTTTTTGTTTCAATTTTACAATGCCATAAACTTGTCATAATTTGCCTTACTTCACATAACTGTTACTCAGTATATCAACAAAAATTGCAAATTTCAACACTAGACGGATCTAGATTGAACTTTTATCTTTCAAATGAACTCTTGTTTGTAATGATACGTTCAAATGTAGTACCAATTTTAATCCCCCTACGAGAGCGCGTTCCCTATTGTTGCCTTTGTTCGACACTCTAAGTCTGTATAAATCTATCCTTTTCTCGCAGACAGCTACATTCGGGCCTTAAATAAATCACAAACTTGTGTGAAGCATGTTTTGGTCATTTAGGTAAACGGCACTCTTAAATAAAATTTAATAACATTTAATGTTGAAATCTTCTGAACGGTGAGATAGCACAGTGGTAGAGTGCTTCATTCTTATTACAGAGGTCGTGGGTTCAAACCTGTGTCAGGTGCCACCATTTCAAGTTGGGATACAATTAGCTTGGCAACCACAAGGATATCGGGCACCGGCAGGTGGTTGTATCAAGGCAACAAGAGTTTGCACGAGAAGATTTGGCTGAATTTTGTCTAATGTCAGGAGGCAATTAAAGTAAATGAATAAAAATATATAAATCTGCAATGTAATCACCAACGCGAAGAAATAACAGAGGAGCGATATCGAACAGTTACTCATTCTGTCACCGACAGATGGGATATCAATTGCCTTCGGGCTGGAGGTTTACATTATTTTTTAAGTTTTGTAAATTTTATGGTTTTTAACAATAAAGTCGATAATAAGCAATATTTATTCCTTTTTACTTCCTTGTACGGAGTAGAAAGGAAGTATTGTAATCGCGAAAAATTTCGGTTTTCAGATTTTGATGGAAATATCCGTTTTGACCTTTTCTGAATCCATTATGACTAGTTTCGTAGTGACGTCTGTACGTACGTACGTACGTATGTACGTACGTACGTACGTATGTACGTACGTACGGACGTATGTATGTCGCATAACTCAAATACTGTTAGACGTAGAAAGTTGAAATTTTGTATTTAGGACTGTTATAACATCTAGTTGTGCACCTCCTATTATCTACAAACCGGAAGTAGTACTTTTTTCAAATATTTCGATAAATATTTAATTTAAGACAATTTTTTATTTTAAATAAAAGATCATGTGATTATTACCTACAATCGGTATTTTATAAATATTTTTGTATCTGGTATCATTTAGGAATAATTATAGTATATATTTATAATTTAGTATTTCGGTATCTTGTAGTCCATGATCGATTAACATTTGTTACTACGTAAAATTTAAATGATTATGACATGACAGTGACAATAGTAAAATATGCTTTATATCTTCTTTTGCAGTTTAAATAAAATGACTAAAATATATTTGTGAGTATAGTAGCAGTAGTAGTAGTACTAGTATAATAAGTTAAAAGAATTTTTTATATTATTCTACATTTTAGTTTTAAGAAAAGTATGAACACACAAGGCGTACAAGGAAGTCATGTGGTGTCCACGTCAGATTTTTTACATAATAATTTACATTCTTATTTTTTTGTAACTTCAGAAGCGTTTACGAGAAAATCTCCAAATGAAATGTTTTCTTGTTGTGAGATCCTACATAAATTAAAAGTTTGGATACTTAACTCTGAAACACCCTGTATGTACCTCTTTTATGATACATCTTACATCATTTAATCAAATTTACACAAAATCGCGAAAAATAAAGGCTGCATCAGTAGCAAAAATATCTCATAAAATGAGACTAAAATTATGATTAGTTTTATTTTTCTTGTGGACATTAAAGTGGACCATGGATATTCCTCTTAAATCTTATTATATTATTAATTGCAATCATTTATATCTGATGAAAGTATTTTTAACAGTAAATGAAACAAATTAATTGATATTCTACTTATTAAAGAAAGGTTGCAATGATATTTATCGCGTTTTAAAAGCACTAGATTATTTTCAGATAGTTTTCCCATATAAATTTACTTTCTACTCATAGTTGCAATTGAATGTAATTAAAAATTTTAATAAACGTTAGACCATTAGTCATAAATTTAGATAGGTGTGTAAACACCTCTTTTATAATTAAGTTGTCCTGGGAGATTAAAAAATTAATAACGCTAAATCATCCAATATTTCCACTTGATATGGGTTTGTATTTAGAAAAAAGCTCATTAAAAAGTTTACATCCTGATCAGATATTCATTAATTAATTCTGATACCTATGTTTATACTGTAAAATTAAATAGGCCTCATTTAGTAGGTATTTAATTTTTATTATATAATTAAGAATTCAATCTTTAATGGGCACACAAACATATTACAAATTTGTATTGAAATTTATTATAACTGCATATTAAATAAAAAGATTTATTCAATATTATAATAACACAAGAGTCAAATTTACACTATAAAAATCTAAGAAATCTGGAATTTAAAAAAGTGAATTTTTTACTGTTCTTGAAATTCAACTTTTTCACTTTTTGAAAAGATGATATTTCAACAACAAACAAAAACAAATAATTTGTTGTTAAATTATATTTTTTATTACAAAAACATTTTCTGTCTATGAATATGAACACAGTATAGGTCTCTGGTACCTATAACACTTTACTTATTGTGGCAGTTTTCTTTAATCTAGAAATTTCAACTTTAAACTTGGAATTCCTACTTTTTTGTGAATTTATGTTAATGGCTCACTGGCGGATTATGAAACAAATTTTTTTTATTAAATTTCTAAATTTTAAGGCTGTTTTTGTAAGAAACACATTTTTTAAACCACTGGATTTTTGATTAATGGATATCTAATTAACTATTAATTAATTGTGCAATGGCGAGAATAGCGAATTTATTATTTTTTGAAAACAGTAAAACTATTTGCTTACAAAAACATGAACGATAAAATTTAAAAAAAATTCTTTCAGTAGGTAATGTGATAAGTGAGTTGAACACTATGCTATTAAAATATATGCACGAAGTTGTGAATCATCCTGTATAGGCAGACATACTCATAAAGGTTTAAGTTGAAATTTCAAGACAAAATTTTTCTGTGACCCTTCAAGCTTTCGTAACAAACATACTGGTATATGTATTGCAATAATAACAGTTTTTCAACAACATTTTAAAATATTAATGCTAATTCATTATTCAACGTACTTATTGAATTTCTGCACACAACAGACAAGACAAGTAATTCAAGATTAGAAGCATCACCTACCTTAGTACATCTAGCAGAGTCTCCTGTAAATAAAAAAGTAATTATTAACATTTTTCGTAAAAATATAAATTTATTATAATAGTATATTACATTACAAGTCATGAAAATGTTTCATTGCAGACGAGGAGGCTTGTTTGAAGAATGCGAGGATGCGCAGCGTCCGAGCGTTTCTTCAAAGCCTCCGAGTTTAGCAAAGACATTTTTATGACGCGTGATGTATTTTATTTTTTTTAAATCGGCAATTATAGAAGCTTAAAATTATACAAAAAATTAGGTTTGCATAAATCATCAGAGCTGTGACAAATTTTAGAAAACGTTGTCATGACAAGTGTTTGTACAGACAGTAGAAAGTAAAAATGACTAGGCATGAAAATTTTATTTTCAAGCCTAGTCATTTTTACTTATTTATTTTCATGCCTAGTCATGGAAATCTTACTTTCAAGACTCAAATTAGTCAGGAAATAAAGATTTTCATGCCGATTTTGAAAAAAAGCATTTCAATCAAATGACGTCACATAATTTCACTCTTCACTAACTGAAATTACAATTTATTGTATTGTAAAATAATAATATAAAATTCTTTAGGTGTATAGAATTTTATGAAATATTATTCAATGTAAATTATTACTTTAAATTTTGGGTCTATTACTTTATTTATAAGTAAACGTCATCAGAATGGAATTTAATGAATGTTACACTTAATAGAAACAATGTTAATGTATTTTTATTTTTTAATACCTGTGAATCTTCTGATGAAGTCTTGTATATTTTGATGATTTTCTGAATGTTGTAAAGAGTCATTGTCCTCACACACTTAAAATGATTTAACAAAGAATACTTAAACAATCATTGTTCACGATACCAAAATTATTATTAATAGCAACTTGTGTTTATAAAAAATCATATTTATTTTATTTATGCATGCTTGAAACGTATAACCTCTTTGAATACAATACATAAAAACACATTATCAACTTTCGTCTATTCTAACAGATTTTAGCCGGATTTTTTTGTACTACCACTTGACCAAATCACTCACGAACAATTTCCACTAGTTTTCATTGTCATTTTCCTCGATTTTACCCGAAATTTCAAAATTTTACAGCACTAAAATATCAATGAACTGATAGCCAAACGCCACTAAACACAACTCTGCCGATACGATGCGGTAACTTGTTTAGTTTCGCTCGCTTGGGTTAAAATATGATTTAATAAATATTTTACTTGGCATTGAAATATTATATTCTACAGGATGTTAAAGAAGTGATAGAAAAACATTGAAATTTTGTTTTCAAATTGTTCAATGCATAATTTTTTAATTTTTACAAGGTATTACTTATTTAAACAAATTCGTAAAATTAAGCAAGATTAATTTATTATTAACTTTAGTATCAATCAAGTCTGTAATGGTAATGTTTTTAACCCGATAATTGTCAAAATCTTACTATAGGTCATATAATATTATTATTTTTAAATGTTTTTTTTTCTGAAACTACTAGTGCCACGTCGGCGACACTTTAACACTTTTACATGGCTCATTTTGCACATGCTTTCTGCATAAATTTCGGATAAACGATGTAACCTACAATGAAAATTATGTTACACAATGAAAATATGTACATTTCTAATTGCCTTATTCTAAAAATTATGTCTGTAATAATAGTTCATTTTGCATAAAATTCATTGCAATTTGATGAATTTTGCTCTCTCTTCTTATATTTCTACTGCAAATTATATTTATTATCAGGTATTCTAGTAACTCTAATGATTCTATTGATATATTATTAATGCCTATTGCTTGTTCCTATTTGCAAAAATTTATGCAGATAAAGTGCATAAAAATGACTGTCTGGAAACGGTTTCAAACGCTACCTTAATGTATCTTAATAGTATATTGTACAACAAGAGTGGATGTGATGCCTATATCGCACGAGAACGAGTTTGCAGTCACGACCCCATAGGGGGAGTGTCTGCAAACGTTCGCGTACGATATAGGTAATCCACTCGAGTTGTACAGCATATTTTTTCTACGAAATATGGTTTTTGCAATAAAATGCACTCAATATGATGCCAAAAATTATTTAAAAGTAGGGTTACATCAATTATTTTGTGACATTTGACATTTGAATAATTGTTGCCAACGTAAAAACTCTAAATTTTCTTTGCTTTTTTAGCAATAAAATAATGTTTTTAAACATAATTAATTATTAAATAACAGTTGATTAAATGTTTTTAGTAATTATTTGTCATAATACAAACATAATTTGCACGCATTTAGAATTTTTTGACGTATTTCACATTAAATTTCATATACACACCAGGTGTGGATATGACATCCCTATGCATACATGATAGTATGAAGATATGTTGCCAATATCTAGTAGGGAGTAGAAAAAAGAATATTTTTCATGAGACTGGATTGATAATTATAGTAATATAACTTTTAACAATAATTCTTTTTCTAAATGAATGTCATCCTATTTAGGTGTTCAATACATTTATTTTTAATGGTAATAATAATTATGTGAATTCAGTAATACCTATTTAAAATTTTAAATTGAGAAGCTATTTTGCAAGAACATGAACAACAATGGTAAGTACCTACATTGATTTCAGTACTAAAATTTCATCAAAAGATACAATGTTGAAATGTTGTTATACACACAATAAGTTCTAATTACACAGAGTGGCATGTTTCCAAAACAGCAATTTCACAAATAATGCTACACGTCATTCGAAGATTGACATACAAATAATCTAATCTACTTAGCAATTTTCATTCATGTTAAAGTAAATTAGTATTCAAAAGCATGCACGTCTTTCCTAAATAAGTCTTAAAAATGGTTTAAGCCCCAGCTGTCAAAATTTTGGCGATTCATTTCGGGTAAATCCTCTTTTCGAGGGGCAGTGTTTACACACAAACAAACGTAAACGACATCGTTGGAGGTTGGGAAGACATGAGTCTATAAGACTCACGTCTAGAAGGCTTTGCTTCTGCCACGTGCACATTACCTCCCTCGGCGACATTGTCACGTTGATGCTCAAATCCAGGTCTGTACTCTTAAATTTCCAGTGAAAATCAACGTAATTGAAGATTTTCAGTAAGGGCACTTTCTGACGGAGCTATGATCTCAAATTTATAGAAATATTTTTTATTAATTGCTAACATCAGTTTTTATTGTGATGGGTCAAAATTTTCGAGTGTGAGTCGCTGAGTTATGCGCGAAAAACCTCGAAATGCACTTTTTTTCAAACACTCATAACTTTGTGTAAAATCAACGTAAGAACTTTGTTCTTTGAGTCCTGCACAGGGAATTGAACAAATTTTAGTGCCGTTTTGGTGAATCGGGTCGAAAACATTTTTTCAAGTTGGACATTTTTTCGATTTAAAAGCATTTTTTTCACAGGGATGCTGGCGGAAGGTATGACGCTTAAGTTCGCATGCATGACTTTAAAGTAGACACTTCAAAGATTTTCGCCCTCGAAGATTCATAGAAATCGACTGAAAACACGTCGAGTTATGGCGATTTGAAAATGGGGGAAATTTTACCTCATTTCAAGTGTTCCCCTAATTATGTATTATGTTGACGAGTTTATATACTTATAATTTAGTATTTCGGTATCTTGTAGTCCATGATCATTTAACATTTGTTACTACGTAAAATGACAGTGTCAGTGACAATAGTAAAATATCATTTATATCTTCTTCTGAATTACTAAAATATATTGTGGTGAGTAGTACCTATAGTACCTATATATTAATATAGTATAGTAAAGAATAAGTAAGTATGGCGGGAGGTCTTGTGCTGGCCATATCAGATTTTTTTTAATAACGTCAATAATAATCAAGATAATAACATTTTTTTTAAACTGATAAATTTAAATATTTGGATGTTAGCAATTAATAAAACACAATAACTATAACAAATTTGAGATCATAGCTTCCAGTGAAAATCGACGTATTTGAAGATCTCCGGAGTGTTTTTACCTAAATGGTTGTTATCATTAACAATAAAAAAATAAAATATTATCATTCTCAATAAAACATCCTATAATCCCCAAATTCACAAAATAATATATTATTTATCTAGTGCGCAAATGAACCTTTTGAGTGACCTCTGTTTTGTGCACAAAGTGACTTAATCTATACGGAAATGCGTGCGCAAAGTAGAAGTATGCGAGAAACAGCGCACACAAATTGTATGTCCGTGCGCAAAGTGAATTTTTCCGCACGCCTATTTTCGCTCGCTAACCAGCCACGAAAAAGGTTACTTTCCGTGCAGGTATAACAAAAATGTCACTACGGTCCTGGGTTCTTCAACCGCCCATCACGTTCAGTGCTTCAATGATTGCCACACAGAATCACATACCAATCACACGTTGTTGTGCGATCGCAGTATGTCATGGTCCGCGTGACGTCACTGGTGAAGCATCGAACAATCGAGCATCGCCACGCGCCGGACGCGACCACAATGCCTCTGCTGGAGACGCCACGAAGCTTTTCTCTGCCGTGTTTTGTTTATGCAGAGTGAATTGTCAGGAAGAGATTGGCCTACTGCGGGCTCAATTGTTATGTGTGCAAACATTTACAGGGAACTGTAATGAAAACATTGTTGTCAACTTTGGATATTTTATTTTTGAATGGTTTTTTGTTGGTTTTGTTAACTGGTGTGTTGGGACATATGTTTACTAGGGAATTGAGAAAAGGTTCTAATTTTTGTACCTTCTTCATTCTTCGTACAATGAATACTATGTTGTATCTACATATTACGTACACAAGCGGTAATTTCTAAATAATGTTTTAAAAAAGTAACATTGGAAAAAAAAATTAATATAATAATTATTTATAAAGATTTGGAATATTACGTAGGTAATATAAAATGTTAACGTGCAGGCGGGTTTAAGCTCATAAAATTTGAGAATAAGAAATAAGGCAGAGTATGCAGTGTTGTAACTTATCTAGATAATTTTATCTAGATAAATCATCTAGATAATATATTTTTATCCAATATTTTATTTAGATAAATTATTTCTTAGTTATCTTATCTAGATAAAATTACAAATTATCTTTATCTATTTTTTAAATATGGTCTAGATAATAATTTTTGTAAATCTAGAATCAATTTTATCATTTGTAATTTTAATCGGATTCAAATGTAATCAAACTGTTCAAGCATACAACGAACAAGCTTGCAACGCTGTCGGATCGCTAACTGGTACCGTGGTACCGCTTATACTTTAGAACATGTCAATAAAAACAATTTGTATAAACCCTCTGCTAAATACAACTGCACCAGAAATTCTCCGGATTTCGTTGGCGTGGAGGTGTTCAATACACTTCCAGATGAGGTGAAGTCATGTGGGAGTGTTACTAGTTTTAAAACCAAATTAAAACATTTTCTAGTCAATAAGTGTTACTATACTGTAAAAGAATATTTTTTTACAAAAATTGTAATGTATTATCTTTTTCTTTTGTTTTGTACCAAACCTGACGTTTTACATATGTATCTATTTACATCACGTAATAAAAACATTATTATTATTATTATTATTATATTTTGTATTATCTATGAATTATATAATAATTATCTAAATAATAATCATTTATCTATTATCTAGATAATTTTTTCAATAATTATCTATTATCTTTTCTACATAAATAAAAAGTAAGTTATCTTTATCTTTATCTATTTAAAAAAAAAATCTTTTTGTTTCATGATCAGCACGTCGTACAGTATATACCCTTTAACTTTTTATCCTATGTTGTGGAACACCCTGATATAGATTAAACATTAAACGTTCCGACACACTAAAAGCAAGAAAATAATAAAAAGTTAGTTTATTCATATTAAATCTTTTATAATGTTAATGTTAGGTACTGCACTAAAAACTGCACAACATTCCTCCTTTTATATTTTTCCAGAACCAAATAAATTTTCTGTACCTACTTATTTCAATGAGACTTAAAAACTATGCTCTTTATATGGGCAATTTTAATAAAACATTAACTAAAATCAAAATTCCAATTTATATTATTATATTTCTTTACCTTTTTATATAGTTCATCTCATTTCTGATAGAAATCACGTCATCACTCAATTTTCGAAAAAATGCATTAATTAGACAAACGTGTTCGTTTTTGTAAGCGATGCTAGCACAATGTAGGACAAAGACAAGAGATATAATACTTATCTTTTGTTAATTCTATCATAAATAAAATGAACTATACATATTTAATGCGAAATATTATTTCAAAATCATATTTGAACCCAAGCGATCGAAACTGAACAGGTTACCGCAACGTAGCGTCAGTGTATTTGAGACGTTGTTTGGCTATCAGTTTATTGATATTTTAGTGCTCTAAATATTTCATTTTTCGGGTAAATTCGCAGAAAATGACAATAAAAATATGTGAAAATTGTTCGTGAATGATTTGTTCAAGTGGTAGTATAAACAAATTCGGGTAAAATCTGTTAGAATAGTCAAAAGTTGATAATTTGTGTGTATTGTATTCAAAGAGGTTATGATGTTTACTAGCATGTTTATATAAAAAATATATTTCTTGTGAAGTCAATTTTTATAACAAATAAGTTTTTACAGTGTGTACCAACTACTACTAATAATTGTTTACTATATTTTATCGTTAAACATTGTAAAAATGACTGAGAACAATAGTGAATACAGAAATTATTCATCAAAACACACAAGATTCCCATCAGTAGATTTACAGGTATTTAAGAATTTAAAAAATACATAAACTTTCGATTTACCTAAAACATTTTTGAAATTCCATTCTGATGACGTTTGTATATAAAGGAAAAATAATAATAAATATGTAAATTAATATAAACTGACAAGAAAATAAATGCAAGAGAAGATTCAAATCTAGAATATTTATTAGAGGTTATAAAATATCTGAATTAAAAGATGCAAACACAGAAAGATGTAAATCTAGAAAAGTTATAGTATGTGGGACTCAAGAATGGTATAGGGTTGTTCATTTAGTTCAGTTCAACCTAATTTGTGTATCACCTTCTGTTGAAGAGACAATCTAGTTTTCTAGATTTGCATCATCCAGAATATATAAGTAATTCTAAAGCCCTGTTCGCACGAGGATGATATGAAGATTCTACCAAGATTCTAAATCTTGGAAAAGAAGATTTCTTCTATCTAGTGAAAATTACCTGCGGTGCCGCTAAATAAAATCTTCAATAAGTCTTGGAAAAGAAGAATTTATAATTTATTGATTGCTTTAAAACCATGATTTTTTTTAGGATTCAGAATTTTGGTAGAATCTTCATAGAATCCTCGTGCGAACAGGGCTTAAATCTAAAATTCTAGATTTGCATCTTCTTGTGAATGAATCTTTGAATGCAAACATTTTGTTACGTAATAATTTTCTAGATTTGAATCTTCTTGTGCATGCATTTTCCTGGGTATGAATATTTTATAGAATTTTATTTTATAGTGTTGAATTGCCATCCATTAAATATTATTAAATAAATTTGACAACAGATGTCAGCTTCGTCAACTAAAATATTAATTTTTATTAGCGATACTATGTGACGTCATCAGATTGGAATGCTTTCTTCAAATGATTTTTAACCTTTATTTTTATAAATTTTTTAAAT
The DNA here is from genome assembly GCA_947534325.1 of Agonum fuliginosum. Taxonomy (NCBI): domain Eukaryota; kingdom Metazoa; phylum Arthropoda; class Insecta; order Coleoptera; family Carabidae; genus Agonum; species Agonum fuliginosum. The sequence continues at coordinate 3,378,210 of OX384029.1, forward strand.
AATTTCTTATTTATTTACAGGAGACCGAGCGATCTACTAAGGTATGTGATTGTTTTCTATTATTTAGTATGTTTGTCTATACAGATATTCAGCTTATTATTAATAAAATCTTAAAAGGTTGAAAAAACAAACATTCAGTTGTTAACGAATGTATGTGATACATGAATTTTTGTAAGATCTTACTAACCCTGAAGAAGGTTTAAGTGTAAACCGAAACGTCGGTTATGTAAGAAGAAGAATATAATGTTGTATAGGGTCTTTCATTAAGAGTGATAGGATTTTAATATTAAATAAAACGTCAACGGTTTGACATATCAATTTAGTTTTTGCTTTATTTGGAAGCTCGGACAATGCAGTTATGTTCGGAACAAGATATCGTTCAAATGTCCACCACGGCTTTGTTGACACTGATCACAAGATCGCTCCAATTTGGCCGAATTTGGCTCATTCGCAACACTGGCCGCTACAGCTGTGATATTCTCCTCACTTCGAACATTTCGTTGTCTTCTTGGTGGCTTATTGTCTTAGTAATGTTAACTTAACTCAAACTTTATATCACAGTACGTCTTATAGCCTGCGCCTGCGCAGAGTAACGGTGAGGGTGACCCAATTCTGGGGTGAATAAACGTTGAGCACCCACAACTGAGCTCGAACTTTGGTAATATATTTTTATTATTTCCAACCGGTCTAGAGGCGTCAAACGCTGCATCATGAAACTGACACCTAGAAGTAAATAAAATATATATCAGAAACCGAGAAATCTTTATTGAAAAAACTATCACTCCTATATGACTGATATTTCAAGTAATATTTTCAACCTTAAGCCTGTTGTACCTACATAACATTACACAAAATCTTGAACAAGATCTTATATGCTAACTGCGCAGAACCACAAACTAAATATTGTAGGTAGGTATACAAAATTGTCTCAGTATAAAACAGAGTTCATTAAAAACAAAGCAATTTATTGCTCAAGATATTGTTCAATTTGTTGCGCAATTTCTTGTCAATATTTAGCGTAGTTTATGACGGCCTTTACTTATCAGCACAGTCGATTACACAGTCACTTTATAATATTTTGAGTTTATTAGTATTTATTAAATTAGTTCTGTCACAGCAAACATATTTTTTTAATTAAAACTTATTTATATCGTAATATACAGAGTATTTGCGAAAAAAGCCGTTTTTGTTAATTAAAATTATGTTCGCTATTTCTGATTCACGCAGTTCAAGTCACACTGAATGACCTTTATTATGAATTCATTAAAACTTTATAGGATTCAGTAGTAGAAGGTATCCAATGTTTATGACATCTGTCAAAAGCAAAATGCTGTTCCGATAAAGCAAGAGAAATATTTCTGTTTATTTCGTGGAAAGGGTATCTTATCTCGTATAATTTCATTGGAATTTGTTAGCATGGGTTTGTTATTGTCTACAATTAAAGTAAAGATAAAGATGAAGATACCGCATTATCTGGACATCTCAAGATTTCGGGTTGACTTGAGTTCCTACTTATCGTCTGTTATGCTATAAGATAAAATAGAAAGAATTTATTCCTCTTGTGCTTAAATTTTTCTCATTAATATAATTTTTAAAAATAAAAAAATTTACGTTATAAAATTAAATTAGGCCACTACACTAGGAAATTAAATTATAAATGTAACTAAACTAAAGAATAAACCAATAGTTTATTTTGTTCCTTTTTTGTTAAACTCATATGTTATGTAACAAATACTTTATGTAATGAAGGTATTGAACGAATTCTCTATGCATTTCATTTAAAAGAGTATTCAATAGTTTTGTTGGAAATATTTTCTTATCGACTCCACTCACTCCACGTAGCTCAATACCGCGTTTGTCCTATGTTAACGCATGGAAACATCCGTAATATTAAGAGCAGTCTAGCAATTTTTAAAATGCTCATGAAGTTTTACAGATAAAGCAATATTTCGTAAATTTATTTACAAGTGAAGAAAGGAACTAGGTTTATGCCGAGTTACAGTTTCTAATAAATCTATTAATCATAAGATAAAGCATGTGAAAAATTGTTTATTCACAATCGGTTGGTAATATGTGCGTTTCCAACCTTCTAAACAGTTGGGAAGCGAGTCATTGTTTACTTTTTTCCGTCTAGCTGGGAAGTGCGCGTTTTCCAGCTAGGTAAACGTCACTTTTCAACCAATAAAATAAGCTTTTTTTGCAGCTTCTCGCAGTTCTAAAGGAATATTTTCGTCTTCACCATCTTCACAATCAGACAACATGATAATTAATATGATCGATCTCGATAACAATCAGCAAGAAACTAATTATTGACAGAATCAATAAACATTTTTTCAAGTTACCTGGCAACCCTAGCAACTTTTTCATAGATCTCTATGTTGAAGTATCAAAACAAATTATAATAAAACTGTCATAAAATATGAATAAAATGAATATTTAAAACGGGCATATCAATAACCAATTGGATTGTGAATAAAATAGTATACATACCACATACCTCGCGGGAAGGCTCATTCCAGCCTCGCGTTCATAGATGAACAAGCACCTCAGTCATCTAATGAAACGCTCGGCTGTAATGAACCATTTCCCCGCTCGGTATGTAATATACTATTAAAGCCCTGTTCGCACGGCGATCTTTGGAGATTCTACGAAGAGTCAAACTGCCGGCAAAGTCACGGCAAAAAAGAAGTTTTTTTCTTTCTAGTGAGAATTATTTGTTAAATTATCAATTAGTCTTGGAAAAAAGGATTTATAATTTATTGATTGGTTCAAAACCACGTAATTATCACTAGAAAGAAAAAAACTTCTTTTTTGCCGGGAGTTTGACTCTCCGTAGAATCTTCAAAGATCGCCGTGCGAACAGGGCTTAAAACATGATTTTTCTTAAATTTTTTATATGTATTCCAAGGATTTTTTCAGAATTCTTACTGGGCATAAATCTAGATTCATTCTTTCACAAACATCTTGTACCCGTTTTTCTTTCAAATGTTTAATACGCAATGAGTAAAGCAGAAACTGCTACACCTCTAAAAATGATTGTACGAACATATGGAAAATTGAATTTACACATTCTCAGTCTAAATATGCATCTACACAAACGTTCAAGATCAACCGTTTTTCACCGAACATTCCTACTCTTATTTCTGACACACATTTATTGTCTCATCCACATTCATAATCCTTTTCTTATAATCGTTTTAAATTAAATCTGAAATCGTCGTGAAACTACAGAGGACAAAATATTAGGCCGATTCCTACATTTTTACTGGAACTGGAATAGATCTTAATTTTATTTTTCATCAAAGAACTGTCTAACTTATTTCCAACATAAAAGGTAAACATTTCCCATCTTATATCTTAATGGAGACATGCATAGGCATACATTGCAACATAATACTGGCACGTAAAAGCTTCATCCTTCAAACGTCTGTTTAGGAAAACTTCGCTGTAGGCCACGTATACATGGCAAGGTTGCATGCTCAGATCTCTGCCACCTGTGTATATCAATTTAGTTTTATTATACAGAACATAAAACATACTGACGTGTATAATTCACCTCTTACATGGGAATACCTTCACTACTATTCCCTGTTTCTCGTGTTACATGTTTCAGTCAGTGAAACTACATTATTACTTATTTATTCGTATTTGCATGTTAAGGTGCTACGCTTGCCACGGTAGTAGCATCAGAATTTTATCAATTCTGGCTTTATTGTTCAAAATAAAAAAACAGGAATTTAACATGAGTAATGACGAAACATTATTTAATTGAAAAAATCATACAATACATTATATATATATATATATATATATATATATATATATATATATATATATATATATATATATATATATATATATATATATATAGTGGCTTAACACTCCCGTGGGAGTAGCGCCACTTCTCATGAAGCTTTGTAGATTCAGTCTCCATATTCTCTACATTCTCTTGCTCTATTTACCCATTCATCTTGGTGCAGTCAGAATCTCAATCCGTGCGGCGATCTGTGGTTTCAACCACAGCGGCAGCGGAGATATTCTTTATGCTGCCAGGACTACATTTAAGGTGAACAAGTGGGTAGCTTGTAACACCCGAGTGTAATTGAATGCCAGACCTTGGGCATTTTTAGTTTTACGACAAATCACACATTGTCGGAGACTCAAACCATCGATCTCACGTTGACTGACGTCACAGCACGTTAGCCGGTGATAGCCAGTTAACACGCTGGACCACGCTGTCGGGTTTGTTTCATGTTTCAGTCAGTGAAACTACATTATTACTTATTTATTCCTATTTGCTTGCCACGGTAGTAGCATCAGAATTTCATCAATTCTGGCTTTATTGTTCAAAATAAAAATCTGGAATTTAACATGAGTAATGACGAAACATTATTTAATCGAAAAAAATCATACAATACATTGTTGCGACAACAATTAGAGAAAATAAGAGTTAATTTTTGCATTTTAATATTCTAGATTCTTACTCTATTAATGCATACAATTGAATTTTGTTTCATATAACCGATTCCTTACGATGTTCTGAGGAGTGCCACAAGAAGTTTTTTTTTTTAAAACTTCAAACAATAAGTTTAAAAATATTTTAAAATTGACGAAATTGATTGATTTCTCCGGTTTTCACTAATTAATTACCAGTAGACTATTAGGTATTTCAAGATAATCGTCATGTGGCACCCTAGGGACAGTCTTTATTAACTTATATTTCAAATATGAGTTCATGGATTTCAAAAACAAAGTCACAATCTTGAATCTTGTAGCATCCTATTTTGCTCTGAATTTCATAGCAAGTTATAGCCTTAAGATGAAGCATGTAATATTCTTCTTTCATTTCGGCGTCTTTTGAAAAGATTCTCTATTCTGCTGTTCTAAAAATAGTTGTTAACGAACCTAGTATGCGGTCAAATAGCGTAAAATATTATTTATTTTATATTTTATTTCACTGTAGTCGTAAAACTATGGTTGATGATTGATGTTCGCCGACAATTTTTAGTTTTTGGAACTAATTAAGTTTTGGGCTTTTAATATTTTATGCGGATTATAGTATTTCCATATGTTTGACAAATAAATAATAATTTTATTGTTGCCTTCAAAGTTTTTCGATCTTTAATATGAACAATCATTGCAAATAGTTTTAGGTAAAGGCTTCAAATTTGTTCATAAAAGTAGCGTTTAAGTGCAAAATTAAATGTTTGTTTTATTACTGTATAAAACAATGTATCATTATAATATTGACTACTTTTGCGTATAAACATAACTTGGTTTTATGTCAGGGTAAAAATTTAAGGATAGGTACTCAAATAAAATTTTATATTTCTTTGTACGAAAATGCAGTAAATGTTTTATTTATTTATAATGTTCATATTTTATACCATATAATTTGTTTGATTTTTCGCAATTATTTCATTTTATGGGTTTGCTTTTTAAATGTTTTTCTTTTTATTTTACCTATACCTATTGGTATTCGTACGTATTTATTTTTATTATTTTCCGAATGTATAATTATTATTACTTATTCTCCAAGTAACATTGCTTATAGTTTAAAAAATACTTTTTGCATGAAATACGAAGAAAATACAATTTCCTTCTCGCGTAATAGCGAGGAAAGTAAGTTTTCCCTCTCTAGAAACATTTAGTTGTTTTTAAACGTCATTCTGACAGGTGGCAGTTATAACCTAACTTCTAGTTAGATGTGTTTCTTCTACATTTACAATGTTTTTAAATATGTCGTGAATTTTTTTTTTGTCTAACAGAGGAAAGCTCTTTTTCCCATTCGAGCTCGAAGTTTGTGACACAATCGAGCGAAGGACAAATAACTATTTTCCATACTTATATCATGTTAAAGTGCTACTTATCGATTATATTGAGTCGATAAAGTAACACTTTAACCGCAAGGATAAATAAAGTAAAATTACAGTAGATAAAGTAATCTTTTACATTTTCTCCTCATATTCGTTTTACACATTATTTCTGCATTCTCTGTGTAAAAAATAGTATGATGAAAAACATTACAAACAAACTCCGAAATTGCGTTTTGATAATGATTTACCTTAAAATCGTTTTTTATATATTTTTGTCTAAATCAGCTATAGAAAAAAATAGAATTTTGTTCACGACGATAAAATTATATATTAGGTATATTATATATTATCGACTGAATAAAAATAGTTCACTCGCTCCTTGGTCGCTTGTAAATTAACACATTTCTTTCGTCGATAAATTATAATTTTATCGTCTTGTATAAAAAATAACAATTTTATTATATATCTTCGAAATTATTTTTTTCCTGTTTCTCGCTTCGTCGGCCAACGTTTTAAAGCTTACAAAATGACAACTGTGAACTTGACAATAGACTTTTAAAGTTACGCAGCATAAAATGTTCAAATATTTATATCTTCCTGTGGCTTTTCACACATGTAAAACGCCGTAAAGAGAAACCTTGCGTAACATAACCAAAACGTGACTCCACATGCATAACCACAATTATATTATTATACACGACACGACACTTTACAAGATAAATATAATCAACACGAGCGGAACACATCAACTGTAAATAAATAAACAATAATTTACAACGTATTAAACCGTACGGCGATTTTGTTTCTAACTCTAATAGGTTTGCATATTAGCATTAGCGTCCCAAATTAAATTCTAACATTATTTGTTTTAAAGAAAATTCAATTTTATGCCAATCAAATTAAATAAGTACTACCTATAAGAAATTATCAGATATTATTTCTTTTCGGATAGGTAACTATATTATTAAATTACACAATACATTTTGCATAATTTTTCTTTTGAGAAACATAATCGAGACTAGTGATGCCGTGAGACAAGACGAGACGAGATATTTAAGTATTCCCGTCTCGGTCACTTCTCGGCTTTTCAATAGGCCATTTCATAAATTACCGCGACCTGGTGGTTAGTTTTTAAACTAAAAAATCTAGTGCCTCCACTACAAGTGATTGATGCGACATCTTGAAATATTACTTCACAATACACACAAAATTAAAAATAAATTATTCCTATCCTACGTATCCATTCTTTTCTTTTAATCACATTTCGTGGAAAAAATGGAACGATATATTTTTTTTTTCGAGTTGTTGGTACAACCAGATGCGCAACATATTGTACCCGTCATAATTACTATTTGCCCTGTTTACGCGAAGAAAGGTTTCACCACAGTTTTCACTAAACTAACCAAACAATATTACAAAATCCTTCAAACTCTCAGTCTCATCTCAACTGTCATAACATAAACAGACAAACAAAGATGGGTATAAGGCACTACATTTTCTTGTCTCTGTTTAACTTTTGCACATGCGCACTAAATTTTTGAAATGCTCTATTCTCGTTTAGTTTCAATTTCTCGAAACATTTTACAGCAATATATTTGAAAAGCTAGAAGTAAATTTAGGAACTTTTTATATGTTTCTATTAAATTTGCACAGAATTCTTGTTTTAGAAATAAAAATATTTATATCAAAACCAAAAACGCAACGGACAAACTAAAATATCAAATTTTTTTATAGTTTTAGTTTCGAGAATTCTCGATTTCTCGAGAACTATTTCTCTCGTCTCGTAGTTTTGACTTCTCACCTCATCTCGAAAATCCGAGATGAGAAATGTATTGGCTTTCGAATTTCGCAATTTCGAAACGAGACGACGGAACCACTAATCGAGAATGGAACCGATGAGAAATCACTGAGACGCGACGACGCGAGTACAGCATTTCTCAATTATTAGTGTAGAAAATTATACCTCGTAAAAAGTTAACATTCTTTCCTTTATAATATTCACATTCATCAGGAGGAAATTTTTTGTACGCATTGAATTCATATCAATCTATTATTTCTAATGAAATTTACAATAGTACCTATGGGAGTTCCTGAAGGAAGTGTCTTAGGTCTATGATTTTTATTGTTTGTCAATATACCTAAGTAACGATAGAAGTATTAATTGACATTGACAGTTTCTGTTAATTTCGAAATTTTTACATGAATATTTCTTGATAGATATAAATCTATTAATCGAATAATTAGCCTTAAGAGCCTAATGTAGTGAAGTTGAGCGCAGCAAAAACATGCTTTTGAATAGGGATTGAAATTGAGACTAATTTTGGTCGGATCGATTTAATTTAAAGATAAAGATGAACTCCGCATCCGCTTAATGTTGAAATTTTAGTTTTATTTTTTGTTTCAATTTTACAATGCCATAAACTTGTCATAATTTGCCTTACTTCACATAACCGTTACTCAGTATATCAACAAAAATTGCAAATTTCAATACTAGACGGATCTAGATTGAACTTTTATATTTCAAATGAACCCTTGTTTGTGATGATACGTTCAAATGTAGTACCAATTTTAATCCCCCTACGAGAGCGCGTTCCCTATTGTTGCCTTTGTTCGACACTCTAAGTCTGTATAAATCTATCCTTTTCTCGCAGACAGCTACATTCGGACCTTAACACATTTTTATTCCATTAAAATTTGATGTATCGTTGCATTATTTGTTATTTGTAATTTATTTCAAAGTTCAAGCTTTTTATTGTTAACAATGTATCAGGCAAAACTTTGTAAAGCATTAACGTTTAAAGTACGAAATTTCAAATCTCGCGGTAATTCGACGCATGCGCGTTTCTATCAGTGATCATCCCAATTTTCCATCTGTAATCTCAAAGTTAAAATGTTTTCCCTCCCAATGAAACGTAGTCGTTCCGACAATGACCAACATCACAACATCCGTGAGTTGCTAATTACCACACAATATGCAGCGCATGCAGTCATGCAGTAAGCGTGGCTTCACGCACGTGCACCGTGTTTTGTTTGCCCGCGGCGGAAACAGTGGAACAGCGACGGAGATGTCAGCGGTTTGTGATCGCAGGTTGTTTTAGCAACTTGCTCGTGGATTGTTCAGCCAGCTATGCGCACACGTGGTGGTGACGTCAGTAGTAGGCACGTGGCTGTAATGTTAATGTTGATGAGATGAGTGTTTGGTAATATTTTGATATGGGATTATAAACAGGAAGGATGATATTTGTATAGCTGGGCACATGTAATTTTATAAATCTGACTAAAATAGGAATTATTATAACTTGATGCATTTAAAAATTTAAAAAATGAATATAACTTGAAAAATGTAATGCAGAAGTTCGCTAAAATTAAAATTAACAATATCGTGTAATAAAAATATTTGTAGATGTTTTTATCTTTTTTAAAATAAAGTAGGTACCTTGACATTTTTAAAAATTTGGTCATATTGGTAATTTCTACTGTGACTGTGAAGTTTTAAGTGAGCAAAAAATTAAAATAAGCTAGTAAAAGATTCAAATTCGAAGCACTCATGCTAAGGGGCCGTTCACATATACGTCACGCACTTCTGGGGAGGGGGGAGTCCAGGATTTTGACGAAATGTTACATGGGGGAAGGGGGGTTCATCATGATGTGACGTCACAAAAATTTTACTTATGAATTTTCAGTTAATATGAAAATAAAACCATTTTGTTCACATGTTTTTTCTGGTGTATTGGCGGATAACATGTCTTTATAGGAACACTTTACGGTGATGCTGTCGAATGTTTGCTGCAACGGAGTTAGAGACTTAAATTATGAAAGAATGAGTAATTAACATTTTATAACAAATTGATGAAGTTTATGAGAGAATTTTTCTGAATATAAACAGTAATGCTGTGACAAGATGAAATCATTACTTTCCCATAATTTTCACTTTTTTCAAAATTATTTATTTACATTATATTTTTGTGACGTCACATGGGGAGAGGGGGGGTACAGATTTGTGACGTAGGGTGACAAGGGGGGAGGGGGAGTCAAAAATGGCCAAAAATCGTGTGACGTATTATGTGAAATTGAACCTATAACAATACCTCTGAATCGTTAAATTTTTTTGACAAATCCATAATCGATTCGGAACGGTTTAAAGTATGAACTAAAATTTAATAATTATTTTTATCATAATACAAATACTATTCATTTTTAGAAAAAATGTGGTATTTTCTGTTGTTACAAGACCCGTCTATCTCCTAAAAACCAGTACAAAACGTACTAACGTAGCGAGTGTTTTGTGGCCAGTATAAGAATGGTCAAATTGTATTTGAACAAGGATTATTTACTTAAAGGATCAATTAACAGTTGTGCCTTAATGTTTAAATAAAAAAATTGTAGGTACATGATTAACAAATTCATAAAAATTATCAATTTATGCGAACTTTGCACGGTTATATCTCCTGATAGAAATTTATTTACAAAATTTTAAAAATGCACATCTGTAGATCCATTATTTCTCTATTAAATGTTCATAAACATTACCTTGAAGTCAATAATTAACATTTTACTCGCAACGAAAACACTTTTACAGTATTTTTCAACTTCTAAATGACATTGCATTGCTAGGACGCGGTAAAGTACGAGATTTGAGTCGTAGTAGTGGGCAAAAGAGTGGAATAGAAAAAAATCGTGTGTAGTTTAGGAATTCGGAAAAAACGTAGATGATATTTAATATACTGCCCTCCTTAGGAAGAAGGTAATATCTGCAAATTTTTAGATTTTGTAATCTGCGTAAATTATTACAAATATATACCAAAATAGAATGTCCAGCTGCCCTAAGAAAAGGTAGAATTGATTGTTATTAGTATTATATTTATATAAAGCAATTTTAATAGTAAAAATCCGCATAGTTGTTTCCACAAAAATTTTTATATAAAATAATAGCTAAAACAAAAATTTTGCAGATAGGACCTTTTTCCTAAGGACGGCAGTATAGGTATCATTGAACCGAAATTAAATATTTAACCGATTTTCTGGAAACCGGTTACCGGTTTATATAAAACGAAATATAAAATCCGAAACAAATTAAAGACATCAAAATGATAGTGGTAGTCTGAAAATGAATCCATATTAAGAGACCTTTCGAATTTTAGGGATGCTGTATCTATACTCATATCATAACAAATTTTCTCATAGTTCTAACACAAACACTGCAAATTACTTTGCTAACAAATGGCTAAAAATAAATCACTTCTTAGTTCTAGCTCATTAGCAACACAACTCCATACACTAATTTCTGCCATCCGTGCATAGAATATTAACACACATCCTACAAGATCTTATACTGAGTCAAATCACTCGCAGGTGTTTCTCTTTCAGTTCTCCCGCCTCGGTCTCCCGTCGAGAACGAAAATTAGATAATAGAAAGAAACTGCCATAAATACCACGAACCGAGGAAAAGTGTGAAATTAAAAATTGTTTATTTCTCGCCCATAATTATTTCCCTGTGCTGTAAATCACTTTGTTGGTTAGCGCTAGCTATGCGTGGATGGTGCCTTCCGTTTTCATCTGTACCTATACATCCGAACCCCAGAATAGTGCTTATGACGTCCAGAAGGGGGTAGAGCAAAAGCATGGACAATTTACTCCCAATTATAAAATTGTATAGATGGTATAATGGAAACCCCAACCACTTCTAGACCGATTTGTCTTGGTGCAGTCATAATCTCAATCTGTGCGGTGACCTTTGAATTTCAATGCGGCAGCGGAGAGATTCATATGCAACCAGGACTATATTTAAGACGATCATTGATCATCTTGAAGCATTCGAGTTCGATTAAATTAATTTTGAAAATGCGCCTATGATTTATACTACTTAATACCCTGTTCACACGAGGAAAGTTTTACTAAAAAGTTTCTTGAAAGTAAAACAACATAATAGTATTTTGTGCACCTAGGGAGGGAAGCGTGCTATTACTCCCGCGGGCGAAGCGGCGGTCCGAGCGAGAGCGAGGGCGCCGGCTTCGCCCAAGGGAGTAATTGCTATTACTCCCGCGGGCCAAGCGGCGGCCCGAGCGAGGGCGCCGGCTTCGCCCAAGGGAGAAATAGCCTTCCCTCCCATGGGACACACAATATTTTACGTCACGAGGGCCTCGAAATCACCTTTCTTGCAATGTTTTCCTCCCGCTCGGGAGGAAAGCAAGTACGGTCCTCCCGAGCGGGAGGGAAAACTCGCTTCCCTCCCTCCATTAGCAAGAGGAAAACACTGCTTTCCTCCCCCGAGTGACGTAAAAATACTTATCGTTCATACGGGAAATGTAATCGTTTTTATTAAATATATTTAAGATCTCTAGCTATACTATATTTTAAAGAAATAATTCGTTTTCCCCATGGTTCTCCCGTTTGACCGGTATTGACAGATTTTTATATGACAGCTCCTGGTATTTGTTTTACTTACAAGAAACTTTTTAGTAAAAACTTTCCTAGTGTGAACAGGGCATTTAAAAAATGCATTTCGAATTGTAAACGTCATTGTGGTAGATTTTGAAACAATTGATTTTGGTAATTTGCCAACTTGGTCTGCCATTAGAACCCTAGACCACGCCCCCTCCTGCTACGTTTTCTATTTCAATTTATGAAAAGTGTGTTTATTAAACAAACAAATATAAGTTGTGTTTTCTTTCGTACAAAAGTCAGGTGGGTCTCAAGAAAATTTGAAAAGATTATACAACAATTTCCTCTTCGGTCCAATTCAGCAATACTCGTCAGCGATCGGATGCAAAAGCAGCCCTCTGATTGGTCGAAAACTTCGAAGCTTAAGTTGTCTTTCACTATGATTTTGCGGAGCTAAAGAGTTAGACAGGCATTACACTATAAAAGTTCTTTGGCAAAGATCTTTTATAAAAGATATTTGAAGAGAAATTTGATAGTATAATATTGCTCTTCTTAGCTCAACTTTTATAAAAGAAGAACTATTAAATGTAACATTTCTCATCAAACATCTTTTATAATAGATCTTTGTCAAATAACTTTTATAGTGTAATGCAGGCCTTAAGCTAGATTCAGACTTACCTAATTATAAGTATTAAGTGGCTAATTTAAACAACTAGCGCTCAACGTTCGCAATTATAATTGGAATTTTGTGGCAGTACTGGTTGGTTAATTTAGCATTTATACTTATAATTGGATAGGTCTGAATCTATTTTTCAGTAATTAATTATTGTATGATTTCACTATTGGAGGTACGGATAAAGATGGAAGGACGAATCTGCATTGCACCGCGTGAATCGTGTATAAATTATCCGACTAATGTATGCGTTTGGACAGTTTATAGTACTTAGAAAGAATATCTATAAAGTTGAAAATTGGCTCCAGGAATGTTGGGATTTTAGTTTGTGATAGATATATGGCACGGTTTACACATGGTGATTATATGATTCGTATTTAAGATAAAGGAAGATTTATTTATTTATCACCTATTTTTATTGTTGGTTTTGTAAATCTTAAACTGTAATTATGAATTGGGTAAATTTTATGTGTTTAGCAGAGTTGTATTTAATTCTGCAACCTATAGGAAAAGTAGTGTGATCGTGATTTTCATAAACCTCTTAGATTTGATGAATTTTGAAGAAGGTCGTTTTGGTATGTAGGTACATGTCTGTAGATTACTTGTATTATTTATAATTTCTTATTGAACAATGCCTCCAAAATTATGCACCTACTATACTTCAAACCGTAAATAATTTTGTGAATATTAACAAAATTATTTTTTGTTCGTGAGCACCTATGAGTATGTCATTTAGTATCGTAAAATTGTGAAACATCTGTATAAAAGGTCTCTGTATAATAAATAATCTTAGGTATAGATGAAGTGCAATAAATGATATTTTGGCAAAATTGGATACAAAATTTACTTCGCATCAAAATATGCTCTAACTCAAACTAGCCATTTTTACACTATTTTTACTTCCTTGTATGGAGTAAAAAGGAAGTATTAATAGCGAAAAATTTAGGTTTTCAGATTTTGATGGAAATATCCGTTTTGACCTTTTCTGAATCCATTATGACTAGTTTCGTCGTGACGTCTGTACGTACGGACGGACGGACGTACGGACGTCCGGACGTATGTATGTCGCATAACTCAAAAGCAGTTAGACGTAGAAAGAAATTTTTTATTTAGGACTGTTATAGCATCTAGTTGTGCACCTCCTATTTTTGGTTGCGATTGTCCGTGCCAAAGGAGCACTATTTGGTATTTTCGCATTATTCAAAAACAGTATGTCGTAGAAAGTTGAAATTTTGTATTTGAGACTCATGTTGCATATAGTTGATCACCTCATATTTTTTGTTGCGATCGTCCGTGCCAAAGGTGCACTAATTGGTATTTTTCGCATTATTTAAAAACGGTTTGTCGTAGAAAGTTGAAATTTTGTATTTGAGACTCATGTTGCATCTAATTGATCACCTAATATTTTTGGTTGCGATCGTCCGTGCCAAAAGGGCATTATATTTTTATATTATTCTACATTTTAGTTATTAAGTTATTAAAAGTATGAACAGTTTGTATGTACGCCTAGTACAAGGAAGTCATGTGGTGTCCACGTCAGATTTTTATTTAATTATCCTCTATATAAAATTTTGTTCACACACCAATATACGTTCGTACGTTTGTAGTTATAGGTCATGCTTTATTGTTGCATTATACTAAAATACTCGCAAATAAATATGAATTATTGAATAATTTAATTTAAATATATAATTTATTGGAATAATTAGCATTGCCATGCGTTTACGCGCATAGCACAAGTGTTTTGCTCTTTGCTTGATAGTAGAATATTAAATAGAATAGAATAATAAATATTTATCAGCCAGGGGTCACAAAAATGTGTACTATCGTATTCCGTGTCAAACATCAATAATTTATTTGCACTTAAATTGGACTTACATAATCAGTCAAGTCACCTAGCGAATGCTATTATCACAAATATTAAAGTAATAGTCTGAGATAAATCCGTCTAATTATAGCATTGAAGTGTAATTATTCTTATCGCGCAAGTAACATAATTAAAGTAAAATAATATTTTTACTTAGTTCTTATCAAGTCACATGAGAAATTTATGTCTCGTTCCTAGAATTACGTCTCCAGGTATATGTACGTATATTTCGTTATTAAGCGTCCCGTCTACGTATTTTTCCGAATACCTAGAATACTAGATTTTACTTGTTTTTCTATTCCACTCCCTTTCCCACTTCTGCAACTGCCCAAAACCAGCCCGAAACTCGTACTTTGTCGCCTCGTATAGCTATGCAATGTCATTTTGAAGTTGTAAAATACTCGAAAAATTATTTCGTTGCGATTGAACTGTTAAGGCTCATTCCCACTGCTTATCATAGTCATAGTTTTTGTTAGTTGTCATAGTCTTACACAGTTTGGCATAGCGAATTACGTGTAAACATTCACAGTGCTAGTTTCAGTCTTAGTTTTTAGGCTTTGTCATAAACACAATCACAAAAGTATGCAAACTTCAAATTTTTGTTATAATCATAGTAATTATTTTATGAGATAGCGATATATTTATATACCTGTCTCTTTTTAATGCTGTTGTCAAACAGAATTATGATCTTCTTATGTCAAAAAATTATATTAATAGTGCTACAGAAAAATTAAAGCAAGGTAAATATAAATAAAAATGTTCCTTCATTACTTAAAAATAGGTTTAAGCCGAGTTTAAGCTATAATTTATAAATAAAATATATTTACAGGCATATTGAATTAACTGTCATGACATTGTCATAAACATAATTTATGTTTATGATTAAAGCTAAGTTTCCATGCATACGTTTCATCCGTTCCGTTTTATACGTCGCTGCAAACTTGACGTCGTATGAAATTTAGACTGTTCACATGTGTCCGTTGCGTTCCATCCGTTTTGTTGTTTTGATTGGTATTTCTATTCACTGCTGTTATGACATAATATTAATTACGATTTTATAAACTTACGAAGCTAATAATGTTGCTTAGGTAAACCAAACAAATACAAATAACCGTATGAAACCACTTGCTAACTGTCAAAGTGACATCAAAGCATCCGTTTTCAAGGTCGCGCTGCAACGAGTAGAGAGTAGACGAACTCTGTCCGTCGCTGCATTTACCAACGCGCCAATTTTTCATAATTTGAACTAACCAATCACAACTTGCGACGGATAGAACGGAACGGATGAAACGCATGCATGGAAACTAGGCTTAAGACAGAAACTTATGTTAAAAAACTATGACTATGATAAGCAGTGGGAATGAGCCTTTAGTTTATTATTGCCTTCAAGGTAATGTTTCTATAAACATTTAATAGAGAAAGAATGGATCTACAGATGTGCCTTTTTAGTATTTTAAAAATAATGTTCTATCAGGAGATATAACCGTGTAAAGTTTATATAAATTGGAAATTTTTATAAAATTTTCAGAATTTTTATAATCATGTACAATTTTTTTATTACAATTTTTAAAAAGGCGCATCTGTTAATTGATCCTTTAAGTATATAATCCTTGTTGAAAATACAATTTCAGCATTCTTGTACTGGCCACAAAACACTCGCTACGTTAGTACGTATGTTTTGTACTGAATTTTAGGAAGTAGACGGACCTCTTAAGACTGAATTTCTGTTTTCGGTTACGTGCAAAAAGTGCTACACGTGTATCCGCCATTAAAGCAATATAATAATAATAATAATATATAATTATTAGACTTTAAATTACAGACGTTAGATAAAGATAAGTAAAAAATATGGAATAAGAACTAGGTAATTCACGTTTAAGCCAAGGACATATTATTTATATAATTGATATTTATATTACCAGCTCTGTATATCTTTAAATGATAAATGTGCATGTGCATTTTACTGTGTTATTTTAAGGATTCATAAGAATGTAATACTCAATTTTATCTGCATTACATAATAATAGAAAATACAGGTATTAACTTTTAATTTCGTTGGTATACCTTAAAAACTGATAAAAATATTATTATTATTAAATATTTAGGAACCTATCTTATGATTGTTTTATATATAATTATAACGTTAATTAACCTTATCAATTAGTAATTAACACGTGCATATCTAAACAAACTTAAAAAATTAAAATATTTTATCAAATTTAATTGTGTGGTTTATCAAAACTACAAAATTTTCCTCGTATAAAAAGTTATCAATCTATATGTTTGTTTTGTAATCTCATTTTTATTTCTCTGTCATATTTACATAAATAAAGTGACATAAGTAATGTTTAATTATTCTTGTAGTGAGAATTATTTTGTATTCGCTAAAAACTTAAATTACTTGAAGATAAACAAAAAAATAAAACAAAAACTATCAAATTTAAACGCTGTTAAAACTTAAAACCGAAACTGGCTGGAAAATATTTTACTACCACTTTAAAGTCAGTTCAATAGGTTTTATCTTGATGCGAAATATGTTAATATAAGCACGTTACACAACTACAATATACCGCATTGCATTATTGATTTGCATTATTTAAAATCAAATAATGCGTTCGATGATCGAATAAATTATCTTTCTTAATACAAAAATTTGAAATAAGTTTCTATGACACATTTGCATATATGATCTAAGCATTATCAATGATTTATTCGAGAGAATCCACAAATTCTTAATTAATACATTCGTGATTTTACAGGGTTATAACTCGGGAACCTGGCATTTTCGGACTTCTTTCCAGAGGACCATTTCGGTTCATCTTAAATAGGTCCTATACCAAGTTTCAGAACAATTTATTCACGATAACATTTTTTCCCATGATAATGGTGCGGGGTCCTTTAAAGTCGTAGAGAAAGTATAGTCTGCAACACGTGTGGAATGGCTATTCCGCTCTCGTGGAACCGTGAAACTCGCCTACGGCTCGTCTCACAAACTTTCCACTCGAGCTGAATATGCTTCATTCCACACTTGTTGCAGATTATAATATTCAGGTGTTGAATAGTTGGATGGCCATATAAACGTAATTTCAATAACAATATCCGTGCTCCGTGCACATAAATAGAGTAAAATTCAGATATCTAGGACCCTGAGCTGCGCGAGAAGGCGGAGCTTGTCATGTACTGTCCGTTTTACAAAAGTGGAGCTAGCGAGTATATGCTACTCTGCACTTCACTTAATTTTCAAACAAAACTAAAATATAACTCAATCACAATCAATTACAAAATTCACAGCGTTACACGAAGCAAAACACTACGAACGTCAACATGAGAATAACAGGTATTGATGCTGATGTTCTGTAAAACAGACAGTAGCGTAGTTTTCTCTTGTTTATTATCTATACCTACCTCTCTTTCTAAGACGAGAATTCGTACTTCGCGCAGGGTTATCCTTAACTGAACTTACCTCTAATAAAACAAACTCAGTTGTTGAGGTTGTCAACGTACTCGGTTAATTTGTTAGTGATGAAGTTTTATGTACCTACAATTTAGTTATTCTACTGTCACTAACTTTATTATTTTTGAGGTTATATAAAAAGACGGTTCTAGTATGAAACTTGGATCGAAATTTTCTTGATTTACAATATCCAAGTGAGCATTCTAGAATTAAGTATGAAAATTGTCAAAGTTTCTAGCCGAAAAAAGTATAATGTAATTCAAGCTTTCGTCTTAGATAACCTAATCAAATCATCAATCTGCTTCTACCGCACAAGTCTATGAAAGTCGCCTCTCACTTGCGGTTCGAATGTTTGGAAACTCCGTCCGCGTTCCGTCCTTGCTCCTTGTGGCCTGTGGCGTGTTTCTTATCACTTATCAGCCGTGTGACAAGTGCGTCTGCCGTCTCTGTCTGTTTACTTGTTTATCAACAATCCACCGAGCCGCGGATCTATCACAATCAGAATCAAGCGTCTGGTGGAAAGAATTCAGCGTTTGTCGGGATGTGTGGACCGAAACCACGGTCTTATCAGCGCGGATGATTATGTAATGATAAGTTCAGAGAATTATAAGTTTGTTTGTTTGATGTTTGTATTTGGATTAGAGGGAAATGGCTGTTCAATGAATTGTGTTAATAAGTTTTGCTGGGAATGTGTCGGTGATTGTTTATATTGGTTTTTGTTAATAATATTTCTTGGAAAATGTTTATTATCTTTTTTAATATATTTGCTTTATTTGGTATTTATTTAATTTCCTTTCGTTTTTACGATCATTGTTTTATCAAAATCAAAAGCTTTCCCTATTCCCATGCCGTCATCTTTAATTTATTAAACGATACGTCTGTAATGAATCCGTACATTATTATCAAATATGTTATTAGTTACCTACATCGGGAAATAAAAAAAGAAAAAGTTAGTAGACATAATTCAAAGGAATTTTTTCATATGAATGTTGTACCTAATTGACTTCCTAACTAACATACTAAAAATCCCCATCGATCCGCCTTGTGCTAAGTCCGCCATCTTGACAAAGACTACCTTTCTCTGGTTTTTTGCAATTATCACGAAAATGGGCTATTTTAAGCAAAAATGCCAAGTACAAAACAGAAAGTGCATAAAATTTCTTGCAAGATAGTCATTTAGTAGAGGTTTTGACTGAAGACTAATACATAACCAAGTGAAATTTGGTATGCGAGTAGTTAAAAACATACAGAAACAAACAAAAAATTCGCTCCACCTCGGTATGATCCGCTTCTCACTAAAATTTTCAGTTGAAACTCAAAATTTTCTTGTAACGCATTTTCATCGAAAACTATCAAAGATTTTGGAAAACGGAGGAAAATGGTCCTTGAAAATTTTTCATAAGTAGCGCCGTGTAGGCACCAGCCGTTTAATAATCGAATGATGAGAATTTTCTGTATAGTTGGCGCTACATTGAGAATGACGTAATAAATTCGCCGCTACAGAATGAATGTGGTATAACTTTGTTAAAGAACATCATTTTGTGAAGATAAAAATTGCATTTTATTCGTCAAGGCTTCCACTTTCAGTTGCACTAATAACATTTGAATTTCCGACCTCTTTATACCGAGAAAATTGCGTTTTAAAGAATTATAACTCAGTATTAGAAGATGATCAAAGAATTCTCAATATTTTCAATATCTATGAATTAAATTGTAAATTCGTAGAGGATTGTCTTCACCAAATCATCCCCAATCACATGCAATTATTTGGAGGGTTTATTTATTCAGTCAACGGCACAACCTTCAACGACGAACTGAAGAATCTAATAATAACATTATATCTTCTTAAATATAATTTAATTTGGTAAACTTGATAAACCTGTATCATACTATTGTGTTTTTTGTTTCACGCAATTGCTTTCTTAGAATATCTTCGTTGTTCTCGTATCCTCAATCTCAATAAGATAAAATAGGTAAAACAAAAAACCTGGTATAGTACAAATACATTTCACCTACCTAATAATCATTAGCGTTTATTAGGGGGTTATTGCAGTCACACAATGGTCAAAACCACAAGCCTGAGATGCGCCAGAGCATACAATACAACCTTGGTAATAAGCTTCGAAAAACTCTTACTCTACCAGTGGAACACTGAGGGTAAAATATATACTCGAGTTAATAAATATAGCAAATACTTAACTGTTCGACTATATTTCTTATCTGCGGGCTAATCTTAAACGATTTCAGTTTTGGGCATTGTGTGACTGCAATAAGCATTTAACAATTATTAGGTACTTGATGTATGCGTGGACTATACCTACCTAGGATCTATTACCTATTTAAATATGTTTTAATACCTCTTGTGAAAATAAAAGATAAATATTTACATAAAATATAAATGCGTAGAACTTTTCCAAATTAATGAGCACTCAAATTACTTAGACAAAAATGATGTCAACAGACAGTCTAGGATAATAAACATGACAATAAAAACCGTCTAGGAAACTTACATTTTGCATAAAAGTATAAAAGGTTACATAATCGAATGACAATGGTCAACGCGGCCGCGGCCAGTCAAGGTTATGTCACCGTGACACGCGCGAGCTCGACCTTGTCTACACATACATTCCCCGCAACAAAGTAGAATAAATGGTATTATGGACTAAGCGTGTTCTTGCTTTTTATACTATAGACAGAAATGAGAATCAAGTGTGCAAATTTTTTAACGACTTTAAGAGTAATATAAAGATAAAAGAGTTGAGTAATTTATTTTTATAGACAGCAACGCTAAACAGTAAACATTGTAAGTTGTAACATTGAACTAAAATATACTGCGTTTGATATTATGTGTTACTGCGTTTTGCGATATTGGTACAAAACTGGAATTGAGAGATAGATATGTAGAATGTAGATCTTAAGGAAACCAGCAAAATATCATTTTGTGTAGGTTGTATGGTTTGTTCATAGAGCCCTTTACAGAAGCCGCGTTTCAGACCAAAAAAAATGAATGTACGAAATAAAGTGGTTCTTTGGAAATTATTTTTCTCGTTGGAACGAGGATTCGATTATCAACGAAATATGAGTCTAAGAATGAGCATTTCCCTACTTCCATTTAATTTTCTTTAATAATTTGAATTAAAAGAAGATTAACAGTTTGCATTGAACATTTAATATACAGAGTGTAAACTTTTTTTGGCATATAAAAATACAATGTAAATTTTTTTTCTACATCTGCTTCTGAAAGTTGTTGTTGTGTTGCAAAGTGCCCAAAAGTGTGCGGCAAAGTACTTTGTCGCACACTTTGCTTTTACTTTTTTCGAATGTCCATTATTTTCGGAACAACATTGACAATAATACACAAAAATTTTAAAATTCGACAGTATATAATGACATCATTATGACATTTGAATAATTGTTGCAAACTTAAAAATTCTTAATTTTATTTTGTAATGAAATCATGCTTTTAAACATAATTAATTATTAAATAACAGTTGATTTAATGTTATAATTATTTGTCATGATAAAAACATAATTTGCATGCATTCATAATTTTTTGGACGTATTTGATCTTGAATTTCATATCCACACCTGGTATGATATGACATCCCTATCCACACATGAGTATCAGGACAATATCCCCCGGACAATACCCCCCCTAGGACAATTTCCCCCCGGACAATATCCCCCCTAGGACAATTTCCCCCCGGACAATTTCCCCCTAGAAAGGATTGGACATAGAGTTTTTTTTAGAATTAAAAACCTAAAACACTGTTGTTGTTTAAGTGTATTACACATTTTAATAACTATTAGTTTATGTTAAAAAAAACGGAGTTCTGTTGGACTCATGAAGGGTTTTGTTAGCATAGATAAGTTTCTGTCAAAAAAACGGAGTTCTGTTGGCCTCAAGAAGGGGTTTGTTAGCATAGATTAGTTTATGTCAAAAAAACGGAGTTCTGTTGGACTCAAGAAGGGTTTTGTTAGCATAGATTAGTTTATGTCAAAAAAACTGAGTTCTGTTGGACTCAAGAAGGTTTTTGTTAGCATAGATTAGTTTATGTCCAAAAAACGGAGTTCTGTTGGACTCAAGATGGGTTTTGTTAGCATAGATTAGTTTATAGGGGGAAATTGTCCTAGGGGGGATAATGTCCAGGGGGATATTGTCCGGGGGGATGTTGTCCGGGGGGATATTGTCCGGGGGGATATTGTCCGGGGGGAAATTGTCCTAGAATCCCACACATGATAGTATGAACATTATATTGCCAATATCCAGTAGGGAGTAGAAAAACTATTATTTCGTCACAAGTGGAGCCTAAACACGACTAGCTACCTCTAAATTCGTCGGCGTGCTTCGCGTGCGCATGTGACTTAGACAATCGTTATCAGTCACTCACTGTTTCCAACGCACATCGTTCACGGTTCACATCGCAAGTCTTCCCTCTTTCTCCTCGCCGCGACAAGCAACAAACAGTCGCAAGTCGCACGCTAGGCCGGCGGCGTCCTCGTGACCTACAGCGCACGCACGTGTGCCCGCGCGAGTCGCATGCGCACGTGGCAAAGCGGAGTGTGTGTGAGTATGTGAGAGAGAGTGAGTGAGGTTGACAAGAGAGGGTGGGAGTTTTTGTTTATTGGATTAAAAAGTGTCAATGGTTCTGACTTCTGAAAATAAAATGTAATGTGGCCGACTGTGGTTCTGGGCATTTAGGTTCGAATCCAGTCAGGTACATACGCAGTACACACTCCATTTTAAGTGTATACTTTAGGCCCTGTTCACATAAGGATTCCATGAAGATTCTGAATCTTGGGAAAAAATAAATTCACGGTATTGAAGCAATCAATGCATTATAAATTCTTCATTTCCAAGACTCATTGAAGATTCAATTTAACAGGTATTTCTCATTCGAATTATTTTTTCCAAGATTCAGAATCTTGAACGAATATTCATAGAATCCTCGTGTGAACAGGGCCTAATAGCTATTTACATTATAAGTGCTGTAGAATTTATTTTACAGCGCAAAGTTAGAGGTTCTATAGTCTACATTAAAGTACGGCGCGAAGTGGAGTGCTTTAATAATACCTATCTAACGCACGCATTAGGTATTTAAATTTTTTGGCCGACTTAGCTATTTGTGCAAGTATATAGTGGCGCTTACGGTGGCGATATTTCGCACTTTTGGTAGGGAAATTTTGGTTGTATTTAAAAAATTAACTTAGATATTATTGAGTACCTAACTCTACACTAAAACTGTGAATATTGATGAAATATAAATTATAGTTCCTACATGACATTTACTCAACAGTGGTAACCATGGTAATCTATCCTACCATTTGTTCGTATTTTTACCACTTAAAAGCGCAGCGATCGCAAATTCTGTTGATGCGTTTGTCATTTGCATTAAAATAATTTCCTTCTGTCAATAAAATAAATTTAGAACAATTGCTAAGAGATGTCGTCAGCAAATGTCAAATTAAAATTAATCTGTTTTATTTATTTCAGACTCTACTGAACAATAAATTGTGTAAAGTAACTTCTTTGTAGGTTCTCTTTTTTATTACAAAGCAACTTGTTTCTAAATACCTACCTTTTAAAGCTAAGAAATCAAGTTTCTTAACCGAACCATTAAATTGTTATGTTTACAGTTTAGGAGGCCAAAAAATATTTATATTTAATTGATTGAGTATCGTAATCGTTGTGGTTCTGAACAATTCAGGTTCAAATCTAGTCACACTTCAGTTTAAATCGTTTTAGATTTGTATCATTTTGCGTGCAATAATTATTATTTCCATTCATAATATCGCACACCTGTTGCTGCATCACATTCACGTTATCAGTAAACGATATAAATATATATTTCATCAAATAATTGACTAAATTATTTTATAATTGTAGTGTTGACGCTAGTCACATAGTTTCTCTACAAAGTGTGTAAATTCAACAAACAACAAAACCATTTTTAATTCTCTAACATACCTGTAATCAATAAAACTCTTGGTTAGATTCGAAATCCTTGTAAAAGTTTAACGATTTTTACTATCAATTAACTTTATATCCTAACAACATAAAATTCCATGAAAGATTCCAGCTGACACTGTAGCAACATTACATCGTGATCGTGATTCACGTGATGCATGAGCAATATATCGTGATTTGTGGGCGCAATTTAAGACTCGCCCTTCGACACTCTTCTCAGCATCGAAGCTTTTATGACTCTGGGCCGCAGGTTCTCTAAATTCTTTAAACCTGACGGTACCGCGGATGGTGATTGTAAAACTCCAAGAAGCATGATTAAATTGTAAAAAATTATTTCTGTTATTAGTCAACGATAATTTATGAGTCAATACAATTCTTTAACGTCATCAAAACCTTTCAAAGCCAGATCGGCTGGAAGTTAAACTAAAATAATTATTGCGAAGTACTTGTTGCTATGGCAATAGTTATTTAATATTTTTACTTATAATACCATAAGAAGTAGTCGTAGTTATGTGGATTATTTTTTCTTGTGTTTAAATATGAATATTCCGAGTGCGCAGCACGAGTAATATTCGCAAGCACAAGGTACAGGAGTGTATAATATAACTATCAGAAAAATCATCTACAACTATGACTACGAATGGTATTCAAGAGATTATTCATTGAATCAGATCCAGTTTTAAATTAAAATGGCAAAAATGCAGTTATCCATGATTTCAGAAAACAAATATTTTGATAAAATTTAGACGTAACGTCAAATGTGTTTTTAAATCCTTTATATTAACTTCACCGTCTTGTCGTCATCGTCAAAAAAACAAAAGTCAAAAATGACCCACTTCCCGGGATCCTATCGAGCTGAAATTTTGCAAATAGACATTTGTCACCTAACAAAGCACTTTGGCAAAATTTCAGATTAGCCGCCATCTTGATTGCGGTCAAATTTGGTACAATAATAGCCAAGGATCTAACTTATGATATAGATATAAATAAAATGGCGGACAGATATATCTCAAAATGTACTGTAACTATTGCGTTAAAATTTGCTACAGTAATATAGCTAAGAATCTGTCTTGAAACATAGGTATATTAAAATGTTAGTCCGCCATCTTGAAACAAAATGGCAGCTAGCTATCTCAAAATGTACTGCACCGATCTGGTTCAAATTTAGTACAGTAACAGCTAAAGATCTAATTTAATATAAAAATTTAAATAAATATCGATCGAGTCTCATAATTATATACTTAAAGGATTTATAGTCAAAAACTTTGTTTTTACGGGTTCGTTTTTTTCTAATAATATTACAGATAAGTGTGGACATTCAAGGTAAGAACAAATTCCACAAATCAAACCCCCTGCATTTCATTTCATTTCATGATCGTCTCTCACAGTTCCACAGATCGTATTGGTACGATCTCCGTGGCGGTTGTAGCATCTCTCGACACTGAGAACTGAGACAGAGAAGAAGTTTGTTCTGTTGGCACAGACCACACACGCTCCGACATTAGGCATTCATTAACATGGGAAGCCGAGCGGCCGCGCGGCTATTTAGCGGCGCGTGTAGCGGCCAAGATGCTGGCGCGTGTGGGTGGCGTACAGGCACGGACTGAGCTTGATTTGAAATGGAGTCAAGCCTGGTCTACACGTAGGGTGAATTTTCCCACTAAAGATCCACAAATTGAGGAAAGCAAATGCGCCGCAGGCTGTTTTGAAAATTTTCAGGTCAAACGTGTTTTAATGCAAAGTTAGATAATTATTTACAATGAAGTAAATTTAACTAATTGTTAAAAAATCAGCGCGTTAATAAAACGCACACGCTATTTGTTGTGTACTGAGAAAAACGAAGTTAAGCTTATTTCTTCCAATAGAGTTGGCTTAAGGAGGTTGGGGAGTACCCAGACATCAGTCTTGAGGGCGGATATGAAATTAAGAATATTATTGATAATGTAAAACAAAATTCGATCAATGCGCGTTGGCTGATGTCATTGCAATTCGTTCAGTTGCGATGATATATTTGTACAATAATTACTAATTAATTATTCAAAAAATGCTTGACATGCTTACATTTTTAAATCCTTTATATTAAGTTCACCGTCCCCGCTCTGTGGCAAAAAAACAAAAGTCAACAATGACCCACTTTTCGTATGGAATTTTGCTATACCGGTGTGACACCCTTTGACAGTTTTTCATGTGGAAAAATGCCGAGCATCGTGTTTCATGCCACGACGGTGTGACATAGGCATAATGAAATCAATATGTTACGAGTTACGACATACATAGCAAAGCGTTGCTCGTTCTACTCAACACTGTCATAAGTTCAGTTATTATTACTAAATATGACAATATTGACGGCGCTAATATCAGTATGACCTTTATCAGAATTCTTTCATCTCAAACTATACCTATACCATTGTGCTATGGGAGTTCCTTAAGGAAACGTGTTAGGTCCATCATTTTAATTTACAATAATTACATTACAGAATGATTTTCCAAATGATATTCTACTAAACATAAATCTGTCAGGTATAGAATTCATCTTGGTTTCACCCTAGTAGGAGATTATAGTTTAAAATAGTAAGATGGCAAATGCTAGTCCCTTAGAGACATAATATGAAAACTTTTATTTGAAAAAAGAACTGAGGACTAACTAAAAATCTATTTCTATGTGATAGACTCTTTGATAGTTGATAGTTTATGGCTGGTAATTGCGCACACGGTAAAATATATAATTATACCGATAATTCACAATATGTATAAGACTGCCATAGTACCATATCCAAAAAATGTCAGTAAAAAAAAAATCGTAAAAATTTAGTGACTACTAAGGTTTTTGTATACATTTCCTGGTGTTTGTGTGTAAAATGAAATATCTGAGTTCGTCCCTGCACGCAGCATCCAGTCCTCGCGAGCTCAGCACCGCGCCCAGTCGCGCGATAAGCTTCAGTCCGCGGGCGCAAGACCGTCCACGTTCTTACTTCTCACCCACCCAGCCACGGCCACAACAGCCCACCTCCGAAATAAAAATCTACTTTATAGCGACTTTTATATCGGCCCTCGAAGCATCAACCACATTGTCTCCTCGCCCCGCCAGTCGTAAATGACTTATAAATCTGATAAGTCCGAACAATCGAACCGACCGTGAGTTCCGAGTTAATCGACGCGCACGTGTGAAGAGTGTTATGCTTTTTACGGACTATTGTTAAATAGAGCCGAAAATTGCTTCTTACGGGAGATTTGCCGCACGACCCGAAGAGAGCATGTAAGAGCATTTTCTACTCATCACCTAGGAAATGATATATTAAACATGCAATTAACAATCGGAAATGTTAATTTCCCAATGTAGTCACTCAGGAAAAAAAATAGTAGCTTTTCTAGATATTTCAGCGTAAAATCATCTTAAAAATAATAAAATTTAATTTATAAAGTATTACTTCCCGGAATTATAATTAATGAAAATTATCAAGACCACCGAAAATCGCCAATATTTAAAAATAAAACTTGTGTGCAGCGCGCCATCTCTCGGTAGTAGTGAGTAGAAAAAACATAGTTATCTCAAATTTAATGATCAGACTACAACTACAACTTGAATGTATTTGGTTATAGTTTTATTCGTTACAAAAAACATTGCACAAACCTCTTGCGGGAAGACATCATCCCAGCATTCGCGTAAATGAAACCCTCGCTACGTTCGTGTTTCAAAAAACCACTAATGTGGGATCAAAATCTTCCGGAATTTGGTTCTTAAATAAATAACACTATTTCGACATTGTAATAAAAATTTAAGCGAATGCATGTGTGTGTAAACTAAAATATTTATTCACAAATAATAATATCACAATATAATATAACTAAACTTAACGGTAGGAACTAAACATATTGGGTATGAAATGAAAACTCAAAAGTGCGCGAACCAAAATTATTACATTTTGACGCGTTCATATAGCTAGCACACCACTGTTTTGTTACAAGTCAGATTCCAAAATTGCTCTTTTCAAGGGTGTGAAGAGGTTACAAAATTTAGCAATTTTACAGTCTATAGATACGTAACATCCTCTTACAGTCAGCTAGAACCTCTGCTTAACTAAATTATTCCTAGAAGTGGATTGCTTCTAAAAATAATGTCTTAACTAATTTATAAAGTATTATCATATCCAGTACTGTTACCTACAACATGTTGCAGAATGCCCGCCTTTTTCTACGCCTACCACCGAAATTCGCGTTTTCGACATGCATTGCACTCTTCGAAAATGTCAAATTACAAACAGTGTGGGAATGTTGTTCGGAAACGCAGCATGAGCGTATCGTAATGATTTTAAAATGCATGTTATTAATCTCCACTGCACCACTAAAAGCTTTATGTTATAAGCTGTTACACAATGTTATTAATAGAAAAGTGTTTAATGAGGCACATCTTCAAGGGCTGTAACTTTGTACTGTAACGAAACGTTTCCGGACCAACCTTCTTACATTTGTAACTAAAAATGACATCCCTCAACAGTCAACAGGTCAACATACTGTTTTATTTTGTTCCAGCTACAATCACTCAATACTTAGTATCTAGCTATTTCAGATTTATATTGTTTTCAGTATTCGCAAAATTACTAATGAATCATTACGTAGGTTAAGTATTATAGATCTTTCTTCCATATATATTTTCCGAATTGTATGAATACGAGTATATTGTTCTCTGATTGATTTTTAATTATAAGATATAATTCATTTATTTCTTTACTACCATTATAAATGTTATAATGTCTTAGTCACGGTATTGTATGCTAATTTATATTAAATGACTAAATAATATCGTCTTACAAACATTCATTTAAATTTTTAAAAAAAGAAGAAATGTCGAAATGGCCAGTGGTTAGCTCAGCGACAGAGTGACCGTCTAGCATGCTAGCGGTCCTCAGTTCGATAAACAGCACAACCGACAATAATACCACTGAGTCCGAGTTGTTAGATTTCACTATAATAGATTAGAATAAAATTTATTTTGGTTTATGAGATACATCTCAATACAAAAAGGTTGGTAGCACATTGTAGCTCAATTGATGTATAGAAACAAATACAAAGTAAAATATATTATAAACAAATGTCAGTTGTAGGAACTTATATAAAAATAATAAATGTTTTAGTTAGATGGTGACGCAGTAATTATTGCAAGTCGAGGGCAAAAGCTCGTAGTTTTAGGGCGTTCCGGACGTAGAAGTACAGATCGTAGATCTTCTCCTTGGTGTGCTGTGCCAGTAGGGTACTCGTAGTTAACTCCAAATTGGCTGCCTGTGAATATATAGTTAAAAAATTGTTCTTATGGGAGAATAGAGAGGACAGCGGAAAAGGAAGTGATCTAGGTCGTTGCTTTCATAGCTATTGCAGACGTTACAAAGCTCGTCGACGTGAAATTTATGGCGAATATTATCTTGGAAAATGTAGCAGAGTTTTTGACTAGTGATGCGTAATTTAAGGTAGGTCTGGAATATCTTATGAGGGATATTAAGGGTGAGGAGATTACAACTGATGTTGTAGGATTGGTAATTTTTGTTGTAGGTAGAGTTTATGATATGTTTGGTATCAGTATTGTATAATAGCTCTTTATATGCAAAGATGATGTTGTTCATTTCTTCTTTTAGTATTAGGAAGTTTTGACTTGTCCATACCCAGTGGAAATTGATGCTTTTAAGCAGTAATTCAAGGTTCTCCGCCCAGTTATGATTGACTTAAATTTTTTTAGCTGTGCTGTTTGTATTATTTGGTGTCAGTAGTTTGTTATAGCAAAGTTTTACATATCTAGATTCGTCCATTAGCAAAATCTTGTACCACCAGTTCAACATTTTTTCACTATAATAACAACTACCATTCTGTAATTGGGAGTTAATCCTGTAGAATGGTTACCATCAAAATAAAATAAAATACCTACCATTTAGATATCCTTATTAATTATACCAGGTTTAAAAGTTTGCATATAGGTACCTAGTCCTTTTGAAGACCAAAATCTCTATGTTGGAACAAACAACAAGGAATAGTAGGTATTTTGTGTACCAAGCAAGAAGTGTCGAAATTAGAATATTTCTTTGCAAGTTATTTTCATTTTTTATTATTCAAAACAAAAACAAAAACGCATCACTTAATGCACCCAAAATTCCAAATTTTTAGACCGCCCTAACTCGGTTCAATTTGCTCGAAAATGGGTGAATCTTCGAGTTCTGACAAGATTGAAGTTTCCTCGTTAAGGTCATGCAAGTTAATCTGACGCCAAGTTCATTTCACTTTCACTCTCTGCCACCTCCTTAGAAAATGCCATTTTTTCAAAAATTCATATCCGCGCCAAATCATCGGTACTCAATTTTTTTTCTCAAAAGGAAAATGAATAAACTTTGTCGGCTTGGTAATGGATTGAGTACACGATTTTTTTGCACCTTTGTTGTAAAAGTTTGACATTTTCTGATATCAAAAACTTTTTTCTCAAGAGGGTGGCAGGAGGTGAAATGAACTTGACATCGGATTAACTTGTATAACCTTAAAGAGGAAACTTCAATCTTGCCAGAACTCGAAGATTCATCCATTTTTAGCAAATTCAACCGAGTTATGGCGCAATTTTGGGTGCATTATCAAGTGGAGTGTTTTTTCTTTTGTCGAATGTATATAAAATAAATCTGTTATTCAAAATGTATCAAACAGTACAAGAAACAAACTTTAAAGATAAATAAAATCAAGAATGCACCGCATATTAACAACATACGCAAACGTCTCTACGAATAAAACAAATGATCGCACAAAATGGTAATTGCGTGTAGTTGAATTACAATTACCAAGCAAAGCACAATCAGTACATACGGGCGCGGGTGCTTGCCGGTGAGTCACGGCATAACTCCAGCGTGACACTGAAGAAGAGTTATTGGCAGCGGTGTCCGATTGAGCCAACCAACGCTGCTTTGCTCTTGTTTTCTCTTGTTTGCACGCGGGCGGAATACAACTACGCGCATGTAAACAGTACGCAGTCGTGTAAAGGCGGGTTTACATTGGTCGTGTAAATGGGTTAGTTACTATACTATGTCCATCGAACACATAGAGTAATAAAACTAGTGGGCAGAGCAAAAACTGCGCAGTACAATGTGCGCAGAAGTAGGCTTTACAAGCAACAAATTTTAAAAAGCAGAAAAATTAAATAGTTTTTTTTGAAATAAATATGGAAGAATTATATATTTTATCATTTATGTATAACATAATTTTAAAAGAAATATGAAGTACAATTTTTATTTACGAACGATTTTTTTGATGACCGATCTCAGCAGTTGAGTTTGCCTAGTAGTGTAAAACTGGCTTACCAATAGCAACACCGTATTTCAATTTCGCGCACATTTGTGGGAGGAGCATCTACTCTATCTGTTCGGTGGACATAGTATAGTACTATTAGTTCGCCAGGCCGCAACTCATCCAATGTAGCCAACAGAAGCTAGTACCAGTACTAGTACAAGTAGTTGGGGTAGTGAAGTAACTAACCTCCCGGGTTAGCTACTCACCTACTAGCCTCCCCCTTCCACATACATTCTGCACTATCCACTACACTCATCTCTGCACTATACCAATGTAAACAGTCACTAGTGATTAGGGATATACTAGTGTGCTTTACATTATTAAAATGAAAAAGTGGTCTTAAACGGAGACAATAAAGTTTGTAGCTATATCGTGATCATGAGTGTTTGTGGGATGTCACTAAATTTTGTTATCTTTACTTTATTTTGTTTAATAATAGATTTTGTAAGAGATGATATTATACAACCACGAAAAGAATTCATTTTGTCACCTACAGAACAACATTTACTGGTACTAGAACTATAGCTAGTCGTCTACATTGTATTTCTGGTGTAAACACCTACTAGCCTAGCGCTTAGTTGAGTATACTAGTATAGTCCGCTACTTGTACCAGTAACTGTCTCAGTTACTCCTCCAATGTAAACGCGCCTTAAGACTGTGGAGTGTTTGTTTCTGCTGACAAACAGACAGTGTCTGCGTACCCGATTTGTCGCGTGACGTTTCTATGCTGACTGGATTACGAATGACCTGGAAAATTATCTTTTTGCCAGCAGACGAGCAAATAATGGCACTCGTTTATACTTTGCTTGGTGATTCATATCTTGATTAATTGTAATTCATTTACGAATGTTTTGAAGGACTTTTAAGTTGTAGTTTTACGTTAATTTAATGGAAAGATTAATCAGAATTTCAATGTATGGTGAATAACGTAACAGGCAAAGTGCTCTAAAAATGGCAATCCAATAATAATTCCAATTCCAATGTATGAATTAAGTTCAAACATATGTTCGGCCACAACCCCGAACTCTGGACGAGTTGAAGGAGGCAATTCGCGTGGAAGTCGCCCAAGTTGAGGAAGCGTTGTTGGAGAGAGTCTACGCTAACTTCCAAAAACGTCTCCAGCAAAGCGTCGTCAAAAACGGTCACCAAATGATTGATGTGATTTCCACACTTAATTGTCACAAAGGCTATTTCATTGCGAACCCGAATCCGTAAATAAATTGGTTTTTGAGTAAAAATTACCGATTTTATGATTTTTTTAAAACCATCCGTCCTTTGTGCCGGACCCTGTATAAGTGATATTACGTAAGTCTATCCTAGCCACAACCTGAGTACAATCAAAAATTACATACTCAATACAAACATGTCAGAAAGTTACATGGAATATGGAATAATTGGGATATTATTACCAAATTACTAACATTGGGATGTTACATAGGTAACGTTACAAGGGCGGAGAGTAGCAATCGCTAAGATATTAATAGGATGTTGATGGGCAAATATAGCAAGTAACAAGCCGAGATGTTCACATTCTTGTAATGTTCTGGGGATTTTGTTTTGTCAGGTGGGTTGGTAGATAAACTGGGACTTCACCTAAATACGAAATTTCAAAATAATTATTAGTTTTAGAGCTCTAGAAAATAAAATGACATTACTAAAATGCTTGGGGCCAAGAAAGTGCAAAATCAAATAACTAATTATATTAATGTATTATAATATGTGTATACTCGGAAAAATATTAAACAGACATATTTAAATTACATTTTCGATTTTGTCAAAAATTATTAATAACCCTAGTTTTTATTAGTTCACATAACCGAGCGCCCGATGTAACTGTAGAGTTAGAAGTATATATTTTTAACTGCAATATGTATAGATAGTTTAAAAATAAGTATAAATATTTTTTGACAAAAATGATTTTTTTTACTCCTGGTATTAAAACATCATTTAACGAACTGGTTCCATGGCGCTAAATAACATTTTAAAGACACCTCGATAAGCATTTGGTTTTGGCCATTTTTAGTCACGGGCTGAACATAGCAACTGACATATTAAGCTCAGGGTGAAGTTGGCTCCTATATTTGACGTTTAATTTTCGTGAAAAACTAAGTGAAATTAATTATTTCTTTCAATCATTG
This sequence comes from Agonum fuliginosum, assembly GCA_947534325.1. Taxonomy (NCBI): domain Eukaryota; kingdom Metazoa; phylum Arthropoda; class Insecta; order Coleoptera; family Carabidae; genus Agonum; species Agonum fuliginosum. The sequence goes on from OX384029.1 coordinate 3,411,818, forward strand.
TGAATGTATTTCCAATATAACAGTAAAATACACTTGCCTAAGTAGAATTTTGTAGCTATATATTCCTAACATCATTATGATTTTACCTAAATATTCAAATGATTTTAAATGAAATTTTACATATGTGGTTTAATTTGTGGTCGTAGAAAAAGTATAATAGATATGTGACTCGTTTATAAACTCCTAGATACTCGTTTTTTATACACTCGCTGCGCTCGTTCCTAAAAACTCGTGACTAAAATGATACATAATATACAATAAAGGGGCACGGCCCCTTATAATCTAAATCTGAAGCGACGTGACACGTGTCTCGCCGTTTCTTACCTTTGGATCGGAATTCAAATTCAAGGTTTTGTTAATCGCACGTCACGCGATTCTCGTAAGAAGTTAAGAGTCTGGCGTTCGTAAAATTGTGCAAACAAATTGATTAGCAACACCTCTAGCACGTAATAAATTCTCTGAATTGGTTTCCAACGTCTCGAGTTATTCTCGGTAGCAACGCTCAGCAGCAACAGAAAACTTAACAGTTCTTGCAACTGGTCACGCTTTGAAATTGTTAGAATGGCTTAAAAATGTTGCCCGTAATTTTGTTATTGATTTAATTGGCAACCTTTCAGTTTTGATCTTTCGAATGTTTGGATTGTGTAACACTGTTATTATGTGGTCTTCTTTTTAAATTAAATCATGCGATTTAATTGAGGAAGAAAATGTACCCACAAATTAATATAATTTACAGTAATTTTTGATTATAATTACACACTTAGGCATCTGGCTAAAAAGGTTCGATTGAACTGTAAGAAATCACGATAATCAAAAAAAAACCTGTAAATGAAAATTGCGAATTTAAAAAAAATCTTTTAGTTTCATATTCAGTAAGTGGATAATTATACGCCATTAAAATATATGGACGAAGTTGTGAATCACCCTGTATAAAAAATATTTAAAATCAGTACAGCTTCGAAAATAAACAATATCACACATCCGTTTAACCCGTTCGGTATGTTATTGAACAGGTCATATCGAACAGTTTCAATTTTTTTTTCACCTCAAGTAGGCGTGTGTTGTCTTTCTGACATTTGATAATTAAGCAAGCCATTAAGTATTTCGTGATAAATTGCATTATTCTATTAAAATGGACAAACACAACATTAAAAGTGATTTAGCCACATTAATTAAAGTAGTACTTTTGATATCTGGTATAATTTAAAATAGAATTTATATTGAAGGTAAGTAGTAAGTAGTGAGAATTTATATTCTTCTTATTGAAAATCTTGTATCATCTAGGTATTCCATTTTCCATGATCATGGTATATTATTTGTTTCTTCGTAAAACTAAAATAATGACAGTGATAGTTAACATCAAAATAAATATAACGTAACTCGTAGGAAAGTGTCTATCGAATGTTCGTGAAAAAATCTCACTCATACGATATAATTCATTTTCCTCGCTCATTATGTAATATACTATTTCCTTATACCATTTAGGTTAAGAATGCATCCAAATTACGCAATTCCGGGAACAATCAAACTTATATGATCTCATTATTTGAATTAAACATAATTCGATTAAAGCTAGATTCAGACCCACCCAATTATAAGTATAAGTGCTAAATTAACCAACCAGCGCTTCCATAAAATTCCAATTTCAATTATAAGTGCGAACGTTGAGCGCTGTTGGTTAAATTAGACACTTATACTTATAATTTGGTACGTCTGAACCTAGCTTAATTTTGATATAAATTTTATCAAGGTATAAAAAGTATACCTATATTTATTTTATACAACGAAAGTAAAAACAATAAGTAATAATTATTACAAATTAATTGTAGATTGTCGAAAGCACCTGTGCTGAGTGCTGACAAGAAAATTTCACTTTTAATATTATAAGATAAAAAAAACCTAGTGTATAAATCACATTATAGTATAGATAATAATTAACTAGATATTAAAAGAAGTTCTTTTATAAGCCTTTAATAAAAATTATTCACGCCTGATTTGCCTGTAATCATATCTTACATAAAAACCTGAAACAATTTCCAATTAAATCCATAATTTTTAAACCGTGTAGGCGGACGAGATAAATAGGTCAGTTGAAAAGAAATAAAGTTACTCGTAAAACCTCACTCACAAAAAGAAATAATTACGTTCGATTATTCTTTCGACAAAAACCCGTTACTCGAAGCTTATAAAGCACAGCGCAGGTATTTTTATGAAAGGCAGGTGAAATTCTGTGGACGTGTATGGCACGAGGCACGCGCATGAAACCATAATGAGCCGCGCTGCCAAAAACAACAAAAAGAAGAAATTCCGCGAAGAAGAAGATTCTTCTTGCTCGGTACATTCTTCTTTCATCCTTTCTTATTAAACTGAACGCAAAAATTGCCCGTTTCATACATAATATAATACCCTTAAGTTCATGCCAAATAGAAATGGGAATGTCAACCATTCCTCGCGCATCTACTGTCAAATAAGGAGGTGGAGCAAACGCAAATGCGTCTTCTGCGCATCGAATCTCATTCCCATTTCTATTTGGCATGAACTCTAGTTTTCTCATTTAGGTACATAGGGCGTACATTTTTTCACACCTTTTATTCGATACCGTAAGTAACCGATATTAGATAGTTATACACCAAGTGAGATACATGAATGTTTATTCAAGAGAAGAAAGTTTAGCCCCCGATCCCGACGGGCGAGTGGGATAATTTCTTCAAGTGAATAAACATTCGTATCTCACGTGGTTTATACAATATTTTATTCAATTTTGACGAAATTATTTCAAATATATGAAATATATATTTATTTTGACATAACAAAAAAGAAAATCAAAGTAGTCGTCAGTGGCAAGTCATTGTTTTTATGCATTTTTTACGAAATAATGACATCAGAGTGATTTAAAATGTGTTGAGTGATTTAAAAAGTTTTAATTCACTTGTGAATAAACATTTATTTAAAGTTGTTGCTATGGAGCTAATAATAGCAGTTTAAAACGTCAAATTGAATAAAAATAAATATATGTAGGTATTATTGTGTGAAAAAATATTGATTAGATGTTAAGATACTATTTCCCACATATTAAAGAAACCAATAATTTTTTTAATTCTGATCAATGACGTACATAATATTTATTTATTCAATTTTGACGTTTTAAACAGCTATTATTAACTCGATAGCAACAACTTTAAACAACTGTTTATTTCACAAGTGAATTAATTTTTTTTATCCACAATCATCTCATAATTAGCATTTATTTGTGCTTATTGCAACTATATAATGTGACTTATTATCTACTAGTGGAATAAAGTAACTTTATTCCACTATTTCACAGCAATGCATTTATTTCTTACAATCTTGATCTAGAATTTGATAAATTATAAAATGACATTTTGTAAAACGAATTAATTTTGAATAAAAGTTTTTATTGTGGATAAAACATTATATTGTATTCGTGTTTTAGTTGCGCATTATCCACTCAAAAAATTAAACGCTCGAACTTCGTTCTCGCATTTAAACATTTTTTCGTGGATAAAACGCCATCTAAAACACTTATACAATAAATAACTATTAAATCACTCAACATATTTTTAAATCACTCTGATGTTTTAAACGTTTATTAATACGTCAAAAATGCATAAAAACAATGACAACTTGCCACTAACGACTGCTTTGATTAGTTTTTTTTGTTATGTCAAAATAAACTTATAATTCATATATTTGAAATAATTTCGTCAAAATTGAATAAAATATTGTATAAACCACGTGAGATACGAATGTTTATTCACTCGCTCTTCGCGCTCGGGGGCTAAACTTTCTTCTCTTGAATTCTCTTGAATTCATGTATCCACGGTACAAAAAGAGTAGGTAGGGACGGTAGGGACACGACGTATGCATACCATTAGCTTTGTTCGATGACATGAACTAGGTTGTTTTAGTGCACACTTTTTTGCACTGAAGCGTTCGATGACGCAAAGGTCCAGTTCATTCAACATGTTCGATGAAAAAGTGTGAACTTGAACACACTTATTTGTACTGACTCTTGAGGTGGAGTAAGTTAGTGCAGGGTGTCGGAGTGGGGATGTAACGTCAAATTTCAATTATGCGCATAAATAAATAAAGAATAAACTTTACTATCATCTAAATTTTTGAATTGATTTGACTCCTTAAATTTTTCACTTAGGTATTGAAATTATTATTTATTCTAAAATGTCTTATACGAGTACATTCGTTGTCCGTGTATGACGGAACATGTTCAAAATAATTTTTTATGCAATTTCGTTTTTGCTTGTTGTTACATAATAGTTATTTACAAACCAAATGCTGGAAGATTTTTATCTCACATGAGCGGTTTTTTTATAATAAAACTATAATCAAATACGTTCAAGTTGTCGTTGTAGTCTGATCATTAAATTTGAGGTTACGATGTTTTTTCTACAAGTTTTATTTTTAAATATTGGCGGTTTTCGGTGGTCTTGATTTTACTCTGAAATGTCTAGAAAAGCCAGTGTTCTTTGCATTTTTCCTGATTGACTACATTGGGAAATTGACATTTCCGATTGTCAATTGCGTGTTTAATATGTCATTTCATAGATGCCGTATCTGTAAGTATCTGTGTCAAGTATACATGATGTACAAAAAAACAACAAAAGTCATGAACAATCCATGGTAACCAATCTAAACTAAAACAAATTATGTTCTAATTTGCACTACTGTGTTTTTTGAGAATCAAAGAACTAGAATACACTATTGTTCACTGTACTTCACTGCACTGTTCTGCACTACACTTCCAATTTTTTTCATCGAACAGAACTAGTGTTGTCCGAGTTCCACTAAAGTGCCGTACTTCAGTAAAATTCTCATAGATGGCTCTCACCAAGAATGTCTGACAGATCTGTCATTACTATGTTGACATAAAAAATATGTCATCTTAAACTGGTTCAAACTACAAATTGTACGTGCATTTCATTCAATATAATAATACGTATAACAAAGATGGTGACATATAAGATTGATAAATGTGTATATTTTTTAACTAAATTAAATTAAACCAGCAAATAACTTAATTTACAAAAAATAACTAAACTATAAACATAACTAAAAATCTGACGTGGCCATCACACAACCTTCCGCCATATCTAGACTTTAAACAAAAATGTATACGTACAATCTGGTGCCCATTTAAAATATACTAATAAAAATCTAAAATATTCAAACACAGAAATTAGTATCACCTGAATCAAAAGATTCATTCACACGAAAACTCTTCTGTGTTGAAACAATCCTCCGTTCAGTTACTACATTTAATAGCTTTCTTATGACTTATATAGCGCTAGTATGCCAACTTGTCACCCGTCACATCTGGTCACATCTGTCAATATTTTTTATGCAGAAACAAAAATCAACCGAACATGGATTACAAGATTTCAATGTTTTATTTGATAAATTTATTTTTTAAATTTTAGCGCAGTTCTTTAATGCTACCAGATAAAGACAATTTTTTTATAACGTAGATTGCAAATAACTTTTCCTCTTATTCTTATTACAAATAAATACTATATTTATCCAAATTTATAGAAATTTTTGACACTTAATCTTTTCAATCTTCAAAAAATATCACTTCCGGTGAAGATATTTGTACCAAAATCGAATGAGCTCTTCCTATTCGTATACAATTGTATAATACCAAATATCAAAATTTTTGGGTAATTCGTATTTGAGTTATCCGACAGACGGCATCGGCCCGGACCACACACATACACACACACGCACACACACACATACATACAGACATCATCGGGAAACTATCAAAAATTAGTTGTAAGGACCCTAATTCGTGCTCATCCACTAATAACTCACTACCCGATTTTTTGCATGATTCCAATACCTTCCTTTACAGGTAAGCGGAAGGTAAAAATGATGTGCAATAATAATTATTAATGTAACCTTATACTTATTATTGTAACTATTCGAATAATCTAATTAATAAATCTTGTGTAAACTACTTAAGTGAAACGTATAAAATAATTATATATATTAAACAGTAGGTACTTAATGACCTTAATGTGTCTGTAATTTTGAAACTTTTCTCATCGTTGACTTTTTTTCAAAATATTTTTATTCTTATCGTTGCAAATGTGTATCATGCGCAACCAAACAAAGTAATGTAATACAAAAGCTAAAATATAGTATAGTATGAAATATATTATGACATTAAACATGCATAAACCCGTTATACATTTCAAATAATGTACATTTACCATTTTTGTGTACCTACATGGAACCTACTACTGATATTGTATTGCTACAATACTTAAACATAATTCAAATAATAATATTTTACTGTTGATTAATTCTAATATATGCACCAGTACTAGGTGTAAATCTGATGAAGTTATGAACTAAAATCTTACTCTCATGCCATGAATCTGTGAGTTGACGGGGGTTAATCCGATAATCGCACACACGGCAGAAATATTTATTTCGATGACGCGCAGTGATCTGTGGGCCGCCAAATCCAAGTTGGGTGAAAGGCGTGATAGATTTATTAATTACTTTATTTTAATATAGTACATATTTACTATTGTTACTAACATTATTTACTTCGATGTGTTTAATTACATCAGAAGGACTAAAATGCTTCTCACAGAGAACATCATTTGCAGTTAATAATTTATCCGTTCTTTTAATTATATTTCCCCATTTTTCTCTCTCACTTGCTTCATTGGGAGCTTTAAATAAACTTATTTTGTCCTTTCACGTGTCGTACCCATTTTTACAACCCGGTACAAAACATCTGTATCTTCCCATATTTTTACGTTACAATTTACTTGTCAAACACAAAATGTCACAACACGTCATAATTACGTCACAATTCACATCTAACTTCACTACAGACATTCCCGGCGGCCATATTGGAACACTGAGAGCGGCTCGTGTACCGTGCATGTATCTCACTTGGTGTATAAATATCTATTATTTATTAATTCATGTCCAGGAATATTTTTATCGTACATTCCAACAACGTAATTAGCACACACAAATTTTCCGGAAAGAATTAATGTACGTGTGATATTATGATAATATTAGCATCGAATGAAGTAGAAACATTTTTGCGTTCGATTGAATAAGGAAGAATGGAACAGAAAATCTGCTCTTCGCCAACGGTTTTCGAGTTCGATGATCGTTTAACCAGCGCAATAACTCTTTAAATAATTGAAAAGCATTTTCAATACGGTTCCACCTGCCTTACTGATTACCGAATATGACCCTGACACTTAGTGGACTTTCGGTAATGGCTTGACGACTTGAAGAGAACTTTACTGTGTGTAAATGAATGGTATTTATTTGTGGCCAATAAACTTTGAATTGTTGAATTAATGTCTGAGCAGATGGTAATTGGAAATGTTTCAGATTCTTCAACATTTACTTAGTGCTTAGTGTAATTAAAATGTTGTTAAATTAAGAAAATGCTTTTATATTTAAAATGAGAAAATATGTTGTACCTATTTATGAGACACAGTACAACATTACGATACGTTTGTCGTGGTTTATGTCTTTTTTGATAGTTCCCTGTACAATACTCGAGTATTCTACGTCTCTGATACCTAATAAGATTAGTAATTTTAGCTTTTAATTTTGTTTGTTTGATTGTATGTCTTACATAGTTTATTTTAAATGGATGTGCACATCTCCTGATGTTAATATAAGCATTTATACTTGAAAATTTATTGCAAGAGTTGTTTGAATGGTCCCCGAGTGGTTGTAATATTGTAAACAAGACTTTACACATTTTGTCATGTTGGTGTTGGTAAAGATTTGCGACAATTAACAATTTAATTGCTAAATTATTTTTTAAATAACTTTGGTATACTAAGAAAATGGCAGTTTTACCATCATGCAAATTCATGCAGCACACAGGTTCATTTGAACTCTTCTTTTTAATATTAAGGCTCCTTTCGAATGAGCGTAGTGTAGTTACTTATTAAATTCATAACTCGCCCATTTCGATTACTTTATAAACCAAATTTTGGTAACAGTATACTAGCTGTATGTATTGTGTTTTTCGATTTTCCGAACTTATTTTTAATAATGGAAAGTCTAGAAAACCATCAAAATTCGTAGTTTACCAATAACTTTTTTGTCGATTGGCATATTTTTTTCAAAAAAATTACACATGTATCTGCTATAGTGTCTCAACAGCGGTACATCGCTATTTTTCAACGTCCCTCATTTTAAATAAAAAAAATAATCCAATTTTGGATTTTAATTTTTTTCGAAAATTTTTAAAATTTAAAAATGTACCGCTGTTAAGCACAATATTTTAAAGAATTTTTGTAAATAATTTTGTTCTCGAAAATTTCCCTAAATAAAGTTATTAGTAAACTACGAACGCCTGTCTATGCGAAGGTGAAGTATAGCCTTAAGGGTATCGACTCCACGTAGTCCTATGGTAACGCATGGAAACATAAAATACGTAAAAGCAGGCTAGCAATTTTTAAAATGCTCACGAAGTTTTACAGATAAAGCAAAATTTTATAAATTTATTTACAGGCGAAGAATGGAACTTGGTTTAGGCCGAGTTACATTTTCTAAAAAATATCTTAATCATAAAATGAAACATGTAAAAAATTGCTTAAAACACACTTTTTCATTAATTTTTATGTTTTCCAAAGATTTTTCAGAATTCTAAATGCGCATAAACCTAGATTAATTTTTTCGCAAACATCTAGTAGACAGTTACCTGTTTTTCCTTCCAATTTTTAATATGTATTGAGTAAAGCAGAAACTGCTATATCTCTAAACACGTAATATTTTTTGAATTAAATTTGTTCATTACACAATATCAGCGTTGCATTAGATAATTACGTGCATTGATAATATTTGAATAAAACAACGAAAACAGCTATGAAACCAGTGGCACTCAACATGTTTCCTTTAAGTAAACCACCCTTAATTTTGAAAATTTTTGAAAAATTCTTTTTGTTCCGTTATCAGTAGAACGTGTTACATATACCCTTAAAGTATGATCCATAAGTACAGAAACACCCTGTATAACATATTATCCTGGTTCAAGGTTATGTCGCTACAATAATAATTAACAGAATTGGATATTAATTTTAAAATCAAAGTTAGGAATGTATTTTTTATGAAGACGGACAATAACATAAAAGAAAATGATTCAAGACAAATTGAAACAAAAATTCTAATTAAATATCTAGGACTAGTCTTTGTCTATAGAATATTCAATCAAACTATAATTTCCAATAACCAGCGTAATAAAAAAACTGTAAAAATCTAATTACATATCTATCAATCCAACATTAACAAGTTGATAACAAGAACAGTATTTACAATGGAACGAGAAAATAAATCAACCTGCTCAACACAATGAGATCCGAATCCAATCAAATCTCAAACCCATTCCATTTCTTCCTTTGTTTAATTTTAATCTAATACAAATCACCCGTGTAATAAATCATTCCTAACCGACTATCGGGCAACGTGAACTCAAAGTCGAAACCATTATGCAGTTAATAACATAACCTGCACGTTACACGTTATGTTCGTGTTACGTGTTGGTGTTACATTAAGCTCGTGTCAGGCGATCTCATTTTTATCACCCGCTTACCTGTAAGGGACGTATTGGAATCATGCTAAAAATCGGGCGAGAGGTCTTGTGCTGGCACATCCGATTTTTACCTCTCGCCTAGAGAGGTATAGGGATCATGAAAAAATTAGATGTCGAGATTTTTGTCAATAAGCACGTTTTAGCTAGGGTTGTGAAAACCCCGGGTTTTTCCATGATTTGCCCAGCCCAGTTAAAAATATTATTGTATAATTTCTGCTTTCATTTTAATATCAATGCACTTGTGTGTTATATCGTTGAAAAGAGAAGAAAAATCTCTATTAAGACGGGTCATAGCCAACTATTAGCTCCATATGAAAATTTGAATTTGGTTTCAATTTCTCAAAATCTGTCGGAGATAAAAACAAATTTGAGGACTGCTGTGAATTCCTCGTTAAAAACTGCCTATATAGAACGTGCAAATTAGAAACTTGTACAAATTCAAAAAAAGTTATAGGTGAAAAACGAAATAGGCAAAATTTACATTTTTGCGTATATCTAGTCACCTATGTATTTTTGTGAGAAAACAAAAATATTTCTATATTGATCCCCTAAAGGGGCAACTTTTGTCTAATTTAACCAACTTCGTATCTCCTTATGGTTCTCGAGATCCCCATGCTTCAACAGTTTCATAGGACAGCCTGTAGGTATACAATTTTCAAATATAATGGGTTTTTCATGGTTTTGTTCGGATTTTTTCAGGCGGGTTTTTCCGAAAAAACCCAGTGGGTTTTTTCGGGCTGGGCAAAAACACAACAACCCTGGTTTTAGCATCTTTAGAACCTATTTTGACTATTTTCACGAGGATGTCTGTGTGAGTGTGTGCGTGTGCGTGTGTGTTTGTGCGTATGTTACAATATTTCTCCGATGATATCTAAAAAATTAAAACATTAAATTACCAAAATTTATATTTAGTGTTGTAGGTAATAAGAATCTTCAGGTGCCATTAAATTTTGGTAGCAATCCATTAACAGGAAGTGGCACTTTACTTAAAGACCACACAATCTTCTTCAATATGTCTACAAATAAATTACCTACTTATGAAAATTGTGTATGATACAAAATAAAGAAAATGTTATTATCTACTTGTACAATCGGTTTAATAAAACTTATATTATGACAAATTTTATTACAATTTATTATTTTGTGTTTGAAATTTCGATATCTTGTAATCCATGATCTTTAAACATTTGTTATTGCGAAAAATTGAAATAATTATTATGACAGTGACAGATATAACATCGGTGACATACTATAGTTTACATCTTGTTCCAACGCTTTTGAGTTGAGTAAGATAGGACGATGATATCCTTGAATCTGATTGGTCGAGACGAGAGGTGGATTTACATCAGCATTGGAGAGATTCGCGATTTCATTTCCGTTTGACATTTCAAGTTTATATAACCTGAAAATAGTAAAACAACGTGTGTTTCTTTTTTATTTTGACAATTTTTATTCATCTATAGGTAAATTTAACACTCTTTATGATAGGAATACGTTATGTCTTTGTAGTTCGCGCCAAAGTTTAAACTAATAGAATGTTTGGGTGTAGAACGGACTGCATTCACAGTGCCATCTACTATTTTCTAAGCTGAAATAGAGTATAGGTATTTTTGTAAGTATATTATATTAATTTATATAAGTAGTAGGTACATAGAAATAAGACGGAGGCCAGTTGTGGCGAGAGGTGATGGCCAGGCGTGGATTCAAATCAAACTGACCTGATTTATGTGATAAAAGGAATACATTAATTAATTTAAATAATTGGAACGATGCCATTTATACATACAAATTAACGCTATAAAAACAATTCTTTTTCAAAGTAAAAAATAAATTCAGTGCCAGAATATCACAACTAGAATCAAATTTCTTGCCACTGAAAAGACTGACAAGTACATCGTGTGACTTTGGCTTTACGTAGGCGTTAGGACCGCTTTAGTTAGATCCTTCCGGCACTTACACACGAGAACAAAAGACGCGAAGATATTAAATTAGATAGCATTTTATATTAATCACGCTGTGGTTAAAGTGTGCTTATCACTGAACTCGGAACAATTTATAAGATGGGGCGATCTGATTTCTCGCCGGGCATAATGAAGCGTGTTTAGCGCATGCGCGCGCGCGCATTTGTATCGCGGATCCGATCTAGCCAGCCGCGGGGATTTATCCCCAAAATGAGCCTACTTGATCAGCGGTTACATACTGACGTCACTTATCAGACTTGCATTAAGCGTATTTTACACTGTACAAGTTTCCACAAAAAGATTAATAGTTATTTGTGTATTAAGAGATTAAGAGCGTAAAGTGACTCTTTGTTACTCGCGCACGGTAATAGTGCAAGAGGAACAAATACACTTTACGCTCGTAATACACACATAATTTTATCTACGACTAAAATTAATTGTTATGATAATAATAGTATTCAGTTAGTTCAATCTGAGTTCAATCAATTTATGTTTTATTCGTAACCATGACGATACCTATAAAATCGAAATAAATAAATAAAAAAATTTGTTTGATTCTGTCATTTTCTTTTATTTTATGTAATCAAAAAGTACTTTATAGCGCGTTGCCATAGGAGACGCGCAATAAAATGTTTTTTTTTTGTTGGTCCTTAGTAACAATCAACTTTACGTTGACAATTATTGCTGAAAGCATAAATATAAACTTTTCATAATAGTCGTAGATAAATAAATATTTTATGAAATTACTATACTATAATGAGTTACTTTAGCTCCACAAAATTTTAGTGAAAAGTAAAACTTTAGCTCCGAAGTTAGCTCCGCATTTATCAACCAATCAGAGCACTACCTGCGAACTAGATCGCTGACAAGTATTACTGAATTGGCCCGAATTTTGCTTTCATGTTACAAATTTAATACTATAATTTTGCGATTTCATTAAAAATACAATACCTATATTCTTCGGCTTTTATATGGTCGTCACATCACCTATCACCAGTGTTGTAATAGATAACAATATTTTTTATTTACCTAATTTACTTTTTATTTATCTACATAGATAAGATAATAGATAATCATTGAAGAAATTATCTAGATACTAGATACTAATACAAAAAAAAAATATATAAATGACATGTTCTGAAGCTTGTGCGTTGTATTCTTGTGCAGATTGATTACATTTGAATTCGATTAAAAATACAAATGAAAAAATTTATTATAATTTTACAAAAATTATTATCTAGATGATATTTCTAAAATAAATAAAGGTAGGATGTAAAATAGTATAAGAAAACTTGCAAAGCAACTTCTGCAGTGTGAATCAAGCTTTATGGGCGAACATATGCACTGAAAAATGACTAGGTAGTTTGATTTTGGATTTAGGGCATATAATGTGAAGATTGTGTTTCGGTCTGACTGGCGACCGACTGCCCTGTGGAATATTTGTAAATTGCGGTGGTAAAATGCTAATGTGGGCCGTGTAGGTACAACATACTGGATAAACAAAACGAAATTCGATATTTTTGCGCACTATATTTACTTCCAGATATTTACATACGCTACTTGATCCCCAGTTCGGCATGAGAATATAAGAGTATTATGTTAAACACAAACTGCGGCATGTGCGGCTATTTTCAAAATTTGTAATTCATATTATAAGAACATTTAATAGTTGACTCCATTGCAAATCATTTGCGCGTTTGAATGAATATGGGTATGTATAGTTTTATCTAATAACTTAAATTTGATAATTGGAAATAATAGTTTCTTTATACCATTTTTTTACATACGTAGTTCACAATATTTAAATAAATAAACAAGAGACGATCTTAAGCTTTTAAAAGTACCTATATTATCTGATGATGCATTACCTACTTGTTCCCACGACCATATACGATACAAGCAGTTTCCATACATACATCTACGAAAATACACAATATCAAATATCCATTCAACTTGTTCGATATCATATAGAACAGGTAATATCGCCACATTTTAAATTTTTGTTTCACCTTTCAGTAGTGGTGTTTCATCTTTCTAACATTTGAGTAGGTATGTTATAATCTTCTTGCCCAATTTCTTTTGACAAAATATTATCGAACTTTTAAAAAAAAATTAAAAGATTTGAATCTTCGTTGTTTCAAACGGTTATGAATTTAATTTTTATTAAAATTCTACGACTTGTAATGAATGTTGTATATTAATTTGAGTCATTTTTAGAGTTGTAACCAAATCACCCATGGATTTACTACCTTAATGTAGATACCAACTTTCTTCAAAATTACTCACTTTCGGTATACGAGATTTTAGTGATTTGAACTAGTTACTGGGACAATGCTAAAACTATTATTGTTTGAAATTTTTAGAGTTATTAAGTTTTCAAACGTTCGATTGATGAAGGAATGTGAAAGATCTTCCTTCATCAATTAAATACTTGGGTCCTTCAAATCTTTTCATTTTTTTCAAACGTTCGCTAATATTTTTGTCAAAACAAATTGGGCAAGAAGATTATAACATACCGACTCAACTTTTATAAATCTTAATTCTTTTAAAATAACTAATAATTCCTTATGCTTTATCCGTTTGAGTACAACAGATTGCGTTTTAAAAACTAACGTTACCATTTGGTAGATTAAAGTCGCCGCCTACCAATAATAATAGTAATAAAGAAGCACATAAGGAAACCAAATTTAAATCCATTCCATTAGAAAGCAACCAACAGCTTAACAGCAGCAACTACCGTTCTCCTACCATAAACCACTAGCCAGTCAAGTCACTGTTACCAACCTAACAATAACAAGAACAAGCCGAGAAGCCAAAATCCTGATTAGTGTCTCCGTCTACTGGAACTAATAAGCATATTGAATGCACGGAAACTGGGACTTTTCTTCTCTAGTCCGTTACGGTGGGACAATGGCCACCGCGTCGAATCGCGTCGGTTTCGGAAGGTCACATCTGCGCGTGCGACAATATGGATTGTCAATTGTCACCCGCGCGATTTCACGGTCTTCATGCGGGTGGAACCGATGTCCAAGTCCAAGAATCGCGAAGATGCATTGCCTTGTGTTTCGCGTATTCGATTGTTTGCACAGCTGCCTTTTCCACGATGTGTTACGGTAGGCGATGCTTGTTAGCGAACTGTGGTTATGACGTGTAAATTATTTGCTTATTTAGACTTTAACAGGTGATGTTAATAGCCAAGTGCGCTTCAAGTTCGAATCTAGTCAGATAGGTAATACACAAAATAGTATATTAAACAAAAAGATTTATGACATAATTTTTTCGGTCCAAATTTAGTAAATGAGCCAGAGGGCGAGTTTATTAAAAGACATAGTGATGCCGTTTGGCGAGATTAGTCGATCACTCTCGCTTCGTCTAGTTTTTTATCGATTAATCTCGGTAAGAGTCTCGAATCAACTTGGATCTCGTTTCGGTCTCAAATCTGTAGTCGAGATTTGCCTTGTGGTGTAGTCTCGAATTTAGAGACGAGACGAGACAAGATCGAGACTAGTCTCGGGTCTCGCGGCAATACTAAAAGGACAAGTGCGAAAATAGTCATTAGCGTCTTTTTAATATTAAAATTTAAATAACACTGCCATAATATATGCGTAAAGTCTATGTAGGAAATTTTTTTTTTGTAACGTTTTGAGTAGGTGACATTAATATAACGATTTATTTAACTGTTACAGGACGATACACAACTTCGTACATATATTTTAATGAATTATTTAACTTTCTGATCATGAATCAAATTTTTTTTTTATTTGTTTTTTAAGGGCAGTTTCCGCAAGAAGCACCTTTTTGGAAACCTCTGAATTGTTGACTGCATAATAGATATCTGACTGAATATGAATGGAATAAAATAACATTTTAATTAATTAGCATGGTAAATTTATGAAATTCCATTATGGAGACAGTAACCCAAAATTGTTTGATGAAAAAACCTGGAAACTAAAAACGCGAACTTTGAAAATATTCTTTCATTTCAAATTGAGTACTATACAGGGTATTTCATAACTTCGAGTACATAAGTTAATGGTATATTATGTTGTTTGATATGCTGCAAAACATTTCTTGTAGTAGGTACTGCATTATCCTGCATATAACCTGTATGGGATTTGTCAGGCATTTGACAGCATTGTATGAGAGTGCTTTTTTTAAAATGACACATAGGAAATAAATTTGAATTTAAAAAAAATGTTTCAGACTACTCTGCTACCTGGAAATGCAATGAACAGGTACTTAGATACTTAGAACAATAAAAAGTTCAAGTTGAAAACGTCTGCTGAAACTATTACAGCTGACCAAATATTATTATGTTGTTCAGGAATAATTAAATTAAATTTATTTTCTATGTTTTATTTCAAAAACAACGCTCTAATCTCTAATACATTGCTGTCAAATTCGTACCAAGGATACATAAAAATCCTGTTCACGTTAAAATAAACTCGCTTTATTACTTTACACCGATAACTCACAATATAATGAGGTTGCCACATTCAAGTTTACTAAAACGTGTATGATGTTATAAAATATTTAATTTACTTTACAATAATTATCTAGTGGAAACATTTATTATGTACATAAATATTTTAATGAATTTCGTGGGAATAAAATATTTTTACAGGTTGATAAAACAATTCGATAAGAAGAAAATTGCAGAAAAGGAATTAAAAACTTGTAATAATCGTATACGCGAAATATCAGTTGATGCTAATTACAAATATTTAAAATACTTCAGCCTTTACTTGCAATTAAAATGTTGTTAAAAAGAACTAAAATGCACATTGACTCATGTTAAATGATAAATAGTTATTTATACTCGATTTACACAGCATACCGACTACCGCTGTGGTCTCAACTCTTATTTTCCATTATAATTTCAAGTGAAGATATAACATTTCATATTTCATGATTATTTAACGTAACATCTAACAAAATATTGAATTTAGCAGTCAATTAAATCTTAACAATTTATTATCTATCGACGCATTTTTAAAAATATACAATAAGTATTTATACCACTAACCACACTTTTATAATACAAACAAAAGTCCCAACTAATTTTGAAATTTAATTGTTTAAAGTTTTTCTCATTTTAATTAAAATATATTTTCACTTATAATAGGTACCTACTATAAGTATTAGTAGTTCATTATTTTTCTGGTAGTATTACACGAAAGTTCTTTGTACTTATATATGAATATTACGAGTGCGCAGCACGAGTAATGTTTACAATCACAAGGTATATGAGTGTATAGTATAATATACTACTAGAAAAATAATCTACTTAACTATATGTGTATATGGTATTCAAGAGATTATTCATTGAATCAAGTCCAATTTTAAATTAAAAAGGCAAAATATGCAGTTATCCATGATTTCAGAAAACAAGTATTTTGATATAATTTTGACGTCAACGTCAAATGGATTTTATGTGTTTTTTGTGTGTGTTTCTTTATAAATGAAATAGTGAATTTTAGGTAAAAAATATTCTAGAAACTCAAATAAAACCAAGAGATAGAAATTGTGCATTAAAATGGAAATAAAGATTACAATAAAAATGTGCATTTGTTAAATAGTCACCTAAAAGTACTAGTAGTGAATAGTCGACACACAACCTTACTAGTACAAAATAATCAAGTCTACTAATTTTGATTGGCTGTGAAATTCAATATTCTGCATTTTATTGGTCTTTTTTGACAGATGACAGATGATGTGAATAATCAGAAATATTATGTCATAATAATTATATATTATTTGAAATCTTTAAAGAACTAATTTTTTATTCAGAATTCAAAACAAATTATAAATTAAAATTATCAAAATGTTCATCATCATCATCATTGTACTCTTATTATTCTTATATCTTATCGTAATTTGCAATAATATTTCTCAATATTTTGTTATTAAAATAATAATGTCAAGTAAAGGTGATAATTGCATAATGCATCTATAAAATTACTATAAATGGTGCGATTTACTTATTTTATTCTTTTTGCGCATTAGCTGAACTACACTTCAAGTTCAGATAATTTGCTGAGAAAATTGTTTTATATGAGGTCTAGACTTGATAATTTCGTAAACACTTTACACTTTGCTCATAACGTTAGGACAGTACAGGCAAATTACATGGGTTACAAATGAGAAGCTATATAATTCCCTTTGCCACAACAATATTTTAGTACCGACAAAAAACCTCGCCCGCCTAATAATAGTTTTTCGTCGTGTAGTCTCACATTATCACTCTTATTTTCTATTACACACAGAAATTTAGACAACCATATATTTACACCCCCGTTATTGTAATCATAACACGTCCTAACGAGATGACGAGAACATGAGACCAAACATCGAACGCAGAACCGGATTAGCCCAAGATGCCCAAGATATAAATACGACTAAATCTGTTAAGTCAAGTAAATATGTCGGAGTACGAGAGGAGCGGGCTATAGATGATCAGTTACGTGAACAATAAAACTACTAAAATGCGCAGTTATTGGAATAGTTAACTAATCGAATCACCAAATAAATCACACATTCAGTACTCACGTCAGGGACCAGTTAAACGTGATATAAAAACTGTGACGGTACGGAAAGATGGCAATTCCGGTGCATGTTCTACTCGTATCAGAGAATCTTCAAGACTGCCGATATCCGACTCACACCTAGCACGTAATCCCAAGTGTACTAACGTAATCGAACAAACAAACACGATCATAACTTCATTTGCACACTTGCATTCCTATATCATTAATTATTGTTACAATCAACATGATTGCTAACCCCGACAAATAAATATATCATAGAAATCACGATATTAATTAATTATTCACCTAATACAAAATTCAAAATAAAATGATTGTAGGATGTAGGAATAAAATATAGAAACTTAGACAAGATCTAGTTATTTGTATATAATAATTATGTATTGACAAATAATAGTATACTATACAACGACGCTATAATGGATGCTATTATTCCCGAAGATGAATTTTACAATACGAGCGAGCAAAGCGAGCTAGGGTTTTAATCATCTTAGGGAACAATAGCCATTATAGCGAGTTTATCAACGACTTATATTACGTACAAGATTTTAATAAAATAAATAAATTAATACCAATACGCAAAAATTTTGGCAGTTTCAAATGTCAATTCTCTCGCACCATAAACATTGTAATGTTTAAAAAAATAATTTGCACGAAGAAATTGATCAGGCAGTAGTATATTCTGCAACTAGGGACGAAAGTGGCGTTTTTCCGACGAGTGCGTAGTTGGCAACACGAGCGAAGCGAGGACTGCCACCGCACGAGTCAGGAGAACACTTTTGTTCCGAGATACACACGATATTTTTTGTTGAAGAAAGGGATGAACCGGATGATGATAATATTTATTCCATAAAATAAATAAAAATAATCTAAATAATCATTTTTGGAATCCCGCGTAAAGTGGGAGGAAAAATACTGACCGGTCAGAAATATCTCTCTCATGACAGCAATGTTATTTCTACGTTTGACAATTTGATTTTGATTCGATATTGTTCATTTAAGGAAAACTTAAAATTTAAGTGGAAGCGGTGCAACTGGCCATAAACGTTGCACCACACTAAAAATCAGAACAAAATAACAAATTTTAGTTATTATTAAAAATATTGCAAAATTAGCACATTTTGTGAAAATATTGATTTAAATAAATAAAACTATTTATTTTTTTCAAAAAAAATCATGAATTACATTGAGTAAAAAACGAGAAAATAACATAATGTACGAATACCGAAAATAACTGAGGCTGTCACGCCCAAATTGATAATATTATGTTGAGTTGAATTGAGTGAACAATAAAAATAATTTCTGAATCATTTCATGTGTTTCCATTATCAAGACGAGACCTCAAAATAATGACTACTTGGGCTTGGGTCTCAAAAACCATCAATCCGGCTCTGATCGAACACATGAAAACAAAGGGATAAAAAATTTCGATTCTGAGTTGTAATCATTGCGAGCGTACACGGTACACGCCTGCCTTAATCACCGCTCGTTTTCTAAGGACGTGAAGACGTGATTTTCACAACGCGCTATTTGCCGTCGTTTAACACTCGTAAAAATGTTCTCTCAATGCTTTTTAGCCTTATTGTTATTTTCTTCTATTCTCTGATACTCTGATGATCATGTTGATCCACTACAGTTAAGGCGCTACACTTGTGTCAAAAATATAATGAAAAAGGGACCTTGCTATATTACAAACTGAGCTCTAGTTAGTAGGTACACCTACACTGTTCATATTTTATACTATATAGATAGTTAAAAGATGACTCTAGAGTACTAAGAAATTATATTTTTGAAATAGTTAATGGTATTTTAGTAATAAATTAGTAAAAATAGTCAATTTTGCCGGTTTTTTACCATTTTTTTCGTCAGATATATAAAAAATATTTTCTTAGCACTCTCACGAACAATGCAAGGAATCGACTATTTAAACAAAACTAATAAATATGCAATAATAAGGCCATAATTTGTAATATTAAAATGCATAAATTAATTCTTATTTTCTCTAATTGTTGTCGCAACAATGTATGAATTTTTCGATCAAAAAATGCTTCGTAATTAGTTATGGTAAATTTCAGATTTTTATTTTGAGCAATATAGCCAGAATCGTGAATTCTGGTTCTATTGCAGCAATATTGCGTTCAACAAGTATAGAGCCTTAAGCCCATTTTACATTAAGCAATATTGCAGATGCAAGTACAACTTTTG
Organism: Agonum fuliginosum; assembly: GCA_947534325.1. Lineage (NCBI taxonomy): Eukaryota > Metazoa > Arthropoda > Insecta > Coleoptera > Carabidae > Agonum > Agonum fuliginosum. Next base: position 3,432,151 of record OX384029.1, read on the forward strand.
ACAGAAATTGTACGTTCTTTTTATGCCCATGTCACATCTGGCATGAAGCACGGTGCTCGATGTGGCATTTTGCTTCGTTCAAAGCTGTCAAAACGGTGTCACACCGGTATAGGAAAATGCCATACGAAAATTTGTATATTGCTATGTTCACTTCGTACTTTTTTTCGTAGGTTTTTGAAAATTATTTTTGACAGCTGAGAATTAAAATTCATCAGTTCTTTGTGTTAATTAAATCAGTAATTAGTTCATATATTGACAAAAGCGTAAAGTGTTATATTCTTATTATCTAATTACTTACTGTAATTTTTTGGACATCAATTATTCACCAAATGTCAAAAATTATATTGAGGACTCACTGTGAAATCAGCAATAAATTTCCAATATGTCAAAATGCTCGATGGCATAGCGGCGATAGATTTTTTATGCTATTCATTTGTTCCATCGAGCAGCGTGCTTCGTGCCATGCCGGTGTGACATGGGCATTACGTGTATCTGCATTTCTTCGCAGATCCGCGCGTTTCAACGGTCAGCGTTGATCAGCCTTTTATTCTTTCTCCTTATCGATTGACGGATGATAACCGCACATAATATGGTACAACGTTTAAACCGATGACTTGTAAAGTCGTTTGTGCAAAGATGTGCAATTTGCACTTCTTTAATTACAGTGTTCCTTTCGCTGAAAATATTCGTTAAATGTCGTTTTACATCATCACATCAGCGTAAATATTGGTTTCCAATAAAATCGAAATCTGTTAACAGAAAGTGAATTTCCAATAAATTATAAACAGGTTTATAGCAATTACATATTGAAATGATAAGTAATGTGAACATGAAACCACGTGTAATGCTCAAAATCAATTATGAGAGAATGTATAATGTATGACTTCTTATTAATCGTAAACATTCCTTGAAATTTAGGATTCTTGAAACTGCGTGCATGTATTTTGAATGCTCAATAATTATAAATATGTATGCATACGCATGTAACGTATATTTAACGGAAAAATAAAGTCTTGTGAAATCTTGATAATTATAAATTGAATCAGTAAACTTTTTAAGGAATTAAGAACAAAAGTACATGGATTACATGTCTGCTATTACTCCATTCAAGAATATAATTATTTATTTACGACTAATATATAACATTAAATGTGTGATCGTTGATTCAATTTTATATTGGATAAGGCATCGAAAAATAAATTTTTAAATTTTAAACAATTTTTTAATTATAAATGTTTAATGGCGACGTTTCAGTCTGGTTTTGACCATTTTCAAGCCAATGAATTATTTATATGAAGCAGAATTACATTGTTAAAATTTTGAAAAGTTGAAATAATTAAATTTTATTAAATTATAACAAATATATGAACCATCTTGCAAGATGGTGAGTCAAGTCCAACGTTGAGGTCACGACCTCAATTTAATAAAATTTAATTATTTCAACTTTTCAAAATTTTAACAATGTAATTCTGCTTCATATAAATAATTCATTGGCTTGAAAATGGTCAAAACCAGACCGAAACGTCGCCATTAAACATTTATAATTAAAAAATTGTTTAAAATTTAAAAATTTATTTTTCGATGCCTTATCCAATATAAAATTGAATCAACGATTACATTATGGCTCACTATTCAAAACATATATTAAATGTGTGATGTTTGCTACATAATGCCATATATGAATCCCACAGGGAAAAATTCCAGGGCATAATAGTCAGTACCTCCTCTGCACCAATCAGAAAAATACAAATAATTTTTTTTAAACATTGCAATATTTAATGATGTGATAGGGAATTTACATTTGGAAATATCAAAATTTTTGCGTAGGTATTGGTGTTTATTTTATTAAAATCTTGTACGTAATATATAAGTCGTAGGTAAAGTACAGTATACAACTGTATTCGCTTTGCTCGCTCGTGTTGTAAACTTCATCTACAGGACAATAGCATTCATTATAGCGTAGTTGTATAATATACTATTATAATACGATAAGTAGTCAGTCATAGTTATGTCGATTATTTTTCTGGTAGGTAGTATTACGAATGTTCCGTGTGCTTGGATATGAATATTATTACAAGAAAAATATTATACTGAACTATGACTACGAATGGTATTCAAGAGATTATTCATTGAATCAGATCCAGTTTTAATTTAAAATGCCGAAAAATGCAGTTATCCATGATTTCAGAAAACAAATAAATTTTGATAAAATTTAGACGTCAACGTCAAATGTGTATATGTGGTTTTTTGTGTTTCTTTTTAAATAAATTTTATGTAGAAAATTTTCTAGAACCTTAAAGGAAACCAGAGATAGAAATGACTGTGCATTAAAATGGAAATGAAAATTAGTAGTAAATATGCGACATACAAACTTACTAGTACAAAATAATCATTTCTACTGATTTTGATTGACTGTGAAAATGAATATTCTGAATTATTATTGATCTTTTTTGACATATGACAGATGATGTGAATAATCATGTCAATTTATTACGTAAACAACAATGATACAAGTAATATTTTAGAAACTGTATACTGTATTAAAAATGAGGAAATAAATACTCGACTGAATGAATAAAAATAGGGAATTTCTTGGAGAATTCAGTTAATTTATTAAAATACAATAATATAAAAATATTCTGTATATATTTTTACCATCATTATTTATAGAAGAATCTTTGGACTTTGTTACTTTAAAATGAACAATTTATTGCACACTAATGTTGTCTTTGAAGAACGTTGCTAATAGTGACGGTCTGAAAATATTTTAGGCCGCTGTTTATAAAAATCCAATCCAGTAATCATAAATTATTAATAAGGCCTGCGACACGACAGAAAAATCGACAATTTATTGCCAATATTGGCAACATTTGTCACAAATTACATGTTTAACCATGGCAATTTGTTTAGCTGCACATCTTATATACTAAAAGGCTTGAGATCATTTTCAGCAGCTTAGCAACCGTTTTTCGACTCGCCTACTGCCTAAACGGGTCAACCGATTTTTATGAACTTTTTTTTATTTCATAGAGGTTCTTGTGAAGTAGTGCCTTTTGGGTATATGGATATTGTAGATGGCGTGGTAGTCGCAGGGGAGTTGAAAAACAGTGATTTTTTTCACTCCTTGGATACGGGTATTATACTTTATTCGATTGTTTTTTTCATTTGACATATAGGTAGAGGATGAATTTGACTATATTTCTATGCATGTTTCAACCCAATATTGGGTATATTAAGAAAGTTATTAAGAAAAAACTGAAAAATGCACGGAACGCAAATGGGAGCATGCCATGGAAATTTTGTTTTCTTTTTGATAAAAATGATTTTGTTGTCTACTGTCAGATTTGACGTTTCCAATTTGAAATTTTATTTGGATATATTTTTCATATTTGGTAAGGTAAGAGTGTTTTGAAAATTTTATTGTGTATTTAAAGATGGAGCACGCATTATGTTTACATTGTTTTGTATATATTTGAAATATATTTTTGGAAAATTTTTATTCAATTTAACAATGCACTGTGAAGTTGTATCATGTTGTTATTTATTATTGTAGTATTTATAGTATTATATTTTGACCCAAGTGTAAATGTTCAATTAAAATTAGGTATCTTTATCCAATATCCGTGGATAATACTATTTCTCAGTATTTTACTGAAAATTTTAAATGTCAAATTAATATACAAATTTAACAAACGTGTTAAAAATGACGTCCGATAATTGGGATTTTTATCTATTGTACTTGAGTTTGGGTTGAATTTGAGTTTGTCCTGCCCAAGCCGCCCTACTATGGGATCTTTATCCTGAATACGCACACTAACTAATAACTGGACAAGCACGAGATACGACGCATACTAGAGATGATCTAGATTGTTATTGCACTTGTATCAAGTATCAAATCTGTTTTTACAAAAGTATGTATGGTATTATAATTAGCACCAAGGGGTACAAAATATGACTTCTATGATCGGCATTTGTTTTTCAATAAAAATTTAACATAAATCATGATTGGTATCAAACTTTTCGTCTAATGTTGCCCAAGATTATGACTGTTTACTAAGTATAAATTGCACTCGGTGAGCGGCATTTGTTTTTTCTGAATATGTTTTAAATTATATCGCGATTGATATCAAATTAAAGGTCATAATAAGGACAAAAAATCTACAATATGCATTAAAATGACTTTCGACAATTTGGCTTTTGTTTTTAGTCGTACGAAAAGCATTTTTTTAGTTTTCACAAAATTTTGATACTTATTTTCTTTTTAAAACACTAATGACTACCTACTTGGTATATTCCAATAATCACATCAAAAGACGTCAGAAAATTTAGTACTTATATTACAGTGAAAATTATAAACATTTTATATTAGAATTTTCCGGTTTTATAGTTTCCTCGGAATTTATCACAAATCCATCGAGTTTGATATATTTTTTTAAACTAAAGGGCTAGATGATAACTACTTTATAAAATTGTTAAAAATGGGGATCGCGGAGCGGGCGAATTCCCCCTTGTCGCGCGCAGCGGTAGAGTCTGAATGTTAAAATCGTTATAATTAAGGCACGAAGTACCGAATTGTCCCAAATTAAGAGTTCGCGGAGTTTGAGCCCGCAAAGCGGGCGAATCCCCCTTGTCGCGCGGTAGCGCGACCTAGCCGAAGGCCCGCGTAGCGGGGCCTGACGCTAGTATCTAAACTAATGCCAGTAAAAAATTGTCGAAAAGTACTTATAACATTAAAGTGTGTAGCAATTTCTAACAATGGGTTGCCGGTATCGACAATAAATTGTCGATAATTTCCGTCGTGGGATCCAGGCTTTATGATTTGGGTTATGTTTGTTCATGCTTCTACTGAATCCTGAATAAAATAAATTCACTGTTTTGAAATTATTAATGAATGAATTAGATACTCTTCTTTTCAAAGACTAATTGAAGCTTCAATTTAGGGACGGTGCTATTTGATTTTCACCAAGATTACTTTTCTCAAAATGCAGAAGCATGGAAGGATCTTTGTGTGAACTGTGCTGTATTATTTCTGTGCCCCTTAATAATAAACTCGTGTCTTCGCCACTGGTCGAAGATTCGCTTTCGGAAAGAATTTAAAATGAAATGTAATTAGATATGAACGTTTTTATACGTGCCTCCCGGAGCAAGAAAGGGAGAATGTGGCTCTTCTCTCTTCTCTCTTCTCTCTTGACCGTCAGATCAGAAGAATTCGTTTCTAGCGGCGGTAAAGCGTCGGGTTTCAAATTAAAATGCTGCGCATAATGTCATTGGGAACATGTGTAAGTTCTAATTAGAGGTGATTATCTCGAATGCCTAACCAGGCGCGTTTTGTTGCGGCAATTTACACTGGGCTTCACAGATTTAATTATACCAACAAGTTGTGTATCCTGTTGCTTCATTCTTCCTCAATTTTAATGTCCCTTACAGCTACAAAGCAAATTATTTTGTAATTGATAGGTTTACTAAACAAAATAAATATTTATATAAAAATACAAATTAAACTTCACCAATTTACATATTAAAACATGATGGTTTTACTCTTCTTGTAATTTTAGACTAGGTATAACATTTTTGTAGATATTTGGTAAATGATTTAGTATGTACATTTACATTTTTTTTTAAATTCTGTTAAACTACACATTGATTTTTGGTTGCCTTACTTTTTATGGTGGTGAGTTATTTATTTATTTTTAAATTTATTTACTTTGCTTTGCTTTGTGATTGCCAAGTTAATTGTATCCCAACTTGAAATGGTGACGAAAGTCGGTACCAGTCTGAGTCAATAAATGAGCCGGATTCGAACCCATGACCTCTGTAATCAGAGCCAAACACTTTACCACTGTATAAATCTTTTCCAAAATATAAGATGTTTTGACAGCTGTCATTTTAAATTTACTTTATGAAATAAATTCATTATTAAACTTGTTAAACCATAATAATATCTACCTATACATGATGTTTCATAACTTCGAGTACATACGTTAAAGGTATATGTTGTTTGATATGCTGATTATGAATCAAAAAGAATTTTTTTTAATTCGAAAAATTAAAAATTAAGGTTAGTTTTTTTGTAGTACTGCACTGGACTCGTTTTCCTATTAAACACACACAATAGAAATAGCTAATCAACATCTTAAATTACATAATACTAGTAAAATAAACAAACAAAATTTAATTACTTTTAATGAAACAATGAAACAATAATTACTCCACCCAGTGGTAGTGGCTACGAAAAATTTTTGACTGGGAAACATGGGACTTAATTTTGAGATTTAAAATAAAATTCTTTTTGATTCGTAATCAGCAAACAACATATACCCTGTACGTATGTTCCTTGAAGTTATGAAACATCCTGTATATGAAATTGCAATGATTGTGAGTAATAATCTATTACTCACAGATTTTAGAAGCCAGAAATGAAGATCAAATTTATACTATTTTAATTTTACTTTTCTTCCTTTCGATGTTAAAATATCAGTAACATAATAAGTATGGATCTAAAATTGAATTATATTTGAATTATAATATTCTACCCACGTATAATAATTTAAAACAAAATCGTTCCGTTTATGAACTCGTCAATGAGTAATGTATCCAGATTAGTGTATGGTGTAAGGTTTGATACAAAGATCGATAAAATGTATGATTCAATGCAAAAAACCAAACATAACACTAACTGGGATACAAGACTCGCCACTAGGTTGATCACGACGCGTTTCGATCTTTCGATCATCATCAGGTGATATATATAATAATTGTTTAACTCACTCTGATGAATTACCAAAAAACCTTCAGCCCGATGTCGCAACTTTTCATTTTACACTATTTTCAACGATGTAAAAAAACTTGCAAAACGAAAGAATATTTAGAAATGAAATGAGCGTTATGCTAATCATTAAATTATGAACTGAAACCAGTTCTGTTTTTCTGTGGCAATTAGTCAAACCGAGACAAGCATGTGAAATCTGTCTGATTATCACTTTAAATATGCAAATGCAGGTTATCCTATCATACAATTTTAAAGTAATTAATATAACAAGAGATATCATGACTGCGTCCTCAATTTATCCTACTGCCAAATTGACTTAACCTTTTAGCCAACTCTTCCACATACTTATGAATAATTATCGCACTTTTTAAAGTCATAACCTAACCTTTAAAACATTAAAGTTTGTTTCTTTATTTTTTATGTCCTTCATTTAAATCGACACTCTTATCGTCTTTCCAACGGTTTCAATGTCAGTAATAAAATATTTAAATGTATAATGTTATTAATTATTAACCAATCACTGATAAGGGAATTTTAAATATAACGGTGTCCTATATCGAAGTATTGAATACGAAAAAATTAAACATAATAATTAAGAAATTACTAGGACAGTTTGACATAGCATATTGACCATCAGCCATGTTTAGCCAAGATTATAAAAAAATAGAGTACAAAAAATTTGGAGACAACCTTTATCTAATCAATATTATTACGCCGGTAGTGACATCTTAAGAGCGTAAAACATGCTTTTGAATGGGGAATGATATTAAGACTAATTTTGGTTGAATCGACTTAATTTTTTTTTAATTTAAAGATAAAGAAACTTTACAATGCTATAAACTTGTCATAACTTGGCTAACTTCATATAACTGTTACTCAAATCTACAAAAATTGCAAATTTCAACACTAGACGGATGTAGATTGAACTTCTATCTTTCAAATGAACCCTTGTTTGTGATCATATGTTTATATTTAGTACCGTAAAACCCCATTATTTTGAACGCGTCCACAAGTTTTTAGGGATGTTTTTGTAATATAATTGGCATCACTGAAATTGTTTTGTAAGTAACTTCACTTCATTTTGATACCTATTTTCAAATACCAGAAAATCGGGGTTTTACACTAGTGTTTACTTTTTGTTGTCAAGTAAGTACTCTTATCTTTATTAAACAATATTCTGTACTGTCTTGTACTGTTGCATGTTAGGACAATTTTAAGATATAGTGTAGGTTTTTATCTAAATAAAAAGTGGAAAAATAAATTTTTCAATTTTTTGCCGTTTTGTTACTTTGAACATCACTATTTTATTTTTTTTAAATTATAAGTAATTATGTATTTATAATTTTTTTATACTATTATGATTCCTGAGAGTAGTCCCCCTATAACAGTATTTTTTGTAATGTTCTACGTGCTTTATTAAACAAATTATTGATAAATTATGGTCAAAAGTGTTCAAAGTGATTGGGTTTTACGGTACCAATTTTGATCCCTCTATACGAGAGCGCGTTCCCTATTGCTGCCTTTGTTCGACACATTAAATCTGTATGAATCTATCCTTTTTTCACAAATAGCTACATTCGAGCTTTAAACTGGATTCGAACCTGACTTGTCAGAACCACAGTCGGTCGCGTCACGAACACAAAAACATAAAACACTAATTTCCATTTGTGAATGTATTAAAGACTAATGTTGCTAATAGGATAAAAATAAAAGTATTAAAGAATGCAGAATATTTTAATACCTAATAACGTGCAAAATTTTAAGCGATGTTAAACTCCTTGTACAAAAGTTTTTATAATATCAAAGATTTATTCCGAGCGCTTGTTTTATTTGGGAATTAAGGTAGCTAGCAGCAAATTAGCACACAGTCCACCGTTGAAATTCCTACATCTTTGAATTAATTATAGCCTCATGACAAAACAAAAGAATGAATATATACTAGACGTCCTACACTTAGCATAGCATTAGAATTTGAAACTGACACCGCTTGCCTCGGTTCCAACTTATGAATATGAATTTTTAGGGCTGATGCTTGACCACATGAATTTCATAAACGAAATTTAGCCTATGCCCTTTAGGCACGCTAGAAATACGCTCTTCCAAGAAGGCAGACACAATCCATTTGTGTCAGTCTGCATATTAAGGACGCACTTCGAACCACCTTCATAAATGACCAATGCAATTTTTCAAAGCTTTGTGTTTGGCAACTCGTTCTATTTTGCTGTCAACTAAATTTATTTTAAACGTTAACACCCAAGCTGAGAAAAAATACACAAACAAAAAATATATTTTGTTGGTCATTTATAAAAGATTACAAGATTGCTATGCTACTTTTATGTTTTTACCACCCGCCTCATATTCTATAAGGGAGGTATTGTGATGGGTAAAAATGTTCGAGTGTGACTTTTTTATTTGATATTTATACCGTGAGATTTATTTAACGTGAAACATGGGATCTTTCATATCCATGGTTACGAATTTGACAGCAATGTATTAGAGCGTTTCATTTAAAATAGAACATAGCAAATGAAATATGTATATATTTATAATCATTTTAGATATGAAAAAGTTGCAAGAAATATAAACATTTAATAGATATTTTTTCAGAATACAATTTATAACAAATTCTCAAATACACGAAATAAATCAGATAGGTACTTGTCTGAGGCTAACATCTGCATTATACTAACGTATCATTTGCACCTTTTCTTCAATTGTATACCTTATTATCAACAACACAACCCTAATTGACAGGTAATATTTACTTGATAATGATAATGACAGGCTATGTTCTATTTTAAATGAATCGCTCTAATACATTGCTGTCAAATTCGTAACCATGGATATGGAAAATCCCATGTTTCACGTTAAATAAAACTCACGGTATACGATTCTTAATAAGCCAATATAATTTTGGTTTCAATCTACAAACGATGAGAAGTAGTACTTTTTAAAATATTTCGATAAATAATTAATTTAAGACAATTTTTTATTTTAAATGAAAGATTATGTGATTATTATTACCTACAATTGGTATTTTATAAACTTTTTTGTATATGGTATCATTTAAGAATAATTAAAGTATATAGGTACTTATAATGCAGTATTTCGGTATCTTCTAGTCCATGATCGTTTAACATTTGTTACATAATTATTAAAAATGGAAATAAACACAAGAAGAAAAGTACAAAAAAAAGCATCTCAACCCACTTGACAAAATAAAATCTCCAAAACATTTCAAGAAGGCTATTTTTGCCTATTAGCATCCTATTAATGTCGTAGCGATTGCTAATGACCGCCTTTTGTAACAATATCTATGTAACATCCCAATGTTAATAATTTGATAATAATATCCCAATTATGCATCCCATGTAATTCTCTGAGATGTTTCTATTCCGTATTGAATATGTAATTTTTGATCGTTTTCAGGATGTGCTTAGGATCACTTAAATTACAAAAATACTATATTTTTAAAAATTCCATAGCCGATTCATGTCAAGTGGCTACTACTCTGAAATAATGTTGAATAATGCTATAAATGGCTATTTTATTTTCTGTTTTCTTGGTGAACTAACAAAGCAATATGATCAAGTGTAGTCGTTTATTATGTAGTTTAATTATTGTAAACAAGTTTTGTACAATATTCATTCTGATTAATAGGTAAGAAATTACAGCAAAATTTAAAAAAACAACATTGTATTTCCTATAACAAATTTCAGTAGACAAGTACCATTTACATTATTTACAAACACAAATACTACAACATAAATAACTCTAAAAAATTGAGTAAGTTTTGGTTTATTTCTTTTTATCACTCATGCATGTGCATGTGGAACCTACTTATATTTTCTTCGATTTTGCGGTCTTTTTAACTACCATTTTACATTTTTATAAGTATTTTTTATATTTTATTGAAATGAATAAAAAATAGCACAACAAAATTGCCACAATTTAATTACATTCTTTGTATGAGAAAGCTTCAGTAAAATCTGTTGATAAACCATGTTTTATTAAGCATAAAACTTGAAAACTCGCCAAAAAAACAATTCTCTTTTCATAAACTTCATTAATTCCTGAGCTACTTCACATTATTTAGCAGAATATTCATTATATCACTTTTAATTAACCTAAGTAAAAACCCGTGTAGAACAGTCAGTATATTAAAGTATCATTTATTTGGTCGTATAATTTCTGTAATAAATATCCTTGAAGAATTTAATACACAGTGTGGTCCTATTTTTCGGTTTTTATCAGAAACGACGCGTGCCAATGAACTTTTAAAAAACCTCCTTAAGCGGCCCGTCTACGTTTTTTTTTCGAATTCCTAGAATACTCTTGATTTTACTTTTTTCTATTCCACTCTGTTTCCCACTATTACAACTTCCTAAAACCAGCCCGAAACTCGTACTTTACCACATCCTAAGAATGCAATGTCATTTTGAAGTTGAAAAATACTGTCAAGTGTTTTCGTTGCGAGTAAACTGTTAGTTTATTATTGACTTCATGACTTCAAGGTAACGTTTTTAGAAACATTTAATAGAGAAAGAATGGATTCTTTTTAAAAAGAGATAAAAGGAGATATAACCGTGAAAAGTTTGCATAAAGTGGAATTTTTTATGAATTGTTCGAAATTATCATGTACAAGTTTCTTTTATTAAACTTATAGAAAGGCACAACTGTTAATTGATCTTTTAAGTATATAATCCTTGTTGAAATACAATTTACCATTCTTGTACTGGTCACATAACACTCGCTACGTTAGTACGTTTTGTGCTGGATTTTTTGAGGTAGACGAGCCTCTTAAGGAGATTATTTATCTGGTAGTAGGTATGAACGCTGTATTATCGCCTGGTTTTTATGATTTTTGAAACTGTTAGTTTATTATTGACTTCAAGGTACCTAATGTTTTATGAACATTTAATAGAGAAAGAATGGATCTACAGATGTGCCTTTTTAAAATTTAAAAAATCTGACGTGGACACCACATGACTTCCTTGTACGCCTTGTGTGTTCATACTTTTCTTAATAACTAAAATGTAGAATAATATAAAAAATTATTTTAACTTATTATACTAGTATACTCACAAATATATTTTCATTCATTTTATTTAAACTGCAGAAGAAGATATAAAGCATATTTTACTATTGTCACTGTCATGTCATAATCATTTAAATTTTACGTAGTAACAAATGTTAATCGATCATGGACTACAAGATACCGAAATACTAAATTATAAATATATACTTTAATTATTCCTAAATGATACCAGATACAAAAATATTTATAAAATACCGATTGTAGGTAATCACATAATCTGTCATTTAAAATTTAAAAATTTGTCTTAAATTAAATATTTATCGAAATATTTGAAAAAAGTACTACTTCCGGTTTGTAGATTGAAACCAAAAATAGGAGGTGCACAACTAGATGCTATAACAGTCCTAAATACAAAATTTCAACTTTTTACGTCTAACCGTATTTGAATTATGCGACACACATACGTCCGTACGTACGTACGCACGCACGTACGTACGCACGTACGTACAGACGTCACGACGAAACTAGTCATAATGGATTCAGAAAAGGTCAAAACGGATATTTCCGTCAAAATCTGAGAACCGAAATTTTTCGCGATTACAATACTTCCTTACTTCGTACAAGGAAGTAAAAATAGATAAAATAAGAAATTGGAAATTCCTATTATCATGTACAAGTTTTTTTAATTAAAATTATAAAAAGGCACAACTGTTAATTGATCCTTTAATATATAATCCTTGTTGAAACACAAATTTACCATTCTTGTACTGGTCACAAAACACTCGCTACGTTAGTACGTTTTGTGCTGGATTTTAGGAGGTAGAGGGGCTTCTTAACGAAATCTTAAAAATGTTATGAACGCTGTATTATCGCCTGGTTTTTATGATTTTTGAAAAGGCCTCTACAAAAACTAGAAATGATGTGAGCGGCGAGGTTTCGGCTTTCTTTACGACTTGGTTTTACAACAGAACAATTCTTCCTTGGGCGAGTAAAGTCAGACTGTGTCGTCGAAGTTTCGACTCAAAGTCACCCGCTCAGGCAGTCGTAACTATACTCAAAATCACAAGTTCTGGCAGTGTGGCAGAGATAGCAATACAGTGTTGCTAAATGTATCCCATAAGAGTAATGTGTTAGATAAAGATGGAGAATCCAGAGGCGGATTGTTTGTTTTTCGCTTACTTGTAATTTTAATAAATTATGCTGATTATTTTTTGACGTTTCTCAAAACCAATATAATGTTCAATTCATTGAATACATTAATAAGTAATCAATTGATATGCCTCCAATTTAAAATCTTTTACTTAGAGAAAAAACTCTGGTTTCTAATAATAATTCTCCAGTGTTTAAATTTATTCTCAGCATCTTTACTGATAATTTTTCTCGTTTAATATGAAGGATACGTAATTAAGTAAAATATTAAATTAATATAAATATACAATTTTATTTTATTTTTTCGATAACAAATTGATAACAATGTAACAATAAAATAAACACAGCCAAAGACGGCCAAGTCAAAATCACAAATGGCGAGTAATACAAATATATACATGTTGTAACATAACAATTAATGAACAAATGTTGTCAATATATACATAGCATAAAATATAATTACAAACTTATAGAAAAATATCACATACTAAGTACATTGAAAATTTGAAGTAAGGTCCTGGACCTGTTTACATTTAAACTTCGTGGCAGGTAGCTAGGGGTAGCAGCGGTACTCAAACATGCAACTCATGCGTTACATCTTCATCGCTTTCAGTATCACTGTCGTCACTTGCGTCATTAAGATTAATAATAAAAGGTTCGATATCATCTTGCAATAGATCAGCTTCCCAAAATCTTTTTTCTTCATTTACAATGTGCCTATCATAATTTGTCCATTTTTCCTCGGAAATTTTTGAATATGCTTCACATATTAATTTTTTTACATCATTTTCTTTAAAAGTCGTATTATTGGAAGCAATATATCTTTTTGTTTCACTCCAAACGAGTTCTATTGCGTTTAATTCGCAGTGATAAGGAGGCAACCTGAGAATTTGAATGCCACATTTGGTAGCTAATTCATCCACCGCATATTTATTATATAAGTGTTTAAATTTGTTTGCCACTTCTATTAATTCGTTTTTTAAATAATCATCTGATACGTTGTTTATTCCACGATGAATTTGGTAACGGTTCTACTTTTCTGCTGTGATAACTCGCGTTGTCCAAAACCACAACACTTTTTGGAGGAAGATTGGGAATTAATGTATTTTCAAACCAATATTCAAATAATCTCTTCTTGCCAAAGTAAAATTGATTACTAACTTTATATTATCAACAATACCACTATTTATACCTACCCTACGAGTTAACGGTAATTAGCAAAAATACACAGGTATCTTGAAAATATTGTTATTAGCTAACTCAGTGCAGATTTTCTGCGTAAATTCTTCGTTACAACAATTTAAATCGTATAATCCTATTATGGCACTGTTAATTGGGATTACATTAGATGGTAGTTACAAATAAATTACAAGAAATGTAATTAGTATATGTCTTGAAATGAGATTACAGGAGTAGGTATAGTTATTATATCATTTCTTAAGTAATGTGAAATCAAGCTTATAATATTTTCAAACTGTTTCGGAACTGCTGGCTTCTTTTCCCATCGGCACCACTCCACCGCTATAAGATTTACAACCCTATACTAACATTTCATTATGAAATTTAACACTGCAAACTAAAATGTGTTAAAGCATGAAAACTGAATGGTGTACCATGAAACAATGTAAGTGTAAAACAGGCAACAAGGCCGAGTTTATCTCCATAAGAATAACATTGCCTATCTCTGCCATACTGCCAAAACTTGTGATTTTCAGTATACCTGAATGTTAAGCTAATAGCTCTGGCTAAGGCCGGAGATTTAAACAAGCCGCCCAAAAGGCTATAAATGTTCGCAATTATTGCTTTTAGCGAAATTTTACTTTCAACTATAAAGATTTTGCAAGGGAGAATATTAAATTTTACTTTTCGAGTTATAAAAATAAATTAGTGTAATAAACGATTTTAGGTAAACATTTTCAGGCATAATAATGCTGTAATAATATTTGTTTATTCCTTTCCTTTTCAAACTCGATATTGCTTTCGCTTTCGAACTTGTAAATAAAAATAATATTACTGCTATAATAGTTTATTCTATTTTAAACTCAAATTGTACTTATAAATTAGAACGATAAAAGGTCGATGAGGTATCATTATCTATCTTCATTTTTAAATCTCTTTTTGTAGTAGACAAGTTAATAAGTCACCCGACCTTTTTATCCGGGTCAAAGTAGTAAGAAGATTAGTATAATTGTATATAATTTATATTTTTTATTGCTTTATCATATCATGTAATAATTAGAGCTGGAGAGAATATCCTTGTATAGTAGCAAAAACTGAATCTTGTGAAAATTATTTGCAAATTAGTATCACTTTTTTGTACGTTTATAATGAAATTACCCTTCACGTTTGTACTCGAAGTTATGTTACTTCCTATGTGTAGGGATGTCGAATAAAAATCGATTTAAAATAAATATTTATCGATTTTTGTTTGTTCAGATTTTCTTATTTTCATGTTATCTCGATTTATTTTGCTCAAAGTAAATTATTTTTCAAGTAAGTAATGCGACATGGTTTTCAGGATAATAGAAAATATTTTTATAAACTTTATTTTAGTTTAAAATGGACGTTTCAGCAGTCAAAGCCGCCATCATTATCCTAAAATAATTTAGATAAATAATAACAACCTACAAATAAAGAGCAGAATTTTAACAATATAACTTCCAAAATAATAATAATTGTCCTCCAATAATATACATAACCATATAAGAGGTTGTTTTATTGAATAATACATTGCAAATTATCGACCGTAAATTTTTTTTTGTTAAAAATGAACTGATACTCTTTGTCTGTGTCTACCAAGGTTCCTAATAAAAACAGTCAAATAATGTAACATTTGCAGTTGGATATCAAATCAATTAAATCGATTTTTTTTTATTCGATTATAAATCGGTTTAAAAATCGATTGAAAGAAAATTGATTAAAATAAATTTTTGTGAAGGATTTAAAATAATCGATTTTTAATTGTCGATTAATTCGGTAAAGCGATTTTGGATTTTTTTTTAAATCGATAAGTTTTTTATTCGACATCCCTTACCTACACCTTACACCCTTATTTTAATTCAATATGATGCGTAAAATTGTACTTTCTTTACTTTCGCAAAACTATTTTTAGCTATATTCACAATCTGGTACAGACACAAACAAGAAATAAATGACTGTAATTAAGCTGTAATGTTCTTGAACGCAGGTTTACGATTAAAAATTTAAAAATACAGTATACTTTTCCTGTTTTCCTACTCCATTTAGCTATATCATCATTCTTCACGGAATTCGAATACTTCATAGCCAAATAAGGTAATTTAGTAATTTACATAGAACGTATTCCTTTCATGTCATTAAAAATTTATTTATACCACGAAAACGTATTCAACTTTCAAAATCATTCAAAACGTCCAATACTACAAACCAACATCTAATAAATAATGCATTAATTATTCATTTCTCCCTTTACCATCCCATTCCATCCCGTCTCTTAAGCGGCCCGTCTACGTTTTTACCGAATTCCTAAAATACTCTCGATTTTACTTTTTTTTTCAATTCCACTCATTTCCCCACTACTAGGGCTGCCTGTAACCAGCCCGAAACTCGTACTTTGCCGCATCCTAGCTATGCAATGTCATTTTGAAGTTGAAAAATACTGTAAAAGTGTTTTCGTTGCGAGTAAACTGCCAGATAATTATTGACTTCAGGGTAATGTTTTTATAAACATGAATGGATCTACAGATGTGCCTTTTTAAAATTTTAAAAATTAATTTCTATCATGAGATATAACCGTGTAAAGTTTGCATAAAATAGGATTTTTTTTTGAATTTTTCGGAATTTTTATATTCATGTACAATTTTTTAATCAAAATTTTAAAAAGGCACATCTGTAGATCCATTCTTTCTCTATTAAATCCTTGTTGAAATATATTTGTACCATTCTTGTACTGGTCACAAAATACTCGCTACGTTAGTACATTTTATGCTGGATTTTCGATAGTAGACGGGCGTCTTAAGCCCCATGTCCGAGTTAAGGGGAGACGATACCAAAATGCTGGATTTCACTGTGCTGGCTTGTAGTTACACATTAATCAACAAAGAATAAAATTATTAATTTAAATAAATAAATACTACTCTTTATGAGCTATTAAAATGAAAATTAAATTACAAATGGTTCAATACAAACCGTCAAAATAGCGAAAAACGATATTCAGTTTTTCCCTTAAAACTGGTTTCAATATTAAGATTTTTTAAACAAATAAGATATTTTTAAATGGCTAAAGGTTGTCCTCAAGTGCGTCTAATGCCACTTTTTTAAATTTTTTTGTTTTAAATATGTGATAAAATACGAATAAAAAACTCACAAAATAGCTAATGGCCATGTTTAGCCATGAATATAAAAAAATAGAGTATAAAAATGAAAAATGTGGCATTAGATGCATTTGGAGACAACCTTTATCTATTCAAAAATGTATTTGTTTTTCTAAAAAAGTTAATTTTTACTTCAATTTTATGGAAAAAACTAGACGTACTTCTCACCATTTTTATGCCGGTAGTGACCCCCCTTAATCACGAAGTGGCGGCGCAAGTAGAACGAATCGGACAGTGAAATAAACAACTCGTGTTTAAATACAACTAAATTCATTCCTCGTACCTATTAGAAATTCCACGCTTTATCTCGGCTGTCGGACAAGGGACACGGAGATTCGGACAGAGAGGACAGCTACGAGCCGTTATGGTCTATTAGAACGCGACAAAGACAGAGAAGCGGACTCTGTCTCGCTTCCATTGTAACTCGATTATCAGTTGTATGCCTCACTGTCAAAGTGCCGACGAGGAGTGAGAACTGAGGATGGATTTTGTAAAGGACTTTGAACACGATGAAATGGGAAATGTATTTTAAATTAGTAACCGTTTTAGAATTAGTATATAAATTCGAATCCTACCGACTGCGCCATGTTTTATTACTTATTTTACATTTTATTTGATTTCGCAATCTTTCACTGAAATATTGTAAAAGGTGGTAGATATGTGAATATTATTCAGAAATGTGCAAAGTTCTAAATAGAAAAAGAAAAGGATCAATTATTTGTTTTGTACACACCTTTAAAATACTTAGTTATTTATTGTATGCCAAGGACTGAAAATAGCTTTTTGTAGATCGATGCTAGATATTAGCACGAGCGCAGCGAGGGCTGCAACTTGTCTCCAAAAATACTTCCAGCCAGAATTATACATAACATTTTTTTACGATTAACTGATATTTATTAGCAATCAACAGAAATTTTGTAAATTTTCATTTAGGTACTTTATCATATTCACGAAAGTTTAAATTTTGAATAAAGAAAAACAATACAACAAACATGTTAGTAAATAAACATATAGAAAGAATTGAAATATTGGAATAAATTTAACCAAACCTTAATAAATTATTTATGATTACTAGAACAGATTTTTATCAGCAGCGTTTTGAAAATATTTTCAGACCGTCACTATTAGCAACGGTCTGAAAATAAGATTTTTAACACTATGAACTTCATGTTAGGTCTAAAACATTGGTAAAAATTCAAATTTAATTTTATATGTTTTTTTTTAGTAAATTGAGAAAGAAATTTTGCTGTGACGTCACTATTTTGTATTGGATATATGGCAGCTTTCTACGTCACATCACATATTAATCAATTTTCATTAATTATTTGTGGGCTTGTTAATAAAAATTTTGTAAAAATAAAAATTACGGGTCCCAAGTTTTTATCTCTACTTCAAAAATATTTAATAGAAAAAATCATGCAAGTAGCCCATTGTTCATTTTCAAGCAACAAAGTGAAGTCCAAAGAGCCTACTATTAATACCGACCACAGAAAAATATACCTATTATTTATTCTCTCAAAGATTATTAATTAATAATAATAAATCAATTACAAACTAATTATATAGTGACATAATAAATAATGAAAACAAATTTGGTACAAAGTATTATTATAAATATAGGTTCATATAACGCACTTAATTTTGAATTATCAATTTAGTTTTTAAATAAATTAAAATTATGATAATTGACATGCAAATTTTATTCTGCATAATAAATCATTTAATTTCTGTTAATAATGAATCTTTTTATTTCTCTGTACCTACATTAATTGTTATGTTTTAATTTAAACCGCTTTTCAAATATTGGACACAATAAAACAACATGTTATATTATAAGTGATTTTATTTTAATGCAATTTTCATTATATCAATGTCAAGTGGTACCTACCTATTGTGGCACAAGAAATGATTACAGAATAGAAACATTTTCAAAAGAGCGTTTTTCGGAATCCCAGTGCTTTTGGTCGGCACCCACTCAAAGTCAACAAAGTATTGTCCGCTCACGTTGGCGTCAATCCATGCGGAACTAACTTTCCGTCGTTCGGATTTTCAACCCTTGTGGAATTTCAAGAGATAGGGGTTTTATTATTATGAAACTTGTCCCAACTAATAAAATTCACTTTATTTCGGTTCGTTACCCTTTCCTCGTGACGTTTTGATGGCGGGATCAGAAGGGTTGCGTAGGAGATTGGACAATGTCTACCTGTTTTGACAGTTGGGCGGCGGTTTCGTAGCCTCCCTTGTAAAATGTTTTGGTTAGATGCAATAATATTTAGGGCTTAAAATGCGATGCACCTTTGAATGACTTTCCTGGAAAATTGAAATATGGCGAATATTTCGCAAATTGTTGTTGTAATAGAGTAACGGTAATATTACGTTAAAACCTTGAATTTTTGGGCAAACTACACCCCCAATAAATTTTAGAACCGCTATTTTATTGTTATATCATTAGTGTTACTGCAATTTTGGTTTGTGTATCCTTGACTTTTGGTAATAAAGTTGTGCAAAATATTTCATGTTTCTTTGAAGCTTCACCACTACCGTAATAAATTTTAATACCGCTATTTTATCAGAACTTGCCCTTGACTTTGGTAATACAGTTGTGCAAAATATAATTTTCCTTTCAAATTGCTCCTAATAAATTTTAGAACCGTTATTTTATTTTCGTTTTCTGGAAATTTGACACACCTACCTATAAATAAGAATTAGGTAATTTTTATTCCTGTAGACACGTGCTTCCATATTTATGAGGCATTTATGTAAACATAAATTATGGTTTAAAAAATTACATGTTTTTGCCAAGTTCTTACTTATTAGGATGCAGCGTAATAATATGTAATTAGTTTTAAAATATTTTACAATTATTCTCGGATAATACGCATTAAGCGGCCCGTCTACGTTTTTTTCGATTTACTTGAATACTCCTGATTTTACTTTTTTTTTCTATTTCACTCCTTTGCCCACTACGGCTGCCTGAAACCAGCCCTATACTCGTACTTTGCCGCATCCTTGAAGTTGAAGTTGAAAAATACTGTAAAACTGTTCTCGTTATAAGTAAACTGTCAGATTATTATTGACTTCAGGATAATGTTTTTATAAAAATTTAATAGAGAAAGAATGGATCTACAGATGTGCCTTTTTAAAATATAAAAAATTAATTTCTATAATGAGATATGACCGGGTATAAATTGGAAATATTTTTGAATATTTCGGAATTTGTATAATAATGTACAATTTTGTAATCAAAATTTTAAAAAGGCACTTCTGTAGATCCATTATTTCTCTATTAAATCCTTTTTGAAATAAATTTTTACCATTCTTGTATTGGTCACAAAACACTCGCTACGTTAGTACATTTTATGCTTGATTTTAGGAAGTAGACGGGCCTCTTAACAAAATTTACTACCGATTCTTTTGTTTAGCTTCAAGGAAATAACTTTCGCAAAAATATATGTAATTAGTAATTTAAATCGGATAACATCAGCTTTTCTGAAATCGACAGAAAAGTACCATGAAATTGTCACATAATCTCGCATGTGCATTAATTCTTTTGAATTTTTTTTAGTGCTTTCACAACGACTTAATCAGCACAAAACATTCTTGGAATGCACGATAAAGAATTTCCAGGTAATTAATGCACGAGTGCAGATTCGGTAAGAAAATCGTACAGACACCACCGCTCAAAATTATTCTCGCACAAGGATTCTAAAAACGACTCTGGTCTCGTGTGATGTTTACAATAATAACTTTTCGAAGCAAGTAGTGAGTGCGGAAAATGTCATTTACGGAAGAAGGCATGAAATTAACTTGATGTGTTTCACCTTATCACTAATTTGTTTTGGTGTTCTTATCGACTTGCGGAATTATAAAAAAATTAGACAGAAATGCAGTCGAGATATTTATTTATCTATTAATCCAACGTTTCGTCAACACTTATACCTTCATCAGGGCGCTATACACAAAGAAGGAAAATTAGAATGAGGTTAAACAATGTGGAAGCAATAGGTACTTACAATAGAAATATCTTTCGAAAATTGTTATTTTTTGACGCCTCTGCAAAAGAAAGAAGTTTAAAATTTATGACAATTAATTGTATTTTTATTTATTTTATTACCTAACCTAAGTTATTTCTATTGTATGTATTGCTTCCACATTGTTAAACCTCATTCAAATGTTCCTTTTTCGTGTATAGCGCCCTGATGAAGGCATAAGTGTTGCCGAAACGTTGGCTTCGTAGATAAATAAATATCTTGTCTGCATTCCTGTGTATTTTTTATATCATCAATTTTATATTGAATATGTGCATAGAAACACGTACACAAATGTGTAGCATATTCTCATTACTATTTTAACGTACCATACCAAATATAGGGTAGCGATAAAAAATTATTAAAGCCATTATCAATTTTGAACTCTTTCACATGCACCTATAAAAATAAATCATTCTAGGCTTGAATATTCCCCACAGAATAGAAAATGATTTAAAAATCTAAGATGACTTTCGCTTTTGCCTCCGTATGAAAATGAACGATAGAACTCTCCCATAATGGCTTTCCGATATGCAACGTAAGGGTTAATGCATTTTAATTTTATCTCGAACCTTTCATTTGACAGCACGCACCATCACACAAACAAAAAGCGATCAAAAACGAAGTAAAAGTCACTGACGGGCCACTAACCCAACGAAATTTCCAGCGTTACCCTTTTATTTGACTTATTTGAACGCTGTGCGATGTAAAATCTCTTTGTATGTAGAATCGTTATAGGAGGATGACTGTGCGTGTTTTCGCTCTCTGATTGAACTTGGGGTGATCGGTGATGTGACCGTTCTAGCTGATGAACGCGTTCGCCCCTAGGGATTTTGCATGTGGTGGATCAATAACCCCATTTAATTTGAATTCCCAAAGGGTTGTACCTAATGATCGATCGATTGATTAATCAATCGTGCTTCTTCGGCGAATTGAAGAATGAGGAATGTCTGCCTAATGTCATTGTAAAAGTTTATTGTAAAAATTTATTAACTTTACACGTGCTATGTGCATTGAAATCAGGAACCTGGAGCTGAATCCGAACCTGAAACATAAACCCAAAAAAATCTGACGTGGCCACCACAAGACTTCTCGCCATACCTACTTTATTCTTTTTACTACTACTGCTACTACTCACAAATATATTTTAGTCATTTTATTTAAACTGCAGAAGAATATATAAACGATATTTTACTATTGTCACTGTCACTGTCATGTCACAATCATTTAAATTTTACGTAGTAACAAATGTTATACCTACGATCATGGACTACAAGATACCGAAATTCTAAATTATAAGTATATAGGAATGGTTGACAAAAAATGTTCGGGAATCAGTCTTATAATTTTATTTATTACTCAATTGCCGACGTTTCGACTATACAATAGTCTTCTTCAGGGCTCTGTAAATTAAGTATATACTTTAATTATTCTTAAATGACACCAGATACAAAGAAATTTATTAAATACCGATTGTAGGTAATAATCACGTAATCTTTCAATTAAAATAAACAAATTTGTCTTAAATTAATTATTTATCGAAATATTTAAAACAAGTAGGTACTACTTCCGGTTTGTGGATGGAAACCAAATATATAATTTTGACCCATCACAATACCTCCCTTATAGAATATGAAGCGGGAGGTAAAAACCTTTATTTTGTTCGAAACCTAAACCGAAACGTTATTTGAAGCTCAACGAACCAGAATCGTAACCGAACCGATTAGTGGTAACCGGTAACCCATTTCCACAATATCGGTTACTGTTCATTTTCAAATTATCATTGTCATGTCATTTTTCGGCACAAGATTGCTGTTACTCAGGTATCTGTAGAGAACCGTTTTTACTGTAAAATTTGTTTTTACTCATTATAGGAGTAATTTAGAAATTTTATAATAAGATTTTTAATCAAATTTAAAAAATGTACCTATTTATTTTTGAGTTAAAACTATTTGTTTTGCTTTGTAAACTAAAAGTATTGATAACCATTTATGAAGAAATTAATAGATGAAGTAAATTTTCCTGACTGGTGGTAGAATGAGGAATGGAGAAAAAATTACTGGGATGCAGTTAACAATAAAATATATTCTCAATCGACTAGTTTCGACGTTACATACGTCATCCTCAGGAGATGAGATATTTAAATTTATAAAATTTACATGAAAATATCATCGATAAGCAATGTAAAACATTAGGAATTGTTGTCAAAATACAATTATATTTTGAAATACCTACATAAGATTTCAAAAATTATAGTTAAAATTATCACAATAAAAACGTTATCATTCTTCAACGAAAACTATAATAATATTACAATTTGCTGAATCTGATAGTATTTAACAATAAAATAAAGTACAATTAATATTCTACTTTTTTGAAATTCCATCATCTTGTTGTCCATGATCTAATGAAATTTAGTTTCTATACAAAATTTGAATTAAAAAAAAATTATGACAGTGACAGTACAGTTGACATCTTTTGCTTGTATCTTGGTTTACATAATCGTTTACATATTACATGAACATGAAACTATTAAAATGTAAGTAAAACTATTTATTAGATTAATAGAATAAGCAGAGTTAGGCGAGAGGTCGTGTGCTGGCCACATCAGATTTTTTCATACTACTACGCTAGCTTTTCGCTGATACACACGGTATTTTTGCGAGAAGAATAAACAATAAACGTATTATATTAAAATAGTGTACAGTACAAGAAAACAAAAATATGAACAGAGTGGGTATCGTAATTGTAATTGAAGGAGCTTCGTACTTATTACATGCCCCAAAATAATCCCCTCGAAATGATACTAAATTACCTCGTACCTCGTCGATCAAACCCTCCAAACCATAATTACAATTTACAAACAATAAACCACGACCCAAACCCATAAACCTTGTATCATTCGCGTAGGAGAACAAACAGAACGAGTAAGAAAAAGAGAAGTGCATTTTGTAATTTATTTTTCCCCCGCTGTGAGAACTGAGCCGAAGCCTCTCTCGCAGAGCAACAAAGCGCTAATTTTCGGTTCATTAAAGTTAATTAGTCATATTTTGGATTCACGAGACGGCGGGCAATGAACGAATGGGCGGAAGATTGCATGACTGCAGTGCCAATAACTTTGGCAAGCAGTGACGGATTGGTTAAAATCGTACTACGAAAGATACTCATATGGCTTTTGTGAATTAGTTCAGTAATAATTTTTAATAAATAAATGATTTAGGTATAGTTTTGAGTATTTTATTATTAGTGGTGCGCCAAATAGTGAAAAAACCGGAACACGAACTCTGTAATGGTAGTGTTTAACCCAATAATTGTCAAAATCTTATTATAGGTCATAATATTTTTTTAAATTGTTTTTTTATGTAACTTCTTAGTGTCACGTCAGCGACACTTTAAAACTTTTACATGGTTCATTTTGCGCATGCTTTCTGCATTTTCGGATAAACGATGTAACCTACAATGAAAATTATGATACAATACAATGAAAAATATACCGTGAGTTTATTTTAACGTGAAACATGGGATTTTTCATATCCATGGTTACGAATATGACAGCAATGTATTAGAGCGTTTTTTACCTCTCGCCACTCATATCTGGTAAGAGAGGTATTGTAATCATGCTAAAATTTCGATAGTGAGTTTTCAATGGATAAGCACGTTTTGAGGTCCCTAGAACACGATTTTGATAATTTCGCGATGTGTGTGTGTGTCTGTGTGAGTGTCAGTGTGTGTGTCAGGATGGATGTTGGAGGTACGATAACTCAAATACCACTGAATAAAAAAATTTGAAATTTTGTATGTAATATTCTGACACCCTAGATTAGATCTGATTAGATTTTGGTGTTGATCGTGCTACCGGAAGTGGTAGTTTCTAGAATATCCTTAAAATTTATGAATTAATAGGAATTTTTTTAATAACATTGTATACTAAATGTTACTATCTACAATATGTATTCAAAACATTGTTTCTATCTAGCACCATTTTCCAATTACAAGAAATTAAAAATTCTACAAATTTGTTACAATTTTGATTTATCTGCCTACCTATGAAAACAAAAAATAAAATATTTGAGTGTTAATGTCATATAAATTTGACATTTTGGCAAATTGAAATGGAAAATATGAAATGTCATTTATTATTTATAAGGTCCTAATAAACTTTAATAATATTATAAAAACTACAATTCTCGAATTCCCTTCTACAATGGTATATTTGTGAGTAAGTACCTTCATACACACTTAGTAAAATAGTAGAGTATATGGCGAGAGGTCATGTGTTGGCCACATCGGATTTAAAAAAAATAGAATATAGGGAATCAATTTAACTTAAATATATTATATTTAAAATTATATATGTTACAAAATAACAAACAAATAAAAAATAACTATAATACATTCACGACTAAACAATGACCCAATCGTTTATAAGACTCTTGAGTAACATTAGTTATTTGGGCAGCTGTAATAATTCCAGAGACGTTTTGAAAATTCGTAACCATAGATATGAAAAGTCCTATGTTTCATGCCTTATTCTAAAAATTATGGCTGTAATAATAATACATTTTGCATACAATTCATTGCAATTTTTGCTCTCCCTTCTTTCATTTCTACTGTAAATTATATTTATTTTCAGGTAGGTATTCTTATTTAGCATAAGACAATCTAGAAACTCGAATGATTCTATTGATATATTATTTTTGCCTATTGCTTGTTCCTATTAGTAGAAATTTATGCAGATAAAGTACGAAAAATCATTAAAAACTCGTTTTTTTAAAAAAGCTTATAACTTTCTTGCTAATTGTCGGATTTTTGTGTTCTTTTGTGCTCTGAAAAGGGCATTGACAAAATTTTCATGGGCTTGTAAACCAATTCGTCGTTTCATAACAACTCATTCCCATAGAACACCTTAACTTGAGCTAAACTGAAGCCTATGCGTTGCAAAGACAAAACTTTAAGCTTCAGAAGACAAAAAGTTTCAAGTGATTTGGATCAAATGTCCAAAAGTTACAGCAGTAGTTTCACCTGTTTTCCAACTTTTGAAGGTGGGTAGTTTTTTGTTTCGCGCAGGTATTAAGTCATCAATACAAGGAAAATCCAAAAAACCATGAATTCTATCTAGTCCTACACAATAATCGAAGAATGAGTAACAGAAATCCTTAAGACATGATTCACACATTCCCATTCACATCAAATCCGCCTCTGTTCACCTCCCTCCATCCACACATCCACTCATCCACAGACACAAGAACAAGAGACAATGATTGACTCGCCGGTTATGGCGCAGTTCACAGGTTAAGGTCACAGCAGCGACTGCACTGCATCATTGCATCACTGCATCACTACATCACTGCATCACTGCATCATTGCATCACTATCGGACTGCAGATGTGGACTTCAGATGGGAGAGCAATAAGCGAAACACTGGAACGAATGTAAAGCAATGAAGGATTATGAGCGTGAAACGCGGGTCATAGGTCAGCTGGAGTTGGTGTGTGGTTTGGGATGAGAAATAGAGCATTGTGATATCGGAAAGGTTAATGTATCTGTCCAGCTTGGGTGTGACTGTCTCACATACAATTTAAATGAGCAGTTTCTTCATTACTTAATTTTATCTAGAATCACATACTTGATTTAATAACTAAACGGACAAACTTGAAGTTGTCTCGCTGAGCCATATTTACACTGTGTAAATACGAGAAAATATCACTAGATTTTTTTTTGCAGCAAAATTAAATTTGACATATCAGCGGGAAAACTCGATACAGTCACTGACAACAGCTGACGAGACAAGATGGAGAACATTCGTTTGTTTACATTACAAAGTTTGTGTGGTGTAAAACTGGTGTAAAACGATCAGTTTTAGCATTCCAACTTCAGATTTGTCCGATTAGTTTTTAAATAGAGTATAGAGTATTTTGAGGCATCTTCACCATAATCGAAATAAGGAATATTAACGATAAAAACATAAATTACATGCCCAGTTATGACTAATAGTGAATAAATAAAGTTTAAATTTTCGCACGATGAGAACATGAGAAGAAGAGACATGATGCGGCAGAGAATGTAACTACCATCTGTCATTATTACATTATTCGTGCTTATTTCATTTGTGTTTGATTTTATTTTATACTTTTAGCTGCAACAAAATATGTTTTTAGCACAGCAAGACGACTTTTTAATATAAAATAAATAATAATGTGTTTTAAAGAAAATGTTAGTGAAACAAACTGATTGAGTACCACTGGAGTTACCACCGACATCACCACTAAATACCAGACTTTTAAAAAATCATATCTCGCTTAATAAGCGGAATTTTTACATCGTGTTTTCACTAATCGTCATAATTTCTTATATAGTTTTGTAAAAGTGGATGAGCCTATCAGGTATAATTTGTTTTATTGTGATTATTATTATTATTCTAACCACAAGACTACAGAGTAATAGTCATTACATTTGATTTACAGCCATAAAAACAACGAATCAAAAATTTTCGATCATTTTCATTAATTTCGCAAAGTTTTTCTAATTAATCTGAATTATGGTGAGATTAATGAAGTATTACCTATCATGATGTGTAATATTGTAGCATAGTTATTAGCCGGACGGGTTTTCTTTACACAAAACTTTTTTTCCATGTTAACCTGCTATGTCAAATTGTCGCTGGGACACACGGTATACATTACAAAATATGTCCAGTTACGAGTCGGGTTGTAATGAAGATTGAATTTTAATTATAGCTGATGGAAATAATGAAATACAAAGTATTTTTTTCATTATAGTTGCTGAGAAAATTTAAAAAAACAAAATTATAAATTAAATTATCAAGCTTTGATTTATTCCCATGGATCTGATACTGGTAGCTACACATAATTGCTTCATCCGATAATAGCAGAATAGATTTAATTATAATTTAAAATTATGTTCAAAGAAGCATCGATCATGCCATATCCAATGAGAACAACGGTAAATTTGTAACCACCTAATTTTTTAGATAAAAATTCGTTACTTTATTAAAGCCGCTTATATGCATGGTAAGTTTTTTGTGGAACGTATTAATTTCTATATTCAAACACCCTGTCTACATTTCTACCTGTAAACTTATATGCGCAGGTATGTCAGCCCTACGCTTCTAATATTCAAATGTATGCAAAATAAATATATTTTTTGTGGTTAATAATGTAATCTACATAACTTATACGAAACTTTAGATATCCTATTACAGGGTAGCTTTTTATATGCTTGGGATTTATTTGGAACATTACTTTTTTATTCGAATACAAATTATTTTTTTCTAAAAGCCCTTAACACACCTGACCACAGATTTGTTAGTTTTTTTTATTTCTTTGACTGAAGCCAGTGAGGCCTTTATAAAAGGATGAATACTTTATCAGATAATTCTATTCAGATTTGAATAAAATGTATAAATCTCTATTTTGTACACAAAAGTGATGAATGAATAATTTATTTTAGGAGTCCTTAGTATTCAGACACATTCTTTCATTCTTTTGATTCAAATGTGGGTATATTGTTGATATCATTTATACAGCGTGTTCCACAATTTAAAATTAAAGGGCATTATACTGTACGACGTGCTGATAATGAAACCATTTTTTTTTAATTCGCAAAGTTAAGGGTAGTTTACTTGACGTGTGTACATTTTAAGTATCACTGTTTGGATGGTATATTTGATAATTTGACATTTATTAGTATTAGATATTATGTATAAAATTACATTCATTTGAAAAAAATTATTAAAAATAACTACCGACCAGTGGCGAAAAATGTTTGTTTGAAATACGATGCAATTTTTTGGCGAATTAAAAAAAATTGTTTCATGATCAGCACGTCGTACAGTATATACCCTTAAATTTTTTGTCCTAAGTTGTGGAACATTCTGTTTATTTGAACAGTGAAAGTGAAATATTGCTACGAATTTTTTATTATAATATTACAATTTAAAATTACTTGGATATTTTATTTTTATTTAATTGTGAAATTTGCAAAATTTTATTTTTGTACCATTTTTCTTTTTAAACTGTTGGCTATTAATTGTATGCATTTTATTTATTTATTGTTTATTTATATATATATATATATATATATATATATATATATATATATATATATATATATATATATATATATTATATATTTTATTATTGATTTACAAACTAAATTAAGTAACTGACAAACCAGTGGCGCCCGCAAGTGTGAGGGCTTTAGGCTAAAGCCACTCCCAAAATGATAAAATGCCAATATTTTTAAAATAAATATACAATAACTTTCATCAAAATCATTAAAATGTTAATTTATTAAAATATATTAAGGTCGTATAGTATATTTTGGGCCATTATGTAGTGTTTTCTATGAACTCTATCGTATTCAATCACGCGTGCAGCCAGCGTGTCTGTGTATATTTTCTGAACTGTGTATTTCTGTCTTGCGGACTGACGGACTGACCATTCGTAATTTATATTTTTTAATAGCAATAGCAACTACTTCTACTATACTAAGCAGTTAATACAAATACGCAGTAATAAGATGTTAATAGTATTTTGTGCACCTAGGGAGGGAAGCGTGCTATTACTCCCGCGGGCGAAGCGGCGGTCCGAGCGAGGGCGCCGGCTTCGCTCAAGGGTGTAATAGCTACTACTCCCGCGGGCGAAGCGGCGACCCGAGCCGAAGGCGAGCCGCAGGCGAGTCCGAGCGAGGGCGCCGTCTTCGCCCAAGGGAGTAATTGCTATTACTCCCGCGGGCCAAGCGGCGGCCCGAGCGAGGGCACCGGCGTCGCCCAAGGGAGGAATAGCCTTCCCTCCCGTGGGACACACAATATTTTACGTCACGAGGGCCTCGAAATCACCTTTCTTGCAATGTTTTCCTCCCGCCAGTACCGGGAAGAAAACAGTGTTTTCCTCCCGCCCGGGAGGAAAACAAGTACGGTCCTCCCGTGCGGGAGGGAAAACTCGCTTCCCTCCCTCCATTAGCAAGAGGAAAACACTGCTTTCCTCCCCCGAGTGACGTAAACATGTTTTTCATATGAATCAAATTTTTTCTCAATTTAAATATATTTGACTTTAACAACAACAAAATGCATACGGCGCACATTTTCTTCCCAATTACTGATAATTCAACATTTTCAAAATTTTAGCGCCCCTCCCCTAAAAAAAATATCATGAGCGAGTGTGACAAACATTTATATTATGTAGTTTCGTATCAAAATTAATATAAACTCGTGTGAAATTAAAATGTGAATTATAAAATTACAATATTATGTGTTTTTAACATTCTAAAAGGAAGCTGACAAACAAGAATAAACAAAACCAATTCACCACAACACCACCTAATTAAATTTCCATCAGTCTGAATAACAGTGACGCCGGCACAATTATACTGGTCCCAGATTCACACATTAACACATCTCTGTTGGCTTGGAATTCACTCAACAACGACCACGCGTGCTCTTACAACTCACACCAATGCGGGCTCCACCCGCAAGGAATTAGATCTAGCAAGCTTTGAACGTTTGAACCACGGTATTATGTTCATTATCTGGTGGCTGATGCAGTCGCAGCCACCTCCTATTTACCAGACACCAGACAGAAAAGGGAATCTGATAATATAAGGGCTTGAAAGGATTTGAACCAGTTGTATTGGGACCTCGACGTTTTTCTTTTTGTTTGGAAAAGGATTGAATTACTTTATTGGTAATCAGGGTCAGTCTAGGTGGTGAGAATGGATTATTGAATAATTCTTTCTTCTAGTTTGAAGTTTGAAGGATTTTTTTGTATTGTTAAAAACTAAACAGATTTTTTGACATGAATAGTCATTTTTACCATTTCAGATGCTGTCGGCTTGAGGTGTACATACGTTAAAAGTACCTACATATACATATAGTTTGATATAAGAACTGCCTACGGATGACATGGTATATTACATAATAAGCGAGGAAAGTGAATGATATTGTATAATGTGTGAGTGAGAATGTTGACGCACGAGGCTTGCCAAGTTCGGAAATCTCACGAACATTCAATAGACGAGTTGTGTATACTTATAATATCAAATGTGCATTAATTCTTTCTTGAAATTTTTTTTGAGTACTTTCCAACAACGTCGAGTGGTACACGAGAGCTAATTACGTTGTTCGTTGTTGGAATTCGGTAAAAAATCGCAATGACACCGCCGCTCTATTTTTAAATTCTTTTTACAGTAGAAACTTGAAATATTTACTAAATTTGTATTTAACATTAATAAATATGTATTATTTACCTTATTAATTGCCTATTTACACTTAAAATGGCAATTTAACCAATTTTTAATTTAATGTCAAACTGACAGTAAAGTTTCTGCTTAATTTCAGTTAAGTTCCTCAAGCTACTAGTAAAAAATTTCCGCTAAATTTTTATATAAACATGGTTACTATTATTGTAATCAATTCTTCCATTGGCTGTTATTTGTGTCATAGGATTTTCAATGACAGCAAATGTCAGAAAAACAACACATGCCATGCCTACTAAAAGGTGAAACAAAAATTTAAACCATGCATTAAGACCTGTTCGGTAACATATTGAACGGTTGAACGGATGTTTGATATTGTTTATTTTCGTAGCTATAGGTAACTGTATGGAAACTACGAGTTTCATTTATGGTCGTGGGAAAATATATATTTTTTTTAATTCCAAAAATAAATTTCAACGTCCTATCTTTAAGCAACATTTTTCGCACCACCAAATTGATAATTGTTTTTAAGATAACTTCTAATAATTATGTAATTAAAAATATGTAATGAATAAATGAATCTCATTCTGTTTAGGAGTCATTAAATATATTTTTAATAGTAATCATGCGAATACAGAGTCAGAGTCTCACTAAAGATATACCTACCTACCTTAAATTTTTGAATTTCTGGAAAATTTGTAATCCACATATCATACTATTGGTATACACCCTTAATGTATGTAAACTCGAAGTTATAATACATCTGTATTAGGTTAATATTTCATTTACTGCTTTATTTTCAATGGATTATAATTTTATAAAATTTGAATACGTATTTTTTCACAGTCTAACTTCATTTGGTGCCGCTATATATTCCGTCAATTTGTCAACCTTAATATTTTAAGAAGCGTGAAAACGTTAAGCTGCCACTTTGTTATTTTGGTTGGTTGGTGTTGGGCAAACGAAATGCCACGCATTGGTTTACACCGCGTGTAGACGTGCACTCGTGCGTGTTATCGCATTCAATTTTAAACCGTTGTTTTGTATGTTTATCACTTAACATTCGTTTATTTATTTCTGTGTTTGCGACGGGAATTAAACTCAATACATTTATTTTACTTATCGCACATGCGAGCTATTTATCTCATAAATATCTTATTTGCTTAGAATTAACTGCGAGTATGAAACGTGAAAAATTACTTAGGAAGATTACAATATGAATTTGTTGAGTACTTTACAGTTTATAATTACATGCTTTACAAGTCTTAATTTTAATATTCATATTGAGGTATTATAAAAATCTTACTCCTTTTTAATTAATATTCTTTGTTTTATCATTCCATTCGTATGAAAGTTAAGGCTGGATTTATTTCCATAAAAGCTGATTTATAATGAATGTATTAACTGCTTACTTCTTCTGTGTTCTGTTAACATGTGCTATAGGTATTTATATGTTATGGTTCATAATGACACTGAATTTGACGATTACCTATGCAACAGTAAGGTTCGCCAACTTTTGAGAATACATCCTAGAGTACATAGAGGAGCTTCTTTTCAAAACGCAATTTCTGTTAAAATGCTTATTTTGAGAAAATCGACATTTTCTGTACAGGATTAACTAATCAATTTAAAAAAAAGTTAAGCTATTAAATTGACGTATTGGTAATGAAAGGAGAATTCCCTAAATATCCCTGTTCAAAATTACATAGTTAGCAGAAATTCACGTTACAAAAAAATTTGCATTTTGAAGAGATTATTTTACACACGTCATTTCTGGCCAATAAGAATGCATAACTTTTTCGAAGAGGACAGTTTTTCAGCGATAAAATTAGATAAAACCACAGTAGGGTAACCATGGTTACATTTTGTTTATTAAATGTTTTTAATGTTGCAAACGTCAAAAATAAAATAATATACAGAGAAGATATTCGTTCGTGAAATAATCAAGCAAATATAATTCGAGTCATAAATTTAATTGGTAAAATTTACTCATAATTCCTGCGTAGAAACGACAACTAGGGTCAAAATTGACTCTTAAATAACTCCAGCTTCGCTGTCGTGATTTAAATTATGTCAATTTTGACACTCGTTTGTCCTTTTCTACGCAACAACTATTCGTAAATTTTACCGATAAATTTATGGCTCTTATTATTACTTATGAAAAATTAAGATAAAATGCTATTTGAAAAAAATTAGTTGTATAATTGCATTTTGAAATGTAAATTTATTATCATTAGTTGAAAAAAACATTAAAAACAAAATAAAAAATATAAAACGCCTTGATGCATGACCAAACTATAAAATATTATTCTTAAATGTTCAAACTTTTACTTTCACACCACAATCTTCCTTAAAAATTACAGTTTTAATTGTTTTCTTCTTAAACACAGAAACTGTCCTTTAAATTGTCTTTTTACTATTTCTAAACTGTTTCATATATCAAATAACACACAATTACTTAAAAAATGACGCAAAAATATCAAAACATCATTGATCTGAGGCACAGAACATCACCGATTTACAGAAATTGCGTTTCGAAAATAATTTTTTTCCAGAAATTGCGTTTTGAAAATAAATGCAAAATTCAATCGCGTTTTTCAAGCTAATAAAACTCGTTTTGAACATACATTTTGATAATAATACACTGCTTGATGCCACCCGATGGCAATGCCGTATATAACTCAAAAATGATTTTTTTTCAGAAATTGCGTTTTAAAAAGAAGCTCCTCAATATTAAGAGTATGCCCATAGGCGCTATATTGCAAACAAGTTGCCATGGTTTCATACTCTATAAAAGTGGAATTAATTAATGTTTAACTGTAACAATATGATATCCAAAAATTAGTTCAGTACCTATCTAAATTTTAAACTCTTCAAGTATTCCCAAACATTATAATTTTATTCAAATACAATTTTACTAAAATCAGTCACTCTCAGTATTAAAGAAACTAAATTACATTCTTCACTCTATTTCCTACAAATAGTCCTGTTTGTTCTTCTTTAATCTTTGCTTACATTTTGATGAGTATTTTATATTTCGCCACAATATTTTTTATTGTCAAAAACATTGCAGATCCAACTATGTAACTTTCAACAAACGGATCCAATTCTCACAGTTACATCATACATCTTACATAATACAGAATAAGTAACCGATTACATCCATTATAAACCAGTCTTAACGATTTGAAAATTAAAATTAACCAGCATTAATAAACGAACGCGATATATCTACGAAAATGCAGCCGAGAATAAATCAACTTGGTGAAAAATGTGGCGAAGCGAATAGTGCAATTAGGTATTTGTTTAACCCCTAGTGTTCAAAGCCAGTTTTGATTGTATATTTCAAAGGTAAATCATTTTAATGTTCTTTAAAATGCGAATCTGTCTGCGATGATAACTTAGGTTTCGGCACGGCAGGATAACACCTAACCAAACTGGCAAAACTCAAAAAGAAAAAAAACTTTTGGCTTGGATTAATCAATATAACGTTACAATTAATTTCATGATGTTACCATTTATTTAAATTAGTATTATGTATTATGTTCGATCAAATATTATGACTTTAATAAATAAAAATAAAAAAATTTGTATGTTTAATTATTATAAAAACGCCTAAGTCGTTTTAATAAACGCCTAGTCTTTATCTAAATGACTCGGCATACGATTTTATTTTATATGCCGAGAATTTTGCTAGAAACTCTGAACCGAACTAAATAAAGAACCAAATACCCTGCTTAAGAGGCCCGTCTGCGTCTACTACCTAAAATCCAGTATAAAATGTACTAACGTTGCGAGTGTTTTGTAGCCAGTAATACAAGAATGGTAAAATTGCATGTCAACAAGGATTTAATAGAGAAAGAATGAATCTACAGATGTGCCTTTTTAAAATTTTGATTAAAAAATTGTACATGAATATAAAAATTCCGAAAAATTCAAAAAAAATCCTATTTTATGCAAACTTTACAGGGTTATATCTCATGATAGAAATTAATTTTTAAAATTCATACATCTGTAGATCCATTCTTTCTCTATTAAATGTTTATAAAAACATTATCCTGACTTCAATAATAATCTGGCGCAGATTACTCGCAACGAAAACACTTTTACGGTATTTTTCAAATTCAAAATGACATTGCATAGCTAGGATGCGGCAAAATATGAGTTTCTGGCTGGTTTCAGGCAGCCCTAGTAGTGGGGAAAAGAGTGGAATGGAAAAAAGTAAAATCGAGAGTATTCTAGAAATTCGGTAAAAACGTAGACGAGCCGCTTAAACCCATAGACACCGTTTCGGTAGAAACTCTGATTATATACTAAATTAAATAAATTTAAAAAACAATACCCTTCTTGAGTCGTAAATACTAAAACTGAACTAAATAAACAACCTAATACCCTTTGTGAGTCCCGCACATACTCAGTTTTGGTTGATTGAATTGAACTATTCGTAAGTGAAATAAAATGATGTGACATTTCATAATATGCCTACATGCCTAGGCTTTTTAAAAAAAGCCTAGTTTTACAATCTGCTTACGACACATTGTCATGTAAATTAATTAAATACAGAAACTCGAATCGAACCGGAACAGGAACGAAAACAGAGCCGGAACCAAACCAGAACCGTTAAAAATATTTTGGTAAACCCATAACCGGAACAAAACCGAACTCCATAAGCAAACCTAAACCGTTATTTTCAAATATATTGTAACAAATCCAAAAAACCTTTTCTACTATACATAGTACGATTCAAACAACCTATACAAGTTTTCCCAAGCAGTAAATTTATTTTGACTACCAATTACAAAATTCAGTATACAATAGTCCATTAATTTTGCATCTCATTAACTTTTTGCTTATCACCACAAACCAGATTCATCGAACAAGTGCGAACCCGACACAACCTGCTTCGCTTTGTACACGTTCGCTAACTGTCTGATTGCCACTTTGTGTCGAGGAAACTAGGGTGCATATTAACTAAACTATTTAAATAACAAAGACGGCAGAAAAGTATCACAAACAGTTTAATAGAACCTGCTAACTTGATGTCAGGTAGTCAACCTTTCACTTGTTTATCTTAGTGCAAAAAATCCCGTCACCTGCTTTGCTGATTCACGGGATTTTTTATTTGACTTAGTTTAACTGTCTGAATTTGTAATTTGGTTGCAGGTTTGGTGTCAAAAGAAACGTTTAAACCTTGTTTGGAGTGGAATAATCGGTTTTGTTTACTATAATATGATGTAGCTGGTAGCAATTTGTTTATTTGTTATGTTATAGTTGAATAATAGTTATTTATGTTACAAGTGGGATAAGAGCATTATTACTGCAGTCGAATTTGAAGAATTGCACAAAGAGGTCGTAGATTGAGTCGTGTAATCACATGAGTGCTGTAATATGCTTTAGCCCACATGTTACATACAAAACTTTATCCACGACTACTCAAAATAAATTAAATTTTATATTTTGTTTTAATGTTAGATTTGAAATTTTTAAAATTATATATTTTAACAATTATTGATAGATGTCAGTTTCTATAATTTTGATTTAAAATCAAAGCAACAGAGTATATACAATTTGTTCAAAAGCAGGACATCCTGTCAGTTTTATTTACAAATTCTTAATTTGTAAGATTATACATGATATTTATTTATTATTCGTTTATAAATTATTTATTATGGGACAGTATTTTAAAATTGATTTATTCCAACAATATTTAAGGAATATACCTTAACATTGCTGTCAAATATTGACAAAAATATTATTTTTATTAGTATCCATGGCTACGTATGAGTGAAGTAGAGTAAATGCGAGAGGTAATATTACTTCACTGGTGAGGTAATATAACAAATTACCTCATACTCAAATGATGAAAATAATATGATTATTTTTATATCACTGGCGTGGATAAATAAAAAAAACTTGTATTATACGATTTGTAAGAGTTTAGGTATGTTATATTATTGAACTGATTTATATTTGATTTGATGTATGTAAAATATTTAAACAATGTATTATAAATAAGTGATGTTCATGTAAGATGTTGTGAGAACTACTATATTAACTGGGGTTGTAGTGTTGAGTAGTCAGTATATCTGGTGTTGTCGTACAAGTCAGTAATTAATAAAACAATAAAAGCCTTGTGAAGTACGTTCGTGTAGGTATTTGGTGTTATCTTCAATCAGTGTGCCTGAGTTTCTTATAGATTTGTAAATAATTTTCAAGTTCTTTGATAACTTGGCTTTGCTTAATTTTTTTCAAGAATTACAAGGATGTTTCTACCGTGATCACGGTCATCTTCAGGTTATCAAATAAAAGTTACATTAGTCGAAAAATAATTTAGTTCGAAGGTGTCGTTTTAATGAGACTTTTTTGAGATAGAAGTGATCACTTGAATCAACTAGTAATAATTGTTAAGGCCCGAATGTAGCTGTCTGTGAGAAAAGAATAGATTTATACAGACTTAGAGTGTCAAACAAAGGCAACAATAGGGAACGCGCTCTCGTAGGGGGATTAAAATTGGTACTACATTTGAACGTATCATCACAAACAAGGGTTCATTTGAAAGATAAAAGTTCAATCTAGATCCGTCTAGTGTTGAAATTTGCAATTTTTGTTGATATACTGAGTAACAGTTATGTGAAGTAAGGCAAATTATGACAAGTTTATGGCATTGTAAAATTGAAACAAAAAATAAATTTAAAATTTCAACACTAAGCGGATGCGGAGTTCATCTTTATCTTTAAATGAAAAAAAAATTAAATCGATCCCACCAAAATTAGTCTCAATTTTAATCCCTATTCAAAAGCATGTTTTTGCTGCGCGCAACTTCACTACATTAGGCTCTTAAAGGTACGTATCCACCAAAGCAACATAGATCAGTTTTGTGTTGGTTGATGTTACCGAAGAAGAAGAACCCGAAATTTGTATTTCTATATAAAAAATAAATAATTGAAGCAATACATTTTTAAATACTACTACTAATCCCAATAATTCAAGTCCTAGTGGCAAACTCCGATAACTAATCTACCACACTTTCAGTGACTCTACATTAAGCTCATTTATTTTTGCTTGTAAGCAAAACAAGTATATAGTCGTACACTGGCGATAAGGCTCACTGCTAGCGGGTTTAACCATTTACTTATCACCTCGGTCAATCATCAGGGCCAACGTGCCTGGCATCGCGCACCGCATATTGGCGCATTCACACTTCCACACAAACGTAAACATCAACATACGATAGCAGCGTGGTACGTGTACGTGTACGTGGCTATTGCATACTACAGCGATGTGGAGTAGACCGTAGCGCAACCGAGTTCTAGCGCTGGATGAAATGGAATGGTATCAATGAAGCAGGGTTTCTCAAACTTGAAGACTAATCTTTACAGAATACGGAATAAGTTACCGGTTATATACATTGCAAAGCAGATTTAAATGTAGCTATCATTTTTCTGATGACTTTCTGTATTTGTTTTAATTCAAATAATGGAAGGTTTAGCCTAAATAATCACTTATTGCCATAAAGTCTTAGTTATGTCGAAAATCGCATGACACAAATAACATCCTATGGATGAATTGATTACAAAAATAGTAACCATGGTTATATAAAAATTTTCTCGGAAATTTTTTACTAGTAGCTTGAGTAACTTTGACATTAAATTAAAAATTGGTTAAATTGTCACTTTCAGTGTAAATAAGCAAATAATAAGGTAATATTGATGTTTAATACAAATTTAGTAAATATTTCAATTTTCTATTGTAAAAAGAATTCAAATATAGAGCGGCGGTGTCATTGCGATTTTCTTACCAAATATGCACTCGTGCATTAATTCATGTCCAGGAATTTTTTATCGTGCATTCCAACAACGTAATTAGCTATCGTGTACCACTCGAGCTAATTAAGACGTTATTGGAAAGCACTCAAAAAATTTTCCGGAAAGAATTAATGCACATGTGATATTATAAGTGATCATTTTTCTGGCAGTATTACGAATGTTCCTTGTGCTTGGATATTAATATTACTAGTGCGCAGCACGAGTAATATTCGCAAGCACGAGGTACATGAGTGTATAATATAACTACCAGAAACATTGCTGCAATTCTGTAAAAATCTGTAGTTGCTACAGATTTATAAAACTGTAAATATTAAACATAATCGCAATAAAATCTATAATCATGAACATTTTTGTACATATCAACAAACATTGATGTAATTTTGTTCAATATTTACAGATTTACAATTCTGTAAAACTTATAGATCTGCACATAATCGCAACAAAAATCTATGACCTATGACTACGAATGGTATTCAACAGATTATTCATTGAATCAGATCCAGTTTTAAAATGGCAAAAATGCAGTTATCCATGATTTCAGAAAACAAATTGTGAATTGTCGACACACAACCTTACTAGTACAAAATAATCAAGTCTACTGATTTTGATTGGCTGTGAAATTAAATATTCTGCATTTTTATTGGTCTTTTTTGACAGATAACAGATGATGTGAATAATTACAGAAATTAATACTTTCCCAATTACTGTGTTATTTTGATTGGAAAATCTGATAAATATGTAGGTATTTTTGGCAGAGATTTTTTTTTCTTTACAAAGTTTAATTTTTTAATAAAAGCAAATAATTCTATAAGAGAGGTATTTCGATAGGTCAAAATTTTCGAGTATGTTTTTAGTGGATAAGCACGTTTTCGGAACATGTGCGTTAGGTTGTATGTAACATTTTCTCTAGGTTCTATAACTCAAAAAGTTACAAACATTTAACAACCAAATTTCGTATTAACGTCTTAATCTTAAGAACCCAGTTATTTTTTTAAGCAATCCCCAAACCGGAAGTACGTAGTACTTTTTTGAAATATTTTGATAAATAATAAATTTATCGCAATATTTTTTATTTCAAATGAAAGATTATACGTACTATATTATTATCTACCATTTTTAGCATTTTATAAATTGTTCTGTCATAGTAAGTACTTTAGGAATTAAAGTACCTATTATTTATAATATAATTTAGAGTACGAAACTTCAGTAGGTATCTTGTTGTCCATGAACCATGATTGTTTAATAATATTGTTACTACGAGAAATGTAATTGATTATGACAGTGACAGAGTGACAGTGCCAATAATGAAACATCATTTATATCTTTTTCTACAGTTCTACAGTTGACAAAATGACTAAAATATATTTTTAAGTACCTATATATTTGTCGAGTACCTAGTAAAAAGAGTAGGGTATGGCGGGAGATCTTTGCTGGCATTACTAAAATGCTTGATACAAGACAGTGTAAAAACAAATAAGTAGGTACCTTATTAACCGAGCGCCCACTTTATAATCTCTCAATAGTAGATAGTTTTTTTCTAGCCCTGATTCTCCTTATATATTCAAATACTTACATGATTCTTATACTTACTATAAATGTTGGTCAAAAATGAATAACCAGTTTATAAAACTGTATTAAATCAGAATCTAATAGAGCTAAACGAAGTTTGAGAATCGCTGAGTACAGCATACTGATCTACCAACTCCCAACATAAGTTAAAACGATATCGCCGACTATAATTACAGCCCGATAGCCAATAAATAAATCGATGCGAGAATCATCCGATCCGTTGGATTGCGATTCCAACTGTGCAATTACCCCGTTTATGTATAGCACAGCTGCGCAAGAAGTCGAAACAATTAGCCCATTGGCTAAGTTGACCGCTCGTTCCGTCGCTACGTCAGTCGCTACCACCACGAGTTTGTTTTCCTTCAGTTGCAAAAACAATCCGTGTGTAAACAAGGATGCTACGCCCATAACCCTGTGAGGAACTTCCGCAATTCATCGCGAGGGGTGTCTGTGTTAGGGTTCTAAACTCGTAAATGTTTTAACCCAAAAGATTCTGGTGCTGTTTTTTTTTTTTGTAGAACATGTCTGGTAAAATCATAAAATGCGATTTATTTTACAACATCCTTGTTAAGGCTGGTTTATAATGGATGTAACTGGTGACTTCTTCTGTGTTCTGTTAATATGAGCTATAGGTATTTCTATGTTACGGTTCATAATGGCACTGGATTTGACGTTTACCTATACTGTAACAGTAAGATTCGCCAACTTTTAAGAAAACTTACTAGAGTATCATTATATATAAAGAGTGTTACCATAGACACTATATTGCAAACAAGTTTGGTTTGATACTCTAAAAAATTATGGAATTAATTAATGTATAACTGAAACAATATGATATCCAAAAATTAGTTCAGTACCTATCTAACTTTTATACTCTTCATGTATAACCAAACATATTATTTTATTCAAATACAATTTTACCGAAACCAGCCATACTCAGTATAAACATGAAGGCATGAAGCCACTATGTTACATACTTCACTCTTTCCCAACAAATAGCAAGCAAGTCTTGTTTGTTCTTTGTTGATTTTTGTTTACATTATGATGAGTATTTTATTTAGCTACAATATTTATTGTCATGAACAGTGGCGGACTGGCTCCGGCGGGAGTACGGGAGCTTTCCCGGTAGGCCGAAGGTATCGAGGCCGGTGGCCGGTCAAATTTTTATAAATAGATATGTGAATAGAAAGACGAAATAAAATTTCATTCGTGAAAACAAAAACAATTTCGTCGAAAAACTTTCGACTTATGAGTCAAAAAACCACAAAATGCACTTTATTTCAAACGCCCATTACTTTGTGCCAAATCGTCGTAGGAACTTCGTTTTTTGAGTCCTGTACAGGTAATTGAACAGATTTCAATGCACTTTTGGTGGATCGAGTCGACAAATTTATTCAAACTCAGTACACATCGCCAAAGTTGGACTTTTTTGGCCCAAAAACGTGTTTTTTTGTTCGAGTTTTGAAGGGTACGAAAAAAGATCATCCTAATCTAAAGTACAGCCACAATGAATTTTTTCCCCGACAGAATAGTCTAATTTGGTTGAAATATCGCTGTTATGTGCGAAAAACCTAAAAATGCACTTTTTTTAAACACCCGTAACTTTGTGCCAAATCATCATAGGAATTTCGTTGAACAAATTTTGATGCCCTTTTGGTGGACCAAGTAAAAAAAATGTAAACTCCGTACACATCGTAGTTGGACATTTTTTAAATTTAAAACAATTTTTTTCACAGTGATGCTAGAGGGGGCGGAAGGGGTTGCGCTTAAGTTCGCATGCATGACTTTAAAGTAGACACTTCAAAGTTTTTCACTCGCAAAGATTCATCGAAATCGATTGAAAATACGTTTCATTTTTTTCTCACCAGTATATTTAAAATTTCCAAATTTTTAGAATTATTTTAATAGTATAATTAAAAGTGAGATTCGAACTTTTAAGAGGCCGGTCACTATTAAATTTCCCGGGCTGGTTAAATTTCCCAGTCCGCCACTGGTCATGAACATTGCAGATCCAACTATGTAACTTTCAACAAACGTATCTATTTCTGACAGTTATAAGAAAGGTTATGTCGTCAAGTTAGCAGATTACCGAAATGATTATGAACCACACACGTCTCATTCATATAACACATCTTACAGAATACAGAAGAAGTAACCAATTACAT
The DNA here is from genome assembly GCA_947534325.1 of Agonum fuliginosum. NCBI lineage: Eukaryota > Metazoa > Arthropoda > Insecta > Coleoptera > Carabidae > Agonum > Agonum fuliginosum. The sequence continues at coordinate 3,475,262 of OX384029.1, forward strand.
CCATTATAAACCAGCCCATAGGCAAGGCATATTTGTATGTTACGGTACCTAATGACACGGTGCCGTAACTTAAAAATGTTTTTGTTCAACTTTACAGAATACAGAATAAGTAACCGATTCCATACATTATAACCTTAACTGCAAAGTACCATTAAAATCCAAGAAGTAAAAAATTTAATGTCGTGGCTAGGACTACAGTCTGGTGTTTAAAGAGAGGCGTGGCTTAATGTTCAGGACTGTTGAAAAATTAAAATCTCAATCATGTTTTCGCAGCATTTAACCTTTTATTGAGTTCCACCTACATTTTTTATTTGTTTTAGAATAACTTAAACTCGAACTAAACTAAAGAAACAAAACATTATAATTTTAAATCCCGCATTTACTTGGTTTTAGTAATAAATCTGATAAAGATTATACTCTTAGCATTTGAAAATGGGAAGTGTGAATGCTCGTATTTGGTTATATGAATTTAAACTTTCTTAAACGTAAACATAAATGTAAACTAAATGCTTATGTGAATAAGGCTGTTGCCTTTTGCCACTTTCAATTTCTAATGATGTATTATATATAATTATAGTTTTTGTTATGTCAAACATTTATAAAATTCATACACCTCCATAGATACATGTTTCCTGAATAATCTAAACATTTTAAACTGATCACAAATACAATTTGTAATTCAACAAGATCAGTTAAGAATTGGATACGTTTTTATTTGAAAATTATGATTCTACCTTACCTACCGTACTGTGACTTCTTGTAACTGTATAGAAGTACAATGTCACAGTAATGAAACGTCAAAAATATTTACAACCTTTTACCAAACAGTAGCCGATTGTCATTTCTCTCCACTGAGCTATTATACACTTAGAAGAAATTTGTTAGATTTCAAATGAATTCTAATTTATCCTCCCTGAATGAGACGTGTTAAAGCAGAAGTTATTAAGTCAGATTATCACTCAAATAGAGGATTAGCACCACCCCAATTGACTTTAATTACAAAAATCATTGTCTGCGCGAATAGGAACGTCTGCAAGTACTTATCAAAATGCTTTGATTTATTGCCCTATTGTGGAAAACCATACAATATTTTTAGCAAATGAACATGCTTATCCCAGCGGTTTACCGTTTAAGTGGACACAATGCTTTTACAGCTTCTTAGGTAGCTTTATTTGCGTATTAATTCTTGACTTCAGGTAGCAGATTAGGAAAAATCCACAGAAACCGCAAGGGTGGTGGGTAGGTAACTACCAAACAGCAAGAAGCAACTCGCAAGGGAAAAATAACGCTGATAAATACAAATGCATTTACTAGAACTTTACTGGATGCAAACATAACAAAAAAACAGGTCTGTGAAGTTGGCACCAAAATTTGAAAGCAAATATTTTGCGCCCTGAAAATTTTAATCCTGTCTTCATTGCTGAAAGGCCTACCGCGCATTAGCGATTTTAAAGTTGACCGATTTAAATGTTGCTCAATTATAAAAGTGCTACTAGTTTTGAGCTAGATATCGACTAGATATTTGCCGTGGACTTGTACTTGCACTTGTCAGTTGTCATCTTGTCTTGTACAAGATGGATGTTACTGAAGTAGCATGTCATTGTTCACTAATTATTAATTTTTTAGTTGCTCTGATTAAATAGATGTTTGTGCGCGCTACCTCATATAATTAAATGTGTTTTATTTTGGTAATTTTTAAGTTGCCGCAACAACATTCGATAGTCACTTTCCTACGAGTTGTGTAGATACACTATTTTTTCCACGACCATAAATATTAAACATTTTATTCATGAATATATTTTGATGTCAACTGTCACTGTCATAATTTTAATTTTACGAAGAAACAAGTATACCATGATCATGGAATACATGATATTTGCAAGATTTTCAATAACAAGAATATACATAATAATTTAAATTTTTAAATTACACCAGATACATCAAAATTAGTAGGTACTACTTTAATTTATGTGGATAAATCACTTTTCTTTTAATGTCTAGTAATTTTATAAATTCGCGATATTTAAGGTGAATTTATGCTCACAAAATTTATGAATAAGCATAGTCTTAATCTAGATTCAGACCTACCCAATTTTAAGTATAAGTATTACATTAACCAAACAGCGCTGCCACAAAATTCCAATTTCAATTATAAGTGTGAACGTTGAGCGCTGGTTGGTTAAATTGACCACTTACACTTATAATTGAGTAGGTCTGAATCTAGCTTTAGAGTTGAAACAATTATAACGGTTTATGCTGCCGAATTAAGAATAAGTAACAAGGAGTAAGAATTAGCTTGCACCACAAACCGAATGTATTTACTTTAAGACTATATTATTATTCTTAATTATTATTCTTAAATTTTGTGAGCATAAACCACGCATAAATTCACCTTTATGCTAGATTCAGACCTACCAATTATAAGTATAAGTGACTAATTCAACCAACCAGCGTTCAACGTTCGCACTTCTAATTGAAATTGGAATTTTGTGGGAGCGCTGGTTGGTTAATTTACCACTTATACCTACTTAGTTATAATTGGGTACGTCTGAATCTATCTTTAGTGTTTGAGCTATTAACCAACAAATTTTTTTTAAATAAATGAAAACCAAGTAGGTAATCTAAATATTAAGTAAATTTTCCTTCTGCTCGTACTTAAACAACCTATTTAGGTCAATAAATATTTCAAAAAAATACTTATAAATAGCAATGTTCATGTTGGTGAAAAAGTTATCTCGGTCGGTATCAGCTGAAGTTGTCTACAGGCATCGCCTCTCCGCCAGCTCATTACACAAGCAACGCTCGTCGCTTGTCTCAGTAAATAGTTCGGAAGGACAAAAGACCGACTTGACATACGATCTTGACGACAGTGGGGATGAGGTCACTAACTTTAGTCATCAGTGCCATCTCTTGTACTAGCACTGGTCAGCGGTAATGGTCACCAACTCTTAAATCCTAAATCGCTAGATCTACCCAGCCCCCTGTCACTCTAGGTTCGACAATATCTTTTCGCTAGTCCCGTTACCATGACAAGGAGAACGCAATAGTTGTATAACAAGTTTTGAAAATGTGGTTTTGTCGAACGCGAACGAAAATTGCAGCCCGAGCGAAGGGAGGGTTGCAATCGTTTAAGTTCGACACAATATTTTCAATACGTGTTATACACACTATTTTTCTACTTCTGCAAAAAAAGTTAAGAAATACAAAAATAACCATTAATTTTTTGACATTTACTGTCAAATTTTTAAATTTTTGTGAAATATCAATGTTGTTGCGAAAACAATGGACATTCAAAAAATCAAAACTGTGTTGTAAAGTGCCCGAAAGTGTGCGACAAAGTACTTTTCCTACAACTGTTCGATTTCTTTGTTATTACCTAACAATTATTGCCTTGGTTATGGGTGGAAAGAAGACAAATAATGCAGAACAAGTGTTTTTCTGTAAACGTGAAACACAAGTGCGTTTCGTTTACGCAACTGTCAAAACCAAACTTAACAGTCCGTGAACTTAACTGACTGCGATTTAAATTTCGCGCGGAGTGTTAAGTTCATATTTTAGCTACTACTCAACTAACCTCAATTTTTGTTTCAACTGTAGCAAAGATTGACGAAAGAAAATTATATAGAAAATTTCTAAATAACGTAGAACAAATGAAGCAATCAACAAACAAACCATAGCAACGTCGTAAAACAAAGTTTTATGAAACGTTAGTAAAATTTAATAAATCCTGACAATATTTAAGTGATTTTCTAAATTTAGTTGTAGGAAAAATGTTGTTTACAACACATGTCGAAAAAGATTACGTGCACGTGCAGATTTCCGCACTCGGCAAGCTTCGCGCGTTAAACTCTGCACTTTCACGTAACGAGTCTTTTTCGGCACTTGATATAAAAATAACTATTGTCGCACACTTAGGTATTTTGCAACACACTTGCGACAAACAGCTGCTATTAAGGGGCTATACGACTTGAGTGCAATAAGAATCAGAATTAACGATTCTGGCTATATTGCTCAATATAGAAATTTGAAATTTTACATTATTAACGACAAAGCATTGTTGAATTGAAAAATTCAAACTATATATTGTTCCGACAACAATTAGAGATAAAAAGAAATTAAACACTAGAATTTCGTGAGGATCTCATGAATAAACTATAAAAGTTATCATTGAGTTTAAAGACAAAATGAGTAGAATATAGATGTAAAAAGGGCGGAAAAACTTTAAAACTATAATTTTATCAACAGAATTGCCATAAATTATATCTAAACTTGTACAATTTTTGCCGATTTTCGCATAATTATTAAAGCCAAACTAATTACATTAATTAAAGATTTTGAAGATTCCGCACATTTAGCATGCTTCCTTAATCTACATACAAAAATTCAACATCATACGTATAACAGTATTAGATTGAGATCCTCACAAAAATTACTTGTTTTTCAATGCATATTTTTGCCATGCAATAGGCTCTTAACATTAAAATCAATATAGACACATGAACTTTCAGAAGCAGGCGGAGAAAAAGGTATTTCATGTGATCCTCTATCTAAGGCAGAAAACAGGTAAAAAAATGATTCCGCACGCTATTCTATAGCGTTTATTGTTTTGTTAAACATAAACATAACAAATAATTTATGTTTGGGGGGGGGGGGGGGAAATAACGTTGACACCCATGTTTGTAAAAAAACTGTAATATTTGTACAGCTTTTATTTATAAGTGAATTAACTTCAAATTTTAATATGTAGTCAAGAAACCTTGAATCAACGAAATAACCGATCGAATTTATGAAATTCGTTTTAAAATAGAAGATATTTGAGTTCAAAAAATAAAAAAAATTGTCAAAATTCAAATTAACATATTTCAAATTTAAAGCAACATTTTAAAATTCTGTATGGACCATTTTGTAGATTGTACTTTTATCTTCAACAAGATTATTATATTTAAAAAACAATAATTGCTGTGGAGTGGCGCGCGAAATCCATGCTTTGGCTGTTTTCTGGCGCGGTAGAAGATCGTCTTAATGGTTTTATACCACCACACCAGATGAATAGGGGTTTATTGGGAGAGCGAAAGTGATTTGCCGAACGGTCAATGCACCAGGCGCAGATTTGATGGGTATGCAACCCAAGTCGAAGGTATTGTTCAAGCGTGCCCTGGGAAAACCTTGAACACTTGTCCTTCAAAACCAGCACACACCAGACCCTTGCAATATTGTTTTATTGTTGAACACGCACCGCCGATTGAGACGAGCCGAAATGCCAAAACACGCAGAAACGTTACGGCCCCGAAATGTTTTTACTTCCTTGTACGAAGTAAGGAAGTATTGTAATCGCGAAAAATTTCGGTTCTCAGATTTTGACGGAAATATCCGTTTTGACCTTTTCTGAATCCATTATGACTAGTTTCGTCGTGACGTCTGTACGTACGTGCGTACGTGCGTACGTGCGTACGTACGTACGTACGTGCGTACGTGCGTACGGACGTATGTGTGTCGCATAACTCAAATACGGTTAGACGTAGAAAGCTGAAATTTTGTATTTAGGACTGTTATAGCATCTAGTTGTGCACCTCCTATTTTTGGTTTCAATCTACAAACCGGAAGTAGTAAATTTAAAAAAAAAATTGATAAATAATTAATTTTAGGCAATTTTTTTTATTTTAAATGAAAGATTATGTGATTATTATCTACAATCGGTATTTTATAAATTTTTCTGTATCTTCTATCATTTAAGAATAATTAAAGTATATACCTACTTATAATTTAATATTTCGGTATCTTGTAGTCCATGATCGATTAACATTTGTTACTAGGTAAAATTTAAATGATTATGACATGACAGTGACAGTAGCAGTGACAATAGTAAAATATCGTTTATATCTTCTTCTGCAGTTTAAATAAAATGACTAAAATATATTTGTGAGTATATACTAGTATAATAAGTTAAAGAATTTTTTATATTATTCTACATTTTAGTTATTAAGAAAATTATGAACATACAAGGCGTACAAGGAAGTCATGTGGTGTCCACGTCAGATTTTTTACTTTCATTCTTAGACAGAACGGATTTCGATGAGACATAACAAAAGCCCACGTTCCTGATTCCATTGCGAACCACAATCAGCAGAAATAAAACGCTAAGCTGTGAAATGTATATTGTTTTATACTAAATAAAATATGGGTATTTTTTATTAACTTTGAATGCAGCTGATAGTCGAGTACGTTATGCCCATGTAACACCTGTAATACAAATCTGATCAAATCTGTGTATGACGAAAAATAGAAGCGCTGCTATTTCCGTCATACACGTCATACCGAATCAGACGAAACTGTTGGCTACTCCAAATAATTTATATAATTTTTAATATTATTTTTATCATACAAGTGTGCATCCAGTAACATGAAATCAATGAATATTCGCTTGTTCATTGGCTTTGAATAACTTGCTAATCGCAATCTACGTACGATTCAGATTCAGAGATCAGTACAGTGAACAACGACAAGGATTATTAATGAAATTAGTAGATGTGCAGCAAAGTGCGGCAGCGTTGGACCACAGCCGTGGACTCGGAGTCCAAGTCGTGACACCAGGTGAGTTCCAGTTGCTCACCGCAGCCAGAACAGGTCACGAACAAGACGCGTCACGACTCCACTGGCGTCCTCGCAAGCCACACACCACGTGTCGTTATCACTCCCACCGAGATGGAAAGGGCGCAGTGCTGGGCCCACCCAGGGCCCCATTAAACAGGGACAGCGCACACACGATTTAGTTCAGATTTTCTTATTATTAAGTACTTTATATGGGGCGGATAGCTGAGCGCGTAACGTGACCAACTCTGGTTCTTACAAATCGGGTTCGAATGTATCGGAATGTGTAGATCCAGTCAAGTACTCATTTCTGACAAACTGCGTTAAAATCTCATATAATGGTGTATTATTAAACATAAGTCCGAATTTCCACATCAAAAGATCTTGGCGTTATGTTTTATCGAATGTTTACTTTTGATCCCCATTTAAATAACATTGTTATGTCTGCTAACAAAATGTTAAGAGCCCTAATAGCAATAATATCTTTATTCTATGCAAATTTCCGCTCAAAAAAAGAATATTATGTTCTGATTATGGTATCCGTACTATGAAACTAAAAAATCTGATGTGGCCAGAGCAACCTTCCGCCATACTGTACTATTTTTACTACTATACAAATCAAGATACAAATATATAGGCATTTTAATCATTTAGTCAACTGTAAAAATGTAGAAGTAGATATATATGAAAATGTGTCACTATTGGCACTGTCACTCGGTCACTATGACAGTGACCATTTAAATCATTTAAATTTTTCGTAGTAAAATTTGTCAAATAATCATTATTCATGGACAACAAGATACTGAAGTTTCATACTCTAAATAATAAATAATAATAATAATAATCCTAAAGTACTATGACAACAATTTATAAAATGTCAGAAATTGTAGATAATAATATATAATCTTTCATTTGAAATAAATAATATTGCGATAAATTAATTATTCATAAAAATATTTAAGAAAAGTACTACCTACTTCCGGTTTGGGATTGCTTCAAAAAAATAACTGGGTTCTTAAGAATTATTAAAACGTTAAAATTTGGTTGTAAAATTTTTGTATCTTTTTGAGTTATAGAACCCAGAAAATATGTTACATACAACCTAACATACACACACACGCACAGACGACCACAGACATCATCTCGAAAAGACTTTATTCGTATTCTATATGGTTCCTAAAACCTGCTTATCCACTAAAAACTCACACTCGAAAATTTTGGTCCACCACAATACCTCCCTTATATAATATGAGACGGGAGGTAAAATGAATTATTATAATATATCCAGCGGAAATTTTTTAAATATCTCTGACTAAAGGTCTATAGGATCTACCCCGCTAGATGTGTTAATAATGAAGTATTGTTAAATGAATTTGACTTCCTTTCATTTGAAAAGAGAAGTTCAATAATATATCTAAATTTTTATACAGTTTAATATACAATTTGATTGATTGTCCCTATTTACTTTATGTTTTATTTGGTAACAGCAAAACCCAATGCACTACAAAATGTGCTCAATTTATAATTTATTAGGTAGTTCATATGATTTATTTAATTGTACTTGTTATGTTAGTAGGTATGTTGTTATATAAAGGAATCATTTATTTAATGTTATTTATAAATTGATTATGTATGCTCTATAACTGGGTTCGCCTGTCAAATAAATAAATAAGTACATGTCCATAAGGCGTAAGTAAAGGACTGACTACCGCACACACGGCCTTGTATAAGTATATCGATCACTCAAAATATGTAAGGTTTTCATACCCAAGTTGGATATTTTGTAAATTTAATTAAAGAACAATGTTTTTAGTTTTGAAAACAATAGTAAAATTAAAAATACTTTTATGTAAAAGACTGATAGAAATATAGAATGACACAAACACAATCGCGATCACGAGCCAGACAGCGCCACAGGTGTGTCCGCCAGAGTGATAAGCGATATAAATACTTAATCATATTTGCCTCAGATAACCTAATAAGTTTCCAAGCATCTCGCATCGGTATGTAGCCCGCTACGCTATCTGATTTACACAATTGATGTCCACTATGCAAATGATCTCAGTCCTTTGTGCGGCGCGAGGGAGTTTTCCCACAGTCGCGGACGCCAGGCACGTGCACGGCCAATCCGGCGCACGCCGCCTCCGCGTCATTGGCGGACCTCATGGGAAGAGAATGCCGCCGCATATTCTCACGAGCGCGCCCGAACACAACCCCCTCCACTTCCAAGACGAGTAAGTGCGCTCCAAGCTTCGTTCACGTCGCTACAGAAAACAGTCTGCCGCTAGTGCTCACAAGAGCAGCACAGTGATAGTTGGTTCTCTCTTCCACAAGTTTACGTCAACTACTACAGCGGAGCAAGAGCAACACCCTGATAGTTGTGTTCTCTCTTCCTCTTTCCACAAGCGCGCTCGTCACTACTACAGAAAACAGTCTGCCGCTAGTGCCCTCCAGAGCAAGAGCAACACAGTGATAGTTGTGTTGTTCTCTCTTCCACTTGCACAAGAGTTACGTGCGCCGTCACTACTACAGTCTACCGCTAGTGCTCCACAGAGCATCATCACTCAACTCAACAGGCAACTCCGTCGGAGTGATAGTGAGAGTTTAAAGTAAAGTGTTTTAACGAGACGAGCACCGTTCGCTCGTCACTACAACAAGAAACAGTCTGCCGCTAGTGCTTTTCAACAAGTGATAGTGTTGGTGTTGTTCGTCACCATGGTTACCGGAACGAGCAGCGTCGACCAACCGGCGCCGGGCGCCGCGACGAATATCGCCACTAGTGAAAGAAGCGTCGAATCTGCTACTACTACGAGACGAGCCAGCGATAATCGAAGGGTGAGTGTTGGTGTTAATTGAAAATTAATTCAGTCAAATTAAACTTGTAACTGTTAATTAAATTTGTAAATTTACATTGACAACCTGCTGTGTGCTGTGTGGGCATCAGGTTGTCATAAACGTGTTTGAACCTGCAACAGGTGGTTTACAAATATTTAACTAACGGTTTACAATCATGTTATCTAAATTTTGTCAAACATGAGGAAATGGTAAACACATTTCTCGGCTGATGTTAAAATATAACGAAATTTTTCAGTTGGTGTTGATTGAAATATTTCTGTAAAATAATAATATTTTTTTAAGTAGATTGGTTTAGGATTGGAAAAAAAATCATTTCAGTCGTTTTACCACCAATTGTTGCTTCATTTGGACAAAAGGTTTATTTTAATATAAAAGTACATATTAAATGATTAATTTATGTGGGAATTAGTTGTATATAATATTTTATTTATATTACGACATTTTGGGCACGGTGTGTTCCCATCATAATATTATGAGTAAAATATTATAAAAAAATTAATTTCCAATTAAAGAAATCATTTATTATTATGAGTTTTAAAAATTTCTTCCAATCTTATGTAGCTTCAGTGATGTTGCTTTCAGTACCTACGTTAAAGTTCATATAAGATAGTCAGAATTTGAACATAGGAGTTAGCAATAAAATGCAACTTTTCAATAACTTATTATCTTCAAAGATCTAAAATTGGAAATAATTTTTACATAACAATCAGATCAATATAAACATAGGTAGTATAATAAAATAATCTTAAAGTTGCACAAATATATACAAACATAAAAACCACACGTTATATCTCGAAAGAAAGTTAGCACGAACCCCTAAACACATAAATTAAAAACAAAAATAACTTACATCCCAACCCTAGAAAATACATATTAAATAATTATATTTTATTGTCCTGATGAAGCCACAACTGGTGGCGAAACTTAGACGATTTTGACTGAAATAAATTCATTTCCGAAAAAAGTATTAATTAACTGCACAGTTTCATATTGAAAACCAATTTATTAATATTTTTATTTCGCTTGTAATTCCAAAGTATTTATTTTTATTTTTCTATTACAGAGTAATAAACCAATCATGGAAAAAAGACGTCGGGCTCGAATAAACAACTGCCTCAATGAGCTCAAAACGTTGATCTTGGACGCAATGAAAAAAGACGTAAGTATTTTATTTTTCTCACAAAAATTCTATGAATCCTCCCAGCGGAGAGTCTAGACATTTTTCTCCGTATTGAAATTCAATATTAACGTAAATCTGTTTGATTGCAGCCAGCCAGACATTCCAAACTCGAGAAGGCCGACATCCTCGAGATGACAGTGAAGCACCTGGAGAACCTCCAGCGGCAACAGACAGCGATGTCAGCGGCCGCGGACCCAGCAGTCGTGAACAAGTTCCGCGCGGGGTTCAGCGAATGCGCCGGCGAAGTGGGCCGCTTCCCGGGGCTAGAGCCAGCGATGAAGCGCCGCCTTCTCCAGCACTTGGCGCAGTGTCTGTCCACCACCACCGCCGCCACCCCCGCCGCCGTGCAGCCTCGTCCCGAGCAGCAGCCCCAGGTGCAAGTGCACAGCGGCATCATCTTCAGCAACGGCAACACCGGCGTGCAGCTGGTGCCCACCAGGCTACCCAACGGCGACATCGCGCTGGTGTTGCCCACCACAGCGGCGCTGACGCCGCCCCCCACGTCCAACTCGCCGCTCCCGCTGCTGGTGCCGATCCCCTCGCGCACCGCGTCGACAGCGTCGGCGTCGTCCAGCAGTTCGACGTCTTCGCAGAGGGTGTACAGCGCGCCTAGCAGTCCGGAACCCGAGCAGCCCCAGAGGTTCGTCTACAGTCCCCCAGCTCAGAAACCGCTGTCGCTCGTCATGCGAAAGACCTACGAACCCGTTGAGGAGGATAAACCCTGGAGGCCGTGGTGATTCGATGCAGGAACTTTGTTTTGTTGTGATATATCTGTGAAGTGCCTGAGTTTCAACGATTAGAGCTCTCGTACTTAGAGAAAGGACTAGCGCAGAGACAAATATTTGGACGAGTCCAACTCGAAAAGGAAGGGGTGTTTCAAAGTGATTTAGAACATGCTAATACGCAGGTAATAGCTGATATTTTTAAGTTGGATAGTACATGCTGCGCGGTAGCGGCCATGTGTCCTTTCTCTGAGCACGAGCACTCTACTTGTTTCTCATCAGTGGCGTACATACAATTTTCTTCTGGGGAAGGGGTCCATAGTTGAAAAGTGAAAACAATTGGCTACTTGCATGATTAAAATTTGTTTTTATAGAAAGGCAAAAAAATTAACAAGCCCAATAAATGAATGAAACTTGAAATGCTGCCATATCTCCTTTATAAAATAATGTCACAGAAAAATTTCTTTAACAATGTACTGAACAAAATATATTTTTCAGTACCATGCAAGTAGTTAATTAATCGAATTTAAAACCCCTCCCCGTAAATACGCCACTGCTTTCATTGTTACAAAATGAATGCAGGGATTTTACTAGTGATGGAACGAAAATTCAGTTTTGATACCGGGTCATATTTTAAATAAAAAATCACACAAAGTAGGTAACATTCAAAATTGACAGATATTAGAACAAAAGAAATATTATATAACAATAATAATAATTTAGATTTTTACCGAAAGTGAGAATGATCCGGCCGCCGGATTTACAGAATCCGGCGAAAAGGCCATCCGTTCCAACACTAGAACGACGTATGTGGACGTATTGCTGTGTTATTACGATTTTAGTGTCATAAAGTATATATTTTTGTAAATAGTAAAGTTTATGAGATAACTGTAGATATTATATTTTAAGATAGATTTATAATGTAAATATTTTTATGATGTATACAAATTCAACGTGCCTTACGACGTGCAACAGAATCGTAAATGTCTTCCTACGCACTTACTCAATGAGTTTATTTATATTATTATAAGAAAGCATTTATCAACATGGTGCTGATTATATTAAACGATATTTAAACATACTTCAGACTTTACTTTTTCATTCACACAACACTGTTTCCGTTCCTCCTTTCCATTTTTGTAAGCAATAAAAACAAACAGAAGGTAAGTAAGTTGATGTCATGTCGAACAACGTGACGTCAAACACGTTAAGTATGTGTGTTGGTAGATCATTTGCTTATTATGATTCATAATTCATAGTGACTTTCAATTGAATGTATTTAAAGTGTGGATTGTTGAGTACGTACCGTGATGGACTGTGGTTGTAACAACACAAGTTCGTATCCAACCAGGTATACAATTCAGTTGTTTAACTACACAGAAATCTCTCCTGTGATGTACTTTTCACTAACAACCATGAGTATACGGCTGGTAACAATTTAATTTTAATTCATTTATAGTTAATCAGATATCAATTATAATATCTTGCGAAAACTGCCTTTAAATATACGAATTTTTTTTAAATTCTTTTTGTTCCATGATCGGTAAGTTTCAAAACGCACAAAATAACTGTTCGGATTCGGTATTCAGACGGGTCAAAATTTTCGAGTGTGAGTTTTTAGTGAATAAGCATATTTTCGGATCCATAGAATACGAATAAAGTATTTTCGAGATGATGTATGTGCGTGTGTGTACGTGTGTGCGTGAGTGTGTGTGTCAGTCCGTATGTTGACGATAACTCAAAAAGTATCAAACATTTAACAACCAAATTTTATATTTAAGGGTTTAATACTAATCTTAAGAACCCTTTAAATTTTGGTACTAATCCACAAACCGGAAGTAGTACTTTACTTAAATATTTTGATAAATAATGAATTTTACACAATATTTTCTTTTTTAAATGAAATACATATATTATTTTATCTACAATAAGCATTTTATAAATTTGTCTGTATGTATTACCTACTATTTAGGAATTAAATTATTGTTTATAATTTAGAGTATGAAACTTCAGTATTCAGTATCTTGTAGTCCGTGATCGTTTAACATTATTTGGTACTACGTAAAATTTAATTGATTATGACAGTGACAATAGTGACACATCGTTTATATCTTCTTTTGCAGTTACATAACATGACTAAAATAATTTAAAAAATTAATGGATTAAGCGGCAAGACAAAAGGGTTAGTTGTGTAAGGTTACTCAACTAATCTCGTAAGAACAACATGTGGTTGTAAAAAATGCTCTTGGTTTGATCTATTTTACTTACCTATGGAACTTGCAAAATGGAAAATTCAAGAAATTTTGTTAAAATTTTAAAATGTTATATTATTGTATTGTTTGCGAATATTGGAAATAAATAATTAACAACTTAATGAGTAATTCCTAATTATCTTACGCGATAACTCATTCAATTCTTCACCAATAAGGACGAAATTTTCAGCTCTGAAAAGGAAATTGATAGGGCTTTGTGACAATCGAGTCGAACAACCCCTTTAAGATAGGATTTTTTGGAGCTACAAGCCTTCAAACTTTGAGATTTTTCATTGCTCAAACATGACATCACATAAAGCGATTTTTCAGGGGGTCGGGGGGAGCGAATCTCTTCGGGATTTTTGGAGAACGTATAGGAGGAATGTATCTCCAGAGTGAATTTCCAGATTTTGGTTAACACGTCCCTAAAAGAAATGCCCCACATTTTAAAAACAGGCATTTTTTTGGTTCGGCCAAGTGGCTCGATTTTGTTTTTGAGCATTGTATATTTGTGAGTAGGTACCTATATTATAAAAAGAATAGGTAGAGTATGGCGGGTGGTCTTGTGCTGGCCACATCAGATTTTTTAATTATTACCGATTCACTAAAATATCAAAACAATAATAATAATAAATAAAATAAAAATAATTTCAGATGACATGATCAGCCTCTACAGATAAATGAAATATTTAAGTATCATTGAATGCATATATCACATAGTGATAAGTAGATTCACACCCACTATCCTTCCCTAATGGCATGTCGCATGTCATAGCGCACTTAGATCCCTGCCATGAGCCTCCGTGGGTCTTATTTATGTTAATGCATCGATTAACAACTACAAGGAGTCTGCATTCTTGACAAATTCCCAGAATCATTCTTTTGATCACTGAAGCGGTCTATGTCCACAAAAGATCGATCAACTAGTTCATTTATTTTATTTATGACTTTTTGTTTTGTGACGTCAAACGCTGGAATATCGATGACGTAACAATGATAATAAAATCATGTTTGTATATACTTTCGTGACTTGCGATAGTGGGCCGTGCTTGATGGTCGATTTATAGAATATTACGCGGTAATTTTGTTAGATTAATTTTAAAGTGATAGTACGCACGTACGAGTTTTCGTTGCATAAGCATAATGTGCTTGTAGTAACTGGTTTTGGATTGAATAGTTGCAAATTACAAATGGGACGACTTATCGTGGGAAACTTCAAACACTTGCCTACGTTAAAGTTCTCCGGCTAAGCTGCTTTCGGTTTCAAACACCAACGCCGACACGATTTGTAGCCGTTTCGTATTTATTACAGTACAGTTTTAGTTTTCTTGTTTTTAAATTACCCATCTATTTTGTTTCAAATAAAACAAGTATCAGATATAAAATATGCAGGGTGTTTCTATACCTCTACACGCAACTTTAATAGGTTATATAATTTGATATACTGTTTACAGAAAAGACAGGTTTTTTCAAAATTCGCAAAAATAAGTGTAGTGAAAATTTTAGTTCCATTGGTTTGTACGTTCATTTAACTGTATATTTATTATATTGTTTATAAAATAAAATTATAAATAGTATCAGACTATCTACCAGTGCCGGATTAACCCATGGGCATTGTGGGCAGCTGCCCAGGGCCCCGACGTTCAGGGGCCTCGGAAGAACAAAACTAATTTTAATATAACAATAAAATTATTTCAATTAGTTTTAACTTCTTCCCAATTTTTCATGGATTAAACGATAACGTTTAAATTGTGCAAAAAACTAGGAATTATTTAAAAAATTTGATAAAAACCTCTTGAATCAGTATTTTAATAAATAGAAGCCAGAAAATGTTTTGATAAGTAGGTAAGAGTAATATTTTCGATGTCCCGATATTGGTAAGAGTTATTTTTATTATGACGATTTATTATGTACCCTAGGGCGGCGATTTAACGGGTTTAACGGGGCTCATATACCTATGCAAGTCTTTTTAATGCAAATTAAATCTGAAAACAGATTTATATTCAATATAATTAAAAATTACTAAGGCATATAAAATCATATAATAATTTTTTAATTTTGTTTTATTTTAATTCATGACACAAAATTTTATTCGATTCCTCGAGACTCGATCTTAGAGATGTAAATGGTGTTTTTCATCTCAAAAACTTAAATTTTAAGATACCTATACTTAACCTTAAATTAAACAAAATTTTCGCCTGCAGCGCCTTTCTTTCATTTTTTATAATTACCCTCTCTGAATATATCACAGGGATTTGCCCTTAAGCCACGCAAAGAAAAATTAAATCGCCACCCCTATTTTGTAGGTACTTTTTATTTTGTTACCAAATGTATATTATGTTATTTATATATTTTTTTATTTTACATTTTATTTATGTTTTAATAACAAAAATAATTCCTGCAAAAAAAACGAATACCTAAACTAGGAGAGGAGGGCCCCAAAATCATTAATGCCCAGGACCCCATAAATCATTAATCCGGCTCTGCTATCTACAAATAGTCACTTTTTATATAATAATTAATAAATAAACAGTTAAATTGACTTGCGACATAGATTACGTGTAATTTTACGCGTAGTCAACACGTAATCTATACGCACCAGTGTAAACAATGTTGACAAAGCACAAATCACACCGAAATCGAATAAAATTATAGGTTAGATATTCTGACAATTATTTACATACTTTACGCAGACTACATTGTCTACATTTTACATAGTTTACGCAAACTTTACGTGTAGATGTAGTAAATAATACTTCATTGCGTAGATGAACAACCCTGCTCAGCATGAAGAAGTACGTGAAGTAATAGTATATACCCTTAAATTTTTTGCTCGAAGTATAATACACCCTGTATACATTTAGGTATTTCATGTCAGTCTAAAAGTAATAAGTTTAAAACGAAATGTAACATGCAATGTCATAATGTCAATACGTAATCAAATTGTAGCTAATGGACAAGTATTTTAGCTTTAATTCCCAGCAATTCTAATGCTTCAAATTCAAAGTCTAAAACAGCAAAATATAAGTACTACTTATAGTTTACACATAACACTCCATTTATACATTAAACATTATGAACTCTAGACGATCAAATTTAAATCTAATTAACAAATTAATTGAATTCTTAACAGTGTCCAGTTGCACAACGTCTATACATATGGACTGGATCTACGCCTTAGTAGCTCAGTGACGTAGGCAGCACACTACACACTCAGTAGGCAACGCACGCTACATCTAACAACGAAGTCAGGGTCGGACTGAGCTCATCGGTCTATCGAGAAAATTATTTTTTACTTGATGTGATGACGTAGAAAGCTGGCAGTATCTTAAATGGGCTACTTACATGGTATTGAAAATGAGATTTCTATTACTATGTACCTAATGTTAGGTCAAAAACATATGTAAAAATATAAATTTTATTTAAAAATTATTACTACGTTTTTTTAGTAAATTGAGAAAAAAATGTGACGTCATTATCTTAAACCGGAGGAGGTAAGCAATATTAAGAATGTAACCTATATTAGCTTCCCGCACAAGCGGGGCGTTCACTAGTTGAGTCGTTGCTATGGGTGACAACCAGTCATTGGTTCCAGCTTGCTGTACGTCACAAAATAATATTCAATTTTTTTTTGCATGTTATACAAGTAGCCCATTGTCAAAACATCTTGAATTAAATCACACTCGGTTCGAGCGCTTCAAACTGTCTACTTGATCGTATTAAATATTAGTCCTGCTTGTATAATAATCTCTCCGTTGCCGCTTTGGCTTTCAAAGATAGTCGCACGGATTGAGATTATGGCTGCATCAAGATGAATCGGTGTATCAATAATTGTTGGATTCCACTATAATCACAATCACATCGATTAGGTATTTTGTATTTAAATAAAATAAAAATATAGTATAGTATTTTAAACTCGAGCTTACATGGCATACCCATGTGGATGACTATCAACACTTGCCTTCAGCTCTTATTAACTCTCATTAATACATTGAAAATTATTAGCCCGAACGAAAGAATTGTACTTAGTGAAAAAAAATTAATAAACCAATAATTTTTTATAAGCGAATTTTTGTGACTCTATGTGAAAAGAATTCGCCACCAAGCGTTTTTAATCTTCGATAGTGTTATTTTATTTTCATCGACTTCACTTTCGTTTTTGACTACAATCTTATTTTAATTTGTTCTTTACCATATCTTGTTTGATAATAACCCAAAAACTGATCGAAACGTCACAAAAAATTCGTCAATAAAAATAATGATTAAAATGATTTATTAATCTCATGAACACAGTTGTAAATATAAATGTCATTTACTAAACAAGTTCAACACAAACAATTTCTATTTACTTCCAGAACTTCCCCTCACTCCGGCCCTGGCCACAACCCGTGAGAGCACACAGCATCACACAGTCTCTGACGTTGGACTTCGCCCCACGTCTAGCGGCGGCGTGCGTCACAGCCGCAGCCGCAGTCACAGCACTCTGAGATCAGAGACATGCGGACACGACACGCGTGGGCGGCCGCACGCGCAACATTCGCACCGGCGACGGTAACGAGATTCGCTACGTGGGAACCGCAGAGTCTGGTGAGTAAGGTTTATAATGGATGTAATAGGTTACTTCTTCTGTATTCTGTAAGATGTGTGATGTGAATGAGAAGTGTGTGGTTCATAATCATTTCACTTGACGACATAACCTTTCTTATAACTGTGAGAAATGGATCCGATGTATGACAATAAATATTGCAGCAAAATATAAAATACTCATTAAAATGTAAACAAAGTAAAGGCTGGTTTATAATGGATGTAATAGGTTACTTAGTGTATTAGTGCATATTTTACACTTTTTGTGTAGATTGATACCCCTTTAAATGTATTATGTTTAATGAGAAACACTAAAAAAGCACAATGTGCACCATGAAAGGGTACTAATTCTTTTAGTAATCAAAGCAGTTCTTTTCCTAGTCAGGTCTAGTCTAGCAAGGGAACTGGAACTACAGACAGCGTTGTAACCATACTAATATTGATAGTGGAATAGTTATTGTGTTTCTGGTTGACGAAGAATGTTATTTAGTCTTAAATATAACAAAATTAAATTTTAGTGAAAATTTGCACGCCTTTGAAATAGTTAAAGATAATAATATTGCCACTGTTCATATGCTGCAAAAAATGTTTTATAGAGAACCATTTGAACTACACGATGCCAAATTATTAAGTAAAAGTTTATATTTAGTACCTAAAGTAGGTACATATTTTTGTAATGTTATTAAATAATCAACTTATATTGATATGATATTCTTGTGTAAATAATGTTTATGTACTTATATACTTTCATGTATAATAATGTAATCTTAAAAAATACAAAATTGTAATTTAATAAAGAAACTTATTACTCAAATAAGTGCAAATTTTATACCTTTTTAGGAATACAAAGTACCATTAATTGATTAAAAATAATTACATTAAAAGAATTACATTTTACCCCTATTAGTTTAATTTAAAGAACCTCTTTTAGTTTAGGTACTACATTTTTATACAAACAAGTATTATTTCGTGTATTACCCTATTTATATTACTGAATTAAGTGCCCTTTTTATTTTACCCTTATCATAGAGCGTTATATGGCCTTGGTCTTATATAAACATTGATAAGGGTAAAAAAGTGCTCTTTTTTTACTTCCTTGTACGTAGTAAGGAAGTATTGTAATCGCGAAAAATTTCGGTTCTCAGATTTTGACGGAAATATCCGTTTTGACCTTTTCTGAATCCATTATGACTAGTTTCGACGTGACGTCTGTACGTACGTACGTACGTACGTACGGACGTATGTGTGTCGCATAACTCAAATACGGTTAGACGTAGAAAGTTGAAATTTTGTATTTAGGACTGTTATAGCATCTAGTTGTGCACCTCCTATTTTTGGTTTCAGTCTACAAACCGGAAGTAGTACTTTTTAAAAATATTTCGATAAATATTTAATTTTAGACAATTTTTTTTATTTTAAATGAAAGATTATGTGATTATTAACTACAATCGGTATTTTATAAATATTTTTGTATCTGCTATCATTTAAAAATAATTAAAGTATATATTTATAATTTACAGTATTTCGGTATCTTGTAGTCCATGATCGATTAACATTTGTTACTACGTAAAATTTAAATGATTATGACATGACAGTGACAATAGTAAAATATGCTTTATATCTTCTTCTGCAGTTTAAATCAAATGACTAAAATATATTTGTGAGTATACTAGTATAATAAGTTAAAAGAATTTTTAATATTATTTTACATTTTAGTTATTAAGAAAAGTATGAACACACAAGGCGTACAAGGAAGTCATGTGGTGTCCACGTCAGATTTTTTAACTGTGTAATCATTTCAGTAATCTGCTAACTTGACGACATATCCTTTCTTATAACTGCCAGAAATGGATCCGATGTATAGCAAAATTTGTAGCAAAATATAAAATACTCATTAAATGTAAGTTAGACACTGAACTAATTTTTGGATATCATATTGTTACAGTTAAACATTAATTAATTCCCTTTTTTGAAATGTTAAATAAGCCGAAATTAGAATTCTGAGGTTGGGATATATAAATAAATCCTAGTTCTTTGGATGACTAGCTTTATTGTATACAGTAATTACAAAATTTTCGTCGTTTCGATCCTGATCTTGGTCATTATCAAGCAGAAAGTTACATGTGGTTATTTTAAATTATTTTAGTTGATTTAAATTGTATAAAAAATTCCTTAAATTAACTATTTGTTGGAGTGTGTACACACTCAACAACAAGGATTATATACACATACTTAAAGGATGTATCACCAGTTTTTAAAATTTTAATAAAAAAAAATTTACATGATTATAAAATTTCCGAAAAATTCTAAGAATTTCCAATTTATGCAAATGCAAACTTTACACGGGTTATATTTCACGACAGAAATGAAAAATTATTTCACACCAAGATGCAACTAATAATTTCGTTCTAAATTACTATTAAAGATAATATTAGGTAATTTTAAATTATTAAATTCGATATTATTTTCTAATCTACATTACTATGGTTACTAGATAGGTACAACAGATTTTCAAATTTGACAGATATGTCGGATATCGAATTCAAAATTATCTAATATTGTTCTTTAAATGTAATTAAGAAGGAAATTATTAATTGCATCTTGTGTGAAATAATTTTACCTTTCGATTGATACCTTTACCATATTTCTACCTGGAAATGGAGAGCAGCTATCTGCATAAAAATGTGAAATGTAATGCTAATCGCCTATGTACACTACACATGTATGGTAGTATGGTATACCACTGGTACCTACTTATTAAATATATTACTCGTATTTGTATGGCACTCCAGAATAATAATATTTTTGAAGATTATTTATCGTGCCAAATTTCGAGAAATCCTTTGAATATAAATTTTGAATAAATCTCTTATTAAAAATTGACTACATTAATTTATAATTAATAAAATTAAGTTTACATCATTGTCTTGCCATCTTATAAACAAATACAGTTGGCAAGACTGATTGTCATTAGCTATAGCACGAAACGTTGTTCCAACGAATATAATTGAGTGACAAGTGATAAGTTCATAATTTTTTAGTGTAAAACAATCGAAACATTCATATTAGGTACATAATTATAGTCCATTTGAACAGCTGACTATCAGTAAGTAAGTACCAAACAATTATTTTACATAAAATAGATGTGATAAGAACGAATATACATTATATTAGTGTGGCTGATAGGTTATAATATTTTATGTTATAAAATAAAAATATCAAAACGGAATAATAATCAAAAAATAAATTTTCACGCTCAATATTTACTCAAACACCAAATACAAACATCTTTGCACGTTTATCTCGTGTATTTATTCCCATAACAGAACATTTGTGTGAACATAGTACATAGCGATGTTAATTATGCGGCATGACTTGCTCGGATCCTAGCGGGTGCCTCATCTCGGTTTGTTGTGTAGTCGTGTGGTTATCTACCTGCTACGCCACCGCTTCGCCCCCGGGGGGATTGTCCGAGTGATTCATCCCCAGACACCGGATTCCCCATAGACAACGTTACGTTGGGTCTAAAGTCCCAGTGCAAAGTCCAGTGTGTGGAATTATTACTTGCAGTTTTGTTATCGGAAAGGTGATTATAATGAGGAAGTTGTTGGACTATGCCTCAACATGTGATATTTAACCACAATAGGCATCTCCAACATAAATTACATGTTCAGTTATGACTAATAGGACGAAAAAATGTTTTTAAATCATTTTATTTAAAAGATATAAATTATTTAAGATTCCATGACGTAGATAGTATAGGTCGTGGTTTGTTTCATATGGAACGTTGTTATTGGTCGTAAAAATTTTCGCGCGATGAGAACATGATAAGAGACATGATGCGGCAGAGAATGTAACTACCATCTGTCATTATTACATTATTCGTGCTTATTTCCTTTGTGTATGATTATATTTTAAACTTTTAACTGCTACAAAATTTGTTTTTAGCATAGCAAGACGACTTTTGAATATAAAATAAATAAATAATTTGTTTTAAGGAAAATGTCAGCGAAACAAAGTTATTGATGAGTGCTACTGCAGGTACCTCCGACGTCACCACTAAATTCTAGACTTTAAAAAATCATATTTCGCTTAATAAGCGGAATTTTTACATCTCGTTTTCACTAATCGTCATAGTTTCTTATGTAATTTTGTACTTAACAAAATACAGTGGTGGATCCTATTGCATTATTTATTTTTTTGAGCAATGTGTCTATATTAAAATAGAAACGTAAAGATTATGAATAAGACTATTATAATACCTACATTAAACAAAAAAATGGAAAACAAACTTTTTTATTAATTTACTGTGAGTCTACTGAAATTTGCAGTCTGCAAAAATAGTAATTTGTTTAACTAGGCAAAAAATGACAGATTTACTGCTGCGGCTAATCTAGCTCTTATTAATTATTAATTAATATTATTTAGTGATTACTTTCAATATTTTGACAGGTTTGTTGAACGGTTACGTTTCTTGAGCGTAGTAGTTATTTATTTAACTAGACAAAATAATTTTTTATTTACTACTGCGACTAGACTAGACCCTAGAGTTTCATAGACGAGGCGTAGCCGAGGCTATGAATCTAGCTTTTAGGTAGTAAATATGTATTTTTGCCATGTTAAACACATTATTTTTTGCTGGTTGTTATTAATTAATATTAATGTAGTGATTATTTTAAATATTTCGACATCGCCATCAAATTATGTTGCTATGTTTGCGTCTATTGAACGGTTGCTATGCGTTCGTTGTGCGATTGCTTTGAAAAAACAAATTTGTTATTTATATTTTCAAATTTTTTTATTGATTTACCTTAACAAATACTTTTATTACCTAGGCACTAAAAGTGGCACTTCACACCTTCACAGACTGTTATAGCTGTCAATAAAATAGCACTTTTAATTAGAATCCGCGGAAAAACAAATTTGTTATTTATATTTTCATGAAATTTTATTAATAACCCATACAACCATAGTAACAACTACTTTTATTGCCTATAGGCACTTAAAATGATACTTCGCAGACTGTAACCGGTCAATAAAATAGAACTTTAAATTAAAATCAGCGAAAAAAATTTTTTACACTGCCAGCTGTCAAAAAATAACACTTTTAATGATAATGTGGATTGCTGAGTGGTGAATGAGTTATGTGACGAGGTATGAATTATTCATTCGGGTGACATTTCAGTTTAACTACACAAAAATGTAATGTTACCTGAACTGTACATTTGGTTAAAAAAAAAATTTGCGTTGCGAATCCTCTTTTCTTTTAAAATAAAATGTGTAAATATCATATTGGGAATTCATGCGTTCTCATCAGTATACCTCCTGAACCTTAGTCTCTACGGCACGCATCCACCTCCATTTGAAGATAATGAAGCTTAGCCCCTGAGATGCTGGGATTCTAGCCGAAAAAACCGGCTTCTACTACAGCGCCAAATTTGGTAGTGTGGTCGAGAGCCGAAACTCTCCACCGTACACGCTTACCACGCTTACATTGTGGCGTCCACGCGCCTGGCGTACCCCACGGCATCAGCAAGCTCCTAGCACCAGAGGCGTGGAGGTTATTTTTAAATTGGGGCAATTTTTACTAAATATTTTCTATTTATTATGAATGTTTGGAAATTTTATTATTGAATTTAGGGCTTTAGGAGAAAAAAATGAATTAGACATTAATTTTTTAAATTTTATTGCATAGACTGTGACTTTTTTACTTTAGTTTACCTAATTGAAATACCTATTTCCTAAAAAAATTTGTTTGTATGGTTTCACTCATTTTGTAAATTTACATTTTTAGTGTTTGATAATGACTAAATCACTGGTCGAAACGTCTCAGTCTACGCAGTAAAATTTATAATATTTTTCTAATTTAGATGTGGTAACTAGGGATGGGACGAATTTCGATATTCGATATATATATATATATATATATATATATATATATATATATATATATATATATATATATATATGTATATATATATATATATATATATATATATATATATATATCGATCTGGACATCAGATGCTATCATTTTTCGTTTGGTATCGATGTATCAATAACTCGATATTTGTTGATATATGTCGATAATTATTGGAAAATATCGATAATATTGAGTTATAGATATATCGATATGAATATCAATTAATATTATTTTTCGTTTGGTATCGCGATGTATTGATAACTCGATATTATCGTTAATATCTGATAATTATCGACATATATCAACATGCCAGTGTTCAGCGGTAAGGGGTCCGCCTAGCATGCTAGCGATCCCCAGTACAACCGACAATAATACCACTGGGTCCGAGTGGTTGTATTCCACTATAATAACATCTACAATCCTGTAATTGGGAGTTAATCTTGTAGGTTGGTTACCATCAAAATAAAAAATATCGAGTTATCGATACATCGATACCAAAATAAAAGTGATAGCAACTGATGTTCATTTATCGATATTTATCGATATATCGATATTTTTTCCATCCCTAGTGGTAACCGCACATGCTTTGGAGTCATCGATATAAATTCGTATTTTACCTTCAACCCCAGCTTCAACTTTTTCATGGTTGTTAGCAGGGACTCGAACCAAACCGTAACATAAACGATAACTGGAACGAACTGCAGCTATTTTAGTGAACCGATAACAAAACCTGAACCGTTATAAAATATTTATCATACCCATAACCAAAACCGAAAATTGTTATATTTTCCTTATTTCTGTCAAATTTTATTACCTAGTTTTTAGAATTTATTTTACTATTATTCAACTTTAATAAAATAATATTGGAATGATGTTTTTAATTATTTTTATACAATTTATATATAATTATCTTCGGAATCGCTTACGAAGTCATTCCTCATTTGTATCTAACTATCGTTAGACATAATATAGCATTATTTGTTGAATCTTTCTAAAGCCACAAGCCAGCATTGTTAAATGCATGAGTATTAATAAAATATCATATTGTGTACTTAAAACATATATTATTTTGGTGTTATATGTGCTTTTTACTTCCCCGACCTATGTAATAGAGGGAAGTATTGTAATCGTGATTTTTTGACAGTTCGAGATTTTGGTGAATCTTCACGTTTTAGACCCTTTTGAACCCAAAAAACATAATTTTAAAAAAGTCGGTCTGTCGGTCTGTAGGTCTGTCTGGATGTTGGATAACTTAAAAACGCGTTGGAAATTTGGACTGAAATTTTATATTTAAGATCTTGAGCCAAAATCTGACTTCAAATTCGTTAATGAGCTTTATTCAACCAGTGGTACCAACTTTATAAACAAAACTTTTTTTATTTTTATCAAAATACTATCGTGTGTGGTATCAAATTAAAGCTCTCGGAAAAAGAATTCTAGTAGAAAAATAAAAATAACATTTGAACAATCGTCAGTTGTGTTTTTTTTATAAATTATTCAAAATATACCGAGTTTGGTGTCAATTTAAAGCTCTCTGGAAAATAAGTTTAGTAAAAATGTAAAAAACAACATGCGATTTTCAATTGTTTCTCAAAAAATTATTCAAAATGTATTATTCAACCAGTGGTACCAACTTTATAAACCTGCTTTACTTATTTTATTTTTATTAAAATACTATTGTGTGTGGTATCAAATTAAAGCTCTCGGGAAAATAATTCTAGTAGAAAAATAAAAATAACAATGAACCGATCGTCAATTTCTTTTATACATTATTCAAATTATACCGAGTTTATTGTCAATTTAAAGCTCTCGGGAAGATAAGTTTTAAAAAAATTTAAATTAGCAGAAAATTAAAGGCGTTACGAAAGTAAGATATTTTAAATTTATAGCCGGGGAAGTACTGTGGTGGACACAGCAGATTTTTATATTTTAAAGTAGCTATTATGACAGATAAAAATTCATAGTATTAAAAATTATTTATTTGTGAATTGTGAACATGTGTTGTGCGTATACATATTTTTATGAAATCTGGTCAACTCCCTAATGTGACTTCGGGGTATGTATGTGTAATGTAATAATGTAATCATTTCAAAACTATATTTTACATTTCAAAATTAACATAAAATACTAATATAATTTTTCAATAAATTTAAAACCAACAGAAATAATTAAAATTTTTAAAAAACTTTTAAAATCTCTAAAATCCATACTTTGCGAACTGTTTTGAGTTCGCAAAATAATATAATTATGGGATCCAGTCTTTTAAAATAACTTAACCTAGGCTATGAGCTGTTATTTACATTTTCACTTATTTTCATTGTTTCATCGCATACGTTTTTTCAAAATTTTATTTTTAAGTTATATTTATAAAATAATTTCAAATAAATATATTTGGTATACTGTACTGATTATACAACAAAAATATTGTTTTGAAATTCATAAAAATAACGGTAGTAACGTACCTACATTTTTAGTATCACTGGTTTGATACTGATAGTATATTTTACTATTTATTAATTATTACAAAAGAAATGATTATTTGTAGGTTGTATTTATAATTTTATTTATTAATTTAAACTAGTGGCTCTAAATGTTCACTAGGTATGGTATCCTCATTTTTACAGATTTTGAAAGAAATCTTCTAATCTTTACCTAGGTACCTACATCAAATTATGTAATCTATTCATGCAGAGGTATAACAGTTAACATAATTATTTTGACGTATTGGTGGTATTGTATCTGTATGTGCTTTTCAAATTTTAAAGTAGGTACCTACGCATTATGTGCGTGGTAAAAATAATTCTTAATATTAAAAAAAAATTACTAGTTTAGTAAGTGAGTACTTCACTTCATGTTTCTTTGTTGTTACAAACCCATTAAAAATAATACTACGAGAAAAATCTTTTTTCTGAAATTTTAAAAAGATGTAACTGTGAGCCTTATTGTTCTTACATAGTCGGTAATATATAAGTATAGTCATTCAAGCTCCCAAGTGCAGTCTCTACAACCGTTTACTGCTGAGCGCCCATTTCTAAATTATAGACATAATTAAAAAATAATATATCAAAGCGATATTCTCTAACTCCCGACACAGATACAATAATTAATATCTATCCTTTACGAGTGGAGTTCTCTTTTCTCGTGCTCTGTCTTCCATTAATGGCAATATAAATTATACCGGTGAGCAGTCGTGAAATGTAATATCGGAATCGTCCATTTAACGGCTTAGAAGCGAGGCACTAATTAACAATCCTAGAACTTAGTGGAGCGATAGTCCGAGTGTTAGTGGAGTGTGGTGTGGTGTTATCAAACAAAAAATATCACTTGGTTTGTTATTTAATGGCTTGAAGTCCGACTATTGTCTGGGTAGAAATATAAGTTGTTCTTTACTTTTTTATATTGCTGCACTTCTAATAAATACCAGTAAAAAAATCTGATGTGGCCAGTACATCTCGCCTAAAGCCCTGTTCGCACGGCGATCTTTGCAGATTCTACGGAGATCAAAATCACGGCAAAATCCTGGCAAAGAAGAAGTTTTTTTCTTTCTAGTGAGAATTATTTGTTAAATTAAATTGAATCCTTAATGAGTCTTGGAAAAGAAGAATTTATAATTTATTGATTGCTTCAAAACCACGTAATTATCATTAGAAAGAAAAAAACTTCTTCTTTGCCGTGATTTTGACTCTCCGTAGAATCTCCAAAGATCGCCGTGCGAACAGGGCTTAATTCTACTTATTCTGCAAATTTAATAAATAGTTTTACTTACATTTTAATAGTTTCATGTTCATGTAATATGTAAACGATAATGTAAACCAATATGCAAGCAAAAGATGTCATCATGGACAACAAGATACTGGAATTTCAAAAAAGTAGAATATTAATTGTTAATTACCAGATTCAGCAAATTGTATTTAAAATTAACTGTAGGTATCCATAGATAATTATATTTTCTTTTATTTTTAATTGCAAAAATTATCATAAATTAATAATGTACCAATTTATTTAAGAAAAACTATATTGCTTCATGTTTTCGGGTTTGAACCAAAATCTTATGCGGTGTTAAATTAAGCTTAATTACTACGTTAATAATAATAAAGAAATAAAAATTGATTGATAACTATTTTTAGATTGACAATTACGAGTAAATAAACACTTAATTTATCTGATGTTGTGCAATAATATTATACATAATGTGGACTATAATTCAAGAGGATGAAAGTTTTGCACGAGCTGAAGGCGAATGTATAATCATCCGCGATAATTAATTCCATCATGTGCGAGTCAAATACGACATTTTATCTACAAATTTTTAAATAAAATATTATTTTGCACAATTTTATTCATTAAAATATTATCCTAACCTCGCACATTTGTGTTGAATAATGGACTCATAGTGTTTAATTATGAATTTATAATACAATTATGTGTCTTATGGTGAGGTTTATCTTACTAATTTTACCTACATCATGAATGTAGGTATTATTTAGAGGTCATCGATAAATAAATTTATACTTATAATAAATTATAGTAGAAATAATGTATTTTTTTTCGGCGATTGTCATTAAAAGTGCTGTTTTTTTAACAGCTGACAGTCAGCAAAGTGTCACTTTTGCTGCGTAGGCAGCAAAAATAGTATAAAAAGCCTAGGCAGCAAAAGTAATTGTTACTATGGTGAATCAACAAATTTGACATTTATAAAATTCATCAACATATCAAACCTATTTTGTTTTTTCATAGCAACTGTCAACATACGAATAGCAACATTATTTGATTGCGATACCTATCAATATATTTAAAATAATCACTAAATTAATATTAATTATTAACAATCGCCGAAAAAATAATGTGTTTAACATGGCAAAAAATACAGATTTGCTGCCTAAGATTCATAGACTCTAGCCGCGGCAGCAAATCTAATATTTTTGCCTAGTTAAACAAATAACTATTTTATCATTTTTCGTATTTCAAATTCCAATTTATATCTCTTTGTTTTCAGATTCGGGTTCGGCCTGACCCTATCAGAATGCTGAGAAATTCATTTGGATCTATAACGGTTAGTCGTTTTATAATTTTATAGCTCTTTATTTATCAAACAAACAGCTTTTATTCTTTCCATTAATATGTAACAAACATAACTTTTAAGAATTTTAATGTTATGTTATAATAATTATTATCCGATTTAAATAATCCAATTATTTATTTGAATAGTGCCCTCACGAAATTTTGCAAACGTTATGAAACTGAATGCTTTTTAAAGCCTCTATATTATATAAAATTTTAATTTCTTGAGAATATTCAGTATCAGTCCACCTTTGATTCAATTGATTAAATATCTTTTAAAATGATGAACTCGGTCAATTTTCATCGATTAACTCATTCTATCACCGATGATAATCATACGAGTAGCACTAGTTATATTATTAAAATAAATAAATTTTTATTAGTAAACATTAAACAAAATTGAATCGCAATGACAGAATGGTGGATATTATTAACTCAAAGTTTTGTCGGTTGCTGGGACGAACTAAGGACCGCTAGCACAGAATTTTCAGGTTTAATGTTTTGTTTTTAAATCCTTTATATTAAATTCACCGCCGTACGGCAAAAAAACAAAAGTCAAAAATGACCCACTTCCCGGGATCCTATCGAGCTGAAATTTTGCAAATAGATTTTTGTCACCTAACAATGCACTTTGGCAAAATTTCAGATTCTCCGCCATCTTGAAACGAAATGGCGGCTAGCTATCTCAAAATGTACTGCACCGATTGCGGTCAAATTTGGTACAATAATAGCCAAGGATCTAACTTATGATATAGATATATTAAAATGTCAGTCCGCCGTCTTGAAACAAAATGGCGGACAGATATCTCAAAATGTACTGTAACTATTTCGTTCAAATTTGGTACAGTAATAGCTAAGAATCTGTCTTAAAACATAGGTATATTAAAATGTTAGTCCGCCATCTTGAAACAAAATGGCAGCTAGCTATCTCAAAATGTACTGCACCGATCTGATTCAAAAACAAAAATTTAAATAAATATAGATCGAGTCTCATACAGGTTGGTGGAGGTGAAATGTGAACATAGGGAACATACATGACAATCGAACTTTCATGGCAGGTATCTTGATATATTTTGTAGTAGAGTCACA
This sequence comes from Agonum fuliginosum, assembly GCA_947534325.1. Classification (NCBI taxonomy): domain Eukaryota; kingdom Metazoa; phylum Arthropoda; class Insecta; order Coleoptera; family Carabidae; genus Agonum; species Agonum fuliginosum. The sequence goes on from OX384029.1 coordinate 3,505,517, forward strand.
AAACGAAGTAATGTAAATTTGTGTGGCAAAAAGAGTAATCAATAACAGAAATAATAATAAAATCTTAAAGTGCATGTAAACTTTCTCGTTCTGCTCGTACACATACATTATTATGCAAAGAAAATATTTTAATGAAAATAATAATTTCCATAATATGACAGCTACTTTGACATTGACAGTACTTATTCCACGTATATCAAGATGCCTAGCATGATAACTCCATTGTCATAATAATATTTCCCTATGTTCGCATTTCACCTCCACCAACCTGTATAAAGGATTTATAGTGAAAAACTGTGTTTTTACGGGTTCGTTTTTTCCAATACGCATTATGCATATAAAATACTCCAGCGTTAATAAGTGAATACAGCATGTAATAGGTTCCCAAGCAGCGATCGCTTTTTGTCCACGGTGCCTGCGCCCCCGCCTTAGCAGCGCACCCGCGCATTCGCATTAGCATGAATTCCAGAGCAACTGCGTGCAGGTAGCCTAATAACCTCTGATATGGATCAGTGTCTCATTTGCATATTCGTAAATCTCTTAGCAAACGTCTCCCGAAATTGCTTCGTAGCTTCTTCATCTGCTATCTGGTCCGCAGCAGTTGCAGTTGCTCACAAGAAATTAATTGTTTACGTTAGATCTTTTAATTAAGAAATGCAAAAATGAAAAAGATGACTTCTGGATTGCAACGAAAAATTTAATTTTTAATTAATAATTTGGTTGTTTTTGTGTGATGGGCGCTTTAGATTTTAACCTTTTATTTGGTTTACACATTTTATTTTATCACTAGCTTCGACCCTTAGACCATATATGTTCTAGACACGTAACGCCTATTTAAATGTACAGTGGTTTTTGAAGCCAGCACTAATGACAGAGAGGCTGTGTGAAGTGAGATAGAGATCCCAAAGATGCTGCAGATGCTGCAGATGTTGCATACTTTACACTTTTTAAGTGACATTTATTGCTAATTCTTGGATTCTTTCATTCTTGTTGTCATCTGTTACAATTTTGTATATTTAGAAGTTATCTTGTGCATTTTGATTGTATTTTATTGAATACTGTCACTTGTCAAATCAAAAATGCAACCCGCATTACACCAATTGTGGGCTAACTGACAGAAGTGTCGGCTTCACAACAAATGACTGCGTGCGGGGTCTAAGGTATCTATGGTCGAAGCTTCGACCAAATACTGATCCAGTGGGATGGCCCCCTATTGCAAATCCTAAGAAATTAAATTTTTTATAATTTTTTGAACATGTATAAAAACAATTGGCATGCAATACGTGAAAATAATTATTAAAAATAGACAAAGGTGTGAAAACGAAAATGGTGGTCACTTTGAACATCTTCTATAATTTTTTAATTTGTTATTTTTTGTTTCTACCTATTTCATTAAATAATACTTAAACCTTTGATAGTTTATTTATTTTCGTGAGATATTTTGCATTTGCATGGAATCTAGAATTGACATATGTAAAAATATTATGGGGTGTTCCATTCTAAATAAGAAAGTTGATGTCATTTCCGGTCTAGCCGGAATTGATATTTTTGTAAATAATACATATTTTGATGTCTCCTTATGGCTAGTTTATTGCGATTGCTTTATTAACAAAGAAGTTATTTTGAGCATATCATGTTTTTGGGACTCCCGGTATACCACGGTATGAAATAGAGTCATACGTTATGTTTGTGTAAAATAGACGTCAACGATGTGTGATTGTTATGTTTACACACACTTCAGGAGGCCAAAAAAATATCAAAACTTATAAAAATTACCTATTTGGTTACAGCAAAATGAAATGCAATTACGGAAGAAATTTGAAAGAAGAAAAAATTCGAAACAAATTCGGTATAATATCTAGCAAAGTTTTATTAATTATTGTTATCTACTATATTTGATCAAATAAAATACCAAATGTATTTGTTTTTCGTATCAAGAAGCATTATATTCATTACCTACCTATTTGAATTGATTTTTTTTAAAGAATGTAAGCTAAAAATGCCTGAGCTCTTTTAAATTGATTTTTTATAAACCGCACTCACATGTTATTACGGATAATAATATCTGGCAATTTGTACCAAAAAGTAATAAAAATTTACATTGACGGTAGTTTTTTTATAAACGTTATTTTCAGGAAAGAAGATAATGAAAAAGAACACAATACACGATAATAAATTGAGCCTGTTCAATATCCAAAATAATTAGCTTACTTCAAAAACAGTCATCTTTCATCATTTTTAAATTAATTTTCTATACAATGCTCCAAAATTCTCCAAAACAAGAACCTGCCACACGTAAATTAGTACGCTATTATTAAGAAAATTTTCCAATTACTCTACGTTACGGATTGTTTCAAATTTTTATTTATCCTTTAAAGGTAATTCAATCAGTACGAAACAATATTTGCCCATCAATTTCTTAAGACAATCACGTATTCAATTTGCGACAAAAACATTTTTTATTAATTTTCTATATAATGCTCCAAAATTGTTCAATACAAGAACATGCTACACGTAATGGAAGAATTGTTTACAATAATTCATTAATTCATGTCCAGGAATAGTACTATATTACAATGAGCGAGGAAAGTGAATGATATCGCATCGCGTGAGTGAGAATGTTTACGAGTTTGGAAATCTCACGAATATTCGGAAGACACTTTTCAGAGAATTGTGTACACTATTTTTCCCACGACCAAAATATTAAACATTTTATTCATAAATTTTGATGTAATCTGTCATTGTCATAATTTTAATTTTACGAAAAATATACCACGGTCATGATATACAAGACATAAGACTGTCAGTAACAAGAATAAATTCTATTTAAATTTTTAAATTATTCCAGGGGTCCTATTCTATTTCACTTATCAACGTTGATAAGTTGGGTTGTCTTGATAACCCCCCACCATGTGTGACGTAGTAGCCAAGCGACTGTCGCTACGACTTATCAACCCTCGCTACGGTAGACTTGCGCGTTGCGTTGATTTTTGTTCGTTGTGAGGTTAAAATATTTATTTTATAAATATAAAATACCAATAAATTATTATGTATTTAATATTCATTATTATGTATTTAATATTTTTGATTAGTTTATTAAATAATTCAACTTACAAATTATAGAAATAAGAAATTGAAATTTTTCTTGAAAAAATAATTTACTTTGAAAATCAAAAAATGGCTTATTTTAAAACAAATAATACGTTTATGATAAGTGATAGGTAAAATGGTGGCTTAGCAGTTTTTCTTGCCAAATTTCACAGTAAATGTAAAATCTCTATCAGTCGTTATCAACTGGAGGCCAAATATCCCTAACCCTTGATATAGTTACAAACGGAATGACGTCACGAAGTTATCAACTGAACTTCGCTAGCGACTGTCGCTATGAATTAGAATAGGTACCCAGATACAGCAAAAGTACTACTTTAATTTATTCAGGGTGTTTTTATACCTCTGCACGAAACTTATTGATATTTGATACATTGATAATAAAGAAAAAGATATTTTTTCAAAATTCGCAAAAATAAGGCCAGTGAAAATTTGTGTGCTTCTGGTTAGAAATTCCATATCACTATTTATTTAATTATTATTATAGACGGGATTATTTGCAGAGAGTATTTATGATCTTATTTTATTAATTATATAATGAATTAACAGTTAAATGGGCCTATATACCAGTGGCACTAAAATTTTCACTGCCCTTGTTGCGAATTTTGAAAAAAATCTTTTTCTCTATTATCAATGTATGAAATTATATAACCTATTAAAGTTTCGTGCAGAGTTATAGAAACACTCTGTATAGATATTGGAATAATGTAATTTATCACGAAATATTTAATGACAGGAGAATATTATTAAATGTCAGAAAGGCGACATACGCCTACTAAAATGTGAAACAAGAATTGAAACTGTTCGATTAGACCTATTCGATAACATATCGAACGGGTTCTATGGATGTGTCACATTATTTATTTTCGTACCTACGTAACTGTATGGAACTGTTAGTTTCATATCTATGGTCGTGGGAAAAATTGTTATTTTGCATTATAACAACATAATCAGTTGTCATGTACCACTCGAGCTGACGTTGTTGTTGTTGTTGTTGTTGTTGTTGTTGGAAAGTACATACAAAAATTTCCTGATAGAATATGAGATTATAAGTGAAATTTATCCAATGGGTAGGTACTTGCATGGTACTACTGAAAATTAGATTTTTAACACTATGAACATAATGTTAGGTCTAAAACATTAGTAGAAATAAAAATTTTATTTAAAAAAAAATTATATATTTTTTAGTAAATTGAGAAAGAAATTTTACTGTGACGTCACAATTTTGCATTTATGGCAACTTTCTACGTCACACAACATTTTCATTAATTATTTTTGGACTTGTTAATACAAATTATGTAAAAATAAAAAATACGGGTCCCAAGTTTTTATCTCTTCTTCAAAAATATTCAATAAAAAAAAATCATGCAAGTAGCCCATTACCTACTCTACGTTATGTTTTAAATTTTCATTTTAAAATTAATTCAATAAGTTCGAAGCAATATTTGGCCATCAATTTGTTACGACAATCACGTATTCAATTTGCGACAGCGTTTAACCTACCGCACGGCGAATTAGTCCCCTCTATTAAATTAAGGAATTAAAACAAAAAACCCGGGCGATTTCATTAGGTTGTTTTTTACCACACACGGTCAAGAAAGACTCACGACTCACGAAATAATTACCTAACGATAATTTGAGTGCAGTCTTGATGCTCCGTCTCTATCAAAACGCTGCAGATTCGCCCTAATATAAAAAATCCACGGATGGAGCCACCCATTCAGGTAAAATTAAGGTGTATCGTCTTAAATTTGGTAGTCGAAATGACGAAATTACCTACTGCCATGCTTTTTGCCAAGCCCACCATTAATATAGACATATTATGCCGTTTTGGCAGGAGTGATCCAACTCGTGGCTTCGCCTCCTTGCCCCTCTATACCCTATGAAAAGTCCAGATTCATTCTTCCGTATTCGTCCAAACTGTGTTCAACGGGAATCAAGCAAGTGCATGTTCTGTGATGACTTTTATGATTTGTATTACCACTAAAGTACAATACGATTATTAGGATTTCATGTATTAGAACTTTTTTTGTCGGCTCTATTACTCTACAGGGTGATTCATAACTTCGCACATATATTTTAATGGCATGTAGTACTCAACTGAACTTACCAATCACGGAACAAAAAGAATTTTTAGAAAATTCGTAAATTTAACGGTAATTTTTGCAAGGAACACATTTTTTGTACCACTGGACTGGAGATTGCATAATAGATATCTGATTAACTATGAATGGAATCAAATCAAATTTTAATGAATTATACGATGACAACAGTTGTGCATCATTCTGTATAAAGTATAAATAAGTAGTATTTGCCGTTTGATAATAAAAAAATAACTTATCAAATTATTTTACTGAAAAGCAATCAAAAGTCATGTTGTTTCAAATCGCATGACATATAAAAGTCATTAGAATAAATAATTTTTGCCACGACCATATACGAAACTAACAGTTTCCATACAGTTAGTTACCTAGCTACGAAAATGAACAATAACACACATCCATTCAAACCTGATCGGTAACATATCGAACTGTTTCAATTTTTGTTTCACCATTTAGTAGGCGTGTGTTGTCTTGACATTTGATATTTTTTCCTATCATTAAGTATTTCGTGATAAATTGCATTATTCCATTAAAATGGACAAACACGACATTAAACGTAATTTATCCAGTTAAATTAAATTTGTACTTTGCTGAATCTGGTAGGTATAATTTTTTAGAATTTATATTCTTGTTATTGAAAATCTTGTATCATGTATTATTCCATAATCGTGGTGTTTGTTTCTTCGTAAAATTATGACAATGACAGTTGACACAAAATATATTAATGAATAAAATGTTTAATATTTATGGTCGTGGGAAAAATAATGTAGTTACATGACTCGCGGAAAAATGTTACCGAATGTTCGTGAGATTTTCGGACTCGGCAAGCCTCGTGCGTGAAAATTCTCACTCATACGATATCATTCACTTTTCTCGCTCATTATATAATATAAAATAAATAATAGTGATAATTCCACTTCTGTATAAAGTAACCCATAAACAAAACACAATTTTACTTGTTGTAAGTGATAAAACCTTATTAAATTATCTCGTTGAATTACACTCGAGCATTTTATTTCCTCCGAATAAATTTCTGTTTGATATCTCAACCTTGTCACCTGACAGCAATTTGACTCGAAAAATTGTTTTAAAATAAAATCACTCCACCTACGGTGTCGTCATTTTATTAAACAATTTTTCTTTTCAAATTGTTAGGCAACAATGTTTCAATACAAACATAAATTTAATCAGCGAAATAAAAAGCTCTTGTGTAATTACTAATTACAGTTGATAATATATTGCTTTAACTCGTATCTAGCATGGTAGCATGGAAACGCTAGATGCTAGAACGAAATCGCTGACCACTCGTGTGCCACTCGAGTCTATTTAAAATGTGAGAAAACAAATACAAATAAAATTTTCTTATAAATCTGGAAACAGAATTTAGATTCGTTTCGGATGGTCTAATAAGGCTCAGATGAATCAGCCCGATTATTTCATTCGGACGAATCCGCAAAGATGAACCTAAACTGCACATCGGCCTGTCAGTACCTGGGAGGTAGCCACACTTCTAGATCGTGTGTGGTCGGTTTAGAAACGCGCGTCTATGTTTTGGTTTCGGTAATTTTATAAACTGCTTCGGATGCGATAAAGAAATATAATTTTTCAAATTTGATTTTGAACATGGGTCTGAACGATAAGTTATTAGGACGCAGAGGATGTAGGTAATTGTGCAGTTGACATTTCTGTTAAAAATGTATCACAAACTCGAGCCTATTGTTTAGTCTTGTCTGCCTGTCTGGTGATATATCGTGAGAGATTAAGGTTATCTGTCATGTGAGATGTTATCTCCAAATCATACGATTCAAACTATCGCGTGGTTATATTTTTAGGAGATTACGTGCTGAAAGTAATAAACAAATAATAAATAATATTTATGACGAATAATTTTGTTTCAATAACCCTGTTACATAAATTATGAATCATTTGTTTACTAGGGATAAGGAAATTACTTTCATGTTATGCTTTTAAACGTAAAATATAAATAAAACTATTAGTTTACAACATTTTTGTGTAATACTTTTTCCAACGACCATATACGAAACAAACTATTTCCATACAGTTACCTAACTAAGAATATAACAATCACACATCCGTTCAACCCGTTCGATATGTAATCGTACAGGTCTTAATAACGCACTGTTTTAATTTTTGTTTCAACTTTTAGTAGGCAAGTTTTGTCTTTCTGACATTGTGTATATCCCGATAAAGTGCATTATTCCATTTAAAATGGACAAACACGAAATTAGTAGATATTTATACACCAAGTGAGATGCATGAATGTTTATTCAAAAGAAGAAAGTTTAGTCCCCGAGCCTGAAGGTCGAGTGGGATAATTTCTTCAAGTGAATAAACATTCGTATCTCACGTGGTTTATACAATATTTTATTCAATTTTGACGAAATTATTTCAAATATATGAATTACAAATTTATTTTGACATAACAAAAAAAAATCAAAGTAGTCGTCAGTGGCAAGTTGTCATTGTTTTTATGCATTTTTGACGAAATTATGACATCATAGTGATTTAAAAATGTGTAGAGTGATTTAAAAAGTTTTAATTCACTTGTGAATAAACAGTTGTTTAAAGTTGTTATGGAGTTAATAATAGCAGTTTAAAACTTCAGAATTGAATAAAAGTTATTTATCCACAATCCACGTAAATTTCCTGGACATGAATGAATGCACGAGTGCATATTCGGTAAGAAAATCGCAATGACACCGCCGCTCTATTTTTGAATTCTTTTTACAATAGAAACTAGAAATATTTACTAAATTTGTATTTAACATTAATAAATATGTATTATTTACCTTATTAATTGCATATTTATACTCAAAATAACAATTTAACAAATTTATTATTTAATGTCAAAGTGACAGATGACGGTAAAAATTTCCGCTTATTAATTTCAGTTAAGCTACTAGTAAAAAATTTTCAAGAAAATTTTTATTTAACCATGGTTACTATTATAGTAATCAATTCATCGATTGGCTGTTATTTGTGTCGTGCGATTTTCAATGTAATAACACTGATTACTTTCCTCTCTAGAGAGGAAAACTTTCTTTCCTCACTATTTCTTTTCACGAGAAGAAAATTATGTGAGGTTGTTTAGGTTATATTATGTATGATGGCACAATATATTTCATATACCTTCTTGTATAATAAAACGTACAAAAAATGCAAGACATACATGTTTTATTATCTTAATTCTACAGATTGTAATTTTGCAAAAAGGTCAGACAGGATGTAACAAGAAAAATCTGCATTTGCAAATGTAAATAATTATCCTCATTCGGAATATGAAACCACAACAATAATTTTGAGAAGACAATCTTGATGTAATTGCTAATTACGGTTGCTTAACATAAAATTATTCAAGTCTGAGTTCATCTGATAAAACCGCAAAAAGAACGTGCAGCCTCTTGATTAAAAAATAAAATGTTTGACTATGAATGGGACCACCCAGTCTACGTATTAATTAGCAAAAACTATCACATCATGTACGGAGACTGAAACAGGTCCATCAGCCACTTAATGAATTCATTAGAGAAAATTCATAATTAAAAAATTGAATTTTTCAGACGCACGATTAAGATTCTTCGTCATAGTTGCCATTAGACAAACATTCCAACTTTTTCTTATATGCATCGTACAGAAGACATTTCTATAAATTAAATTTGTATTAATACTATCTATAAACTGGACATTCGATTAGCTGCTTAATCGTAAAATTATGGTAATAGCTATTCTAAAATATTGGAGCCAATGAATTAAGATTTTCTTTTCTATCTGCTGAGATTCTAAAACCTGCTACGCCGAAGGAAATTTTTTGGTAAAACTAACATTTTAGAAAATTACCATAATTATAGTTGTTAGCATAATATTTCTAAATATCTTTAAATTAAGATAAAACGTTTCTCATGTTGAAAAGATTCAGGTAGAAATATGTTTGACAGGTGGGTTTAGTTTAGGAAACAGATTATTATTTAAAATGCGTTTTACCAGAAATAATATTTGCGTAGGTTTCATACAGGGTGTTTCTATATTTTATACTTATGGATCAATCCATAAATAAATAAATAAATATATAAAATATGACATTTTGTACTGATTGATAACAAGTTATTTGAATTGCAATACCTATATAAAATTGAATGTCTCAAAATATGGAACAAATAAACTCTATCTAGAGGCACGAAATGATGGTAGATAGAAAAAAGTTTCGATTACAAATTGTATATAACAGCATTTAGTTATATTGTTATTACGAAAATTCCCATTAATCAATAAATTTCAAAGTTATTTGATAAAAAAATTTCACACATTCAATATAAACTACCACTTCCGGTTGCACGATTAACACCAAAATTTAGTTAGATTTAATCAAAGTTGTCAGGATGTTATGTACAAAATTTCAATTTTTTTAATTCAGTAGTATTTTAGTTATCGTACCTCCAACATCCATCTCAATCTATCCATCCACACACAGAGATAGACATTATTGCGAAAAGCGAAACTATCAAAGTCGTGTTTTGGACCTCCAAACGTGCTTATCCGTTGAAAAAAAATTTTAGCATGATTACAAACAACACCTCTCTTACAGGACTGAGTGACGAAGAGTAAAAAATAAAAGTTGAAAATAGTATATTAAAGAAGAAGTTTTATAAGACATGATTTTTTCGCAAATTTAGTAAAATGCGAAAAAATTTCTTATGAAATGAGTTCTTTATAGTATTATTTTCTATTTGGTGTTTTTTTAATATTAACATTTAAACTATTCTGCCACAATATACACAAGTCGATTTAAGGAAATTTATGTGTAACGTTTTAGTTGGTGACGCTAATATTGCCTTTTATTTAACTGTCATTGTAAAAGTATACCGGGTGTAGAATTTTTTCTGACCTATAGGAAATACAATGTTAAAATTTTAATTTCGGTCTAAGTTTTTACCTATTGAGTTTAGAGTAAAAATGTAAATACAAAAGATGTTCAGAATAAAAAACTGCATCTATTTCTTTCACGAAATACACATGAAATAAAAATTTGCAATTTAGACTAGTTTCAGACTGTCATGTAAAATTAAACAAAACAAAAATATTTATTCCGTCACTCTGACAGTTGACAGATTTAAAATAGTTGCTCTAATTGATTTATTGGACCATAAGAAGGATTCACTAATCAAAAATATAAATTAATAATTATTTTTTTTCCTTCTTGTCTTCCTAAGGTACATTTTATCGTAATTAATTGAAGTGTTTATATTTTTGATCTGACTAATTCATTTTATTTTTCATGGCACTCTGTAAATAGCTCAAATTTATCAAATTTAATTTACGTTTATCTCGTGACAGGAACGTTTTATATCAATAAATAAGGGCTCGTTTGATGCAGTTTTTTATTCTGAACATCTTTTGTATTTACAGTTTGGCTCTAAAAGCAATAGCAAAATTAAAATTTTAACAGTGTATTTCCTATAGGTCAGAAAAAAATTCTACACCCGGTATAATTACTGAACTATTCTAGGTGATAAGTGCAGACATATTGAACTATGTTTTCTTTTACTAGATTCATTAATTTTATTGAATAAAAACTAATTAATTAAACAAATCAGAGTTAGAGGTTAGGTATACTGAAATTTGTCCGTTCTGAGGTTTGACGTTTGACAATTGAAGTAAACTTCATCTTATACTATACCAATACAACCTTCTAAAAAAATATGTTGCGTGTCACAAAGTGAGCCCTGGCGACATTCAGTTGCGTTTCACAAAGTTAACTTTGTGAACACCAAATAGAAAAAGTAACTGTATAGGTAAGTTCTGGCAACAAAAACTGGAAGATACATTTTCAACTTCTAATGTATTTAAAATCTTTACATTCAGAAGCCAATAAATACCCGATCTAAAAACTGCAAGTTCATACAACATGAACAGGCTTTTTTGCTTCTTGCAAGCAACCGGATCCGGATACCATGCAGCAGAGACGTTGCATTGCGACATGGGTGGTAACTGCAACATGATGCACATTTTTTCACGAGCGGAATGTCCTGTTGAGGTATTTATGTACCTAGACGTGGACAAAACACGCGTACGTCACGTCCAGGACAAATGGCCATAGACAGTGAAGTGAGCGAGCTTATGCTGTGTTCGGTCACGTCTGAATTCATTGTTGCTAAATAACAGCCACAATGTAATGTGGTGCCTAAAGTTGAACACGAATGTTGATGATATTGTCGCCGAGAAATTATAGAGTCTATATAATTCAGAAGAAGAAAAATTTAAAAAGCAAGAAGCACTCAGTTAAGCTTCCTTTTCCGAATAAGTTTTGTTTTACTTAATTTCTTTAAGAAATACAGAAGTTATTATGGGAATCTGGAGCCATGTTTACAGTATTTTTCAACTTCAAAATTGCATTGCATAGCTAGGATGCGAGAAAATACGAGTTTCGGGCTGGTTTCGGGCAGCCGTAGTAGTGGGGAAGAGAGTGAAATAGAATAAATAGTTATTTGTATCACAAGGCCAGAAACTGACCTTTTGCAAGAGCAAAAGTATTTTTGTCACGCCGAGCCACAGGCGAGGCTTGCAAATTACGAGCACTAGCATAACAGTTTCTGGACGTGTAATACACAATATTTTATGTGCCGATTTCATTACAAAAATATAAAATAATTATAAATAACCTAAAAAATTGTGCAATGAATACTTGCATTTGAGCTTAAAATATATTTATTTCAGTTTCTATTAACGATTTACGTCTAAAATTTGTTAATTCTTGTATAAAAAATATTCAACGCATAAAATTGACATCTGCTTGACAACTATAGTAATGTCAAGATGCCAACCTATAACTTCCGGTTGTTTGCCGGCCTAGGCTGGCAACTTCGACCATATATAGGAATAGACAAATAACGCAAGCCTTTGTTGTGAAGCAAAGAACTAGCGTAGCGGTGTGAAGAGGAGAATGACCTGCAGACACCTTGAAGTGTTGCAGTTTGCCTTTTATCATTCTCTGTTCCATGACAACAAACAAGAAGTCAGCAATGTGCAACACTTTAGGGTGTCTTCGCCTCTTTTCCCCGCCTATAGCTGCTGCTCCCGGCTGCCGTACTTCTTGCCTTCACAACATTGTATACTACAGCATTGACTGTTATCTGTCTATACCTATATATGGTCGAAGGCTGGCAACAAAGAGTTTCTGGCGGATTTTGAGATATGGAAAACTAGCGATGCCGACCGGAGGCATATAAAATATATTTATTTCAGGTTCTATTAACGATTTACGTCTAAAATTTGCCAAAATCTTGTTAATTCTTGTATAAAAAATATTCAACGCATAAAATTGACATCTGCTTGACAACTGTAGTAATGTCAAGATGCCAACCTATAACTTCCGGTTGTTTGCCGGCCTAGGCTGGCAACAAAGAGTTTCTGGCGGATTTTGAGATATGGAAAACTAGCGATGCTGACCGGAGGCATATAAAAGTAATATCGAGAGTATTCTAGGAATTTGAAAAAAAGGTAGACGAGCCTCTTAAACATTATGAAATATAGGTGCAATACGAACAAGTCAAGAAGCTCAAATCGCTGCTGGTTGTTGATGTCAATGTATGTACAGAAGGTTGGCAATGCAAAATGTGCGTTAACTACGCAACAACTTGGATGAAAATAGGACCGAAGCTATTTTTTAAGTCGGACAAAGACGTTTTTCACGACATGCTGAGAAAACACAAATTTTCCTCTCGCGAAATAGTGAGGACAGTAGGTTTTCCCTCTCTAGAGAGGAAAGTAAGCAGTGTTACCACCAGTGTTATTTAACGATGAAATATTTTAAAAATTGTAAGTAAATTTATTATTTTATTGAAAATTCTGATTTTATAGTGATATACTGTAAACTATTATTTTACAATTATTATGTTTTATAGTATACTTTCTTTTTCTACTATTTCACGATTTTACAACTTAAATTTAATTTGGTATATTGGCTGCATTTCGTTGTTTTCAAACGTCATTCTGACAGATGACAATTATAACCTATACTTATGTGTTTCTTCTACATTTACAAAGTTTTTAAATATGTCGTGAAAAAAATGTTGTGTCTAACACGAGAGGAAAGCTCTTTTTCCACTCTTGCTCGATTGCCTCACTCGCTTCGCTCGTGACACAAACTTCGATATCGAGTGGGAAAAAGAAGCACTTTCCTCTCTAGTTGGACAAATAACTATTGCAGCATGAAACTTGAATGGAGATTTTCGTGTTTTATATTATAATTTATCATAATTTTGAATTCTAAAATCTAGTTTCTAGCCGAAAATATAAATTTATATAAATATAAAGCTTACAGCTTACAGTCACAAGATTACTATCTTTAAGTTCGCTCCAAAGTTTCAACTAATAACTAATATAATGTTTGAGTGTAACACGGGCTGTATTCACAGTGCCATCTACTATTTCCGTAACTGAAATGGACCATAGTGACAGTGACAGTGTCACAGAGTATATTGTTATAATGAATTAAAATAAATGTAAGACGTATAGTGTATAGTCACAAGCTGATCATTATTTACGTCTTTATCTTTAGATTTCGATCCGATCATCTTCCGGGAATTTAATCTTTATTAGATATAGGTAAAGGTAAAAGTATTAAATTTTGCACGCTGCACATTTACGTTTGATAAAGTTCATTTTATGAACGATTTTATTTATAAATTTATATCTCGTCAATAATCAATATCAATCAAAAGCAGTTTTATAGGTCAAATAGATATGAATTTATAAGATTTACAAACTTGTAAATCTATAAATAATTAACAAAATTCCATGAATTTTTCATTAGATTTCCAGATCTTGTTTAATATTTATAGACGTTATAGATTTGAACGGCATTTTAAGTAATACATAATATATTTTATGTTGAACTGCATCATATTACCTTGTTTTATGACACTGTTTACTGTTCATAAACGAGTATTTTATCGGACTATTACGATAAAGATGCAAAATGCAAAATTGTACTGCTGTCAATATCATATCAAAATAATTGTTATATCTTAATGCATTTTAATTAAATATATCATTTCTTATTATTGTCTTTGAATCTATTAGTTTCATTTCTTGAATTGTATATCTTGAAATTGAGTTAATTGCGAGCAACGAAGAACTTAAAAAAAATCACAAGTTTAACTATTTGAAAATTGTCCAAATATTGTTAGACAAAACAACAACACCGCACAGTATGAGATGCAAATTTTTCAAATATATTAAAATATTATAAAAGAAAATCTCATTATGACAGTCGAACGTAAAGCTTTGTATGCAACTTGTGCATAATCGGACTTTATAAATTCGCCTTAATTATCAACCTGGCTCGCTGTGCTCGCTTTGCCATAAACTGCGGCTCGTCCAAAAAAGTCCTAAATTATGCCCTGGTTACATAAATAACTATTATGTTAAGCTAGATTCAGACCTATCCAAGTATAACATTATAAGTATAAGTTCTAAATTAACCAACCAGCGCTTCCACAAATTTCCAATTTCAATTAAGTTATTAAATGCAAACATTGAGCGCTGGATGGTTAAGTTAGCCACTTACACTTATAATTGAGTAGGTTTGAAACTAGCTTTACACATTTAAACACAGTTTAGTAATAAGTAGGCATTTATAGCTTGATAAATCAACCATGTCATAAACTTTCCCATAAATCTAAATTGGCAATATTTTATTCGCCGCGCATTTCCGTCAAACGTAGTACCATTAAAATCTTATGCCAATTAGCTAAATAACCGCAGTTGAATTTCGAAATCCGTCGCAGTAAATTGTTAAAATTGTCAAAAAGTCTTGTAACAAGACAAGAAGGAGTTCATTGGTGGTCTCCAGAAAAAACAATGTTCCCTGTCAAATTATTTATGTACGATCGATCATTCCAGAAACAAAAAACTCTCGCTTGTAAAAGTTACAAGCCAGCTTGATACAAAATTCGCGAAGATACGACTGTCTACACTGTTACCTGTTTCCATAGATATTAAACTTTCATTAGTTGGTCTCAAAGACCTTACATATAGCGTTTTCCACTTGTGCACTCGGTGCGCACTAGTGCTGCACTGAATTCGAGCAGCGTTTTCCACTTGTACTTTCAGTGCGCACTTTTTTAGTGTTACGTTTTCCACTTGCATTTAAAATTGCACTTAGGGCAAGTTGAGTGCGCACTCAGTTGCACTGACTATAGGAGCAAGTGCAACAGTTCTAGTGCAAATATGGCGACGAGTAATGTCAAAAGTTTACCAATTATTTTCGTAATTCAAGAACTTCTAGAAGAAGTTTTTGCGAATTACGAGAAAACAAAAAGACCAAAAATAATGAATTATTAATGTTGTAAATAACTACAAATTTAGTAGAACCCGAGTTTTGGAATTTTAAAAGGAAGATTTAGACAACTTTCCTGTGTACAATTCCATCATGGGAGAAATAAAAAGAAATAATATATGTACTACCTATGTTAAGTACGTAAAATACTGTGATGTTTTGTTCTACTATATGGTAGTATCTTGAAATATTCTGCATTGATTTTCATTTCAGGGTACTGAGAGTATGCTTCCTGTCTAGATAATTCTAGTTCGATTCCCAGCACGACCGACAATAATACCACTGGGTCCGAGTGGGTAGATTCCACTATAATAACATCTACCATCCTGTAATTGGGAGTTAATCCTGTAGGTTGGTTACCATAAAAAAAAAAACACTATTAATTATTTTAAGGTTATGTAGTTATATCAATTGGCAGATAGGCAACTGCACTTCTTCCACTTAGTGCGCACTGAAAATAAACCCAGGTCATCATTAGTTCAGTGCCTGACGTCACACTTTGCCCTGAGTGCACACTCGTTTACAACAAGTGGAAAACGCTATAAGTCTAGACACAGTATGCAGGCCAAAGTGTAGGCATGGAGATGAAGCCAACATCATATAGACAAGGGGTGCGCGGGAGGGGTTGAGTTTCCCCAATGTATTTATTGCGGGTTGCATAAAATATAAGTTTTGATAAATGGCTTTTAAATAATACCTATTAAAATTGATGAAAATGTTACATACATACGTGCTCCTTCTGTTATTACTTAATATAATTTACAAATTGTTTCTATTATTTATATTTCTTAAGATAAATGCATCTAAAATCTAGAATTGTAAACGTCAGTTTGACAGATGTAGCGTATATTCAACAGTCATTTCGTCGTCAATATCACGAAAAGACGTAACTCAGTTTTGTTAATTTTGCAGGAGAGCGATTTAAAGATTTTCATAGATTTTAAATAAGCATTAATATAAAAATAATGAAGTATGCCTTTAGCTTTTTTCGTTATTGAGGGATGCATGTATTTACTTTCTGACAGTATGAACATTTTTACATAACATTTTTCATTAAAATTTCAATAATTTAAGCCATAATTGAGATACGTCTTTTTGTGAAATTTATTCTGTATAATGAAAACTATGAGGAATTTGACATAGGACGCTTCGTGGAATTGTAAAACTCTCCATTTTATGCCTATGAGCGACTTATCTCAATTTTCGATTTTTTTGAGATACGTCGTTTCGTGTTATTGACGACGATTTGTGGAACGTTAATTGTATAATTTGCTAAGAAGTGTGTAAAGTAGGCAACGTGATTCATGGGGGAAACTTTTCCCTCCCCCGATGGCGTCAAGAAATACCGAGTATACTTTGTCTAGATTATATATGGTCGAAGGTTGGTTTGTATCTCTGAGCAAAACAGCAGAAATAAGAAACAAACAGCATGAAATCAATTCGATATGCCTGTTAACATTTGTTGATAAATTATTTATATGCGAACTATGCTTACAAATAGAGTTATTACACTTTTTAGATAGTGTTTGTTTGGATATGGTATTGTAATTGATATCTTAAGTCAATGTTTTATTTACAGTTAAATAAACAAATAAAGACTTAATATTGTCCTTGTGAAAAAGTGATGACCTAAGTATTTAGAACAACATGTGGTTATGTTTTAAATTGAAATGTGATATTTTATTGGTATGACAAGCACTTCATTAGATTTTATGCGAGAAAAAAAATACTAAGCTTCATTTTTTTGATAAAGTACTACATAATATACTTTTTTGAACACTCATTAGGCTTTTGATAATTTATACCGCCAATCTGTTTTGATTAAACTACTAAATTATAAGATGGAGACCAAATTGATTTAATGTTACTTTTCGCAAGATTCTATATTAAAATATGACGCGAAGTGGAATGCTGTTATAAGTTCATTTTTACTTCCTTGTACGAAGTAAGGAAGTATTGTAATCGCGAAAAATTTCGGTTCTCAGATTTTGACGGAAATATCCGTTTTGACCTTTTCTGAATCCATTATGACTAGTTTCGTCGTGACGTCTGTACGTACGTGCGTACGTGCGTACGTACGGACGTATGTGTGTCGCATAACTCAAATACGGTTAGACGTAGAAAGCTGAAATTTTGTATTTAGGACTGTTATAGCATCTAGTTGTGCACCTCCTATTTTTGGTTTCAGTCTACAAACCGGAAGTAGTACTTTTTAAAAATATTTTGATAAATAATTAATTTTAGACAATTTTTTTTATTTTAAATGAAAGATTATGTGATTATTATCTACAATCGGTATTTTATAAAAATTTTCTGTATCTTCTATCATTTAAGAATAATTAAAGTATATAATTATAATTTAGTATTTCGGTATCTTGTACTCCATGATCGTTTAACATTTGTTACTACGTAAAATTTAAATGATTATGACATGACAGTGACAATAGTAAAATATGCTTTATATCTTCTTCTGCAGTTTAAATAAAATGACTAAAATATATTTGTGAGTATACTAGTATAATAAGTTAAAAGAATTTTTAATATTATTTTACATTTTAGTTATTAAGAAAAGTATGAACACACAAGGCGTACAAGGAAGTCATGTGGTGTCCACGTCAGATTTTTTAATTAGGAGAAGCAGTTAATTCAAAACTATTATCAAGAACTGAACTATTACTGGAATCCATAGAATTCAACATAATAATTTTTAAAAATTTTCTTTGGATTTTTTGATCTCAAGATGTTAGGTTAGGTAGTATTTTTTAACAAACGTACTAGGTAATAAAAATTAACTCTCGTTAGGTAGGTATATTTATTGGGAGAATAGGATGCCATTGATTATTTATATTATTATTATTATTTACATTATAAGTGCGGTAGGGTTAATTTTACAACGCGAGGTTTTATATTAAGAGCAGTATTTACACCCGTTCTATAACTTCAAAAAGTGTTACAGAAATAAAATCATATTTCAGAATCTACATAACATATAAACTTCATTCAAAAACTATTACAAAGTTAAAGAATGTATCTATGTTCGTCTAGTGATAGTTTTTTATTTATTCTGCCTTAAATCGAAAAAGAAATTTGAGAAATCTTTCAAAAAAGCCTGTTTTCAACAGCAATTTTTAATACAATACAATTAAAAATTTCAACATTAGACGAACCTAGTTTAAACCTTAAACTAACTGTAAATATGTTTATAGATATAAAAATATGTAAATTACACGAAACTCTGTACTTAGAACGAAACCTCTGTAACAGTGTATTTTAAGCAGAAATGCCTGTAAATAGATAGGGCTATTCTTCTCGGGCACTAAAGGTAAATACAGCTCTTAAAGTACGTCGCGAAGCGGAGTGCTTTAATAAAACCGAGCGTTGTACAAATTCCTAACGCACACATTATTTTTTTGACACATGTCACCATGACGTCCCTCAATTTGCGCACTTCGGCGCACTTTAAAGCACGTACACCGAGTAATGGAAGTAGTAAAATAAATCCACATAGTACATGTTACCATGTTAGAACACTTATATTTACATTTTCTTTGAAAGCAAAACTTGAATTAACACAAAACGTCATTTCTGGAAAGTGGTAAAATCAGGCACGGTTTTATATTACGGCTCTCTGACTAAAAACGACAATTCACAAAATTAAGGATAATACTTTTGAAGTAAAAATCATGTTGTCAACAAGAAATCTTTCATAAATTAATAGAGAAATCCAGAATGACGTCATAGACAACGGGCAACCTACTATTCCAACCTCACTTTTGCATATTTTTGATTAAATTTGAAATCGTTTCTGTCACAACGTAATTTAAATAATTTTTTCATGATACAAAATACCTATAAAACTGCATATAAAATAGTATTAAGTTGAAAGTTACATTTAAAGTTAATATAAAAGACCATTTTGACAGCTGCCCCCTGACAAATTCATTTGTTATGGATTCGTCTATTAATTAACGTTCAATAACAAATAAATTAGCCTACCTTAATAAAAGATTACTTGTCGACAAGTACCTAGCACTAAACATCATGTTCACTTGAAAAGCCTTATTCCTAAATTTACAAATTTTCAAACTTTTGTTTGAGAAACGACATCGTAATGTGCATACCTTCAAAGTTTTTAACTCTTTCTTATTTAACACCCTGTATAAAACATTTTGTGATAAAAACTCTGTCTGTGTTTTTATAAGGATTCAAAGAACATCATCTAAAAAACCGTAACCTCTACTGAAAACAATACTTCACAGACCATTACTTCTTACGTAGGTATTGATATATCTGCTATAATTTGACAGAACATTCGTGAGCAATCTCAAGCTTTCGATTTCCGCTTAATTATCGTCTTAGTTTCATCGCCAACTAATCAATCATACAATCTGTCAGTAACCTGAAACAATCGCACATACGTTGCTCATGTTCTCATTTTTTACTCAAACCTACGTACGTACTGCGTGATTATGGTTGAGCTCTTGCTGTAGTGAAAATCAAGAACGTGTGTGTTCTCCAACGTAATAATTATACTTCTTACGGTCGTGAAGACCACCAATACTCTCGATTTGCATTTCTCACCATCATGATGTATCGCCGATGTAATAATTCAGACTTAGGCTATGCTTTCGTGGTCTTTCCTTTTGAGCAGTTGGTCTATATTCTGAGAAGACAATATTCAAATGGATTTATGAAGCAAGGTTGTCTTCTTCGTTGGTTGTTGGTAAAATTTATTAATTTGTACATCGATGTGTTACTTGAAAAACAGCGCTCTGCTGAATGTAACACCTTTTTTTGTACTTTTGTATGCAAATAAATCTGTATTATTATTATTATATACCTATTTATTATTATTATTATACTGCATTGAGTTTTATGTTTTACTGAATAAGTACTGAAAAAAATTAATGTATGTATCTTTTATCGTGGATCCTTTTTATGAATATGTTTTCTCTGTTTCGATAGAATGACTTATTCCAGTACTACTATTGATGCTGGAATGAGCTTCATTCTCTACGATTTTTTGTAAGATTTTGTTATCAGCGACTGATAATACTGCATTAAATAAACAAACTAATTAAGCAACAAACAATTTGACAAAACGGGATACTCTTTAGATGTTTCTTTATTAAATTACTTTTTATTAATTTTAGTCAAATTAATCTTACAATATGAATGAATATTTTATACATCTATAAACATCACTAATTTTGTTTTTTACTACAGCATCAAAATGAACATACTTTTTGATCAATTAAGGTGATCCTCTACCCATGGCAATGGCATAAAACAGTCAAAAACATTGATTCCGCACGCTATTCTATAGTGTTTATTGTTTTATTAAACATAAAAATAACAAATAATTTATGTAATAATTTTGGCACACATATTTGTAAAAAACTGCAATATTTTAATATGTTGTCAACAAAGCTTGGATCTGCGAAATAACCGATCGAACTTTTTAATTTTGTTTTAAAATAGAAGATATTTGTGTTCAAAAATAACAAAAATTGTCAAAATTCAAATCAACATATTTTGATTTTAAAGCAAAATTTTAAAATTTTGCATGGACCATTTTGTAGATTGAACTTTTATCTTCAACAATATCTATAGATTATTTTTAACAAAACAATAAACGCTGTGGAGTGGCGCGCGAAATCCATGTTTTTGCTGTTTTCTAGCGCGGCAAAGGATCGTCTTAAATCCAAACTTTTGCAAATCATCTTGAACCATTCTTTTATTTTTCATATTGTTCCAAAAATTGAATTAGTGATGAGAAAAATATATCACTTTTTGAACGTAGTATACAAGTACAAACAAAATATAAAAGTAATTTTCTTCAAATTTACCATTTTCACCAAGGAACATGTTAACACGTATTTGCACTTCACTTTTGCGCTCAAGAAGATAATCAAGTTAAATTGTTAAGTGCATGTAATGCATAACTATTACTACCAACATGTGTGCGAAATTAAATGAATTGTATTTTTTGCACAGATATAACTTTCAGAGTATAAATCTTCACAACAATGCTCCTCCAGTTATGATTTTATAATGAGTAATAATTAATAATTATCTTTGAATTATATTTTAGCCAATAGCCAATTTAAAAGACATTCTCTCAAATGAAATCAGATAATCACAGAGAGCTACTAGGCTTCTGGTAGTCTTGAACAAACAAATTATATTTAAGCAACATGCACTTAATTTTCACTACTAAGAACACGAAGTTAGAATACAATAAGCTGTGTAATTGTATTTTTAATACGTACTTTTTACTTTCTTATCAAAGATGAAAGTTTGCAATCGTTAAATAAGCCATCTACAAATGAAATCTCGGCCCGCCTCTCAAAATTACAATGTCTGCGACACAACATCGGATTTCGAATCAAGTACAACGAACAGTGGCGCGGAGATGAAGCCCTCAAAGCTCGAAAAAAAATATTTTTTGTACTCATAACCTAGAAAATGACATATGAAGCACGCAATTGACAATCGGAAATGTCAATTTCCTAGTGTAGTCAATCATGAAAAATGCAAAGAACACTGGCTTTCTTGAGCATTCTACAATAAAATCATCTTCAAAATAACAACATTTATTTTAATGAATATTACTTCACACGATTTTCATGTATTAAAACCCATATAACTATCGATATATACAAATTTTGAAATAAATATGTGCGACTAGCGCGCCATCTGTCGGCAGTAGTGAGTAAAAAAAACATCGTAATCTCAAATTTAAAGCTCAAAACTAAACTTTCTTCTCTTGAATAAACATTCAGGTATCTCACTTGGTGTATATAGTATATTATATATTGAGTGACTAAAGTGCATGATTTAATCCTGAGGGTGAAGTTTATTTCACGAGCCGAAGGTGAGGGAAATAATCACCTGAGGGATTAAAGGTACTTTAGTCCTGTGGTATATACGCTATTCATCCTCAAACGAATGCAAAATAGTTTAAAAATATACACATTTTGTAATTTTGACAGTAAATTTTATGACAAATATTTATATTGTTACCATAGATACTCTGTAACAAATAGCACGTATTTACTTGACAACGTAATTAAATATGAGAAATAATCCCTTGGGATCAAATTAAGAACCTTAGTCCCTAAAAATAAAGACTAAAGAACAGTTTTAGTCCCGGAAGTGCAAAAATATCTATTATTGTGATGTTAGCATTTAATTTAAAATTTCCAATAAATTTGAGATAATAGCATATCGTCAGAAAGTGCTTACTGAAATGCTTCAAATACGTCGATTTTCACTGGAAACTGACGGTGCTATCATATCAAATTTATTGAATATACGATACCATCAAAATAAAAAAATTATCAGTTTTTTATTTTATTAACGTCAGTAATAATCAAAATAATAACATTTCTATTGACGTTGATAAATTTCAATATTTTGATGTTAGCAATTAATAAATAAATAATTTGAGATCATAGAAATTTTCAGTAAAAATCGACGTATTCGAAGCTCGCCCGAGCGTTCTTAAGGGGCCCGTCTACCTCCTAAAAGCCAGCATAAAATGTACTTACGTAGCGAGTGGCCAGTACAAGAATGGTAAAATTTTATTTCAACAAGGATATAATAGAAATAGAATGGATATACAGAAATGCCTTTTTAAAAATTTGATTAAAAAATTGTACATTATAAAATATCCAAAAATTACAATTTATACAAACTTACATGGTTATATCTCATGATAGAATTTTTTTTTAATTTATAGATCCATTCTTTCTCTATTAAATGTTTATAAAAACATTATCCTGAAGTCAATAAGAATCTGAAAGTGTACTCGTAACGAAAACACTTTTACAGTATTTTTCAATTTCGAAATGACATTGCATAGCTAGGATGCGGCAAAGTATGAGTTTCGGGCTGGTTTCAGGCAGCCGTAATAGTGGGGAAAAGAATGGAATAGAAAAAAAGTTAAATCGAGAGTATTCTAGGAATTCGGAAAAAACGTAGACGGGCCACTTAACAACCATGTAATTGGGGATAGCTTTTGATCCAACAACGTGTTGATGCAACACCCTAAAAAAATTGCAAATACGCCACTGCCAACTTAAATACAAATCAGCTAATCTCAACTTATAATTATTTCTTCACGTGTAATACTGAAAAATACTCAGTAGTCACAGTCAGCTGTGCTTGCGGGCAACAGCAACAGCTGTTTGGTTATTTATGCGAAGTGTCGTTGCGGCTGCACTTTGTCCATTGTCGTGAAGTTGGAGTTGTGCAAGTGAAGTTGCAGGCATCCGGTATAAACACAGGGTTCGACGTGCGCTGCTTATCATAAATCGTGCTAACTTCACTGCAATGAATTTACACGTGTATAATAGAGCGCACTGGTTCGATGTGGGCGGAGACAAATATTCCGATAATTAAACGATAAATTCTCAGAGGCAGAACCCAGTGGAACTCAATATGTTTACATATTGCAGAGTATTCAATCCTGGAGATCTATTTTAATTTGTTGGCGACTGTAATAAGTGACTTTATGACGTCATAGTTAGCGACTGTATACTTATTCCATCTGTTGGTATAGTCAAAAAGTTCGTATATGATATCAAAGGTCACAGTTGCTTTAGGTTTAATAGTAAATTTTTGTTAAATTCTGATTGCCCTACAAGAACTACTTGTCAATTTATCTGTTGATGTTGATAAAATCTTTTGAAATAAGGAGTTAAATTAGTACTTGTAGAATAATAACAGATTTTTAAACATCGTTTTTCTATTTGGCGTTCACAAAATTAAATTTGTGGAACGCAACTGAATGTCGCCAGAGCTCACTTTGTGACACGCAACATATTTTTTGGAAGGTTGGTATCGGTCGGTAGTATCAGATGACATTTACTTCAATTATTGTCAAACATCAAACCTCAGAACTGACAAATTTCAGCATAATCTCTAAATATGTTTTGCTTAATTAATTACTTTTTATTCAATAAAATTAATGAACCATATACTTAAGTTCAATATTATAATGGCTGGACTTATCACCTAGAATAGTTTATTCATTAATTATATACTTTTACAGTGACAGTTAAATAAATGGCAATATTAATGTCACCAACAAAAACGTTACACACTTAAATTTCCCTAAATCGACTTGTGTATAGGCGGTTTGCACATGAGTAGTCAGCGCCGCCCTGGGCCATGGCGGGGAAAAATGCATTAATATTAGGGTAAACCCTTTGACAGTTCGACAGTAGTTGTAGGTACTGTTTCAATTCAACCAGTTCTGTTCTAAGTTCTAAGGTTCTATAATAAGATGGTATGAGGACGAGAGATGTAAAATTTGGATTCACAGAGTAAAACGAATTTCGTAAGTAGATACCTACATAACTGTAAATATATTTTATCACGTTTTATAATCTATTTATTAATTGTATTTTGAGAATTGACGAAAAGCGCTGGGAACCAGTGCTCATTTTATTTAATTAAACATTCAATCGTGTTGTATACCTAATACTTTTGCCGAATCTCCCACTAGAGGCGCTCATGCTCGATATGTGCGAACCGCCTATATGTTGTGACCGTTTAATTTAAATTTTAATATTAAATAGACACCAAATAGAAAAAATAGTATAAATGACTCATTTTATAAGACTTTTTTCGCACTTGTTCTTTAGTAAACTCGCCTGAGGGCTCATTTTACTTAATTTGGACGTGTACTATTTGTTAATATTTTCTTAAAGTGTATTTGGTGTAGGTAATTATTTACTGGATCTGGATTTTTTTAAATATCATAATTAAGTCAAAATAATGCCTATTATTCTTTCCTCTATCAAAATACTATACATATTTTTGTCGACAACATCTCTCGCATAAATAAATTTCAATCAAATCTGTAATATTTTTCACTTGCGCCATAATTTTTGTAATTAGTTTACTGCCACTTTAAGACACGGTAAGAATATCAGAAATATCATCAATCTTAATCATGTTAATATTTTAAAGAGTTTTGACTTTGACTAACCATTAATTTTAATTATTTTGATGGTGTTTCATATATGTTTTGAGAATAAGTACTGTAATAGTTATTTACGAACCAAATGCGCGAAGATTTTGATCCCACATGAGTGGTTTTTTGAAACATGAGCGTAGCGAAGGTTTCATTTACGCGAATGCTGGGATGTTTTTTGTAACAAATAAAACTATAATCAAATACATTCAAGTTGTAGTTGTAGTCTGATCATTAAAGAGGTTAAGATGTTTTTTCTACTCACTGCTACCGACAGATGACGCGCTGCACACAAGTTTTATTTTTAAATATTGGCGGTTTTCGGTGGTCTTCACTAATTATAATTACAGAAAGTAACACTTTATAAACTAAATTTTATTATTTTTAAGATGATTTTACTCTGAAATGTCTAGAAAAGCCAGTGTTCTTTGCATATTCCTAATTGACTACACTGGGAAATTGACATTTCCGAACCGATTGTCAATTGCGTGTTTATATGTCATTTCCTAAGTGATGAGTACAAAAAATTATCTTGAATAATCAAGGTAGGTGTATTACAAAACTATGTAGATAACAAATAATTTTTTTCCCAAAACATTTGTTATTTTTCATGAGATTTGTATCTAATTTTACGCTAAATGTAGGTTTATTATTATTATATGAATATTATTTACCAATTATTAATTAATCAATTATATAAATTTTAGTTGCATTATACAAAAAACCATGCTACTCCCTCGAGTTATTAGCTTCCTAACGAGTATTTATTAAAAAAAGAACAAATAACAGCAATAAATTACATTTTATTAGGGTTGAAATTTATTAAGAGGGCATCTGTAGCTAGTGAATAAAATTATAATGAGCCGAGTTTAGCGTAGACAGTAGACGCTAGTTTTGGTTCATTATTTTAATGGCAGAATTAAAATAATTTATTGGTTAGATCAGTAGCATAAGTTGAGCTATTTATGAAATCGCTCTGAATAATAATTTCCAAGTGGTTGTGGTTTGTGATAATAAACCACAGTTGTTAGCTACTAGTGATACCCACCAGTGCATAAATTTCGAGCCATTCTTAATCAAGCGCATTTTTAATGGACCGTTTGGTGGATTTTACAACTAAATTATGCAGATAAGATCTTTAATTCAAATGCAAATTTTTAAATCTTCTTTGCGCTTTATACTCTATAAAGATTGTTAGGCAAGAATATAAAATTAAATAATCCGGGCTACCTACCTACAACTTTTTAATAGAGTGGAATATTTTGCAATTTGCAACATTGTGAGCCGTATTCTCCTCCCTTATTTAAAAATTCTGATGTGGCCAGCACACAACCTCCACAACCTCCCGACATATCTAGACTTATAAACATAAATGCATACGTACAATCCAGTGCTAATTAAAAATATAAAAATAATAATCTAAAATATTCAAACATAGAAATTTGCATCACCTGAATCAAAAGATTCATTCACAGGAAAACTCTTCTGTGGTGAAGCCATCTTCTGTTCAATTACTACATTTTAATATCTTACTTATGACTTATATGGCGTTAGTATGCCAACGTGTCACCCGTCTCACCTGTCAATATTTTTTACACAAAAACAAAAATCAACCAATCATGGATTAAAAGATTTCAACGTTTTATTTGTAATTTTTTTTAATATTTTACTACAGTTCTTTAATGCTAATGCTAGATACAATTATCTAGATAAGTTACAATACTGCTAATAGGTAATTATAAAATTATTGTTTCAGGATCGCTGACCATACACTCCTGCTTCTTTCTGAGTACCTATATGTGCCACTGTACCTGTGAGAAGAATTTTTTTCGTTCTTCCGCGATGAAGGACCTTACTATTCTTCATACAAGTGATGTGAAGATCTTAACCGTAAGTTTTTAATTATTTATTTATTAATAACACATCTGGTTAAATGTAAAAGAATGAAAAGAGAAAGCACACGTTTCTAATACGTTTAATTTCACAATGCCCCGCGAAGAGGTTTCTGTAATTATCTGGGTTTTTAACAGTTGAGGCACGTACTGCCGAATCTCTTGAAATTGAGCCCCGCGTAAGTGGGAAACTACGTACGTTTCGGGAAATTGACAGATGAAGTTTTCTGTCGTGAAATTGTTATGTTGCCGTGGAAACGACAAAACAATTCTCAAAAAATTATCAACTGTAATTACACAAGAGCTTTTTATTTCGTTGGATAAAATGTTTGTATTTAAACCTTATTCCCTAGCAATTTGAAAAGAAAAATTGCTGTCAGT
Source organism: Agonum fuliginosum (assembly GCA_947534325.1). Taxonomy (NCBI): domain Eukaryota; kingdom Metazoa; phylum Arthropoda; class Insecta; order Coleoptera; family Carabidae; genus Agonum; species Agonum fuliginosum. The sequence goes on from OX384029.1 coordinate 3,533,342, forward strand.
GTAATTCAACGAGATAATTTAACGACTCCTTTGATTCTTCTTCATAGATATTCCTAAAATTTAATCATTTCACAGACATATTAGAAATATGAAGCAAATGACATTTTAGTGTTTTGTTTATTGTTTGGTAGCTAAGAAAAAGGTATAATTCAACGAGATCATTTAACGACTCCTTTGGTTCTTCTTTATAAATATTCCTAAAATTTAAGCATTTCACTGACATATTAGAAATATGACGCAAATGACATTTTATTGTTTTGTTTATTGTTTGGTAGCTAAGAAAAAGGTAAATAAGGTTTTATCATGCACTTGCAAAAAGTTATCTTCCTTTTTCTCCGCTGTCAAAGCGATAAAATTGTGTTTTGTTTATGGCTTACTTTCTACAGGAGTGGAATTATCATCTCTTATCTATACACCTACACCGCTTCTCGAAAATAATCGAGAGAGCAAAATATCTCAAAACGCGTTTTTCTCCCTCTAAACAAGCACGTTTCAGCTCATTTTGCGTGCACATGTGACAAAAATAATTTTAAGAGGAAAAAATCTGACCGTTTATTTACAATGTGTTCCAACCTATCTTCTAGTAACCGTGGTTTGAATCATCGAAGCAATAAAACCCAAATAAGTCACCACTTCACTCCAATCCGCAGGTGCAAACAATCCGCTCATCAAACCCACATCACTCATTTGCTACCACAGTGCTCACCGGTCTTGCGGCCGCACCGCACGGGCACGCGGCGGCGGCACGTTTAATTGTCGCGTGATTACGTTGATTTGAGGCACACGAGCTCGCGGTTGCCGTAGCTCTGTAGCTGTAGCTGTAGGCGGAATGCATATTCATCAACTCCGGAGTGTAAGCGGCGTGGTTGTGGTTATGTTGAGGCTGAGACTTACACACGTCATGTAGCATGCGGTCGAACCGCAGGGTATGTAAGTACAGAGACGGATCGAGAAGAGCTCGATTAAGGTGTTCGTCTACCCTAAAATTTTACAGCGTTACAGAGGTGTACGCCTTCCACGTTTACATTAGTTATAATTGAAATATATGATGCTTTTTACATATGAGTGTTTTAACAAAAGATATTTTAATGCTTCTATATTTTTAATTTTTGTCTTTGGCCTACGAATTTGAAGTAAAAAAAATTAAAAATGACGTTTTTACGGTTTTTTGTCATTATTTAATATGCTTTTTTCGGTCACTATGAATGGCAAGAAAAATTTAAAAGCATGAATCATGCAGCTAAGCTTCTTTTTTCGATCAATTTTTGTTATTTGGAAATACTGGAGCCATGTTTACAGTATTTTTCAACTTCAAATGACATTGCATAACTAGGATGCGGGAAGGTACGAGTTTCGGGCTTGTTTTAGGCAGCCGTGTAGTGAGGAAGAGAGTAAATAGAAAAAAAAGTAATATCGAGAGTATTTTAGGAATTCGAAAAAAGGTAGACGAGCTCCTTAAGTCTATCCTCTACTGCGCAGAAAACAGCCAAAACCATGGATTTCGCGCGCCACTTGTTTTGTTAAATATAATAATCTAAAGATATTGTTGAAGATAAAAGTACAATCTACAAAAAAATGCAAGATGCAGAATTTTAAAATTTTGCTTTAAAATAGAAATTATGTTAATTTGGATTTTGACAATTTTTGTTATTTTTTTAACACAAATATCTTCTATTTTAAAACGAATTTCAAAAATTCGATCGGATATTTCGCAGATCAAGCTTTGTTGACAATATATCGTATTAAAATTTGAAGATAATTCACTTATAAATAAAAGCTGTACAGTGGCTCGAAAACCCTCTTTTTACAAATATTGCAGTTTTTTTACAAATATGAGTGCCAAAGCAATTTTTCCCCCATACATATATTGTTTGTTATTTTTACGAGTATACAAAATAATAAACGCTATATAGACCGGGAGTTTATGACAGGTGATGGTCTCCAATTTTATACAGTTCCTATGCCTTTTGGAGGATAGCATATTGAACATATGACAACATAGAAAAACGGGTATTAAACCCTTGCACGCTTTCCGGTCATATGGAAAATTGCATTCCCACTTGCACAAAACTTTTCCGAAATTTTCCACCTTTGGGCCAACGAAGACTGCATGCCAATTTGGTTATAGGTGTTTTATGACACAAATATTAATTCTTTTCATCGGCATGCTTTAAGAAATTTTTTTTATTACAAGATCAACCACGGCCAGTGGTTAGCTCAGCGGTAGAGGGTCCGCCTAACATGCTAGCGGTCCCCAGTTCGATTCCCAGCACAACCGACAATAATACCACTGGGTCCGAGTGGTGGGATTCCACTATAATAACATCTACCATCCTGTAATTGGAAGTTAATTCTGTAGGTTGGTTACCATTAAAAATAAAAAAAATAAAAATCACGTGACCGTTTCAGTTCTTTGGGATCCTGCGACTCGCATGCCTATAATTTTTAAGACTTTAAAAATGTGTTTAAGTTTATTTGATAAAAAGCCATGCATTATTAAATCAGAGAAAATCACACAACTTTTGTGCAAGTGGAAAAATGCAATTTTCCATATGACCGGAAAGCGTGCGAGGGTTTAATACCCGCTTTTCTTTGTTGTCATAGGGTCAATATTCTATTCTCCAAAAGGCATGCTGAATGAAATCACCTGTCTAATAGAATAGCGTGCGGAATCAATGTTTTTGACTGTTTTATGTCATGGGATTACCTTAAGGGTCTCGTCTCCGTAACAAAATATTACGTGTTTAGAGGTGTAGCAGTTTCTGCTTTGCTCATTGCATATAAAAAATTTGAAGGAAAAACAGGTACTAGATGTTGGTAAAAGAATTGATGTAGGATTATGCCCAGTCAGAATTCTGAAAAAATCTTTGGAATCCCTATAAATAATTAATGAAAAAGTGTATTTTAAGCAATTTTTTACATGCCTTATCTTATTATTAACAGATTTATTAGAAAATGTAACTCGGCATAAACCTAGTTGCATTCTTCGTCTGTAAATAAATTTATGAAATTTAGCTCTATCTATAACACTTCGTGGGCATTTTAGAAATTGCTAGACTGCTTTTCCGTATTTTTAGCGAGCGTTTCTATGCATTAACATTGGACAACCGCAGTGTTGAGCTACGTAGAGTCGATACCCTTAAGGTTCCATACCAAAAATTGTGCAGATCCAATCCTGCACAGCCACATCAGTATACAGTGTGCAAGCGCAGGAATGTGACAAGCACATACGTTAACGCGAAGCCGAAGCTTCGTCGTTTGCTTTGTACATTAACGTAATTAATACTATTCGAAATTATGCGCATTTTTAAATCTCATACGTGCGGGCAGAGCTACTTGCCGACAGTCACAAGTGATAAATCATTCCCATTGTCCAGACCAAGACCAGTGTAAAGCCCCGTTCACACAATCATTCTTTCATGATTCTTTCAAGCTTCTGATTTTATGAATAATTATCCTGGTGAGAATTGCCTGTCAAATAGCGGCGCCGCTAAATTGAATCGGCAATGAGTCTTGGAAAATAATTTCTATACTCTGAAATAACGAAAGAATTTTGACAGGTACATTCTTGTTATTTTATTGGTTGCTACATGTGGTTTAGATAAAAGCGGTTTACACAAACACAATTCAAATGTTCTGTCAATAATAATTGTCAATTATTATTTTATTCTTTGTAAGTCCTGCACGTTATTTGTTGTTTTTTGTCGATGTTTTACCTGGCCATTTCTATGTATTATTTTTATTTATCTTATAGTTTTATGCACGGTCAAAGAAGATTAGGTTGTATGACTCCCTATCCATTAACACTGTTTCTATGCGGTCAGGATGAGTACCTTTAGATAGATGTCTCTGCTGTATCATTGGAGATAGGTTTCCATAGTGCGCGTGTAAATAAATTGTTCATGTGTCAATTCTGACGTTTTACCTTTTAAAACATTTATGTTGTTTTTACCTCTCGCCTCATATTCTATAAGAGAGGTATTGTAATGGGTCAAAATTTTCGAGTATGAGTTTTTGGTGGATAAGCACGTTTCAGGGTCTCTAGAATACGAATTTAATATTTTCCCGATGATGTCTGTGTGTGTGTATGTGTGTGTGTTTGTATGAATGTATGGACTGACGATTTTTCGTCCACGATAACTGAAAAAGTATCAAACCTTTAATAACCAAATTTCATATTTAAGGTTTTAATAAGGATCTTAACACCGGATAAGATTTTGGTAGAAATCCGTAAACCGGAAGTAGTACTTTTTGGAACTTGATATAGTTTTTCTTAAATAAATTGGTACATTATTTATTTATGACAATTTTTGCAAATAAAAATAAAAGATAATATAATTATCTATGGGTACAGTGAATTTTAAATACAATTTGCTGAATCTGGTAGTATTTAGCAATAAAATAAAGTGCAACTAAGTACCAGTATCTTGTTGTCCATGATATGAAATTTGTTTTTACTCAAAATTTGAATTATAATGACAGTGACAGTACAGTTGACATCTTTTGCTTGCATCTTGGTTTACATTATTGTTTACATATTACATGAACATTAAAATGTAAGTAAAACTATTTATTAGATTAGTAGAATAAGCAGAATTAGGCGAGAGGTCGTGTACTGGCCACAGCAGATTTTTTGTTTTTTAAACTCTATATAGACCAGGGGCGAATTGGGACTATCAAACCGGCCTGGTGATTTAACCGGACGCTTATATGGCCAGTCCGCTCTGTATAGAGCTACCTCCAGTGATACACCAGCACCGCCCAACGGAGGGTATGACGGTGACCGGTAAAATCTTATTAGGTAGTTGATAAACCTAATCTTCTTTGACCGTGGTTTTATGCACTATTGGCAGTTTTTTTTAAATATCGAAAATACTTTCGTGTAAACCAAACTCCTAAACTACGCTCCAATTAACTGTCAAAAGTCTAAATTGTTTCGTTATTTTAAAGAGGGTATAATTCATTCATAGCTTTAAATCAGTGAATTTCTTTTATCCAGGATTCAAAACAATGAAAGAGTCCTCAAAGAATCCATGTGGAATATCAAGGATTCTTTCATGCTTTTGAATTTAAAAAAAATAATCCTGACGGCGTCGCTAAATCGAATCGTCAATGAATCTTGGAGAAAAAATTACAATTCATTGAGTGCTTCGCACAAATGTATTTCTTTTCCATTATTCAGAAAAATCCTCAAAGATTCCAAATGGAATATCTATTTTTCGAAGATTCTTTGAAGATTCTTTCATGCTTCTGAATTTTGAAAAAATAATCTTGATAAGAATTGTTTGTCAAATAGCGTCTCCGCTAAATTGAATCTTCAATAAGTCTTTAAACGAAGAATTTCTAATTCATGATAACATCAAAAGAGTGAATTTCTTTTTTCCAGAATAACATGAAAGAATCCTCAAAGAATCATTGTGTGAACAGGCCTTAAGATAGAGTTCGCTAATGTAGTCTTTCTTGATATCTTTTTAACACGTTCGCAGATATATTTAAATGAAGAATGAGGGTAATTCGAAAGAACATTTACCTACTTATTATGGAAGGTGATAATGAACCGATTTACACCACCGACAAAGTAAAATAAAAAGAACCAAACGTAAGTTTAATTTTGAAATCTGCAAAAAATCATTAAAGATTTTACGTCGCAGATTTAAATTAACATTTTAATGTGTTTCAAGTTTTTAGTTGGAATTTCATTAAGTGTGAGAACAATTTACATATTTTAAATTAAAAGTTCATTAGTAACTCAAGTTGAGTTATGCGAGAAGAATTAGTATGTTTTACAATCATTACAAGACCTGCCTGGCAGAAAAATTCTTAGAAACTTTACAACATTTATATACAGATGTACGAAGCCATGTAGAATATTTTACCGAATTATTTATGTCGTAGATTATAAAACACGTCTTTTCATTAAAAACCTGGACATATATTGTTACATCATTTTATTAACACTCAAGAAAAGCACCTACCTATTAGGTTCATTATTTAGTACAGTTCTAGGTTTTTTCCGAATTTCTAGAATACTCTCGATTTTACTTTTTTTATTGGACTCTTTCCTCACTACTACGTCTGCCTGAAACTAGCCCGAAACTCGTACTTTGCCGCATCCTAGCAATGCAATGTCATTTTGAAGTTGAAAAATACTGTAAAAGTGTCAGATTATTATTGATAATTCAGGATAAGGTTTTTATAAATATTTAATAGAGAAAGAATTGATCTACAGATGTACCTTTTTAAAATTAATTTCTATCATAAGATATAACCGTGTAAAGTTTGCAAAAATTTTAGTTTATTTTAGTTAGGGTAGTGCGAATTCAAGTTTGCAGCTTCGAAAATTTTTTTTCAGTTGCTGCCTAATAAGTTGTAAACTATGCGTTTTCGATATATATATATATATATATATATATATATATATATATATATATATATATATATATATATAATTAGAGTTAAAAAATCTCGGGAATCGGTCAGGGCTCAAATACTAGTTGTTATTACGTACTTAAATTTATTTCAAAAATTCCAATATTTCGGACATTCCCGAGATTTTTTAACTCTAATTATACTACAAACGGTCGATAACATTTTTTCTATATATATATATATATATATATATATATATATATATATATATATATATATAAATATATATATATATATATATAAATATATATATATATATATATATATATATATATATATATATATATATATATATATATATATATATATATATATTTATATATAGTCGATCGTAAGTACATTAAATTTGTAACAATTTAAGTCCAACCGCAGCTTTGTACGTCTATTAGTTTCCCAGATATGAACCTTCTAAAATTTGCAATTTTTCAAAAAAATGAAAGTTATGAAATTTTATTTTTTTTTCGTTATTTTTGTGTTTAATTAACTATAACTTCTGAATGAATAAAAATATTGTCTACCGGTTCCTTTCATTAAATTTTACGAACATTTCTCTATAAAATACATTATTTTAAAAACTTTTTAGGACGTTCATTAAGCCAAAATATCAATATTTTTTTCGAGAGAAGTATTCAAATATTTTATTAGTCAACGTCTATCTCAGTCGGATATAGTTCGGAGATTATTGGACTGTAACTGTGGGCGAATTTTCTTTTCTCAATTTATGGATTCAAAGTTGGCAACACTAGATGTACGTAACTAACAACGTGTGTGCGGTTACCAGCCGTCAACTCGCTGGTACTCATGGTTGTTATTGAAGAGTGCGGTTAAACTGAAATGTGTACCTGGCTGGACTCAAACCCGACATGTCAGAGAATCACAATTGGTCATGTTCTTTAATCAGCTATCATCCTCTCTATATTTTTAAAATAAATTGAAAAAAATAACCCAGCTTTTTAGTTTAATTGTTTTTTATTTTAAATTGTCGTATCACCCGGATTTTCTAAACCGGTAATACGTACCACAATTATTATCTAACTTACTGTGGTCAGATAATTTACAAATAGACATTTAAAAATATATTATTATCATTGCTATTTTTGATACAATTAAATAACTCAACTTGTTTCAATTATCCAACATTTAGTATTCCGTTTATAAAATGAATGGTTTCCGTTACAGTCATGCAGTCACGTAAATAACCCAAAAGAATTAATGAAATCCATTTCAAATTGATTACGATTACTGGAAAACTCGAAATTGAAAACATTATAATATGGAGAGTCAAGACCACCGTGCATTTCGCATTCTTTAATTATACTTGTATCAATATTTACATCGGGATCAGATCTTGATACCTGCATGCAGTGGCGTAGCCGAAATTTTATCAAGAGAGGTTAAAATATTAGGAGTTTGGTAGTAAAATTCAACAATTAAGAGTGATAGGATTTTAATTTTATTTGGAAGCTTAGACAATGCAGTTATGTTCGGAACAAGATATCGTTCAAATGACCACCACGGCTTTGTTGACACTGATCACAAGATCGCTCCAATTTGGCAGAATTTGGCTCATTTGCAACACTGGCCGCTCCAGCTGTGATTTTCTCCTCACTTCGAACATTTCGTTGTCTTCTTGGTGGCTTATTGTCTTAGTAATGTTAACTCAAACTTTATCACAGTGCGTCTTATAGCCTTCGCAGAGTAACGGTGAGGGCGACCCAATTCTGGGGTGAATAAATGTTGAGCACCCACAACTGAGCTCGAACTTTGGTAATATTTTTTTATTATTTCCAACCGGTCTAGAGGCGTCAAATGCTGCATCATAAAACTGCACACTATACTAAATAATTTGACACCTGGAAGTAAATAATATATATATTAGAAACCGAGAAATCTTTATTGAAAAAACTATCACTCCTATTGAAAGACCTTATAAGTAGAGGCATCGAATCAGACGAGGCGGAGATTCAAAAGAAATGGCCTATTAAGTGGCTATGACGCTATGACTGTGATCTATATCGTCATCAACGAATATTTGTACATGTAAAATTTTTGTTTATGACGATATTCATAGCCATTTATTATTTCTTTTGAATCTTCACATCGTCTGTTTCCGTGCCTCTACTATACTTACTACAATTAATGAAAACGTGCAATAGGTAATTACTGTAAAATATCTTTAATTTATAAATTAATAATTTTTATGAGGATACAAAATCAAATTGTACTTTTATGAATTTGAACCATATGAATAATAAAAATGATAAGTAATTAAATAAGATGAATTAATTGTAATTTGTCAAGATGATTTAAACACAGTTTGAAAATACTGCAACGCAAAAGTGTATTCGTTCCGAGTAAATTGTCAATTTATTATTAACTTCAAGATAATGTTTTCATATTAAATAAACAAAGAATGAATCCGTTTTAACCATTTTCTCAATGATGTCTGTGTGTATGGATGGATGGATGGATGGATGTGCGTTCGGTTGTTCAATAACTCAAGAACGAGAAAAGATAAAATAATGAAACTTGGTATTTATAAAGTTTAGGATATTACGCAGAGCTAAAAAGATTTTGGTCACAGTTCGGAAACCGAAAGAGAAAGTTTTCTTAAAACAATAAGTAAATTCAATTTAAGTATTTCAAATATGGAAGTAGCTATAAATACGTTTCAGGTATAAAATATTAACAATAATGTAAGTATTATTTGAAATCCAAAATTGGAACGATTTTTACCTCACGCTTACCTGTAAAGGAAGGGAAGTATTGAAATCATGCTAAAAATCGGGTAGGTAGTGAGTTTTAAGTGGATGAGCACGAATTAAGGTCCTTACAACTCATTTTTTATAGTTTCACGATGATGTCTGTATGTATGTGTGAAGGTATGTTGTGGGTAGGACCGGATTTCTGTCTGTAGGATAACTCAAATATGAATTACCCAAAAATTTTGATATTTGGTATTTAACATTTGTATAAAAATTGGAAGATCTCATTAGATTTTGGTACAAATATCTTCACCGGAAGTGATATTTTTTGAAGATTGAAAAGATTAATGGTCAAGAATTTCTATAAATATAGTATTTATTTGTAATAAGAATAAGGGGAAAAGTTATTTGCAACTTACGTTATAAAAAAATTGTCTTTATCTAGTAGCATTACTGAATTGTAGTAAAATTTAAAAAATAAATTTATCAAACAAAACGTCGAAATCTTGTAATCCATGATCAGTTGATTTTTGTTTTTGCGTCAAAAATATTAACAAGTGAGAGTGACACGTTGCCACTAACGCCATATAAGTCATAAGATACTAAATATAGTAATTGAACAGAGGATGGCTTCAACACAGAAGAGTTTTCCTGTGAATTAATCTTTTGATTCAGGTGATGCAAATTTCTGTGTTTGAATATTTTAGATTTTTATTTGTATATTTTAAATCGGCGCTGGATTCTACATATACATTTATGATTATAAATCTAGGTATGGCGGGATGTTGTGTGCTGGTCACATCAGAGTTTTTAAAAATTAATTGCATGTTATTTAATAAATCGTTGAACTGAAACCGGAACTTACCCACTTTTTTGAAAACCAATAAAAACCGGAACAGAATCAAACCCTATAAGCATAGTGAACCGCGAATCGAACCTGAACCGTTATTTTGTGCGGTTCGAGTCCCTGCTTTGAGTATATAATTCTTCTTGAAATAATCAACGAAAATCAAGGAATATTAGCCCGAACGTGGTATAAAATTCGTTATCAAGCGTTTTTTATTCTTCGATGGTTTTTTTTATTTATTATCATCGACTCCACAATTGTGGTTTTTTAAATTTTTTGACTACCATCATAATTTTTGTTGTTCTTTACCATAATCTTGTTTGATAATGACCAAAACACTGATCGCAGCGTCACAGTCTACTCAATAAAATTTAGAAAACAATGGTTAATTAATTTTTTCTCCTAAAGCCTTAAATCGAATATCTCTTCCACCTTCTTGAAAAGATAAACAAGCTCCTGAATGGAGGAATTTCCAGGCGAAACCCACCCCTACGCCACTGTGTGCATATGAATGCTATCGTGGGATAGCATCATCTCATCAGCATAATGTTTGCATTTTCACAAATTTCGTGTGGACGGCCGGTGACGCAGGCCGACGAGCGACGACTGGTTTCGCGTGTGGTCCGCAGTTGTTAATATCTTTCAATTACGATACGGCTCCATAAAAACAGACACTTTGCATAAGATCGCAGCCCCGGGCCCGTGGACTTGAAGGCGATGTCTCCTCCACCATATAACCATCAAACTGACGCGATAGTACTTCCATGGTGCGAATTTAAACTTTAATTTACAATTTAAAGTTACTTTGAGTTAGGGCTGGGAAAATAATATATAATCGATCAATCGATTAAACAATTTTCAATTTTAAATAATCTATTTATCGATTCTTCGATTATCGGTTCTTTGATTATCGATTATAGATTGTTCGATTATCGATTCATTGATGACCGATTTTTCGATTATTCATTCTTTGAGTTTCGATTATCGATTCTACGATTATCGTTTATTCAATTATCGATTATTTGATATGATAATTTAGTTAATTAGGTACCGATTTTTCTAAAAAAAAATAATAATCTACTATTTGAGGTTTTTTCATACATCTAGTTTTTCCTTAAACAGAGTGGGCCTGGCACGAGCTCCTTGAAACAAAAACTCATATTTTTTATTCATAATACTTTTCATACAATATTTCTTTCATTCTTCTTACTTGGAATCATTCGCACCTGCAATAATAATGATAGATTTATCGAATATTAATAATAATAATCGATAATAAAAAATTCAATTATCAATATTCTATAATCGATTTTTTTCGATCATCGATTAATCGAAAAAATCGATTATATCTGATAATCGATAATCGATTACTAAAAGCCAAAATCGCGCAGCCCTACTTTGACACTTTGAGTCAGTTGAACTTTATCTTCAATTATAAATATTTGTACCTATTTACTTTAAATTTAAGAACGTACCTATAGTACAGTAGGTAGTTCTGATTTCTGATCTAACAACTCAAGTTTGAATCTAATCAGCTATACACATTTCCGTTTAAGGGGACTCCACGTAGCTCAACTCCGCATTCGTCCTACAATAATCCACTAAAAATAATATGTAAAAGCAGTATAACAATTTTTGAAATGCTCACGAAGTTTTATAGATAAAGCAAAATTTCAAAAATGTATTTACAGACGAAGAAGGAGAATGGAACTAGGTTTACGCCGAGTTACATTTTTCACAAATCTCTTAATCTTAATCAGAAAAAATTTCATGTCAAAAATTGCTTTGTCCAATTTTTTATATGGATTCCAAAGATTTCATAAACCTAGATTAATTTTTTCACAAATATCTAGTACCTGTTTTTACTCTGCTTCTTTAAACACGCAATATTTTGTTACGGAGACGGGACCCTTAATGACCATGAGTGAGTGAGGCGAGTGAGGCTGATAACGATATTATGTCTACGAGTATATCAATGACTTCCAGTACCTATGTTACCTATTTATTATTATTATTATAATATATAATTATTATGTAGGTATGTAAAATAAAAGAATTTTTCCCATATTTTAAAACCCTAAATTTATATTTAATATTTGTCTGCTAAGATGCATCTTAGAATAAAAAAAATTTAGGTACATTTATAAATTGCCTAAATTGTTAAACAAAATGAAGTTCGGAAAACACAGCATAATAATTTACAATTTATGGCTACATTCACTGAAATTTAAAATTTCTTCTTTCTTTTCGGGAAATAAATCCTCGGTTCTTAATTTTTTACGCAATCTGCAAAAATGGTTCTGAATTGACGGCAACGGTTCAGGGTGGTCGTTCGGATTCTGGCTTTGTATACTAATAAATTATGAAGGCCGAGTTTAGAATCTAATCTAAAGTATAATAAAATGATGCGTATCAGACAAGGGAAGTTTTATTGCTCTACTCGTCGTTACGTTATACAACATTAAAATTCTAGCACCGTCATTGACTTCTTAATTTCTTTCTTCTATTATCTATCAACCCACTTTGTTTATCTACTACATGCACATTGAAATTCCTTCGATTAAGTTTAATTACAATAAGATTGACTTCTAATGAACATGAATTTTTAATTATTTATTTATGTTTTTATATTGTATTGTATATAATGTTTTTATTTCTTATTCGCACCTCAGAATTTCTAGTAAAAATTACTATCAGTTATAAAAACTTGTACTTAATAAAGAAGTAAATTCATTACTGCTGTTTGCACTTTCCACAAACCTACGTTCGCTTATACGATTATAGCTCTTATCTTATTCTCGTTCATCTCTTGGTCTAGCTTTTTTGACACAAAAATTAGCTGCTAACTGATTTAAAAATGAAAATTGAAATGATGTCAATAATAGAACAAAAATCCGAGGAATGTAAGTCCGAAAACTGGAAAAGTTGAAATTAATATTTTGTATCCGTTTAAAAATCATAGCCAGTTTCATGCAATGGAACAATATTATGAATTGATTTAAAATAATATTTAAAAAATATATATTTTCATAATTGTTTCAAAAATTGTACGCCAACGTAAGTTATTTTGTAAATTACGTCAATCCATAGTGTTACTAATAGAATAAAACAATTTCAAATCGTCCGCGAAGCGTAGTTTGTGATAGTTGATAAACATTGTAAACGACAATGGCCCTAAATTGGACCCTTGAGGTACTTCAGATGCTGCCATATATTTATTTGACCTGAAACCAATATAGTGCACGGTTTGTTGTGTCCCTTTAGTAAAAAGTGTCGTGGAATTTAATATAGTTGTTAAGAAAGTACTACACTAGTGAAATACAAATCGTTACAATCTTTTTTACCTTTCGCCATACCTGTATAGGAAGGTATTGGAATCGTACTAAAAATCGGGTTGTAAGATTTTAGTGGATGGGCACGAATTACGTTCTTACAAATCATTTTTAATAGTTTTGCGATGGTGTTTGTATGTATGTGTGTGTGGATGGATGTGGCCATCTCATGTTTGAATTTCTGATGGAGATCGGATAACTCAAATACGAATTATCCAAAAGATTTGATATTTGGTATTTTACATTCGTATACAAATTGAAAGAGTTGATTTTTGGTACAATATATTAACCGGAAGTAGTATTTTTTGAAGAGTGAAAAGTTTTTTTCAAAAATTTCGGCAAATTTGGGTAAATACTTATTGTATAATTTCTTTGTAATGAAAATATAAGGAAAAGTATTTGCTACATATTTTATAAAAAAAAAAAACTTTATATAATAGCATTAAAGAAGAATAATTGTAGTAAAATTACAAAATTAAATTTATCAGTTAAAACGCAAAAATCTTGTAATCCATGATCGGCTAATATTATTTGTTCTGAGTAAAAAATGTTGACAGGTTGCATATAACGACATAAATCAAATAGTGTAGTGATTGTAGGTACCTATGTTAAAAATTCAGTTTTCTGGATAAGGCGGAAAGTTGTGTGCTGGACACACAGATTAAACATAATTTTATATTCAATTCTCTTTCATGTATTTCCAATTTTATTTTTATCTGCAACTTTGCAAAGTCTAAACTAAAATATATCTAATTTTTTGATAATGAATGAAGAACCTTTTCCCTGAATGGACTCACCTTCTTGGATTTCACTCGAGGCATCGCGTCATCGGTCTCGCGACTGAAAACAGTAATTTCCCAGCACTCTTCGACCTAATATACTTTAATTAGTGCGCAGGCGAAGCGTGACCAACAATAATGATAGTTTCACATACTTTAAATATATAATTGGTCGGGGCCAGGTCTTCTGTATCTTGACACGGGCGTGTATCCCTTAATAATGAAAGCTCATTCTGGCACAGCCACCTTGCTGTGTGTGGTCCGAGGTTCGAGGCCCTCGACAGAGGCCGATTCGGGGGCGCCACGCCCTCGACTACAATAGTTTCATTAGCCGCAGAGTGGCGACTGTGTCTGATAGTAAAACCTACCCTTGCAAGGCGGATGCTAATTGATAAAGCCTCTAGTGTTATTATTCTGTGCTCGAATCATGATGTTTTGATTGTGGGAATTTTGTTGTGTCAATAAAAGATAAAATGTGTTTGTGTTAATTATGGAATAAATTGTTTTGTCTTTCATTAGCTTTATTACTTGTTTATTCTGTATGAACGGAAATTTATGTAATAAACATAAAGAGACTGGAAAAAATTACAAGGTTCTGCCAGCAACCAGTAGATTCTGATAATTTAAAAAGTATCTTTAAAAGGTAAAAAGAGTCAAGAATATTAAAAATTCAAAAATTGTGGGACATCGAATAATTTAACAACATCATTTCGCCTTGCTTCAATTTTTGTTGGTAACCTATACATGAAACAGATAAATTTGATTAAAGAAATTATCAACTGTAATTACTAATTACACAAGAGCTTTTTATTTCGCCGGATAAATTTCTGTTTGTATTGTTGCCTAGTAATTTGAAAAGAAAAATTGTTGATTAAAATCACGACACCGTAGGTGGGATGATTTTATATTAAAACAATTTTTCGAGTCAAATTGCTGTCATGTGACAAGGTTGAGATGCCAAACAGAAAATTATTCGGAGGAAATAAAATGCTCGAGTGCAATTCAACGAGATAATTTAACGACTCCTTTGGTTCTTCTTCACAAATATTCCCAAAATCTAATCATTTCCTCTGACAAATATTAACAGTATGAAGCAAATGACATTTTAGTGTTTTGTTTGATTGCTAAAAAAAGGTAAATAAGGTTTTATCCGCTGTCAAAGCGATAATATTGTGTTTTGTTTATGGATTACTTTAAGCCCTGTTCGCACGGCGATCTTTGGAGATTCTACGGAGAGTCAAACTCCCGGCAAAGTCACGGCAAAAAAGAAGTTTTTTTCTTTCTAGTGATAATTACGTGGTTTTGAAGCAATCAATAAATTATAAATTCTTCTTTTCCAAGACTCATTGATAATGTACCTAACAAATAATTCTCACTAGAAAGAAAAAAACTTCTTTTTTGCCGTGACTTTGCCTGGAGTTTGACTCTCCGTAGAATCTCCAAAGATCGCCGTGCGAACAGGGTTTTATACAGGAGTGGAATTGTCTACAAAATCTGAATTACTATAAAAATAACTTAATCATTAAAAAATACTTTAAAAAAATGCAAGTAACATATAATCGAAAATGGACGAATCTTCGAATTCTGACAAGATTGAAGTTTCCTGTCACCCTTCTTAGAAAAAAATGTTCTTGATGTCAAAAAATATCAAACTTTAACCGGATGTAAAAAAATCGTGAACTCAATTCACTACCAAGGCGATAAAGTTCATTCATTTTCCTTTTGAGAAATCAAAATTTGAGTACTTCCGATTATTTGAATCCAAGTTTTAATTTAATAACTGTTTAAATATCAGCATATTTGACAAGCCACTCATTTTGTCTCTCTCTCCTGTCTCTCTTTCTAAAATGTTTCACGTTTGCGGATACATGAAAACAATGAAAACATACGCTGATTCCTCTTCTGAAATATTTTACTTCATGCAGAAAAATATAAACTACCTACCTATTTAAATGCCATTTAATTGAGCAATTTAAATTATAAAGTGAATATAACATAATATAATAACTTGTGAAATTGTTGGATAAATATTACAAGATATTGTTATATTTTGTGGTTAACCAAGGAAAATACTAATTACTATCCAAATCTAAATTTTAATTGTAATTTCCTTGTAGTGTTCCTTTTTTAAAATGTAACATTTATTCCTGCAGTATAGACCAATCTAAAAACATCCCAATCAAAAATCGATCACGGCGTTATAAATCTATCAAATTAAAATACCACTTCATTCAAAAAAACCTACATGTCGCCCATACTATCTAGCTCTAGCTGGTATAGTCCACGCATACATCAAGTACCTAATAATCATTAAATATTAAATGCTTATTGCAGTCACACAATGCCCAAAACCGCAATCGTTTAAGATTACCCCGCAGATAAGAAATATAGTCGAACAGTTCAGTATTTGCCATATTTATTAACCCGAGTATATATTTTACCCCCAGTGTTCCACTGGTAGAGTAGGAGTTTTTCGAAGCTTATTACCAGGGTTGTATTGTATGCTCTGGCGCATCTCAGGCTTGTGGTTTTGATCATTGTGTGACTGCAGTAACCCCCTAATAAACGCTAATGATTATTAGGTAGATGAAATGTATTTGTACTATAACCTCACATGGTCACACAAAGCCGATCATTTACAGTTTTTTGCATCGGTTTTCACCACCGCATACCGATGTAGCACACAGCCGACAATTAAGAACGCATTCCCGGTGCATTTATCGACTAGATGTGAAAAACAATGTTCTAGGTTCATTAGTAGCGTGTTACCACCGTAACAAGCTAAAATAACACGAATACTTGCTTGCTATATGACCATTGGCCAACCAACAACCGATGTTCTGATGTTCTGAACACGGTTATGGTGCAGTGTTTGTCGATAATTGAAACAAATGCCGCTTAATTGGTGCGGTGGAGTGTACACGAAAAGTGTAGTTTAAAATTGGTACAAGTTTCCTTCTATGTACAGTAATTATGTTTTGGGTTTGGTTAATTATAATGTTCGTGCTTTCTGTTTTATTTTGTTTCTGCTTGGTTTGAGAAGCTATATTAGGTATACCTACTTATCGAATAACGATATTTCGAAGAAAAAATATCGATATACATATTGAGTTATCGATATATCAATGTATCAATATAAAGATATATCGATGTATTGATAAAACGAGGTAGCATCAATATAAGAAAATCGGATTAGTTTTTGAATTAACTTAACATTACTATAACTTTATACGCTTTACGCACAAGCGCATATTATTTGCTATATGTATAAAGAAACGAATAATAAATAAATAGTAGTTAAGTTAGCATAATTCATAAAAAAAATACTTATACAGGATTCGCCAGTCAAATGGAAATATTTGATGTGGGGCTTAGAGATCGTAGGGAGGTGGTGGGGAAGAAAATAACCGACTCAACATTATCAGCGTGATCTACCATTTAGTTTATAATAGATAGATGGTCGAGCGAACAGCGTGGCTACGCAGTTAAAGCGTTCTATCTCAGTGGTGCAAACGCGGCGAGATTTTAGACGTCATTTCAACGTACCGCGCAATCAGCCTGTTCCGTCGAATAGGGCGATTCGAACGTGGATAAACATCTTGAACAAAGTGCATCGACGTGTAAAAAAAGGTGGAAGTGTAAAAACGGTTCTAAAACTCGAAAACATCGCAGCTTCGACATCGCCTGTTGAATAGCTGCAATGTTTTCGGGGGTTCGAACCGTTTTTTGCACTTCCACCTTTATTTACACGTCGATCCACTTTGCTCAAGGTTGTTTATCCACGTTCGAATCGCCCTATTCGACGGAACAGGCTGATTGCGCGGTACGTTGAAATGATGTCTAAAATCTCGCCGCGTTTGCACCACTGAGATAAAACGCTTTAACTGCGTAGCCACGGTGTTCGCCCGTCCAACTATCTATTATAAACTAAATGGTAGACCACGCTGATAATGTTGAGTCGGTTATTTTCTTCCCTACAACCTCCCTACGATCTCTAGCCCCACATCAAATATTTCCATTTGACTGACGAACCCTGTAAAATGCATTATCCAAAATAACAGCAATACTCTGCTCTGCTCACTACTCTCCACTAAATTTCTACTTTTCTAGAGCACAAAATACGATAGGTGCGTAGTTTAAAAATATAACAACATAATTAAAATTACTAATTCTGGGATGAAGAACCACACAGAGGCAGCATATATCGATATATCAAACATCGATATATCGATTTATCTAACATCGATATATCAATATTTTTTCTTCGAAATATCGTTATTCGATATATCAATATAATATAGATTTATCGATTTAAACGAACAGTCCTACACCTTAGGGTTAAAAAGTGTCAAAAACTTTGAAGGTATTTGTCTTCATTCTCAAACAATAGTAATTTTTTGAAAATTCGAAAAACTAAAGATAAAGTTTTTCAAGTTGTAGTTGTAGACAAGAAATTAAGTTTAATTTAGTTTTATCCCGCGTGGCTCAAATATTTTTGACACTAAAAGAAATATTACAAGATGACACATACCCAACTCAAACATCATATATGAAGATGCAACGAACCACGCAAAAATATTTTTGAATAAACGTGTATATTGTTTGTCATTGCCCACACAATTTTCATCAACAGAGAAAAAATTCTCCAGCGTAGACTTTGTCCGATGACAGATAATTAAATTAATTGTGGGAAGAAAAACCAGCAAGTGTCAGAATTCCTGGAACAGTGAATAATGCTATGAAGATATATTTTGCAAGATGGCTTAATCAATAAAGAGAAAAATATCTAAGCAACTGCCTGTGAATGATTTTCATACTTTGTTAGCCATATTGAAATACATTATCCATGACAAATATAATACATTACGAATGATTATGAAATAGGAAATATCATTATTTATTATTTAATATTAGTTTATTTCGTTGAGAATCTGTTATTTGAGAATTAAAAATAAATTAGTAGAGCCTATACCTGGTAAATATAAAGATACAATGTAGGTATGTTAAAGTTAAAATCCTTTAGTGGTTTTCTTTTACAATATTAATTTATCTTAAATTATTGTAATTTAAAATCATTTTTCACTCGCATTCTTTAATTTGTAGCTTTCTTGACACCTTGACAATGTAATCGTATGTATAGTATGAGTATGAGAGAGATATCATTTCATCTTCTAACTTGCCATCTTTTTAAAATGTTTATACAGCGTGTTCCATAACTTAGGACAAAAACTTAAAGATTTTTTTTTAAATTCGCAAAGTTAAGGGTAGTTTACTGGAAATATCAAATTAAATTAATAATTACACAATATTAGACATTTATTAGTATTAGATATTATGAAACAATTACTTTCATTGAGGAAAATTTGAACAAAATTATTAAAAATAACTACCGATCAGTGGCAAAAAATGTTTGCTTGAAATACGATGCAATTTTTTGCGAATTTTAAAAAAATAATTTTGTTTCTTGATCAGCACGTCGTACAGTATATAGAATTTTATATTATTTCGTTAAATGCTTTTTACGTTGATTTAAACGTAGTCCCATAAGAGGCCATATAAAATGTAATTTTTAATATTTATTTTTGGATAATCTAAGTGGTGAAAAATTCAGACAACATTCTTAAAATGTTTTGATTAATTTTACAATAAGGTGAAGTCGACAGTGTGGTTAACGACATATGCAATTTTGCAAATATTTCAGTTGGCAAGCTAAATCAACTACTGCAACTGATTCATTAGATTTTCTCACTTTCGGAGCATCTTTTGAAAATGGGCAGGTTAACATTTGTAAAGTATTGTGGGCACTGTTAGGGAACGCGTTTGCGAGGTGGCGAAAATGCGAGTTCCCTAACAGTGCCCACAATACTTTACAAATGTTAACCTGCCGATGTGCAAAAGATGCTCCGAAACTGAGAAAATCTAATGAATCAGTTGCAGTAATTGATTTAGCTTTCCAACTGAAATATTTGCAAAACTGCAAATGTCGGTAACCACACCGTCGACTTCACCTTAAAGTAAGATATTTTTAAATATCCCATGGACGATTCATATCAAGTGGGTTAACAAACTCAATAAGTCGTTAATACCTTAAAAGAAATAAACATTACATTACACACAATAATTTAATGAACACCATCATTGCCCGGCATATGGCAAACGCGAACCTTTCCGATAACGGTCCGCGTCTCATTCGCAGACGCGACGTCGCGAGAAACAAAACACGACACTCGCGAGTTCACTTCGCGGCCGCAGTCATACGATGGTCCAAAAGTCAAGTGTCAACAGCCAGACTAAACCGAGAAGTAGACGCGGCGAAGATTAGATAAGCTAGGCAAGGCGGCTCGTGTAGCGAGTAGCACTGCTTGTGATTGTTTTTGCAATATTGAAACATTGAAAGTTTTTTTGTGGAATGAGTGCATGGGTTGAAGCATTTATCGGGATTGTATTTGTTGCTTGATAAGAAATTTAAATTGAATGATGTGTTTTGGGAATAAGTACATTTTATCGGAAATAATGTGTCTTGTTTTTATTATGCAAACGATTCGTTTATTCGTAGTCGAACTTGAGTAATAATTATACAGGGTGTTCCACAACTTAGGACAAAACATTAAAGGGTATTGTACCTACGACGTGCTGATCATGAAACAATTTTTTTTTAATTCTCAAAAAATTGCATCGTATATCAAGCAAACATTTTTTTGCCACTGGTCGATAGTTATTTTTAATGATTTTTTTCAAATCTTCTACAATGAAAGTATATCTAATACTAATATTTCACCCTGTTCCCCAAACTATGGCTGCCCGAAACCAGCCCGAAACTCGTACTTTGCAGCATCCTAGCTATGCAATGTATAATTTTGAAGTTGAAAAATACTGTAAACATGGCTCCAGTATTTCCATAATACGAGTAACGTCTGTAAATTTTAAAGAAATCAGTAAAACAAAAATTATTCGAAACAGGAAGATTAGCTGCAGGCGGCTGCAGGCTTTTTG
Source organism: Agonum fuliginosum (assembly GCA_947534325.1). Taxonomy (NCBI): domain Eukaryota; kingdom Metazoa; phylum Arthropoda; class Insecta; order Coleoptera; family Carabidae; genus Agonum; species Agonum fuliginosum. The sequence continues at coordinate 3,554,427 of OX384029.1, forward strand.
CTTTTAAAATTTTCCTTTCCATTTATAGTGACCCAAAAAACCATATCAAATAATGACCAAAAAAGACATCTTTTGTTAATACACTCATATGTAAAAGCATCATATATTTCAATTATAATTAAACATAGAAGGCGTACACTTCTGTAATGCTGTAAAATTTTAGGGTAGACGTACGCCATAAGAGCGTAATGCATAAAAATACGAAAAACAGTGCCATAAATTTGGAAATATTGAATCTAATACTAATATAAGAACATTGCATTTTTTATAAATATTGAATGTTTAGTAACACTGGATTGAGGATTGTATAATAGATATCTGACTAACTATGAATGGAATAAAATTTAATATTGAGCATTTGCAAGAATAGCAAATTTAAAACAGTGAACCAAAACTGTTTGATTGAAAAATCTGAAAATTAAAATTTCACTTCCGTTACCAGTAAATTCAGTCATTAAACATAAAGTTTGCATGAAGTTGCAACTCATCCTGTTAATAAGGTTTTTAAATAAAAGTTACATCGCCACCATCCCGCAGATTCCAATGAATCAGCACCTTCTCACAGTGCCACACGACACCCTTTATTAGATAAGATACTTAGTGTTAGTTTACTTGTGTATTGTAATATTTTAATCAAACCAGTCTGAATCTGTAGCTCATGCTTACAACTTCATTATTGTAATAATAAAGTTTTTAAAAACACATCGACAGTAAATAAAAATATAATTGGCGCAGTCGAAGTAGGATAGCCAAAACAAAATTAGTGCAAATAATTTTGTTTCGTTTTAACGATTTATTTGGCTAAATAGTAACCTAAAGTCGTGTGTGAAGAAATCTGTGTAAATAACTGTTAACCGTTAGCTGAGAGCATATCAGCAAAACCACGGAACAGCAAAGCAGACCAAGGGAAGCCTTCAGTTCGAGCGAGTGACGAAAACCAGAGGACCAATGTACTGGATCTTACTGTAAGTACATGTCACTTAGAGGCGAACCCATTATTAATTCCGATAACTCGGAAATCAGTGATTTAGATTCAGACTCAGATCAGGATAAACCTACCCCTCTAATTCCAAAAAAACCTATCACATTAAGACAACCAATCCTAAGATTAAGAGAAATGGCAACACCATTAAAAAAAGAATATTTGGACATGGTCCCCGAATTTCGCGGAGAACGCGAACTATTACCCAGATTTCTGGACATAGCCGAAAAATTAGTAACAAAATTTTATAATTCCACAGACGTTAACGATTTTCAAAATGATTACCTCATGTATACTATTTATTCGAAGATTAAAGGCGAAGCCGCGATCAATATCGCATCTTGTGACATTCAAACATGGAATGATTTAAAAACGGCACTCATTAACACATACGCTGATAAACGCGATATGTTCACTCTTAACATCGAATTAACAGAATTAAAGCAAAATGCTAATGAGACTGTATTTGACTTTTACGGTAACATCAACAATGTACTAAATTTAATTATCTCTTATATAGCTACTCACAAAAAACCGGCAGAAGTACCAGTTTTAACTGAATACTTTAGAGATTATGCACTTCGAATTTTATTGCGAGGGTTAAAAGAACCCATTGGCCAACTAATGCGCGCCAAAAATCCTGAAAACCTAAACAAGGCCCTTAACATGTTAACGAATGACTTCCAATTTGAACAACCAAAATCTAATAAAACCACACAAATTCAATCAGCGAAATTACCAGTGAAATTTAATCCGCAGCATTACTATAAACAATTACAAAAAGCAAATTTCCCTAATGCTTCGCGATTCAATCCAAACTCAAAATTACCTAGAATAAACTATCAACCACAACAACAATCTCAATTCAAACCGCAATTCCAAAATTCGAAACCATTTGCATTTACTCCAAACAACAGAGTAACAAATAATTACAAACCAACACCAATGAGTATTTCTACAAGAAATACGTATCAACAAGCGCAACCAGGACCGTCACAACAATTTTCTAAACCCGCGAAACAAAATTTCAATTCCGAAGAACTCTTTAATATAGAAGAAAACGGAACATATTCAAATTATCAAACCGATTATGAACAAGAAAACGAATATCCCACTGTCGAATTCCCAGATGAATTCCATAATGACGAATTTCAAAATACCGATCAAAATAATTTTTTAGAAGCAATAGCCTCGGACACAGAACAACATCAATTCCAAGATTCGAAGTGATGAACCTAACTAACAATCAGAGTAAATTACCATACATAATCTTTCCGGAAAATAATTTAAAAGTTCTCATAGATACTGGAAGTACAAAATCTTTTATCAAACCTGACGTTGCAAACAAATATTATAAAAACTCAATAATCAAAGATCCATTCCAAATTTCAACCGCTCATGGTACTTCTACAGAAAATTATAGCACATTTATTCCAATATCAAAATTATTTAATTTGAAAACAAATGATTTAAATCTAAAATACCATCTATTCAATTTTCACAATCAGTTTGATGTGTTACTTGGATTAGATAATCTAAAGAAATTAAAAATTATAATAGATTTGCACAACAATCTAATCATAACTCCCACTTGTCAAATTAAAATTGAACAACATGACCTTAAAGACGAAGTAAACGTCAATAACGTACATACTACCAATAAAGAAATTATTTTAGACCCAGAAACCGAACAAGTTATAAAAATTAAAGTAAGTCAAAACAACGGTACAATTTTAATACCACTCATAAGAACAAATAACTTAATAATTCCTGAATGTATCACAGAAGCGCAAAACTATGAAGCATTCTGCACTGTAATAAACCCAACAGAACACAAAGTCAATTTAAAATTACTAAAACCAGTAACAGTAGAAAATATAAACAATTACGATACATATTCAAGTTCAGATCTTAACTATACCAATCCAAATTTTAATTTTATTCAATTCGAAAAAACAAAATTCGACATTTCACAGATTCGCACAGATCACATGAACAACGAGGAAAAATCGACTATAACAAAATTAATAAACGATTTTTCGGACATATTTCATTTAGAAAATAATGAATTAACATTCACAAATCAAATCAAACATTCAATCAAAACAACAGATGAACTTCCCATCTATACAAAAACGTACAGATATCCGGAAATTCATAAAGAAGAAGTTCGTTCTCAAATTAAGAAAATGCTAGATCAAAACATAATTAGACCATCAAATTCACCGTGGTCTTCCCCAATTTGGATTGTCCCGAAAAAACTTGACGCATCCGGCAAAAGAAAATGGCGTATAGTAGTCGACTATAGAAAACTAAATGACAAAACAATTGACGACAAATACCCACTGCCGAACATTACCGACCTACTTGACAAACTCGGACGTTGTCAGTATTTTACAACATTAGACCTAGCATCGGGTTTCCATCAAATTGAAATGGAAAACAACGACATACAAAAGACAGCTTTTAACACTGAAGATGGACATTACGAATTCCTTCGTATGCCCTTCGGATTAAAAAATGCTCCATCCACATTTCAACGAGTCATGGACAATATATTAAGAGGGTTAACTAACAAAAAATGTCTCGTTTATCTCGATGACATTATTATATTCAGCACAAGCTTACAAGAACACATAGATAATTTGTCATTAGTATTTGACCGTTTAAGACAATCAAATTTCAAAATTCAACTTGACAAATCTGAATTCTTAAAAAAGGAAGTTGCATATTTAGGACACATTGTTACTCCAGAAGGTGTAAAACCAAACCCCGATAAAATCATTGCCATTCAAAATTATCCTATTCCAAAAACGACGAAACAAATTAAAGGATTTCTCGGACTTTTGAGTTATTACAGAAAATTTATAAAAGATTTAGGTAAAATAACAAAACCTCTAACAAAATGTTTAAAAAAGAATGCAGTTATTGACATTAATAATCCCGAATATGTAAAATGCTTTGAAACGTGCAAAACCCTTTTAACTAATGAACCATTACTACAATATCCAGACTTTACTAGACCATTCAACCTAACATGTGACGCTAGTAACTGTGCCTTGGGAGCAGTGCTATCGCAGGGCAGCCCAGGTAATGACCTTCCCGTTGCTTACGCCAGCAGAACACTGAATGATACTGAACTAAACTATGCCACAATCGAAAAGGAACTTTTAGCGATCATATGGGCAACTAAGTATTTCAGACCATACCTATTTGGACGCAAATTCAAAATTTACACAGACCATAAACCTTTACAATGGCTATTCTCCTTAAAAGAGTGCAGTCAAAAACTAATTAGATGGCGATTAAAGCTAGAGGAGTACGACTACGAAATAGTATATAAAAAGGGTAAATCTAATACAAATGCGGACGCATTAAGTCGAATTCCACATAACATTGAAAATTCGACCCAAAATTCAATCAAAATTCCAGAAGACGAATCACCTTTGGCACAATATCAAAACTATTTAAATAATAAACACCTTATTTCAGATAACGACTATAAATTACTTGAAGTAGAAGGCGATCTTTTTGATGCACCTCCTTCTGAAAGCCTAGCACATGGAGTCAGTAAAGATCTATTCATGTCACGTGGTATAGCAAAACAATTCAAAGAAAAATTTCAAAATGTAGACAAATTAAAGAAACAGAACCCGCAGTTACATAATTTGGTCTACTTGAAAGATAAACATAAATTCATCATTTACCTAATCAACAAAAACAAATACTCCGATCTACCAGATTATCAAGACATATTTTATTCATTTTTAAATCTAAAATTATTCTGTTTAAAAAATAATATAAAATTTCTGAATATTCCAAAAATTGGCTGTGGATTAGACCTACTCCAATGGACACAAGTAAAATCTATAATTCAATTCATTTTCCAAAATACTGGCATAACAATCACTGTTTTTAAACTTCTTGAAAATGAAATCCAAAATCTTGAAATTAACGCTAACGAAACAAATGAAATAACGGAAAATGATTGCTTTAAATATATGGAAAATTTTATTAAAGAATTCGGAAACAATAATAACCAAGACGATAGCGAATCACTAATAGTCGAAGTTGACGATAAGACAATAGATGCTAACGCTGACATAGCACAAACACAAGACGATACCGATAGTGACGTAACAGTACATAGTAGTGCAGAACATCCAGTTGCAGGAATTCCAATCGTAGAATGCCCAGTAAATTTCGGTAAAAATCAGATTATAATATCCGAGGTCGAACACAGCCCTAGCAATCCAAAAATTTTAAAATTTTTTGAAAATAAACAGCGAATATTAGTACAATTTTCTAAACTAAATTCGGAACCAGAAATGATAAAATTCATTAAAGAATTCATTGTTCCCAATGTTAAATATTACCTTTATTTTGAAAGCGAGCTATATGAAAAATTTAGCAGTGTTCTTCAAAAATATTTTATAAACTCCAGTATTAAATTTATCAAATGTACCAAAAAGTTAATTGACGTTCATGGTGAAAACGAAATAATTCAACATATACAAAATTATCATGAGGGCAAAACCAACCACCGCGGAATTGATGACACACTTGCACGTATTAAACAAATATATTATTGGCCAAACCAAAAGAAATCAATTCAAACTTTTATTAATAATTGCCACATCTGCCAAATAACAAAATACGATAGAAGACCATTAAACCTCAAATTTAATATCACCCCGACAGCTACTAAACCATTCGAAATTATACACGTAGATAGCATAACATTAGAAAACACAAAATTCTTTACAATTGTAGATTCATTCTCGAAATATGCACAAGCATATAAACTAAATTCAGCCCAAGGTATAGAAATTGTAAACAACCTAATAAAATTCTTTACCCACCACGGTATTCCAGACACAATCATTTCAGACAACGGTTTAGAATTTAAAAACTCCCTAGTTAAAGAGCTATTAGAATTACATAAAGTAAAAATTCATTTTATAAGTTCTCAACATCCCGAATCCAACGGAATTGTTGAAAGATTTCACTCAACATTAATTGAACATATTAGACTATTTAACAATCAGGAAGAATACAGAAACGAAGTAATAGAAACAAAAGTAAATTACGCATTGTTAGCCTACAACAATACAATACATTCCGTAACCAAATTGAAACCTTTCGAAATAATAAACGGTCATCTAGATACAAATTCTCCATTTAATATCGAAATAAATAGGCAGCTAATAAACAATTATATTTCAAACCACAAAGATAAAATGAAATTGTTATATCAAAATTTAAACGAAAATATACAACAGAACAAAGAAAAAATTATAAACAAACGTAATGAAAGTCGAGATGAATTACCTGAAATTCCAGAACAAGTCTATATAAAAAACCGTCAAAAGCAACAAAAAACACGCAACAAATATAAAGCGGAAAACATTCACCTTTCTAATATAAAAAGACCCAAGAAGAAAACTTACAAATTTAATAATCTTTCAGGTTGCTCGGGATCTGCTACGGATCCGAAATAACAAATATAACAGAAAATCGAGGCATCCTGCCAATTAATTTGGGACCAGCAAAATTAGAAAAATTAAAACACACATTCGTTCATTACTACGATTTAAACCCACTTCTTGAAGAATTTAATAACCTAAATAATCAATATAATTTATTGAAATCGAATACCGCCAACAAAATAAAATATACAGCTGAATTTGAAAATAATGACAAAATTTTGGACTACGTACGTGGGAATATAATCGAAAAATTAAACCGAATAACACTCTATTCTAAAGCAAGAGGTAAACGCGGCCTCATCGACGGCCTAGGTTCAATATTTAAACAAATAACAGGAAATTTGGACGCAGAAGATGGCAAAAGATATAACTTAATTCTAGAACATTTAGAAGAAAACCAACATCATCTTGCAAATCAATTAAAACTGGCATATTCTGTTAACAACAAACTTATCCGAAATTTTAATGAAACAATTCAAAACATTAAGCATAATGAGTCTGTTTTAAAATCAAAAATCGAACATTTAAATAAACTATTAAACCTTAATCTTGGTCTAAATGAAATATTGTTTGTAAAAGATTTATATAATCAATTAGCAATACTTTATAGTACAATTTTGAACATAGTTCAAGATATTGAAAATTCTATAACTTTTTGTAAAATGAGAACATTACATCCGTCTATTATTAATCCTGAACAGTTGTTACCAGAACTATACAAAATATCAAATTATTATAATGGACAATTGCCATTTGAACCTAAACTAGAAAATATTCTAAATTTCGAATCATTATTGCAAGTAAATTGTAAAATCGAACCCAATCAAATAATTTATTTTATTTCAATTCCAATTAACTTTGAAAAGAACTTTGACCTATTTTATCTACACCCACTCCCTACTAGATATGGGTCAGAATTTGTTACTGTTATTCCCGATGTCAGTTATGTCCTAAAATCAAATGATAATGAAATCAAGCCTCTACGTGGTATGTGCATTAAAAGTAAAGTCTACCAGTGCCCGAACGAATTCAACACTCATTACAACCCGTCCTGTGAAGAAGAAGTCCTTTTAAAACAAAATTCGAGTCTATGCCACTTCACGAAGCTGGAAATCACAAAGAGTCACATCGAAATAATTCCTGAAATAAACCAATATCTGGGAATATTTCCACAAGAAGAGAAAATTACAGTTCAATGCCCGGACAGCTCAAAAATTGAAACACTAGTTGGTGTATACCTAATTAAAGGAAACAAATGTGTGATTTCATTCAAACATAAAACATTAACTTATCTGGACAAAACATCTGGAAGTCCCTTAATATTACCCAAACTGAACTTTAATTTAACAAAAAATAAAATCTCAAATATAACCATCAAACTAAAAACGATAAAACTTGAAGATGTACCAATTCATCCGCCAACATTCTTAAAAGAAATCTTAAAATCAAACAACACCCCTAATACTTGGACAATAATATTATACTGTGGCATTATCATCATAACAAGTTATTTATTGTGGATCCGCCTAAAATCAAAACTCAATCCACAACAATCAAGATGCAATCCGCAACAATCGGAAAATCAAGTAATTGAACTTCAAGAACAGCGTCTTCCGGGGGGAGCTTCATTCTGAGGAGGGAGGAGTTACATCGCCACCATCCCGCAGATTCCAATGAATCAGCACCTTCTCACAGTGCCACACGACACCCTTTATTAGATAAGATACTTAGTGTTAGTTTACTTGTGTATTGTAATATTTTAATCAAACCAGTCTGAATCTGTAGCTCATGCTTACAACTTCATTATTGTAATAATAAAGTTTTTAAAAACACATCGACAGTAAATAAAAATATAATTTAAATATAATTATTTTTTTCTTAATTAAAACTTAATAAATATAAAAATTTATTTAATTTAATTATAGTCGTGCAAACATTTCATTTAATATTATTTTTATTTTAATGTTTACAATTTTTATTCATTATGGTTCTGTACCTCACGTATCAATTTAATGCATGAAAATTATGTGCAATTATTATTTCGATAATTATAGTAAAATTATTTTTGCGTTGTTGTATAAATAAGTTATAAATAAAATTTATAACTTCCTTTAATTTATTTATAAAATATTGAACACTTTATATAAGTAGAAACAATGTGTGTAAATTCATGTTTTGTGAGACTGCATATAGTAGGAGATAAGATTCTTTGATATATGAAAGAAAATTATTCTTTTTATATCCATATTAAAAACAAAATAAAACTGTCAAACTTTAAATAATTTATTTGGTAAGTAAGACGTAATTTTAAAAATATTACGACCACATTACGTCGTATTTTATTATAGTTTATTAGCAAAAAATTTCTGCTAATTTAGAAGAAAGATTTATTGTCGTTAATAACTTACTCTTTGCATTTATTCCAGCTTCTGTTAATTAGCTCATTACCATAAATCTAAAAAAGTATTGTTTCAAGCATTAAGTGCCTTGACTAGCTCCATAATTGAGACAAAACCATGATACTATATTTATGCTTATTACAAACAATTTCATGTCATTTGCCATGGATTTACATCCCTTTTACGAGGTCTGTTTGAGTAGTAAATTATAAGGTTCGCCACAAATGCGCTGTTATTTTAATTTGCATACGTAAAAATGAATGAATGAAAACACAAAAAAGACTAAAACTGCATGAGAATCACAACTTGGTAGGTAGTTGGTAGTCATGGAACAGATACATGATGCATGCCTATGAATCTAAATTAGTTTAATGACCAAAAAAGGAACCAAGAACGAGTTAACAAGGTTTGAATACTAAAATGGAATATTTGCAGAACATTTTGAACTAGCTAAGAATTTATATAAGTACATGGGAAATATAAAATGGGGTTAATTATAAAGTTGATTTTGTAGCAATTTGCTGTATGAAAAAGGCAAATTGTAATTATTTATCTGATAGTAGTATCTATTAAGTACAATGTTTCACTTCCTTATTTTATCGTAACATACTTACTTATTAAGGTGGTACACTTGTCTCAAAAATATAGTGAAAAGGTGACATCGCTATATTACAAATTGTGCCCTTGTCATTACACATATATGAATAGTTAAAAGATGACTCTAGAGTGGTATGAAGCTATAATTTTGATAAGAAATTAGTAAAAATATTCAATTTTAGTCAATTTTTAACTACTTTTTTAGCCAGCTGTGTAGTTTTTTTTACAAAAATCGTTTCATACCACCCTTAGGAACAATGCAAGGAATTGACTATTTAAATCAAAATTAATTAATATGCTTTAATAAAGCCACGATTTGTAATATTAAAAAGCAAAAATGAATTCTTATTTTCTCTAATAATTGTTGTTGCAACAATATATTGTATTAATTTTTCAATTAAACAATGCTTTGTCATTACTCATATAAAATTTCAGATTTTTAATTTGAGCCATATCGTAAAATGAATGTTTGAATACATCTAACTCAATACGAGCATTCGCAGCAGGCGCGGATACAAGGGAGGGGTAATGGGGTAATTACCCCCCCCCCCAAGAATCCTAAAGTTAGATCTGAAAATCGAATACTATTCCAATTTCTACTTAAGTTAATACTATTTTAACTTACGTGGAAGTAAAAATTAAGTTTTAATTTATTTTTACACATAAAAAAGAGTGTTATTCAAATCCGAAATTTCATATAAAGGCATTTGACCTTGATCTAAAAAAAATTTCGCCTGCGGCCCTATATTAACATTCCATTTTTCAAAATTACCCCCCTTAAGAAAATCATCTGGATCCGCCCTTGATTCCCGCTTGAAAGTGGGACGTGTGAATGTTCGTATTTAATTATATGAATTTAAATTTCTTAAACGTAAACATAAATGTAAACTTTAAAGGTAGATTCAGACCTACGCAATTATAAGTGCAAGTGGCTAATTTAACCAAACAGCGCTCAACGTTCGCACTTATAATATTGAAAATGGAATTTTGTTGAAGCGCTGGTTGGTTAATTTACCACTTATACTTATAATTGGGTATGTCTGAATCTAGCTTAAAACTAAATACGTATATTAATGAGGCATTATTTTATTTACAAAGTTACTGCCTTATGCCTATGGCACACCGGTCGAGGAGCATCAAGGAACTCCACGATGAAACGACAGAATGCACCCGTCCGCGATGAATTTCTATTTCATCGGTGACAAATACATCAAGGTTTTGCGCGAAATCAGATACAAAAGATACGTCTAAAATGAGAAACATTCGTTTCATGGAGGAACAACTCGATGAAAATAGCGGCGCCCCTATTTTTCGTCAAGGACGGGGTGCGTTCTATCGTTTCATCGAGGAGTTCTTTGATGGTCCTCGATGCTCCTCGACCGGTGTGCCATAGGCATTAGGAAGCCGGATGCTTACTTTTGCGCCACTTGTACTATTATTATTCCATATTTTCAAACGCCATAAACAAAACAGCGTTGATAAAACGAATTAAAATTATCTCAACGACTATTTACAATCCTAAATATCGTCTGGCGTCTGCTATTGATGTAAGGCCACGACGTTTTATAGCTGATAAATTCCGATAACTCTCGTAGACGCATGGGCACGATTGCGTAGGAGGTTATCAGAGAGACAGCGTATTATTCGTCGGAGGCCAATCCGACACACAACACTCGCTACTGTTAGTAAAAAGATTCCGAGAACCACTGAATGTGGGCTCACACACACGCACGTATGTATCGTGTGGTAACTGGTAAGGTCTTCTCATTCTCACAAGTCGTTCAATGTCGTGTGTGTGGGAGGACTCGAGGGAACTTGTTCTTAATGGCTTCATTTGTAGTCCACGTGTGAAGTCATAGAGAACTGAGAGTTATTTTATATTTTTGTTTTATAGGGAAAAGTATTTAGTTATTTTCAAAATTAACACAAGAGCAAATTATTTTGTTTCTGAACTAACAATAGTTATTTTTATATCAAGTGCCGAAAAAGACTCGTTACGTGAAAGTGCAGAGTTTAACGCGCGAGGCTTGCCGAGTGCGGAAATCTGCACGTGCACGTAATCTTTTTCGACACGTGTTGTAAACAACATTTTTCCTACAACTAATAATTTAGAAAATCACTTAAATATTATGAGAATTTATGAAATTTTACATTAAAACTTTGTTTTACGGCGTTGCTATGGTTTGTTTGTTGATTGCTTCATTTGTTCTACGTTATTTAGAAATTTTTCGATATAATTTTCTTTCTTTAATATTTCCTACAGTTGAAACAGAGATTGAGGCTAGTTAGTTAGTAGCCCGTTAGTAGCTAAAATATGAACACTCCGCGCGAAATTTAAATCGCAGTCAGTTAAGTTCACGGACTGTTAAGTTTGGTTTTGACAGTTGCGTAAACGAAACGCACTTGTGTTTCACGTTTACAGAAAAACACTTGTTCTGCATTTGTCTTCTTTCCACTCATAACCAAGGCAATAATTGGTAGGTAATAACAGAGAAATCGAACAGTTGTAGGAAAAATTATTTACTTGTTACTCACTTGTCAACGTAATTTAATCAATCCCTACATTACCTATGAAAATGAATTTTTACAAGTTACCAAAGTTAACTAAATAGTAAAATTTACAGCTGACTAGTTAGTAGCTAGTCATATATGTTCATAATAAACTGTTCACGTTCCTAGAGTAAAGCCTGATTTATAAACTTGACGTTGTCGTTGCAGTTCGCCATTGACGTTGACGTTCAAAATTAAATATTAGAAAAACATATGCCTCATTTATAAACTCCGTTGACGCTACTGTTCGAAGATTATAAACGGAGCATTTATATTTTTCTAACATTTAACTTTGAACGTCAACGTCAACGGCAAACTGCAACGTCAACGTCAAGTTTATAAATCAGGCTTTATGCTTCCAAGGTTTATGAGAAATCATATAAAACAATTTTTGACAGGACAATTGTGTGAATGGCAGAATTTGGTTATATTTAAAAATAATAATTTGTTTACAAATGAGTAACAAGTAAAATGTTGTACAATACACACAAGGTAACTGTTTTACTGCTTCAAGGAGGTGACAGACTCGCCGGTCATTTCCTCCTTACAGTATTAAAAATAGTTTTATCTACGACCATAGCAGTAAGTAGGCCATTAAAAACAATTTACAAGAATAGTAAATGCTTAGTTACGGTTGCCAAGGTTTTACTGTACACCAGTTATGTAATATAAATAATTACGTTACTGTTACCAAGTATTTACTGTACACGTTATGTAATATAGGTATATTATTACGTTACTGTTCCCAAGAAATTTTTCATTTATTACTATCTTATGGTCGTAGATAAAGTATAGTGCATAACTTGAATTGTAACGCAATTACATTGCTCGTGAAGTTATTGCACTCGCCAAGGCTCGTGCACAACTTTTTCACTCGCATGTAATGTGCTTTTTACAATTCGTGTTATGTAATATACTAATACCTAACTAGTAGTGTAATATACTATTATGGACTCCTGACGTGCAAACATATAGTTGACGTTATATGGTAGTTGCGTTTTTACACATGCCATGATTTTACCACATCGCATGCAGTAAACAAACACTAAATTTTTTTAGCTGTTTTAAATAGTTTATTAAAAGTTGCATTGTAAAAAAGAGAGCCTACAAAAATGCTTCTTCACACAATTTATTGTTCAAAAGAGTCTAAAATAAATTAAACAGATTAATTTAAAATTGGGCATTATTCTTCTCAACATTCTTTAGTAGGAAGTATCCTACTTAGCCGCTTAGGGACTCTACCCTTTTCGGCTAAAAAATTTGACATTTGCTGGCGCCATCTTTTAGCAGTTATTACAAGGCTAAATGAAAGAAGGCAATTTTAGTACACTGGAAAATATAAAACCAGAACCTCGCGTTGTAAAATAAATCCTACTGCACTTATAATGTAAATAACTATTGTATATTGTTGTATTTATTTATTGTTATTTATCATACCTACATACATAAAAGTTTTCCAATAAGGATTGGTACGAAGTCCGTAAACCAAAAATTCTGAACTGCATATATTCAAATTCAAGCTTAACCAATTACATCAACCCATTATCGAATATATCAAAGTGTCTGGGTACATTATTTTCATAGTAAAAATTATATTATTTAGCCTTGCAATATTTTCATGTTCTTATCGAACAGAGTTCATAAAAACAAAAATAAATCCGGGTTCAGTTCATTCAAAGAAAAAAGCTCAATAATTATAGTTTCTAGTGAAAAACAAGAATACAGAGTGACAAATAATTGTATGTGTTGTGTATTATAAATATTTCAAATATCGAAGTTGTTTTTGAGGAAGTTATTAAAAATGTAATTACATAATTTGAAGATAAATCATTGTTGATAAAAGCAAAAACTATTAATAAGTATAAGGAATTTTAATACTTCATTACAGTTATTGTTTACAAATACCACTTTCCAAGTGTTCAATATTTTAGATAGGTAATTAAATAATTATCTAAAGATATAATTACAGACATTTATTATTTTTTAAATACAAATTTTTTATTAAAAATTAATTGCTTTTTGCTACTGTACACTATTTTATAACTTACAAGTTAACTTATTAATAATATAATTATTTTTTTCTACAATCATAAATAATATACTTTTAGGCACTGAGTGCCTTAAAGTAATGTTAATTTGATCTTTAAGGCACTGAGATGTCACTTTTTACATAAATAGCTATTATGATACATAAATTTATTTTTTTGTTCAATATTTATTTACTACCATAAAAATCTGACGTGGACACCACATGACTTCCTTGTACGCCTATTAAACTGTTCATACTTTTCTTAATAACTAAAATGTAGAATAATATAAAAAAATCTGACGTGGCCACCACAAGACCTACCACCATATACCTACTTTATTCTTTTGACTTATTATACAAATATATTAATATATAAGTACTACTATACTCACAAATATATTTTAGTCATTTTATTTAAACTGCAAAAGAAGATATAAAGCAAATTTTACTATTGTCACTGTCATGTCATAATCATTTAAATTTTACGTAGTAACAAATGTTAATCGATCATGGACTACAAGATACCGAAATACTAAATTTTAAATATATACTTTAATTATTCTTAAATGATAGCAGATACAAAAATATTTATAAAATACCGATTGTAGGTAATAATCACATAATCTTTCATTTAAAATAAAAAATTTGTCTTAAATTAAATATTTATCGAAATATTTTAAAAAAGTACTACTTCCGGTTTGTAGATTGAAACCAAAAATAGGAGGTGCACAACTAGATGCTATAACAGTCCTAAATACAAAATTTCAACTTTCTACGTCTAACCGTATTTGAAGTCGACGGTGTGGTTACCGACATTTGCAGTTTTGCAAATATTTCAGTTGGAAAGGTAAATCAACTACTGCAACTGATTCATTAGATTATCTCACTTTTGGAGCATCTTTTGAACAGGTTAACATTTTGTAAAGTATTGTGGGCATTGTTAGGGAACTCGCATTTTCGCCACCTCGCAAACGCGTTCCCTAACAGTGCCCACGATACTTTACAAATGTTAACCTGCCCATGTTCAAAAGATGCTCCGAAAGTGAGAAAATCTAATTAATTAGTTGCAGTAGTTGGTTTAGCTTTCCAACTGAAATATTAGCAAAACTGCAAATGTCGGTAACCACACCGTCGACTTCACCTTAAGTTATAGAGATGATACAAACGCAGGTAAAAAATAAATCAAGTTGAGACAGGAGTGTTAGACATCAAATGTTATAATTTGTAATCCAAGTCGGAGGTCCGGAAAAGGCGGTAACTAACTTCTTAAAATAAAAGACCTCCATCAAAGTCCATCTCAAAAAAGAGTCTTCACCAATAATACAAGACATCTACGAAATCTACGCTATACTTAACTAGTTCCAAAAAATCTGTAAATACAGACTAAAGTGTTGCATCTCTAACTCTCGTATTAAATCCGATCTGCGCTTAGTTTCTCAGTTTCTCTGTCTGCAATTACCATCTCAGTGCGTGATCGGACACGCACAAACACGCACGCGTGAAGTCTCTAGGCGATGGTGGTTACCACTCGCTACTGTATAATTGTAATATCTCGTATATTGTAATTTAAATTCCTGTTATTTCCAAACCGAGGCTCGTGGTGTTTAATAGCAATTAGCCGACTGATATTCTCACTAGACGACGGTAATGGAATTAAAATTATACCTGTCAATGCGCTCGGAGTGTTTTTATTGTTTGATTTGTCACATGTGGACACTTGTTTTCATAAACAATAATTGCTGTTGGCTTTTGAGTTTTAAATTTATTTTTGGCCCCATGAAATGTAAACATAACAATCACACCGCATATTGTTCGTAAAGAGCATCATATTTTATTGCTTAATAAATAAGCCATTAAAAAGAGTAACTTTAAAATAAAAATTTGATGTGGCCAGCACACAACTCCCTCCATATCTAGACTTATAAACATAAATGTATATACGTACAATCCGGTGCCCATTAAAAATATACGAATAAAAATCTAAAATATTCAAATACAGAAATTTGCATCACCTGAATCAAAAAATTCATTCACAGAAAAACTCTTCTGTGTTGAATCCACCCTCCGTTCAAGTATTACATATTAATATCTTACTTATGACTTATATGGCGTTAGTATGCCAACGTGTCACCCGTCTCACCTGTCAATATACCACAATGTTTGCGTTAGGTATTTGTACATCGCTTTAGTTTTATTATAGCACTCCGCTTCGCGTCGTACTTTAATATAAAACCTCGCGTTGCAAAGTAAAACCTACCGCACTTATAATAATACATAATAATATCACTCCATTTCCCTAAAATAGAGTTGACACGAATCCCTTAAAAAACTCATACATTTTAACACGAATCTTTAGAACATTCAATATTTACCCATAATCGATCTACGACGCCTAAAGCACTGTTCGCATGAGGATTCTTTGAAGATTCTACCAAGATTCTGAATCCTGTAAAATAAGAAGTTCTGTTTCTTTCTAGTGAGAATTCATGGCTTTGAAGCAATCAATAAATTATAAATTATTATTTTCCAAGACTCATTGAAGATTCAATTTAGCGGCAGTGCAATTTAACAGGTAATTTTCACTAGAAAGAAAAAACTTTTTCTTTTACAGGATTCAAAATCTTGGTAGACTCTTCAAAGAATCCTCGTGCCAATAGGGCTTAACATCTGATCCATACAATCAATACATACATCATACATGCACAAAAACCTAAAGATGAGTATGCTAAAATTAATGAATCTAGAAATAGTACCTATGTAGCTAGTAACAATCCTAAATACTAAATTTATACATATAATGTAAATAACTATTTACTTTAATTGACTACTATCTACTGTCAATGGACGAGATTTAACCTGTTCTTCCATCTAACGCTCTCGCGCAAGCCCTTTGTTACAACCACTAGCCGGTGCCTGATAGCTTTTTAGTTGCGAAGTTAGTTGTAGGTATTCCAACTTGGAATAATGTGGTGCCATAACAACTCAAAAATTCAAATCTAAACTGAAAAGGTTCACAATATCGTAATCTTGAACTTGAACGTAATTTCTTATTCTAATTGAAACAGACTGCCAATGGACACGTAATATGTATGCCAAATAGTTGTTTTTCTATTACCTACACGTATGTATATTTTGCTATAAAACGGTATAAATTATACGGATATAACTGCTAATTTCCTCTTTATAGCACATAATGTATAAATTAAATTAAAATTCACGAAGAATCAATAAAGTAGTTATACCAATAAATATTTACGATCGCTTTACGCATAAAATTTTCATAAATCTACTGATGAATTTTACATGAAAAGATGATTTAAATGTAATTGAACTACAGGTTATAAATAACAAATGAACACTCTTTAAATTAAAGCGAAAACAACTGACGCAGGACACAGGTGATGTTCAAAAAGAAATAACGAATACATTACATATTTCAGTCAGTCAGCACACGGTAGACAAACTTTAGCTTTGTAATATTTGCCAGTTCAACCAGTATCATTTTGACCAAACATTCGTCATCATAATGCAATAATTCTTTTTTATGAACATTCTTTTCAAAGAAACTTTTATATGGATATGTTCTGCTCGTTTTAATTATGTTTAAAAATGTTTAAATATTTTTGTAGTACCTAGGTGAATTCAAATATGAAAACAATCAAAATATTAGATTTTTTGTGTTTGATAATTTTTAGTTACTCTTGTAAATGAAATGGCATTAAGATATCAAAGAGATTTTCAAGCAACTATGCAATATAAGAATAAAAATTTACAGATCGACGAAGTATGTTTAGTTTGAAGCGCTTTTAAACAACCTCTACAGAAAATACTAGATATCGCGGCAGCAGCCTGAATATCATGAACTAGTACAATATGAATATCGTACTAGCACGATATGGTCATATAGTAATTATGAGACCAAATCAACATAGCATTATTTGCTTTGTTTATTGGTTATTGTTATTGGTTTATTGTTTTGTATTAAAAAGTGAAAAATTATGAGTGTTTTTGATGGTCGTCTAAAAAATAGCGTTCATGACCCGTTCGAAAGTAAATATCGTATTGCTCGTGTATTGCCCCATGCAACAATTTTGATAGTGAGTTTTCAATGGATGAGCACGTTTTGAGGTCCCTAGAACACGATTTTTGATAGTTTTGCGATAATGTCTGCGTGTGTGTGGATTTGGAATGAATGGGTTGGATGGATGTTAGAGGTACGATAACTCAAATACCACTGAATTTAAAAAATTGAAATTTTGCATATAATATCAGACACCCTAGATTAGATCTGATTAGATTTTGATTTTGGTGTTGATCGTGCAACCGGAAGTGGTAGTTTCTTGAAGATCTGAAGAGTTTTTCTGTAATATCCTCAAAATTTATGGATTAATAGGAATTTTTCTAATTATAATGTTTACTAAATGATACTATGTACAATTTGTATTTAAAACGTGGTTTTAGCACTATTTTTCTTTTACAAGAAGTTAAAATTCTACAAATTTGTTACTATTTTGATTTATCTGCCTACCAATGAAAACAAAAAATAAAATATTTGAGCGTTAATGTCAAATAAATTTTTGACACTCTGACAAATTGAAAATATGAAATGTCATTGATTATTTACCTATATGGAAAAACTACAATTCCCGAATTTCCTTCTACAATAGTATATTTGTGAGTAAGTAATACATACTAGAGCACTGCACGGGCGGTAATTTTGAAGCCCGGCCCGCCCGAAGCCCGACTATTATAGGCCCGGCCCAACCCGGCCCGACAATTTCAAATTTTACCAAAGCCCGGGCAGCCCGAAGCATACCTGCTATCTGGCCCGGCTCGGTCCGGCCCGATTTTTAAAAATAAAAACAAAGCCCGGCCCTGCCCGGCCTATAATTTTTCGAAGCCCGGCCCTACCCGGCCCAAGATTTTTTAAGGCCCGGCCCTGTCCGGCCCATGGTTTTTCGAAGCCTGGCCCTGCCCGGCCCATGATTTTTTGAAGCTCGGCCCGGCCCGGCCCGACTTGGCTCAGTCTAACTAAACCTCTAAAATAAGTTTGTGTAGGTACGTCCAAATTTGTTCTTAGTAACTGTAGGAAATTATTGTAATATAGGTATAACTTAAAAATAAGATTTCGATAAACATAGGTAGTACATGTGCGGTAGCGGCAAATTTTAACTTTAAAAGCCCGGCTCAACCTATGCTCGCAGCATAACAGACCCAGCTCGGTTCAAGCCCGTAGCATATCGGGCCCGGTTCGGCTCAGGCCCGTAGCATATCGGGCCCGGCTCGGCCCAAGCCCGTACCATAACAGGCCCGGCTCGGCCCAAGCCCGTACCATAACAGGCCCGACTCGGCCCAAGCCCGGAGCATAACAGGCCCGGCTCGGCCCAAGTCCGCCATAGTACAATAAATAGTAAGCCCGGTTAGGCCCAAGCCCGTGATATGGTAGGCCCGGCTAGGCCCGAAGCCCACTATAATTAAAAGAAATTAAGCCCGGGTCCGGCCCACGGGCCGGGCCTTGCAGTGCTCTAGTGCATAATATATACTTATATTAGAAAAATGTATTATGGCTAGAGGTACTGTGTTGGCCACATCAGATTTTTTATTTACAAGTTTACTGCCTTGTAATTTGAGGAAAACAAAGTTACCGACAGTAGTAAGGTAACAGTAGTTGTTTGTGGAGAAGGGGAAGACAATATCACAAGATTTGTCGTTTTGGTGGAAGCTTTAAGAAAGGTCGAAATACAATGATATTTTAGCAACCGCACTATAGTAGTAATAATTTGAGGCGGACGACGAATTAGCCGGTGGGCCAGCTTCTCTAGAGCGCGGAGCACGTAAATTAGTTCTCCGACGCCCGCAGATATTACGGTAGCGAGACAAAAAGGCCTGGCCAGTACAGTGGCCGCTGCTCCGAACGCTCGAATATTACGTGGATCCATTACAGTTAATAATCTTTTTAGTGCGTGCCATTAAAACGTTTATAATTACAGCAAGTGATACGCGACGAACAACGAGCAACGCATGTTGGAATTACGAACCCGAGGCTACGCGAATGAGGCGCGGGTATAAATTTCTTCTCTTCTTTGAGAAGTGCATGAATTAATAATTAAGGATTTTTTAATTGCAGTTAACAGTTGGGCATTACTTCGATCCCGAATGCATCCTTTAGGCAATAAATTTAAATATAAAATTGGATTGCATGATGACAAAACGCGCAATCAAAAAGCCAAACATCTCGTATATTACTATTCAACTCGGCAACGTTGAATATTTTTTCCATTTGAGTAGCCTTGAGTTGACGGCTGGTAATCGCACCCACGGTGTGCCACAGGGTGTTAAAAAAGGTCCAAATTTTAAGAGTGTATAATATGGCGTAGGCAGATTGTAAAATTAGGCTTTTATAAAATTCTAGGCATATAGACATATTATAAAACACAATGTCATCATTTTATTTCACTCTACAAAGGGTATTTATTAGGTTCTTTATTTAGTTCAGTTCAATAAACCTAAATTGGGTATGTTGGACTTACGAAAGGTATTGGGTTGTTTATTTAGTTCAGTTCAATCAGAGTTTGTACCAAAACTGGTATTTAAAAGACTCAGGAAGGGTATTGGTTTTTTTATTTAATTTAGTGCAATCAGAGTGTCTACCATAACCGAGTCTGTGGAATTCAAGAAGGGTTCATTGTTCATTTAGTTCAGTTCAGAGTTTCTACCAAAAGCCTCGTCATATAGGCGTTTTATTAAACGACTAATTTTATAATTAGCTTACGACATTTACAATCAATTTTTTGTTAAATTCGCTAAATTAATACTAAAGATTTTCAAGTGAACGATGTTTAGTTCCACTTGTCAACAAGAAACTTTTAATAAAAGTACCTACCTTTCTTTATTTGTTATTCAACTTTAGTTCCGTGATTAAATAATTCCGTAATTATTTATTAAATATTTATTGTCGATAAGTGGCTCTAAACATCAAGTTCTCTTAATAATCGTACCTATTAATAAAAAAAATTGATTGACCAGGACATGTTATATACCCGCAAAGTTTTTGACCAATTTTTTAATACCCTGTATTGTATATTCATGTCGATGACACAGATATGTGAGGCTGTCACACCCAAATTGGGCAAAAGGCATGATTATGTAAATAGTATCTACATATACAGGATGATTCATCGTAACTAATGCCCATTTTATGAATCAGAAACTTTTTATTTTATAATGTAGGTACATTATCTAAAGTTTTGTTTCGCCCAGTTTTCAAAATCATATCAGGTAGGTGACGCCCCCCATTGTCTATACACTGAATAAGCCTATTTTTGGCGTTTGTCATAACCCTTTCCAGCATGGCAGCGGGTATGTTGGCAATTGCGGCCCGGATGTTGGCCTTCAGGTCTTCTAGGATCCTTGGACGGTTGATGTAAACGCGGGATTTAAATAAACCCACAAAAAAATCACAAAGGCTCAAATCGGGCGAGCGGGCTGGCCACTCCAAATCGCCCCTTATTGAAATGAGGCGCCCCGGGAAGTGTTCCCTCAACACAGCCATCGATGCTTCTCCGTGCTCCAACGCATGTTGGCGACTGACCGGGTGGGGAACAAAACTTTTAAAGTGCACCTGTCGGATGAGATCACTCTCTCCCCACTACGATCCCTACAGCCTGAATGGCACGCATTTTAAAAAAGCAAGTTATGATGAATCACCTGTATAATTATATAAAACGAAAGAAATTTGTATTTCAAATAAAAATTTGTGTTCATTTTGTGGTAGGTATGTGCAGTGGGAAAAAAGCTGAGAATAAACAAGGTATCCCCTCTTTTGCAATATTAAATACCTACCTACTTGCAGCAAAAACAACAGCGATAGTGTCAAAGTAAGTAATTCAAGTGAAATAAGTACGTGCCGTGCATGCCTACCTGCGGCGTGAGAAATCATTGCCATTCATAACTTAATTATGTCGATAAGTCGGGGTCCAAGAGCCAAGCGTGATGCGTGACGAGCGCTGAGCCACGCACACGCACTTTCGCTTATTGTGTGATGAAAAATAAAACAATGTTACGTGCCATATCACATGACAAGAATTCGGTTTGTGGTTATGGGTATTCGTTTAGCAATTAGCAGGCCATGTAACATTTATGCGCTGTTTCCCAAACAAAATATGATACTGCTATACGAAGTGTACCTAATATATGACAGGGTGGATATTAGGGCGGATGAAGTGTGGCGTTTTTGTTTACCTTTTGAGAGAGACATAAAATACGGGCCAGTTCGCAGCATGCATTCTATGACGATAAACGATAACGAAGGTAACGCACGAGCCCAGTAGTGATCTTTCTCTCTCGCACATGGTAAACAGAAATGCCACGAATCTACAGTATTGCTAAGATACGGAGTGTCCACTCCTGCGTTTATATTATACTTCGTTGACAGCTGACATACGAGTAACCTGTGCATAATATAACACTATACCACGAAGTATAATATAAACACAAGAATGAACACTCCGTATCTTAGAAATATTGTAGATTTGTGGCATTTTTGTTTATCCTGTGCGAGAGAAATATCACAACTGTGCCCGTGCGTTCGAATCGTTACCGTTGTTTCTCTCCATAGAATGCAAGCTCAGAGCTGGCCCGTCTCTCTCTAAAAGGTAAACAAAAAGGCAATACTCACAGTAAGGCTGCCCACTCAAGTTAACAAAAATGACATTTTAATTCACAATCATTATAGGCAAGAATTTGTCAATGATATTACAATAGCATATTAAAGAACAATTTTTTCGCACGCGTTCAAATTTAGTAAAACGAGCCCTCGGCTGAGTTTACTAAAGGACAAGTGCAAAAAAATTCTTATAAAATGAGTTCTTTATATTATTTTTTTCTATTTGATATCTTTTTAATATTTAAATTAAATTAAACTGTGGTAATATAGGGTGCATGTCACTGCGCCAAATTGCCGTAATGTCAAATACCCGCTGTGCCCAATTGCCGCAATGTCAAATTGCCACTGTGCCAAAACGCATCCCCACCACTTACATACTTGTAATAACGTTTATCGAGAGATTACTGCAAATTTATTTCGACACAGAGGCAATTTGACCCAGTGGAAATCAGGCACAACAGCAATATTTAGACATACTGGCAATCGGGCATAGGTTTCAGTATTTACTATACTAACAAAGCTAACAAAACCGTACTAGAGCCCCACAAACTCGGTTTTGGTATTTACTACACTAACAAAGCTAACAAAACCGTACTAGGGCCCCACAAACTCGGTTTTGGTACGTCAAATCTACTGTTGTGCCTGATTTCCACTGGGTCAAATTGCCTCTATGTCGAAATAAATTTGCAGTAGTCTCTCGACATACGTTATTACAAGTATGTAAGTGGTGGGGATGCGTTTTGGCACAGTGGCAATTTGACATTGCGGCAATTGGACACAGCGGGTATTTGACATTACGGCAATTTGACGCAGTGGCGTGTTCCCGTAATATAAACCAAGTTGATCTAGGGAAATTTATGTGTGTAACGTTTTGGTTGGTGACATTATTGCCATATATTTAGCTTCTAGTTAATTTGACGTTTGACAATTGATATAAATGTAAATGTCATCTGATACTGTCAACCTTCTAAAAAATATGTTGCGTGTCATAAAGTGAACTCTGGCGACATTCAGTTGCGTTTCACAAAGTTAACTTTGTGAACGCCAAATAGAAAAAAATACATTTATCATTATCGAAACATGTTTTGGAAAAAGCTTGCAACTATGTATTTTGTAACAGAAGAATCCAACTCATCATCTTCAATTAGTATGTCAATCCGGCAATAATAATTATCAACTTTATAGTTAAGGACATTCCATCCATACAATAACAATAAAACCTATTGGCACAGTAATATAAATTCCAAACTTCCGACAGATACACGAGACATTCCTAGAAAAACAAAACAACCGCATCAAAACAAAGCATTCTTCTTTCCAGAGCCAACTAGTTTCACATCGCATCAAAATATGACGCGTGTCAAGAATGCTTGCGCGATTTCTCAGCGAGATATCACGTCTTATCTTGTCTTCGTTCGCTTGTTTTACGTGTTGTGTCATGTTTGCGTCTGTAGGTCGCCGTCGAGCGTCGAGCTGCACTGCTCGTGTTTGATTTTCCCATGGAATATGAGCCGTGGGCTCCACGTCTCTGTGTGGGTATGTAGGTGAGACTGTAGTGGGAGATGTTATGATGAGATGTTTGAGGTTTGGCTGTGGGAATTGGAGGTGATATTGACTGTTGGTTCATTGGTATTAGTTAACGTTTAAAATGCATTAATTGAGTTAATATTTACTTGGATGTGTTGATAATATAATTTAAATAGTGATTTTTAACTGGTAGGTTTGTCTCATAATAGCAGATAATTTTAATTGATTGGCAATGACAACTTTTGAAGGGCCAAGATCTATTTTGTCTTTAGCGAATTCACTCTAGCTTCAGTAGTTTGGTCAATATGTCTCATACAGTGGACGCTCGGTTATTTGAGTACTTCATTATAAATATGTGGTATTGCGATTCGTAACTCATAATTATTTATTTCATATTACAATTGTTATTCTATTTTTTAATTAAGATACGCCCTTCTTGTTCTGTTTTTCAAAAATAAACATTAAATTTTTATCTCTGTTTCTTCTTATTTAAATATATTATAAAATACAACAAATATAATCATCCACTATACAGGTGTATCATAACTTCGAGTACATACGTTAAAAATATATGTTGTTTGATATTCTGATTACAAATAAAAAAGATTTTTTTTAAAATTCGAAAAATTAAGGGTAGTTTACCTGCAGTACTGCACTGGATTCGTTTTTCTAATAAACACAAACAAGTGAAATAGGTAATCAAACATCTTTGCATAATAATAGTGTAAAATAAACTACAAAATTTAATTATTTTTAATGAAACAATAATTACTTCACCCAGTGACACTGGCAATGAAATTTTTTTGACTGGGAAACATGAAAATTAATTTTGCGATATAAAAAAAATTCTTTTTAATGCATAATCAGCATATCAAACTACATATACCCTTAACGTATGTACCTGAAGTTATGAAACACCCTGTAGAGAATATTCAAAACTTAAAACCTAAGGTTCTATAAGAGTCAATTTCAATTATGTGAACATTGCTTGGTCAGTCGGTACATAACGTACAGATCTACTTGGTACCTTTAGTATATAAACTGGGACATCCCCTGAATACGACGTTTTAAAAGATTTGCTAGCTCTAAAGAACTCCATTTTCTATTTCTAAGTCTATGCGAAAGTAATACTTTTAAAATTGATTATTTACGGAAACGGCCAATATGCTCCGAAAAATTTTAAATACCTAATAAATATTTAAAATACACATTCGATTATTTGTACAAGTTTATTTTATGAATTGTCCTGGTTTCTATTAGTTTATTTATATAACCGAGCGCCTGCTGTACTATATTTTGGAACTGCAAGATAGAAAGAGCGAACTAAATGCCTAATTGACATCATGGTACCCAAAATGCCCATAAGGAAGGATAGCATTGGTCATCCTTCCCACACTAAACCTAGAGTATGGAATTAGAAATAGTACCTACCTTCACTCTCACTCATTCCATAACTAGTTTATTTTGGTGCAGTCATAATTTTATTTTTAACCCTTTGTGTCATCTTTGATCTTTGATTATTATTGTTACCAAAGCGGCATCAGACTGATTTTTATACAACCAGAACTAGATTTATTTAGAGCCCTGTTCGCACGGGGATTCTTTGAATATTCTACGGATATTCAGAATCCTGGAAAAGAAGTTGGTTTTTTTCTTTCTAGTGAGAATTATCTGTTAAATTGCGGGATCGCTAAATTGAATCTTCAATGAGTCTCGGAAAAGAAGAATTTGTAAACCACGTAATTATAAATGGAAAGAAAAAACTTTTCCAGGATTCTGAATGTCCGTAGAATCTTCAAAGAATCGCCGTGCGAACAGGGCTTAAACGAACAATATTTTTAAATATTTCAATAAATAGCTAATTGTAGACTAAAAATTATATTTCAAATGAAAGATTATGTGATTATAATCTACAACCGGTATTTTATAAATTTTTCTGTATCTGGTATCATTTAAGAATTAAAGTACCTATGTAGGTACTTATAATTAAGTATTTCGGTATCTTGTAGTCCATGATCGTTTAATATTTTTGTTACTACTTAAAATTTATATGATTATGACATGGTACCAGTGACTGACATTAGTAAAATATCTTCTTCTGCAGTTAAAATAAAATGACTAAAATATATTCGTTAGTAGTAGTACCTATATATTCATAGATTTGTATAAGTAAAATAATAGAGTAAGTATGACGGGAGGTCTTGTGCTGGCCACAAATCAAGGCAAACGAAGTCGAATTGTCTACGTATGCTTGATGCTATAAATTTAGTGATAAAAATAAATCATTTAATGATTCAGGATGTATTTTATTTTTAACCCATTCTTCACGATTTCAATCACCATAACTGCGCAATATTAAAATAAGTTTATCAAATCCCAAAATAGAATCTGACCAAACCGCACAATGACATCCTTGTGCACAAGTAGTCACGAGTGTTTAGCACGTGAGACATGACGCCACGTCACTTGCCACAACCTGATACAAGTGACAAGGCGTGATTAAACCCAGCGCATCGTGTGACCAGTCAACCATTGACGATTGACATCACGACACTGGCGTTAATACATACTCAATCCCACTAATGCGTCAGGTAGTCCCAAAGATAATGATAGACTGGATGACGATCGCTTGACAGATCGAAGCAAAGTCCATTAGGAGAGAAATTGGTAAATAGTCCACTCCAGAAGTCCAGACTACTAAGTAGTTCTTTTTCTTAATGCTACGACCAGATTACAATATCAACTCATTTATTTTTTTAACTAGACATAGGAAACTTGTGAAAAAATTATCTATTGATATACAATTAGTTTCGAAACTAATTTAATTTTGAATAGCAGTCGACGAAAATATCCACTTAAGAAAATAAAATCTCCAGAACATTGCAAGGATGTGAACATTAGGTACGCTTGTTACTTGCTATTTTTGCCTATTAATATTCTAACGATTGCTAATGACCGCCCTTAGTAACGTTATCTATCCCAAAGTTAGTAATTTCAATTACCTATAATATTATTTAAAGTACAAAAATTATGCCCTGTTTACACGAGGAAAGTTTTCACTAAAAACTAAAAAGTTTCTTGAAAGTAAAACAAGTGCTACGAGCTGTCATAAAATAAAACTGTCAATACCGTTCATACGGAGAATGTAATTATTTTTATTAAATATATTTAAGATCACTAGTTTTAATATATTTAGAAGAAATAATAGTTTCCCTA
This sequence comes from Agonum fuliginosum, assembly GCA_947534325.1. Taxonomy (NCBI): domain Eukaryota; kingdom Metazoa; phylum Arthropoda; class Insecta; order Coleoptera; family Carabidae; genus Agonum; species Agonum fuliginosum. The sequence goes on from OX384029.1 coordinate 3,581,881, forward strand.
CGGTTTCTCCGTGGCAGTTTCTTTTATAACAGCTCCTAGCATTTATTTTATTTTCAAGAAACTTTTTAGTAAAAAGTTTCCTCGTATGATCAGGGCATAAGATATATTTAAACATCCCTTGAACGATTCATTCACGTACCTATGTGAAACTCAAGAAGGATGCGTCTTGTACATTCAAATCTCAGAGTAAAGAACTTACTAGAGAGAGAAAAGTCAAATTTTAGTGTCCTATACGTAGGATCGAGAGACAAAATTATATCTCCATGACAACAGCAAGGATAAAATATAAAAAAATTTAAATTTTGGCATGACCGGACATTAACAGAAAGGTTTAAAAAAAGAGGTTTCTAATTTTGAGCTGTATACCCTACATTAGGCGATTAGCACTGCTTTTCACATTTATACAGATTCACGTAGAAATATGGCAAAGGTATCAATCTAAAGGTAATATTATTTCACACCAAATGCAACTAATAATTTCCTTCTAAATTATTTTTAAAGAACGATATTAAAAAATTGTAAGTGGGATATTTTCAAATTTAAAGTACATTTGCTATGGTTACTAAAGTACGCGAAATAAGAGAAATTTTAAATTGGTAAACAATATTTATCGAGCGGTCATAGAACTTCAACATCTTTTTTGGCTACCTGAAAATAGTATGTAAAGAAGTCGTCCATCTCGGATTTTCTCTTGACTCAGTTGTGTTGAGGCAAGTATTTTGATTCAGCTCTGTGTAGAACAGGCACATTCTTTCTCTCTCTTACCGATTCAGCCAACCCTGACTACACGAACACTAGGTAAAAAAAATTGTAAAATTTGACAGAAATGTCAAATATCAAACTTAAAATTATCTAATATTGTTCTTCAGGTGTAATTTATTAGTTGCAATGCAATGCTAATCGTCTATGTATACATGTATGAGTATGATGCACCACTAGGTATGTAGTTACCGTAAAAAAAAATTTGTTCGCCAGCTGATGACAGCAAAGCATTGCGCATGCATTTGTTTGTGCCGTGAAACAGAACAGATTATTTTATAAAATTAAACATTTGAAATTTGCATACACCTACTATTGAAACTAAAGTATTAGCATTACAATCGTATCACGAGGCAATTCATTAGCAAGCAATGCAGCTGCCATTAGCACTTTGGATCCAATCATTTGCTATTACCGCAATTATAGCGCAAACCTCTTAGTTATCACTATCATGATAAAGTGATAAGTACGTTTCAATTAACAGGAAATTTTAATTAAACACGTGAATCTTCACTAGCCTTTCAGGTGTTGGATGACACTGTAACATTTCCCGTTCACTTTACTTTCGCTCAGATTTCTCTTATTTTATACAAAAATTGTTGTTGTTATTAGACGTTGAACAATCTATTTTAAACACACAAGGATAGAGCAAACAAGGCTTGAAGTAAACATACGTTTTCAATTTTCATGTAGCCTTCAACTTGACACATATGTTTTTGTACGTCGGTTGTTTGGTGTATTTACCCACGGATTTTTTGCTAAAATGCTAAAATGCTATGTTTTTAGTTCATGATAAGATGTCAATATTTGAGAGTAATCTAAACTGATATTCGTGTAAATAGATGATCAAATATGGGACGCAATTCAATTAATAACATATTTTCACACAATGTTTATACTTGTTTAAATATTTGCAATATGATAGGCGATAGGAAAAAGGTTCATTAATTTTTTTATTACAAAGTTACATCAATTATTATGTTACGAGGCTACGACGTTACGAATCAAGCCCGAAACTAAGTAACAATGTCTAATAAAATCCTGAAACAAAACAAATACGATAATTAATTAGCTATATATTAAGGATTAAAATAAAAGATGGATATTTGCTATTATCTAAAATAAGATCCAACTTTAACACCATGCATATTAAAGATTTTGGTATAGCTTCATTTTTAGTTTTGACCATAAATTTACAGCATACTTTTTGGAGGATAGAATATTGACCCTATGACAACAACAAAAAGCGGGTATTAAACCCTTGCACGCTTTCCGTTCATATGGAAAATTGCTTTTTTCCACTTGCACAAAAATTTTGTGTTTTTCTCTGATTTAATAATGCATGCTCTTTTATCAAAAGAAACTTAAACATTAAGTCTTAAAAATTATAGGCATGCGATTCGCAGGATCCCAAAAGGCTGAGACGGTCACGTGATCTTGTAATAAAAAATATGATTTTCCGCGTTTTCATACAGCATGCCGATGAAAAGAATTAATATTTGTGTCATAAAACACCTATAACCAAATTAGCGTGCAGTCCTCGTTGGCCCAAGGGTAGAAAATTTCGATGTGTACGGAGTTGAAAAAAAAATTTTCGACTCGATTTACCAAAAGAGAGACAACTTTTTTTCAACTCCGTACACATCGTCCAAATTTTGACGGTTTTTCGCCCAAAAACGTGTTTCTTTTGTTGGGGGGTTGAAGAGTTCGAACAGGGATAATCCGAATCTGAGTTTACCCCCTTAAAGTAGAGCCAAAATGGGTTTTTTTCCCGAAAGAATCGTCCAATTTGGTTGAAAAGTTGCTGAGTTATGGGTGAAAAACCTAGAAATGCACCTTTTTTTCAAACAATCATAACTTTGTGTAAAACCAACGTAGGAACTTCGTTCTTTGAGTCCTGCACAGGAAATTGAACAAATTTTAGTGCTCTTTTGGTGAATTCAGTAAAAAAAATTCAACTCTTTACACATCTTCAAAGTTGGACATTTTTTCCACTTAAAAGCTTTTTTCACAGGGTTGCTGAAGGGGGGCGGAAGGTGTGACGTAAAGTTCGCATGCATGACTTTAAAGTAAATACGGCGAGTTATGACGATTTGAAAATGGTGAAATTTCACCTCATTTCAAGTGTTCCCCTAATTGTGTTGACGAGTTTATATATTATAATTTTCGGATTTCGTCATCCCAACTTCAGAGCCATTCTCACACTCTTGTATTGTACAATCATCTTCACACTCGTCCCGTGTTCTGTATGACACACTTGATGACGGAACTAAGCAGGCTGGGCGAGGTGACACATCATGCACAGATGATGTAGTGTGCGGGTGTAGCTCTGTTCTTGCAGAGGTGCGTACTCACTGAGGCCGCGACATCGACACGCCAACAACGACTCGTGAGAGCTCGTGTCAGCGCGGCTGGAAGCCAGCAGGGACGGAATAAGGGGAAAAGTCACTGAGAATAGTGGTGTTGATTAGAGTTCATGCCAAGTAGAAATGGGAATGAGATCCGATGCGCAGAAGACACATTTGCGTTTGCTCCACCCTCCTTACTTGAACGGGCCAATGCTATTTCTTTGTACGCTGCTGGTGTGAGACAGAAGATGCGCGAGGAATGATTGACATTCCCATTTCTATTTGGCATGAACTCTAACAGTCAATAGAGACCTTGAAATGTTTTAGGCAGGGATATAAAGCGATGTTGTTCTTTAGTCAGAAGTCTACATCACCATATATGAATCAAATTTATCAAATTTGATAACTGACTTTTCATGTTTTACGCAAAATCAATTTACATGCAGCATTGAGTCATCTATATAGAGCGGTTACCAACCCTTAACTCTTGGATTATCATGATTGCTACTGGCGACTCAGAGCGAAATGTTGTGCAGTTAAGGGGCTATGCTTCTTGAGTGTAATAAGAATCAGAATTCACGATTCTGGCTATAATATTGCTCAAAATAAAAATCTTAAATTTTACATTAGTAACGACAAAGCATTGTTGAATTGAAAAATTCAAACTATATATTGTTCCGACAACAATTAGAGATAAAAAGAAATTAAACACTAGAATTTCGTGAGGATCTCATGAATGAACTATAAAGTTATCATTGAGTTTAAAGATTAAATGAGTAGAACATAGATGTAAAAAGGGCGGAAAAACAAAACTATAATTTTATCAACAGAGTTGCCATAAATTATATCTAAACTTGTACAATTTTCGAGGAATTTCGCATAATTATTAAAGCCAAACTAACTACATTAATTAAAGATTTTGAAGATTCCGCACTTTTAGTATTCTTCCTTAATCTCCATACAATTCAACATCATACGTATAACAGTATTAGATTGAGATCCTCACAAAAATTACTTGTTTTTCAATGCGTATTATTGCCATGCAATAGGCTCTTAAGGTGAAGTCGACGGTGTGGTTACCGACATTTGCAGTTTTGCAAATATTCAGTTGAAAAGCTAAAACAACTACTGCAACTGATTCATTAGATTTTCTCACTTTCGGAGCATCTTTTGATCATGGGCAGGTTAACATTTGTAAAGTATTATGGGCATTGTTAGAGGACTCGCATTTTCGCCACCTCGCAAACGCGTTCCCTAACAGTGCCCACAATACTTTATAAATGTTAACCTGCCCATGTTCAAAAGATGCTCCGAAAGTGAGAAAATCTAATGAAACAATTGCAGTAGTTGATTTAGCTTTCCAACTGAAATATTTGTAAAACTGCAAATATCGGTAACCACACCGTCCACTTCACCTTACGACGATCCTCTACCACCCCAGAAAACAGCCAAAAACATGAATTTCGCGCGCCACTCCTCAACGTTTATTGTTTTGTTAAATATAATAATCTAAAGATATTGTTGAAGATAAAAGTACAAAATGGTCGATGCAGAATTTAAAACTTTTGCTTTAAAATTGAAATAAGTTACCTAATTTGAATTTTGACAATTTTTGTTATTTTTTAACACAAATATATTCTATTTAAAAAAAAATTTAAAACAATCGATCGGTGATTTCGCAGATACACGCTTTGTTGACAACATATTAAAATTTAAAGTTAATTCACTTATAAATGAAAGCTGTACAGTGGCGCACGAAAACCCTCTTTTTACAAATATGGGTACCAAAATTATTTTCTACCTCAAACATAAATTATTTGTTATTTTTATGTTTTACAAAACAATAAACGCTATAGAATATCGTGGGGAATCAATCAATCTCAATTCTCAAGACCAGTAGATCACATAACGCACGTGGCTATTCATCCCGTTAATTATTTCTTCGGGTATACATGAACTCAATTGTATCATTTTATCCATATTTACTTCAGTCTTCTATGAATTCAATTGGAATATTATTATCAGTCATATTAGTTTATCTCATGAAACATAAAACTCAAGTGCGCCTAAATGGAAAACGTCTATTGTTTGAAGCAGATGGAAGAAACAGACGACTACATAAATAATATGCAAGGAACTTGACTGAACATAAGTAAGAGCAGTCCTTTTTTAGGATGAAGGACTTGGATAAGCTTTATATTTTAGTTTCTTATAAAATTTCAAGTACCTTAGAGTGACCATTCATATTGATAAAATCCGAGATAAAATCAGTAGAGTACTGATTTTCAGACCCCTGTACAAAATGGTCGATGCAGAATTTTAAAATTGTGCTTTACAATCTAAATATGTTAATCTGAATTTTGACAATTTATGTTATTTTTTGAACACAAATATCTTCTATTTTAAAACTAATTTAAAAAATTCGATCGGTTATTTCCCAGATCCAAGCTTTGTTGACAACATATTTAAATTTGAAGTTAATTCGCTTATAAACAGTGGCGCGTGAAACCCTTATTTACAAATATTGATTTTTTTACAAATATGGGCGCCAAAATAATTTTTTTCCTCAAACATAAATTATTTGTTATATGTACAAGTACATGTTTGTTTAAGCTCCAAAGTAAAAACTTAAGTAAAAATTTAAGAAATGACACTAAGCGGACATAACCTGGACTTTAATCTTTCATATATAAAAAAAATTGTTTAAAATTATTTCAAATTAGTACCCCTTTTGTAGCGAATCAACCGATGTCGTCACAATTGGTATCAATTGTTTGTGACGGCATCTTTGATTCGTTAAATGTACTTTCAAACCCAGTGGGTATTCCTCTTAAGAGTGTGGATTGTCTCAAATCACTTATTTATAATACGGTGTTCACCTTTCCACCACAGCACGATTGAAGGTTCAGTACGGCTCTGTGGCGCCCCCCTTGCCCCTGGGGTCCTTGGCTGGGGCCGTGAGAAAGGATCGTGGCCGCGGGTTCCCAGGCCGCCAGCCGCGCGCGCCGAGCTCGTGTCGCGCCCACGGACACCACGCACTACGTAGCCAGCCGCCACGAGCCTACTATAGTCTGCTAGCGAGCGGAGTTGTAATAGATGCGGTTGCAATCGAATTGTTTGCATTTTTACTTTCGATAGAGTAGTTTATGTCGTAAAACTGAAGAAGGCTGCTGCTAATCGCGAGCAAAACTTACACAATATATAGGGGAATTCAGCCTCCTGAAATGGCATACCACTTCTTAAAATCATGATTGCGGTTTATTTATTAGAACAAATAAGTTATTTGAATCTAATATAAACAACAAAACAGTATCATATTTTATAAAACAGTGCTATTTTTTTAATTTTTAAAAATATGCCTGCTATATTATTTTACCCAAATATACATGGTGGGATTAAATAACCTCCCTAGTTTCAATAGAGAATTGTGAAGCGAGCAGAGGTCGTAAAAGAAATGAATGGCGTGTATAGCGGCCGGTAGATATGCCGTTTGCGTTACAAAATGTTTCAGTCGAAAACATAATGTGGACGAACTAGCAACGCGCTTTTGCCGTGGAAGCATACATACGCGAAAACGAGCCTGTAATCGCCACCTAGCGCTTGACGGACCAGGAATTTGCTTGACGACGAGGAATTGAACTTTCGGGAAACAGGATCTGTTGTCAGGGCGGAGAGAAATAAAATATACATATAATATTATACTTGACAAATTAAACAGATGTAAATACAATAAAACATAAAGATATTCTTAGAAAAAAACAAGTACAGGAATTAGTTGCTAAGATTAAACAATTTTTGAACGTGTACTTTAAAAATTGAGAATGGTAGGGATAGGGATTTCAAACAATCAGAGATACTATTATAATAATGTGGTGTTAAATATGAGAATGACATTTAAATTTTGTTTTTCGATAAGAAGGAACAACATATAGATTTCGCACAAACAAATTCTAAAAGAAATAAAAAACGAAAACATTATTTAGCAACGTGCGGGTAAAATGACATAATGTAATTTTGTACAAGTATCTACTATGTCGTTTTACCCTACATTATTCAAATATAAAATAGTGAGCAAACCTTAACTTAAGATAAACTTTAAGGTAGATATTCTATAGTTTTTTTACAACCCACGATATTGACAAAAACAAAATGTTAGTTTATAGTGCTTATTGAACATAAATGTACTGACTTAAATACTGAGAAATATTTTCACACTAAACTTATACCTTTGGTGACAAGGTAGATAGATAGATAGGATAGAATGTTTAAAAAGCCATCGCAAACCATAGTTTTATTACGATTGAAATATCTTTCTCAAAAGAAAGATAGTTTTTAGATCTAGTAGTTACAGAATTAATAATTACACTAACTAAAACTGAATAATTGTAAATGTGCAACACGTACAATTGATACGAATATTATGTACAATCACATAGACATTTTTTTTTCAGTTCTAGACGAACTATCTCATGTATAGTATACCATGGATGAATAAGATTTTTTGAGCACCAATTGTTGAGAGACTTAAGTATCCCGATATCGTAGTCAATTTTTTGCCAACGATTAAAAGTCGAGGACCAGTTTTTAAGAACATTTTTGTTCACATTCCTTTATACAATGACCAATTGTTGAAGACAAATTGTCTAATTACTGAGAACCCAAATAATAGCCATTTCTTTTGAAAGAACCAGAATTGAAATAAATATAATATAAAATACCATACATTTTTTATTATAAAAGATATTTTTCTCTTTAAATTGAACACATATAATAATGTCATTTATCACTGCTGAAAATAAACAACCCTGAGATCCTTGGTTGCAAACTGTTTGCAGCAATTTGTTTCCAAGTTCCGAAAATAATTGGCTAAGAAAAAATTCTCACAAGATGATATATGGATATCTCCATTTATAATGAAAGCAAAAAACCGCAGTTCCACGAGAAAGATTCATATCTATGAATCATGGGTTGACAATTGGATCTTAGAAGTTGTAGGACGACCTCAGAGATCCTCTCTTCTTGGCATTCACATTCCTAACTTGGCATTCCCTGTCAGATTGCCTTCCACAAATCCTTACTTCGGTGCTGGAGTTCTCATCGTTGTTTGTCTCTTTCGCTCACATTGTTGTTGAAATGTTTTATCTCTTTTACTTCTTCAAGATGGTATGTGCTGTAAAGTTTTGTCCAAATACTGCTGAATTGCAATTTAAATATTAATTTTATTAGTTGAAGACAATGGTACAATCACACTAACCATTATGAAACTATTTGAAAACATTATGACAGCTTTAGCTTACAAATTTTGAGAGGAAGTTTATTGTTTACTTACAGTTTATTATGAGAACAAAAACAAATATTTTTTTACGATTTAAAAAGTGAGTTTCAAGAAATAGATGTATATCCGACACACGACTTTAAGAACAAGATATAAATGAGTGCATGATGGAAAAAATTGGATTATGCAATTTTTGTTTAGTTTTGCAAATTGCAATATAAACGTAGGTATATTTATTTAATTCAAAATGTTAACAGAACAATAAATTTTATACTTCTTGCTTAGAGTGAACTTATAATGTTTATGTTTTACCTATGCAGAAGCTAATCAGTACCTACCTACTAAAATAAAAATAGTTGGTACCTACTTCGACCCCTTTTTATAATTTTTGTTTTAGTAGGTATATATTATTTAGTCAAGTATTTATCGAGTACTTAGTAGTACCTAAAAGGAAATCAAAATATTAACAATAAAAAGATCCGAAAAAGATCAAAAATCTATTTAAATATTCACTTAAAATAATTATATAACATGGTTTAACAATAATATTTTTTCCCTAGCTGATGTTAAAGTGCTACTTTAGCGACTATTTTGAGTCGATAAAGTAAAACTTTAACTGCAAGGATAAATAAAGTAAAATGTGAGTAGATAAAGTAAAATTTGAGTACCTACTTAAATAAAGTAAAATAAGAATATTTTTACATTGTTTCTACAAATTCGGTTTCACACATTTTTGCATGCTCTGTGAAAATAGTAATATGATGAAAAATATTACAAACAAACTCCGACATTTCTTTTTGATAATAATTTAATTTAAAATTGGTTTTCTTATATTTTTTTAAATATCAGCTATAGAAAAAAATAGAATTTTATACACGACGATAAAATTATATTATCGACTCGAGAAAAAACTTTTCTTTCGTCGATAAAATATTATTTTATCGTCTTGCATAAAAAAAACTGTTAATCAGAATATTGTGATTGAATTTTTAAAATGTCCGTTTTAGAGAAGCAGCACAGACCAGATTTGTTGCAAAATTAAAATTATTGTTTTTCGTACAAAATTCTACAACCATCATTTTTAAGCTAAGAGAAGAGTATGATAAACAGAAAAGTTTAGCTTACAACAATATTACTGGACATATCTACTTTTAACGTTTTAACACATACTTAATATTCTCAGAATCAAGGATAGGTAGAATAGGTCCGGTTATTTTGTAATTTGAACGTTTCTTAACATGAAATTAACATATTAAAATAATTACTTAGTAGTAGACAAGACTGACAATATTTGTTGATATTGTTCCATCATTTTCAGGACTCAATTCATCCAAAGCATTGCCTTCAACACCGGTACAACTCTGTGACAAGACAAGACCACTCGAACCTCAGCGGCAGAATCAAGCAACCACCGGATAAAAAACCTGACGGTGCAGCTCAGCGGGACCTGACTCAGCTACCAATCACGACTGCACGTGCCTCGTGCCGCCGTCACTTGTTACTTTGCTGCAGGCGCGCGCAGGTCTGCGCCCGCAGCCTCAAGGCTCAACGGCGCACAGAGACTGCGCAGTGGAATGCGCAATGCGAGCAATGAGCAGACCGCGTGACGCTGAAATGCGAATTACTGTTTGTGCAGCTGTAATTGAGGTATACGATTGAGTATATGTTTTTTTTTTGCTGAGTTTTATTAAATATTATTGAGGTGGTCCTCTACCCATGCACCCATGGCATAAAACAGTCAAAAACATTGATTCCGCATGCTATTCTATAGCGTTTATTGTTTTGTTAGACATAAAAATATCAAATAATTTATGTTTTAGAGGAGAACATAATTTCGGCACCCATATATTTGTAAAAAGACTGCAATATTTCTAAAAAAGAGGGTTTTCGCGCGCCACTGTACAGCTTTTATTCATAAGTGAATTAATTTCAAATTTTAATAAGTTGTCAACAAAGCTTGGATCTGCGAACTAACCGAACGAATTTTTTAAATTCGTTTTAAAATGGAAGATATTTGTGTTCAAAAAATAACAAAAATTGTCAAAATTCAAATTAACATATTTCGATTTTAAAGCAAAATTTTTAAATTCTGCATTGACCATTTTGTAGATTGTACTTTTATCTTCAACAATACATTTAGATAATGTTATTTAACAACACAATAAACGCTGTGGAGTGGCGCGCGAAATCCAAGTTTTTGGCTGTTTTCTAGCGCGGTAGAAGAGTAGGTAACTTTATACCGCTTCCACTGATTTTATGTCTGCTCACATTTTACGAATGTATTATGAATTAAATAGCGGAATTACTCAATATTCTCATAATTTATACAAATATCACAAATGAAATATAATACATATTTAAGTGTGTTTCATTAATTTGTAAGTATTTAATATCTTACTTATATTATGGCCTATTTCGGCAACCATATTGGATACTTCAGCAGTCATCTTTTTAAGCTTGGTTAGGTTACAGTCTGTATTCTTGTACCGTGATAATAATTGAGATATAGTAATCTTAGTGAAATAAGATATACAATAAATCTGAATATTATAACCAATAAATTATTACAATTATTGTTCAAATATTTATAGGAGCACAGGTATAATAAATTTAAATTTATTTGTTAAGTAACATATATTTTTCAAAGATTCTCATATGTTTTTGATGAAATTTTTGATATTATGCGATATTTTCATATTATGTACAATAATACATCACTCATCTAATATTTTTAGCAATAAATTGTTAAATAATTCAGGTCTACAGCCTACAGGTGTAGTAATATAAATTTATTTATTAAGTGATACAGATTTTCCTATGATTCTCATATCTTGTTAATTAATTTGTTGATAAATAATTGCTGCGATATTATCATATTAAATGCAATGAAATACAGTATATTTTAAACAATAAATTGATAAAATATTCATGGGCACAGGTTTAATAGTTTGATGAATTAAACTGATCGTTTGCCAGAATAATTTATTTCTAGCATTTTTCATTATTCATTCTGTTTGTACCTATTATATAGATAAATTTATCAAGATTAGAAGATTCTACCCATGTTGCTAGCTTCTTCCTCTGTTCTTAAAAACTGTTTCACTCATAAGGAATAAATAATATCACAGTTAGTAACAATAATGCTATCTTGTTCCCGTCTCTTTTCGAAGTAAGTAGCTTCACTTGCTGGCAGATCTGTTTTGCTGGTTGCTTTAGATATATTAGAGTAGAGTACCTAAATTTAAAGTCTATTTAGGTACTCTATATTAGAGTACCAAAATTTAGGTACTTTAAGATATATAATGGAACACGTAATATCGTCGGTAATACACACCAAGATACATAGATTCAGTTTTTATCTTTCATGGTCGAAAATATATTATAATTTAGTTCATAACTCTATCATGATGCCTGTTATCCTTTTTACCCATTTTTATCACCATAAATACTTAAAAATTAAGGTGGTTGCCTACCTACTTGCCACTTAAAATTGAAGTAAGATATTTTTGAATAGTTTAAGGATGTCCCTCTTTGCACTTTGCTCTAATGCTAGTGTTTTAGTTTTTTCTTTAATTATTTTTATGTGCATGGCTATATAATGGCCTATTTTATTAAGATTACGTGCGTATTTTAATGCAATCCTTATGAAAAGTTTAAAAAGTAACATAGCTAAATTAGTGTAACTTCAAGCTATTCGAAAACATGTTATTTGTTTTAAAAAAAATTCTTTAAACCAATTTCATACTACGTATTGTTTTTATTATTTTATTTTAAATTTATAAGTTTTCAAAACTACTGTGACTTCCGGCCTCCCACTTAACAAAATAAAATTCCCAGAACATTTCAAGAATGTAAACTTTCCGCTTTGTTACTTGCTATCCTACTAATATCCTAGCGATTGCTAATGTCCGCCCTTAGTAACATTATCTATGTAACATCCCAATGTTAATAATTTGGTAATAACATCCCAATTATATGTATCCCATGTAATTCTCTGAGATGTTTGTATTGAGAATGTAATTTTTGATTGTACTCAGGATGTGGCAAGGCTAGACTTACGTAAAATTCCTTAAAGTACAAGAATATGATATATTTAAACATCCCATGGACGATTCAAGCCAAGTAGGATAATTTCCTCGCTGTTTACATTCACACCACACCATCAATAATTTAAAATCTCTTTTCAGTTCCTGTGCCACTGCGGATACATCATCACTTCCTTGCATAGCGAATGACCATGGACGTCACCGACACTGCACGTCTATACATGTGCAGCTCGTGCCTCGTAGGACAAGCACGTGGGCGCGCAAGTCAAGACAAGGTAGAGACAACCTGGCAAGGTGACACCAACACCAACGCAGCGCGTGCCTCGACTGTGGGAAAACAACTCCACCTTGAGTGAGAATGAAAATCAGAAGGCGGAGGTGGACTACGAAACGATGTCGTCCCGTAATGGCTGGTTTATAATGGATGTAAGCGGTTAGTTATACTGCCGTCCTTAGGAAAAATGTCCTATCTGCAAAAAATTTGTTTTAGCTATTATTTTATATACAAATTTGTGTGGAAACATCTATGCGGATTTTTACTATTAAAATTGCTTTATATAAATATAATAACCATGAATAATAAATTCTACCTTTTCTTAGGGCAGCTGGACATTCTATTTTGGTATATTTGTAATAATTTATGCAGATTACAAAAATCCCAAAATTTGCAGATAGGACATTCTTCCTAAAGAGGGCAGTATAGTAGGGCTGTTCACTAATTAAATCCTAATTTTCATATATGAATAACTCATAACATAACTCTAAAACTAATAGAGCAGTTTGCGGCATTGCATTCCTCGTAATTTACTTAGTATATTGCGCTAGTTTTTAGAGAAAGTTTAATTTTGATCAAAAAAATTTCTATGGGGTTAATCTTCCTTATTTCTCATGATCAGACCAAAACTTTGAAAGCTTATGACTCGAAAACTAAAAGACATCAAATCGCGGTTTGCGGCATTGGATTCCTCGTAATTTACTTAGTATAATCCGCTACAATTTAGCAATATTTTAATTTTGACCCAAAATAGTGGTTAACCTTAGGTTTTTTTCGATTTCGGCCCTAAACATTGTAAACTTATAACTCAGAAACCAAAAGACTTATCAAAGCGGGGTTTGCGGCATATATTAATTATTTATTTGTATGTTTAGGTTTTCGATCCGTGGAGGCGGTTATCTTCTTAGGAGGAGACCCTACTTACCATTCTCCAATTGACCACTGGCCTGAAATGAAGAAATGTCTGCTATTTATTGTATTTATTGATAGAACTATGTTTTTATATCATAAAAATTAAATAATCGAGATGAAATAGCTGTATATATTATTAATAAAAACAAATAAGTAATACTTACATCATTGAACTAATTTTATTTCTTAAACAACCCTTGGTACACTTCCTAAACACTTACAGGACTTCTACGGTGAGACGTGAGAGTACACGGCTTTAAACCTGAAAATGTACTAGGATACGAAATAATAAACAGTAAGTATAAATTTTATGGTTTATTTAATGAAATACTTCAATACAATACACAATCTTATAAATAAATTAACTTAATTAATTATTTTTAACATAAACACCCTTATTTAGGTTCATATAAGTTATAAACGAGATAGGTGCTGCCATCTGTGGGTGGCAGTTATTTAAATGTACAATATATCTTAAACTAAAGGTTAAATGACTAAATGGGGTTCATATTTGGATTCAGCGTGTTCGAATTAGGGGGTACAGTACAATTTACCCGCTTGAAGTGTTTATTTAGCATTACAAATTATTAGGGCTAAAATCGGTCTAAAATCGGTCTAAACTACAAATAACTCGAAAACTAAGGGTTGCATGGTAAAATGGGGTGCATATTTGGATTCAGCAGGTCCTAATTAAGTAGATTAACAACCCTTCTTTAACCTACTACGCTTACTTTACGAGTTATAAACATTTTAAAATTTTCCTAGCGTAGTGGTAATTGTACTAGCAAAATCGTCAAAAAAATTGACACTACGCTAGGAAAATTAAATTGCTTATAACTCGGAAACTAAGGGTTGCAGGACAAAATGGAGTGCATATTTGGATTCAGCGGGTCCTAATTGAGGGGTTAGACTACTCCTCTTTATCCTGCTACCCTTAGTTTACGAGATATAAGCATTTTAAAATTTTCCTAGCGTACTTGTAATTTTGCTTCAAAAATCGATGAATATCGTCAACAAAGTTGACACTACGCTAGGAAAATTTTAAATTGCTTATAACTCGGAAATTAAGGGTTGCACGACAAAATGGGGTGCTTATTTGGATTCAGCAGGTTCTAATTAGGGGTATATGATACAAACCACCCTTGAAATCAACGTAATTTTGGTAGTTTTTGGTGAAATTTTGCTGACTTTGAATAATTATTATCTCGTAAACTATAGGGCTAAAGGCAAAAAGTTAAATACAAAGGGTGCGTAACTTTTCATTCTCTATCTGCCTGTCTATATATAAGGTCGTTTAGGCCGATTTTTAATTATTTTTTTGAACTCCCACCATTCATGTTCTCCTGATACAAACTTGGTGATTTTTGTTCGACTCAAATCTGAAGTCGAGGGAGGGTGAAAATTTAAAAACGCGATTACGTAAAAACTAAGGGTTGGGGAGTGATTTAGGGGTCATATTCGTACTCTACGAGTTGAAATACACCAGTATGCATATTGCCACCCCTAAAAGTTAATTAGCACCGGAGATATTCAACCCTTATTTGTATCTCCGGTACTAAGGGTCGTATCGAAAAAATCTACATTGCAGTCGATAGGGGATGAAAAACTGAGCACCTTTTACATTTAACCTTTTCCTCTACAACCCTTAGTTTAAGGGTTATGAGCAATCAAAGTGGTGAAAAAGTCGCCTAAACATAGTCATTAACCCTTAAACTAAGGGTCGTAGAGGAAAAAGTTAAATGTAAAAGATGCTCAGTTTTTCATGCCCTATCGAATGCAATGTAAATTTTTTCGATACGACCCTTATAACCGGAGATACAAATAAGGGTTGAATATCTCCGGTGCTAATTAACATTTAGGGGTGGCAATATGAATACTGGTGTATTTCAACGCGTGGAGTACGAATATGACCCGTAAATCACTCCCCAACCCTTAGTTTTTACGTAATCGCGTTTTTAAATTTTCACCCTCACTGGATTTCAGTTTTGGTCGAACAAAAATCACCAAGTTTGTATCAGGAGAACATGAATGGTGGAAGATCAAAAAAATAATTAAAAATCGGCCAAAACGGCCTTATCTATAGACAGGCAGATAGAGAATGAAAAGTTACGCAACCTTTGTATTTAACTTTTGGCCCTTAGCCCTTTAGTTTACAAGATAATAATGATTTAATATCAGCAAAATTTCACCAAAATCGGCTAAAAATACGTTGCTTTCATGGATTGTTTATATCGAATACCCCTAATTAGGACTCGCTGATTCTAAATCTACCCTCAGAATTACATAATTACTTACCCTTTTGATATATTTATATATAAATACAAAATTGCTACTACGCTAGGAAACTTTTAAAACGCATATAAATTGAAAAATAAGGATTGAACGACAAAACTGACAGCATATTTGGAATCAGCAGGTCCTAATTGAGGGGGTAAACTACCCCTCTTTATCATACTACCCTTAGTTTACGAGAAATAAGAACTTTAAAATTTTCCTAGCAAATAATTAGAAGAATATTGTGATAGTAAATTTTTAATTAACAGCTTCACTTTCTAGGCCACTGCTCCAAATTTTCTGTGACGTCACACCAAGAGATGGCAGCACTAGTCTCGTTTTGAGTGATTTCACCCCTAAAAAATTAAATTAAACGCTATATAACGGGACGCAGGACAACGATAAGTTGTTTAATAAATATAATAAAGCAAATTTTCTATTCTGACTAAATTATTTATTTATTTAAAAAAATTTACATTTCATTTAAATAATTCATGCAATAATACTGCATATTTACTCATTTTGAAAGGAAACATGAGGAAAATAAATAAAAACTGTTAATTTTTCTTTCTTTTTATATACTACACAAATACATAAGAGAAATATATACTTTCATACATAATACATGCAATAATATCACGCCATTTACCAAGTTTAGGTGGCACGAACCTTGTCACACATTTAAACTCAACAAGCAGTCAAACATTCCCATCCTGACACACTTCTTTCGCGCCATCCACATTTATTATCCTTTTCATTCAAGCTCTTTTATTCTTTCCACTCAAATCATTTACATTTCCAATAGATGATCAGTCATTCCAATCAACATATTCACCCCAATTATAAAATACTTTATCTACGACTAATGTATAACATTAACATTAAATGTGTGATGTTTGCTACATAATACCATGTAATAATCCCACAGGGAATAATACCAGGGAATAATAGTCAGTATTCCCTTCTCCCTTAAAATAAGTTCTTGGTATTGAAATCGGTTAATTAAGGTCTGCTGATTTCAAATTCAGAATTATTATAATTACTTACCGTTCTCGAGATATTGCGAAACTAAAAATCAACCGTAAGTAAAAATTTAATTCATTAAAAATAATAAATTTTTAATGAATGATATATAATTTATTGTATAAAGCAAAAATACATATAAAAATTGGAAACAAAGCGTATACAAAATGCATCTTATGCAACTTTAGCCAACCACTTCTTCAAGTCTTCAAAATCAGTTTGCGATTCGGTAATCTGGGATTCGCCGAATTCGATCGTGTAGGGAGGAACAGCAGAGAAGTCGAAATCTTTGTCTTCACGGCCCAAATACACTTCCTTCTTCTTAGAGTTGTCCACCGACTCCAATCTGTTCGACTGAGTTATACGGAGCGTATTCCTAAGACAAAACAACAACATTAAGAGAACGCACAAGTACAACACGAAACACTCTAAAATACAAACACTTCTCTATGCAAACGTTACTTTGTACAAATCTCTAAAATACAATAGCCTAAACAGCAGAGACGCAATCCAAAAATGCAAATTCGTTTGACTGCTTTTGAGTACAGTGCTACAGTGCACTCCTTTCACTCGTAACAATCCCACAATTCGCAGCGGCGTATTTAATAGGGTCAGTATAGTTTATTTTCATTCACCATTGTTATAGAACCGCTGGAAAAATTTTATCACGATATTACAATCCAGAAGTAACTCAGAGACAGTTTTAGACTATTGGATTTTAGAGGGAACGTCTTCAACACGAATATTTATAACTAGAAAATTCTTACATGGAATCATAAAACGAGCAAAACTTCATGCTTAAGAAAACTCATACACAAAAACATAATAAAAAGGAAATTTATATCAAGAATCCAGTGGACATGGAAAAATTATGTAAAGGAAGATTCAAATCTAGAAAAATCTTATCCGCGTTCATTACGCATGAGTCAGATTTTCACGTGTTGTGATCCAAGTCAGCGGTATTGAAAATCGGTCCAACATGACAAGTACAGTGCTCCCTTTCAGTCGCCCCCCCTGGTGGCAGTCCCACAAGCTGCGCGCCGTGGTGTGTTCAATATGTGGGATCAATATAGTTTAAAAAGCCTACAGCGAGTTTGTTGTTAAACAAAAATAATTATTTATAAACCATTGTTTCACAACCCTTTTTTCCAGTTTTAAATATTCCTTTACATGCGTTTTCTGTATACATCGTATTCAAAATTTTAATTTTCTATTTATGCATTTTCTTGTCAATTATACTAACTTATTAATAAATAAACTTACATTTCTCTTTCCAGCAGTGATTTGATAACAGTACTTCCTTTGGACAACATTTCGTCTTGTTTGTTACATAAAATTAGGATTTTAGGAGCAGCAGACATAATCATAGGATCAGTTAAAATAAAGTACAAAAATTCGGTAGCATCTCTTACTTCCTTTTGCAAAGTTAAGGAATCAATTACATAAACAATTCCTTTAGCAGTTGCTTTGTATTCATCGAAAAACTTTCCACGGAGTCTTTCATGTCCAGGAATGTCTACAATACGAAGCGATTTCTGCAATTTGATAAGATTGTGTTAAAATCTTTTTCGTTGGTCGCTTATTAACACATTAATTACCCCAAGTATTGCATGATTTTTATTAATTTACGATATATAAGCTTGCTCTAAAGCCGCATTCACATAAGCATTTAGTTTTATGGTTTACATGTATATTTACGTTTAAATTTATATAACTTAATACGAGCATTCACATTTCCCACTTTCAAGTTCTGTGCAATAACTAATGTAATCATAAATCTAAACCTTGACACTAAATGCTTATATGGATGAGGCTTAAACTTTCTTAAACGTAAACATAAATGTAAACTTTAAAACTAAATGCTTATGTGAATGAGGCTTTAAGTTTAAAATTATGTAACTAAATACGAGCATTCAGTGTTTGAAAGTGGGACGTGTGAATGAACGGTATAAAGTTATATGAATTTAAACATAGCGAACCCGTATGAATCACCCTTCTGAACACATTTGATAGTAAAATAACTATTTCCGACATTAAATTAATTATTACTTACACCATTTGTTTCGAATTCTCCGGTATTCTCTGTAATAGATGTGTGTGTACCAACGCATTTAGAGTGCAATAATTGTGAATAGATAACAGTCTTTCCAGAATCACTCAATCCCATCAATAAAACGCTTCGACGAGTTGATTTTCTGCGTTGGTAAAGTATAAAAATAACTAAAAATAAATAAAAAGCAAAAGTTACTTATCTAACCTTCAAATGACATATGCTACTTACCTATACTAATTATTACTGCAATTAATGCAGCAAGGTATAAATTGTAGTTTTCTACAGCTAATGTATCCACATTTGCGGTACTTTTAATTTTCTTAGCCATTTTAATTAACAAATTATTAAAAGTTCCAACGTGACGACTAACTCAACATGAAACGTCAAATAAAACAATAGTTTGGCTTGGCAATGTAGCCAACATACTGATCCTAAAAATATTTACAATAAGTAAATTTTAAAATTATTATAAAAGAATACATATAATAATAATAATACTAGATTATAGTTCCCAATAATTATTAATTTCACCACCACATAAAATTTGAAAAAAATATAGCTGTCGAAATTTATATGGAAACGATATGTTAAAAATTAAACAAAATTTAAAAAACAATATAAATTAATGTTTGTACTTATATGATCTATATTTATGATATATTTAATATACTTAATATAGCAATTATCATACCTATTGCTATTACTAATATTATTTTTGTTTTAATCTATAATAGACCTATCCTGTCAGAAGAAGTGAGTGCAATAGATGATAACATATGTTGTAAAGCCCTGTTCGCACAATGCATCTAGCATGCATCAAACAAGAGTCTTTCCATGCGTCAAAATATGTTTACAGGCGCCGCTATTTTGGTGCATCAAAAGACTCTTGGGAAAGAAGAAGTACTGAATCGTTGAGTCGTTGCTAAATTCAGATTGATTGCGTTGACATTTGAGTATTTGAGTGCTGTCATACTGCCATTAGAACAATCACAACCTATAATTTATCTATTTATTTCCTTTCTTTGTTAATTTATTTAGTATTATTATACTAATTTAATAAAAACCAGTCTTTTTAAAGACTATTTCCTTCAGTCCTTTTTACTTCCTTGTACGAAGTAAGGAAGTATTGTAATCGCGAAAAATTTCGGTTCTCAGATTTTGACGGAAATATCCGTTCTGAATCCATTATGACTAGTTTCGACGTGACGTCTGTACGTACGTACGTACGGACGGACGGACGTATGTGTGTCGCATAACTCAAATAAGGTTAGACGTAGAAAGTTGAAATTTTGTATTTAGGACTGTTATAGCATCTAGTTGTGCACCTCCTATTTTTGGTTTCAATCTATAAACCGGAAGTAGTACTTTTTAAAAATATTTCGATAAATATTTAATTTAACACAAATTTTTTTATTTTAAATGAAAGATTATGTGATTATTACCCAAAATCGGTATTTTATAAATATTTTTGTATCTGGTATCTTTTAGGAATAATTAAAGTATATATTTTTTATTTAGTATTTCTTTATCTTGTAGTCCATGATCGATTAACATTTGTTACTACGTAAAATTTAAATGATTATGACATGACAGTGACAATAGTAAAATATGCTTTATATCTTCTTCTGCAGTTTAAATAAAATGACTAAAATATATTTGTGAGTATACTAGTATAATATGTTAAAAGAATTTTTTATATTATTCTACATTTTAGTTATTAAGAAAAGTATGAACACACAAGGCGTACAAGGAAGTCATGTGGTGTCCACGTCAGATTTTTTCCTTTTATGTTCTTTCCTATTTATTTTTACCCACCTGTTTTCTTTTCCATGGTATTTCGTCAGTTCGATATACGTATTGTTATTTTCTAAATATTAAATTATATTGCTTCAAATTATATTACTTTCGCGGTAAATGACAAAGTGAAATTCGCTACACAGTAATGCCAACCTAACAATGAGACTTAATTTGAAACTTGGAAGAAGAAGTCTATTTTGATGCTACAAACACGCATCAAACGTGCATCAAACACATCTCATGTGTGAACGGCCATGCATCAACTACAGGTTTGATGCATGGAAAGACTCTTGTTTGATGCATGCTAGATGCATGCTAGATGCATTGTGCGAACAGGGCTTAATGCACGCGTATTTTGGCAGATTTTTACAAAAATGTCAAAATTTAATTTCAAATTTATTTACGATTTTGTCAATTGGTTTCACGCCTGTTGTATACTAAATTGTTTAAATTGCGCAATGTTTTCAAACTGAATTTAACTTTTCCCCTACATTTAAAAAATTAAAAATAACAAATGAAAAATTTAAATTAACCGCACTTTCTATTGTCACAGCGTACTGCGCAGTAGTACTGCTGCCTCACTCAGCACAATGTTACTTTATATCTTTCGTACTCGCTTCCTCTAACAGGATGGCCCAAGCATGCGCTCGCAACCTAAGGTCTATTATAAAAATAAATCACACAAAATACACAATACATTATTATTTATAGGTATATTTTATAGGTATTAATTTCCCCTATAATGTACAAGGATTTGATTACACGTACAAAATCATTATCTATCCACTGCTATAATATATTAAAAAAGAACATATTACTCGCATCGGTACCAGGTAATACTTTAATTAGTAAATTTCTTTCTTACAGTCACAAGTTAGTATTCTTTTTTAAGGCAAAACGGAATCAGAATGCGAAAATGAAGTAATAAAATCAGAACCATTTTTAGAAGAAGATATTTGTGTGAAAGAACCAATGTCTCTGTTTAGATTATGGTTCGAAGAAGTTTGTAATGCAAATAAAGTTGCAATACCCGAGGCAATGGCTTTAGCAACGGCTACCAAGTATTTTTTTTTATAAGAAACTAAATAATAGTTCTCTACTTTTTATGCTATCCCCCTTTTATGAAGACAGTGGACCACTATTTAGTTTGTACTTTATGCTATTTTAGAGAAATAATTACCTTTTTGCTTTTGTTTTTAGGGACGGTGAGCCATCTGTGAGAATAATGATTTTACGATCCTATGGAAAAGAAGGTTTTGCATTTTGTTCTCATTATGATAGTAGAAAAGGATTACAAATAGTATATTTCTCTTGAAACGAAATATTTATTGATCATTTATGATTTTTTTTATCTCTAGGAAGAAAATCCTAATGCTGCTCTTACATTTTTCTGGGACGCCCACGAAAAATCTGTAAATAATAATCATAAAATCAATACCAGAAAATAAAATTATAGAATACACAGAAAAAAGCATGCACAAGTAGATTCAAATCTAGTAAATGTATACATAATAGAATACCTGCATTAAAAGATTAATTCACAAGAAAATGCAAATAGTTTGGTTCTTCAACACAAATTATGTTTGCATTTATGCCAAAACTAAAATTCTAGATTTGTATTTTCCTGTAAATGAGTCTTTTGATGCAGGTATTTTATTACTTATTAATTTTCTAGATTTGTATCTTCTGGTGTTGCATTTTCCTGTGTATGAACATTCCTCAATTTTAATTTCTGGTGTTGAACCCATTTCGTAAATAAAGTAATATAAACTCTCACAAAAATGTACAGGTACGAATTGAAGGCTGCGTTACAAAACTAAATGTTTTATATTCTCAAGAATGTTTCAAGAAACTAGAAATGCCGAGTCAAATTTTAGCGTTTTGTAGCAAGCAGAGTACAGCTATCCCTGATAGACAAACATTAGAAGAGAACCAAAAAGTAATAGCAGAAAAATATAAAGAGTGCGAGGTACCTATACCCCAGCTATGGTAAGTAAATAAATATTATCTATTGAATACTAAGTTTAATTTTTATAAAATTCTAGGGGTGGTTATACTCTTGTTCCACACATGATTGAGTTTTGGCAAGGGCAGCAAACATCAGATGGACTACATGATAGAATTAGATTCAGAAGACCTGGGCCTTATGACAAAATTGATGGTGAATTGTTGCATGAAGGAGAAGATGGATGGGTTTATGAAAGATTGTCACCGTAAATAATTTGTATTAAATGTTAACTAAAATAAACATACTAATAAATCATCAATTTTTCCTGTCGGAAACAAATTTTGTATTCATAATACAGAAACAATGTTGCCAACCTTATGCCTTACCACAAATTCTAATCAGCCTGATAATTTATTATCAGCGAGAAACAGTATAAATTAAATATAAAGAGCAAAATTAGATCAAATAATAATAAATGCATAAGAATTAAAAAAAAACATAATGAAAATGAGTAATACTGTTCAATTGCTTAAACTTATTACGCACACTCGTGTGTAAAATCACATGTTATAGCAACGTGCTAAAATAACAGCTCGTTGCTGTAGACCCAAAGAATGTCCCGGTATCACTTAAAATTTATCTGATAAAATGATATGCATTTGTTGTTCAAATACGTTCATACAAAAATGTATAATAAAGCCGCATTCACAGCCCGAAATTTGCAAAGTCTGCCATGACAAGTATACATTGCCATATGACAGACTTCACAAATTTCGTCAATGCGAATGCGGCTTAATATATAACTTGTGTTATAAAGTAATTACAAATAACGAACTTGTAAAATTACACATTGGACTCTAAGTACGAGTGATAAAGTTACTTAACACGTGCACAATATAATAGGTATTAATTTCCAGACATACTTAATAAACTTTATTTACAAACAGATTGTAATTGTACGCAACAGCTATCCTTGGAAATTTACTATATAAATGGTAACACTGGTTAGTACGTGTCCTAGTTTTATCGTACAATTACATAAATAGTCCCAGTGCCAGTCAAACGAAGGCGAAAACAAATAAGGTTTTCTATAATTAATAGTTCTTTTTAGATAGCATGTCAATGTTTAAAAACTTAGTTTTAAAACTTGTATTTTCAGACATAAAATATATTTTGACCGGCAGTAATATTTCACAATTTAGAAAAATGTCGATCAATATTGGAGGTAAATTTCAAATCACAAGTACGGGCACATTTTACAATTATTTTTTTTTAAGATATGCGCAAACCCTACAAGGAAAAATCAGAAGCCTTTTTGGAAGAACATGTACCAATAAAAGAACCAATTCATCAATTTAAATTATGGTTTGAAGAAGTTTGCCAAGCAAAACAAGCTTTTGAACCTAATGCAGTGTGCTTGGCCACAGCAACGAAGTATTTAATTATTACAATTTTTTTGACTTGTTAAAAATAAAATAAATGACCATAATTTTAGAGATGGTGCTCCATCAGCTCGTATGGTTCTTTTAAAGGCTTACGGAAAAGAAGGATTTAGTTTTTACACCCATTATGATAGTAGAAAAGGCCAACAAATAGTAAGTAATAAATTAAAATGCAAGACAAAAATTAAATTATTTCTCTTAGGAAGAAAATCCACGAGCAGCTCTTACCTTTTATTGGGACGTCCACGAAAGATCAGTAAGTTCTTACAGAAAATGGGTTCAACACCAGAAAATTCAATTCTAGAATGTTCATACACAGCATGCATTTATAAGTAATAAAATACCTGCATCGAAAGATTCATTCACAGGAAAGATCAAATCAAGAATTTTAGATTTGGCATAAATGCAAACACAGGAAGATGTAAATCTAGAATAGAATGGTATTGGGTTGTTCATTTGGTTCAGTTTAACATAACACAAACTAGTTTTCTCAAGTTTTCTAGATTAGCATCTTCCTAGGTTTGCATTTGTGCCGAATTCTAGATTTGCATTCTCCTGTGAATTAATCTTTTAATGCAGGTATTTTATTACGTATAAGTTTTCAAGATTTGAATCTTCTTGTGCATGCATTTTCCTGTGTATGGATATTCTAAAATTTTATTTTCTGGTATTAAATGGCCACCCTTCTTATATCGTATTTATCTACGACCATTGAATAATATATTCATTATATACGTAGTTGTTAAACCCCTCCATAAGATACACTACCGCATTATGAATTCATAATTCAACAATATTGTATTATGTTCCATTATCCAACACTACTGCTCCTGTCATCATATTAATAAGTGACGTTAAATTAATAATTTAATAAATAATTTTTTTTAAATAAATGTTTTATCCAAAAAGTCGTAGATAAAACGTCGTATAATTAACTCGGATGATTATACAATCGCCTACATTCATCCTCTTGAATTATGTGCTTGTTAAATAATATACTATTATTTAGGTAAGAGTGGAAGGAAAAGTTGAAAAATTGGACTTTTCGTACGCGGACGAATATTTCCACAGAAGACCAAAAGAAAGTCAAATTGGATCTCTGTGCAGCGAAAGCAAGCAAAGTTCGACAATCGCTGGAAGACACGTTTTGATTGAAAAAGAAAAAGAGCTATCAGACAAGTACATGGATTGCGAAGTACCGAGACCTCCATTATGGTACATTTTAAAATATTAAAACACCTATCAAATTAATTGACGTAAATTTTTAGGGGCGGCTACTTGGTTGTGCCAGAAATGGTAGAATTCTGGCAAGGGCAAACAGACAGACTACACGACAGAATCAGATTCAGAAAACCAAAACCAGATGAAAACATTGATGGTATATTAGTACGTCAAGGAGAAGATGGCTGGGTTTATGAAAGATTAGCACCATAATTATAAATAGCCAGTTAAGCCGCATGCACAGCCCGAAATTTGTGAGGTCTGTCATATGGCAATGTGTATTTGCAATGAAATTTGGTGCTGTGAACGCAAGTACATATTGCCATATGACAGGACTAGAGAATACCCATATTTCGGGCTGTGAATGCTGCTTTACAGCACAATAATTAGCGTTTATAACCATTACCTCATTGAAACATTCCTTGAAGTTTGTTGTGAAAATAAAATCATTTATTTTTTAACTATTTTCAATATTTCTCTCTGTACACCTACAGTATTTGTCCAAACGACTGATGATACAAATAATCCAGATTTATTTATTAATTCTTCAAACTGTCGAGTACCGCCTCCAACTCCAAAATAATAGGTTTTTGCTGCTACATATCTGTTAAATATAATTAAGGAGTATAACTATATAAATAAATTGTTAATTTTTAGCTAAATAAAAAGGATACACTGCACCATTTTTCTCTAATAAATGCTCAAAAACATCATACAGTTTTTGATAATTATCTGGATTATAAATAGTTTCTGATGTTAAAATATAGTCATATTTTGCTTTAGATATATTCATAAAAGATTTCCAATCACCACAATAAAACTTACACTTTTGTAGACTATCATCTTTAGAATTTAAAACTACATTTGGTATTGTAGTGTATTCAATAACTTCGTTATTCTGTAAAATACAATACTGTAATAATTGTAACAAATGAATAAAATAAACCTACATAGTCCTGAAAATGGACTGTAGATCCTTTTAAAAGCGTATATATTCCTAATAAACCTGCACCGCATCCCAAATCTAATATTCTTTTATTTGTGAAGTCGATGTTTTCTTTGCTAAGATAGGATAATAAATCATTAGTGCACTCCCAAATTTTTAAACCACCTGAAAAACAAATGATTAAAACAATGGTACTACTAAAACAAAAGACAAACCTTCGTATTCAGCTGTTACTAGATCCGAATGGTCGGTCTCTGCTCGTAGAATAGAATTTGTGTTTTCATTTGTTTCTTTTAATTCGTCAATAACATCAGCATAAGATACATACAACAATTTTAAATCACCGCATTCCAATGATTTCGAGCTACATTCTTTTATTTTATGAATAATTTCAGAATTTACATTAATTTCTCTTGCTTCATACCACTGTTTATCGCTGTTGTTTTGTTCATCTATTAGTAGTTGATTTATTAATATTTAAATATATTTGTTATTTTATCATTTACCACTTTCTTCATCATCTGATTTGTGGAAACCAAACTTAAACATTATTCAATCGTTTTATAACATTATAACCTAACAATTTAATAACAACAAACATATACATGCTCCTGTAAACTTTGGTTTGGTTTATCTTATTTACAAGTAGATGGGAGTACTAGACCAGCTTTTGTTTTCAAAGACTGAAAATTGATAAATTATTGTTTCTTTTATATAAAATGAATAAATAAATAGTATATTAGATATTATGCAATGAGTTTATATTGATAACTAATAATACGCGAGTATAAAATTTACGATACGAGCTATGGCGTGTACCATAATTCATACGAGTGTATTAATAGCCATTATACACGGGTAGTTGCATACACAATTTTCTTACTCCCATGCTTTCATTAAAGAACTACTTTTTCGTTTCCATGAAATTTACTTGGATGTTTCATAATGAAAATCGAAATGAATGTCCATTCAAGTACAGAAAATGCTTATTTAATAAGTAAATTAACGCACAGAGCTGGAAGTATCTTACGAAAAATATATTTATTGTATTAAGATCTTATAAAAGTATCTAAGATATTTTTTAAATTTATATTTCCCAGCTCTCTGTTAGCATGGGAGTAGAAAAAACAATATTATAACAATTATTTTTATTAGGATACTAATGTTCAAATGAGGTTTTGACTGTTTTATCAGAGAAATTTATTATAAATATCTGTTAAATTATCCATAATGGATTATTCACAACATAAATAAAGGATTTATAAGAAAAGAGAAGGAATAGTTTTAGCATGTCTTTATTGAACATTTTTTGATGGAATCTCATTTCATTAATGTAAATGTTCTTTCCTAAATATGAAAATAATATAAAATTGACCATACTGCATATTTATTTAAATAAGGTATACACATAAAAAAAACAGCCAAACAACGGGGGTCAATAAGTTACTGATACAATCGGATTCAGCATAACACTGGAAATGATAGGATAGTTAAGTTACACACACATAGGAGTCGAAATGAAGAGTACCTATGTCTGCGCCACTAGACTTATGCACGAAGCTCCAAGAAAAGAAATAAACACAGCGGATGTATCAATTTAAAATACTATACATTCTTGATCGAATGAGAACAATATTCTAAACAGCCTTTAAAAAATCTCTGCTCAATGTGAGCCATAGTGAGCCATAATAAGCAGTTAAGACTAAGGAAGAACAATACATTGTATTCATTGTGAATGTAGATAGCAAGTGAACAAAGCGTTAATGGTTGGGTATAGTGAGACTATGAGCTGACTTGACTGACTGACTATTGATTGTATAACGGGCTGTATACACAGATTTATATGTAAATTGACAGAGATCTTGGATCCATGTATTCCGGCATATGGAGTAAGTCCATCCAACTAATAAACCGATTTCGTTACAATGCAAAACCATTGTTACTTCTTGTGACGCAATCGGTTTATTTTAGTTTGATCACGTGACGTATGACGACAATTTCAACGAATTTGATTGGCCAATCATTTTTCGTGTCTCAATATTGCAGCTGAATACATGGTGCCTCATTTTAAAGGCACATTTCCCTTAGACCAAGCTATCTATCAATTTATATATAGATTTGTGACTGTACGATACGTACGGGTTCGGTTACGAGATAGGGTAATGTGCTAGAGAAATCATCCACCACTTGTTCCATGTATTCCGTTTGTGCCGGCATGTTGGTCGACCACCATATTGAGTAACGTATAGTCCACCCAGCTTGTTCGATTTATTCCGTTTGTGCCGACATGCCATATTGAGTAACGTACGTATAGTCCGTCCAGCGAATCAGCCAACTCCGTTACAATGCACAATCATTGTTACTTGATTGGCCAATCATTTGACGTGACTCAATATGGCTGCTGAATACATGGTGCCTCATTTCCCATAAGACCAAGCTATCTGTCGATTTATATATAGATCTGTGGCTGTACGATACGTACGGGTTCGGTTACGAGATAGGGTAATGTGCTAGAATCAATCATCCACCGCGGAATTTAGCTTATCATCAGATATTGAGCGAATTATCACACCGGGCCTCGACCCTCTGTTTCAGTTTCGTTCACTATTCACTAACATCCAAGGTTTAACTGCAAAATTTTGGTCCTTCCCAAGTAATGACAACAATTCATTCACTCTTTCCAACAAACATCGTTCATTATAAAATTGTGTTGTGTATTAAAATTACATCAGTCTCAAGGGGCAAACAAACTAGAAATAATACATATACATTTCATGATCGTACAAGGAGTATTGAGTAACAAAAATGAAGCGATAATAGTTGATGTACCTACAATCTCGACGACACTACGCAGCCCAACTGGCCACAAAACAAATACAATAATAAAACAGATCACATTTATTTCATACTTGTTAAATATAGTAATAATAAACATAATGTCGCTCGCTGTAACTTGTTCAAACTAGGTCTGTGTACAAGTTGGCCAAATGAATGCGAATGCGCTCGCAGTATTTGTCATCTAATGCTCAAACGATAAATCACAGATACGACGTGTAATTTATATTTCGGCAAATTAAATAATCGTAGTATTTAGAGAAAGCATAGCACGGGGCACGGGCACTTGACATGGTTGCAATGCAAATCACTGATGATATGCACAATACCAACCAGATTCTTCAAAATGACTAGCGTTCTGCACCAAGCTGGATCACAGTCGTGCGTTCTGCGACCTCACGCCAACTGACAGCAATCGTGTGGCTTGCGATGCGGCTGCGACTACAGATCAGGGTCAGTAGATGCACTTGGGGCGTACTCCTCCAACGTCCAGCGTTTTAAATACCAGTCTTCGCTCCTTAAAGTCTTTTCTGCAGAGGAACGGTGCCGCTACAGTTGCGGCACCTGATACTAACTGGTCGAGTGCACGGGCATGTGGTTGGCGGGTGGCGCGGGCAGTGTAGGTAGGACAGACTCGCTCGAGCCTTCGCTCGTTACGCTCTTCAACGAGTCTTCAATCAACGCTGATATCTTTTCACGGTCACCCTGTATAACGAACGACATTAATACCCTTTCTAATTCAACAACTAAAATCAAAATGTAAAATGTGTTAATTACCGAGTAAAGTACATAACAAATTACCAAAGAAATCCCAAATAATTTACAAAAAAATTAAGAAACAGCGTTTGAAAATGTTTGGCGCGCTCTGGTTTTGTTAGTTTTATTTGTATTTTCTATCCATCCATGTCCATGTATTTGATGTTTATTTTTGTACGCGAAATAAGGGCTTAGGAATTTTAAATTGGTAAGCAATACTAATCGAACGGACATAGATTATCAGCAAATTTTTTGGCAGAAACCGCTTCGCTACCTTGAAATAATGTACAAAGAAGCCGTCCAGCTCAGTTTTTCTCTAGGTTTAGTTGCGTTCAGGCGAGTAATAAGTTTGCGAACTTTGACTCAGCTCTGTGTAAAACATCGACATATACTTTCTCTCCCTTACCATTCCGGCCAACTTTGACTGCATGGATAGTACGTCAATGTTTTGAATAAAATATTTGTGACGAAAAAATTAAAATCTTGGGACACGTATTTTTTATTTGTATTAACAATAATTAATGAAAATTGAATATTTTATATGTGACGTAGAATATTTCCATTGGTCCTATACAAAATAATGACGTCATATAAAAATTTCCTTCCCAAAATATCCTATTAAATTTGAGTAATTTACTGGCACACTTCATTTTTAATAAAAGAAAATTTCTATTACAAATTAATTTAATTAGCACCTAAATTGAATGATATTTATTTATTATTTATTCAACTTCCAGTAGCACGAAAAATGTGCTCTTAAGATAAGTTGAAATTTATTGGAATTTTTGAAAAATTATTTCTGATTTGTAATCATATCACACTACACAGGATGATTTACAACTTTGTGCATATATTTCAACACAAGTATCTAACTTATGCCCTGTTCACACGTTGCTACTTTGAAGACACATTCGTGCTACTGTAGCATGAAAAAATCTGAGTCGCTTGTCAAATAGCAGCGCTGCTAATTTGTAGCATCAAAGTATCAAGAACTACTCGTTGATAATTTCACATCGTTGATCGTTGTGTGTGTAGATAGCGATTTTTTGCGGTAATTGTTTCGATTTGAATTTCTTTTCATGCTACAGTAGCACGTATGCGTCTTCAAAGTAGCAACGTGTGAACAGGGCATTACTGATCATGGAACAAGAAGAATATTTTTTAAATTCGTAAATTTAAGAGCAGTTTTCGCAAAAACAACCACTGGATTGTTGATTTTATAATAGATATTTGATTCATTATGAATTAAATAAAATTAAAATTTAATTAATTATAAAGTGGCAAGATTATTAAATTTATAAAATTTTGATTAAAAAACCTGGAAACTATTTTTGTATTTGATATTTAATTTTGTATTCATGAAATAATTATTATCTTGGTAATTTCTCGATAATATATAATTGTAAATTACCGTAATTTTGCATCCCTAACTGAAATGTACCATACCTCATTGATAAATCCAAAATGCACCAGTTCATGGGCCAGCATGGTAGGAGATTCAGCTTTGGAAACCAGACACGTAAGCTGCCGATTCATTTTATCGTCCATTCGTAACAATATTGTCATCTGCAAACCATCAATATACTATTTATGACGTGTCGTCAATGTAACTAAATTTAATGTCTAACCAGAAGGTCACAACTGTCTTCTTTAGGTTTGATGTTGCACATCATGTTGACTATTTTCCTTTGCTCGATGTCTAGTGGTTCAGGAGTCACTGATTTCACAGATTCTGCCATTTCTGGGGAAATAGCTCTCGATCTCGGAGGAGGGGGCTGTTTGACGCCAAATGCTGTTAGTGGGTATATGCCGTTTCTAAAATGTTTTAATAACATTAAAATAGATATTTATGATACAAGTTTGATATAGCCACTGTTATGAATTAAACGAGTATTTTTGTTTCATTCCACTAGCTATAACAAACGTGTATAATTTAATATTTGCAAGGTGTGCAGTGCACACCCTACTATAAAAACTATAACAAAATTAATAGAAAGGTAATCATAATATTTTATTTGTCAATCGTGTTTTAAATAAACTTAAAAATTAAAAGAAAATATTTAATCAATCATAAATATAGGCGTGTAAGGTGCACAGTAGAATTCTGAAATAGTAAGTCAGAATTCCGAGAAACTAAGTAAGAATTCTGACATAATAAGTCGGAATTCTGATATAGTAAGTCGGAATTCCGAGATACTAAGTCGGAATTCTGAGATAGTAAGTCGGAATACCGAGATACTAAGTCAGAATTCTGATACTAAGCCGGAATTCCGAAAAAAAAATTAGATGTCCTCAGAGCTCTTTCGTAAAATCCTAACACCGTCCCGCGCCAATTTTTGTTTTGTTTTTGACTTGTAATTTTTTTCGGTAAGAAGTTAAAATTCTAAAACCGTCACAAGGAATTTTTTTTCACAAACCACAAACTGTGCGCCTTGCAGGCCTGTATTAATGATTGCTTAAATACTTTCTTTTAATTTCGAAGTTTATATAAAACATAGCTGACAAATAACAAAATATATAACTACCTTTCTATTAATTTTGTTATGGATTTAGTTTTTATATTTGTAGGATGTGCACTTCACGCAAATTAGTGTGCGAGGTATGTCGTAGGCAGATTGTAAAATTAGGCTTTTTATAAAAAGCCTAGGCATGTAGGCATATTATAAAACTCAATGTTACTTCATTTTATTTCACTGAAGCAGGGTATTACGATCTATATTTAGTTCAGGGAATTGGATTGTTTATTTAGCTCAGTTCAATCAGACTTTGTACAAAAACCGAGTATTTAAGACTCAAGAAGGGTATTGGGATTTTAATTTAATTCAGTGCAATCAGAGTGTCTACCGAAACTAAGCCTGTGGGATTCAAGTAGGGTATTGGGTTGCTTATTAAGGTCAGTTCAGAGTTTCTTGCAAAAACCTCGGCATATTGTGATGTGCAATAAAATGATATGACATCATATGTCGTTATTTAGAAAAAGACTAGGCGATTTATAAAACGGCTGATTTTAAACTAGCTTGCGACAGGTGTAAGTGCACCGTCGTAGATAAATAAATGAATAAATATCTTCTTACTTTACGTCTTCGACAAATTTCTCTAATTTCTCAGCAACTGGAACGTCGCACATTCTGAGCTGTTGACTAGGGACTCCTTCCTGTATCACTTCCGCAACCACAACGTCTGGTCCGTAAAGTTTCTGCATTAATTCGTCTGTTATCGTCTCAGATATGTTGGCTAAAATATATTTAAGTTAACTACTGCTTATTGGGAAATATAATATCATCTTACCAGCACTTTTAACTAAACAATGGGCAGCTAATATCTTAAGAGAGTGTACTTCAAATAATAATGGATGAAACAATAACTCTCGAGCACTAGGCCTCTGTTGGAAGTTTTTATCAAGACATTTACGAATAAAATCTTTTTGCTGTGCGTCTTCTAATGACTCTATTGTTCTGTTGATGTTTTCATCTGTCACCAGGTTTCCAGAATCCCCGTTGCCTTGGATTTCTAACGCCGCCATCTCTAATGCACACATGCCGAAAGAATAGATATCTATTGCTGGGCTCATAGCCGCTGTAACGACACAAAATAAATTAAATATTGAAAATAAAATAAAAATACAATAACTTACTTCCATATTCTGGAGCAATAAAATGCATATTTGTCATTTTCTCATTACACGTTTTTACATGTTGGTGTATTGAGTCGGGTGCAACTGGTAAAAAAGAAAAACAATTTATTAATACAATGTTGATTTAAATTAACTAATTAAGTCAGTTTACACAAGCGTTACAACAAAATGTGTGCACAAATCTAAATTGCACACACATTCCAGATAATCAATACAAGCACTGTTTTAAATTTAATTAGAAGAATCTGATTATTAAATCAAATACCTTTTCAATTGTGTAATTCAAAACAGTACCCATTTGAAAATTAAACGGTACGCACTGTATCACAAGGTGTCGTATTCATTCGTTCCGTATTTTTCGTTCCTAACACCGAAAGCTAGATTCAGATCTACTCAATTAAATTAACCAATCAGCGCTTCCACAAAATTCCAATTTCAATTATAAGTGAGAACATTGAGCGCTGGTAAATTAAATTATAATTAATTAATTATACTTATACTTGGGTAGGTCTGAATCCAGCTTAATAATATTGTTTCGTCCCGGTTTACCTGTCGTAGGGTCTTTTTACCTGTGCTATATAATCCTTCATCAGTGGATTACCAAGTTTGTGATATTTCGTTTCATGTTTCATGTTGTCACTTAGTTAACAAAACTTTTATTCAGTACTGAAAGTAATGTGCAACTATTTTTATGAATTTCCGAGGGAATTTAAGAAAAATCAGTTGTAATTAGTGCATCAAATAATATGTGCCATTAATTTTTTGTCAATAATTTTGGAACATCCTGTAGAAATACTATGCGTCAGGGTAAGCAGAAAGAAACAATACTATTTGGCGTCAGGTACGAAAGAATTGGGAACGAATCAATATGTAGCCATCACAGGGTAAGAATAAAACGCTGATCAGCGCTGACCCTGGAACGCCGCTGATCTGCGAAGAAATGCACAGATGGACGTAAAAACCCGCTGATCTAAATTAACTAAACTAAATAAAGAAACCATATACCCTTCTTGAGTTCCACATACTATTCTATTATACGTGAATCTGTGCATTTCTTCGCAGATCAGCGGTCAGCGCTGATAAGGGTTTATTCTTTCCCGCCATCACAATGCGTTTACTCTGATTATTACCTGATCCTATTTTGACGAGGCCATTGTGCTGTATAAATATGGTATCACAGGTGAGGTTGCCATGGATGATTGGTGGTGAACAGGAATGCAAGTAACTGTAAAGAAAAAACACTCGGGTTACCCCACCAAACAGATCGTAGAAACCCGTGCGACTGCTCTGCCGAAGACGCTGTCAAGAGAATCAAATCCACCATCTGTGGCAGTGTTAGTACCTACCTTTAATTCTGATCTTAAATACCCTTTGCCACAACAAGCAACGTAAATTATAAATGATAGAAACGTCAAAAGCAAGAGGCAAGGCAGAATCATGAATTACTGTCCGCGCAAGGTAACTTGGCGAGGCTGAAGAAATATGCTTACGATGCGTTATGTTAAATTTTAACTTTTTCTTAGATGCCGCACTGCGTGAAATAGTGAGACCAAGTTTTAGAACCAACCATTTAAAACTAAACTTGACAGTAAGCTGGACAATGTAAAATATTAAATCCAGTGGAATTATTTATGTTTATTATTTTTCCGTAAATAATAAATTTCTATCAATAAATAAATAAATCACCAAAATTTATAAATAGTTATTTTTATACAAGACTATAAAATTATATTTTATTGACGAAAGAAAAGCGAGTTAATTATTTTTATCGAGCTGATATAATTTTATTGTCGTGTATAAAATTCTATTATTTTTATAGCTGATGTCAAAGAAAAGATATAAGTAAACCAATTTTATACTAAATTATTAATAAAATACAATTTCGCAGTTTGTTTGTAATATTTTTCACTTTACGTTTTTCACAAAGTGGATACAGAAAATGTGGGAAAACGAATTTGACGAAGAAATGGAAAAAATAAAAGTGTTTTATTTACCCTTGCTGTTGAAGTTTTACTTTGTCTACTCTATTTTACTTTATGTACCCTTGCAGTTAAAGTGTTACTTTATTTACTCAAAATAGTCGATAAAGAAGTACTTTAACATCAGCAATGGAAAAAATTATTTTATTTAGTGTAGGAAGTGTTTTACATTGTTTACAACCCAGCCTCGCCAAGTAATCTTGCGCGGACAGTAGATGAATGAAAATACAATTACGATAAAATATTCATAACCATGTAATGATTCAAAGAATGTAGGAAAACATACAAAGAATATGCTTAAATATTCTAAACGGAATTATATTTATTAGGATGAAAAATAGGTGAATGGATATTTACCTAAGAGCTGAAAGGATTTGTGTACACCACCGTTTCCAGGCTTGTAGGGGAAGTCGCTTTACATTACGTTTCGTACGTTTTAGGAACTGTTTCAGTGATCCAGATGACATGTATTCTGTGATGAATATCACCTGTAAACATACATTACGTAAATACACATTTACAAGATAAACATATCAGTACTAGCATTCGTAGATTTATATCCTTCTCATTTCTCTAAAAGGGTCATTTTTCTTGTAGAATAATTATACTTTTTACAAATAACGAACAGAATAAAATTTCAAGAATGTGAAAATCACGATTGCTCTATTTGCCTATTAACATCCTATTATAATATACCAGTGATTGCTTATGTCCGCCCTTAGTATCATTATCTATCTATCTATCTATGTTAGTAATTTGGTAATAATATCCCAATTATATGTCCCATGTAATTCTCTGAGATGTTTGTATTGAGAATGTAATTTTTGATCATGCTCAGGATGTGGCTCGGATAGACTACATATCACTTAAAGTCCTGTTCAAAGATGGATTCTTTGAACATTCTACCAAGATTTTTAATCCTGGAAAAAAAGAAGTTTCAAGATTCTAAATCTTGAAAAAAAAATCATTTTTGAAGCAATCAATAAATTATAAATGTTTCTATTCCAAGACTCATTGAAGATTCAATTTAGCGGTACCGCAATTTAACAGGTAATTCTCACTAGAAAGAAGGAAACTTCAGAATCCTGTATTTTATATATTTAACTTTTTTTTTTCAAATCTTTATTCATTAAAATATTAATCCAACATCACATTTTGATGTAATGACAGTGACAGTAGTGTTGAATAATGAACTCATAACACAATAGTGTGTTTTAAGGATGGGTTTATCTTACTACAATTACGTATATAATGAAATAAATTATTCCATGGTCCTAGATAAAAATAATTAAACTTGATTGCATTTCTAGTATTTTTATAATCATTTTAATGCTATTATTTAGTTTACTTTATTAACAATACTTCCAAAAACAGCCACTAAACAAATTTAGTTTCTTCTATTATACATCGAACAAAAATGTTGATTATTTATTATCGTGAGACATTGGCCTGCAAAGAGCCTTTTTCTAATGGTTTATGTACACACTCTAGTAAAACTTTTACTTTGTGAGACTTTTTTGATATGATTAATATTGAAATTGTAATCTCTACTTAAATAAACAGATGTTCTTATTTATTTATAAATTTACAGAATTCGTAGGTTATATTGCATCCAAAAATCTTAGCCTTAGGAATCCATAGGATTATTATGGATTCCTAAGGCTAACTCCTACAATTCTATAAAATCTACAGAATGATTAGAACTTACCCTGGGTTTATCGTTGTGTGTGTCGGTCCAATACCTATGGAACTTAACAATATTTGGGTGCTCAAGTTGAGTGAGATTCTCAAAGACGAGTTGAATTTTCTCCTCCTGGGCCTTGAAATTCCGTCTTTCCGAAAACTGAACTTCATTCCAAACCACTTCGACTCCTTCCTCTGTGTCCATCGCAAGGTAGGCGCAGTCAATTCCCGGGACATCCCTTTGTTCCACCTGGACACACAAATTGCACATTGTTACTTCATTACAATAACCAATCGAGATCTCTGCCATTATTTCATTATTGCAGATTATTTCCGCTCAAACACAACGACCGGATCTGCCAAATGTCAGACCACATTCAGGTTTTTACGTTCTATTCTTTCCTAGTTAAATGACATTTACAGCCTCATTTGTACGACACAGATTATTTTAGATACCTATTAGATTTCATACAAAGATTGAGGACATACTGATTTTTTAAATAAATGAACAATAGAAAATAATATCCTCGTAATATAAAAATAGCTAGAAAATACAGCTAATCAAGGTCCACAAAATACCTTCTACTAGATACAAAAACTACAAATAAGTAAAATTTTGTATTATTCATACATGCATTACCTATATAGGGAGTTTTAAATATCTCTAAAAAATAAGGGCAGTGAAATTTTTTAGTGTCATTAGTTTGAACGTTTGAACTGTTTAATTAATAATGTACGCTATTCTGGTCCTCAAATTGAGACGTATAATGTTGTCATTATGGCACGGCATCAGATAAAATAATAAATACTACCTACAAATAATCACTTATTATGATATAATTAATAAATAATAATAAAAATGTATTATCAAACTATTGATATTAAAAATGTACGTCATGTGCTACCCACATTAGGTAAAAATTGATTTGTTCTATAATCAGTACCTAGTAGGTAGGTACTACCTACCTATCTAGATTAAATTATATTACTTGATTACAGGTTAGAAATGCGATAAATTATTCACTAATAAGTAGGTAATAATAAATAATTATACAACTTGGTTTTCACAAACTTATTTACTAAATAAATAAATTGCTTATGGATTTCAGTTTTGTATTTTTTCAACGTTTTTTATTATTACTGTACTATTAATTTTCTGATGAAGACTTATGTTTGGTCTGCCGAAACGTTGAATAAAATAAAAATAATACAGAACTTTAACCATAATAGCTATTTATGTAACAAGTATATAATGTAGGGTTTTATTGGCGAGATACTTTAGGGGACGAGCGAGCGCAGCGAAGCGAGGCACATAAATGGGCGAGTCAATAAAACCCTATTATATACGTGTTGCATACAAGATTTTATGTTTGACTGCCCTATACGCAAGATTTTCTATTATCTATAATGACATTTACAAAATGACACATTTGACAAATGACAAATTAAAATTTAATCTCTAGCGAAGTGTGCCTTTTCTATTATTATTTTATTATTTCTATTATTTTATTTTACTAGTAAAATAAAGAAACTTTCTTTTACTAGTATTATAAAGAGCTGCTTTATTGCTGCAAAATTATGTTATAAACAGTACTTTATAATGCAGTCGTACATAAAACTATTTATCTATTTAAAAATAAGTCTGTTGTTGTAAAGTATCTTAAAAAAGTTATTATTATTTTTTGTGAGTTAAACTCTCTTTAAATACCTACTTGATTTGTTTAGCAAAATTTGAAATGTGCAACAAATTAAAAACATTCATAACAACGTAATATTTATGCGAATAAAAGTAATTGATACGAATTTATAATATTATTCAGCATAATGATTGTTGATTACACCACAAATTAATTCAATTATTCTGAACATTAATGCACGTGCAATTATATCTATAAATATCCTCTAATCATATTTCCAATATTCAATTTTTATTACTACAACATCCTATTTTAGTATTAAACATACAATTCATATTAATAAATAACATACAACAGTTCATTGAAAACGTGGCAGTTTGAGTGAACGTTAGAAGAAGAAAGTGACACGATATGAATGAATGGCTCAAGAAGAGAAACAGAGAGAGAACCTGGAAGGTTGTGAGGAACCACGTGCCTTCTTGCACGTAGACCGCGGCCAGACGAAGTTTGGGGTTTGTGGAAGGGATTCACTTTGGGGAATGGGAATTTCCGCGGCACGCATATTAAATCTAAACGAACTATTGTACCTACGGATTGTATTGTTTCTATTCAACTTATACCTCTTGTCATTTATGCTACAATTTAGCAGTTGCGTGGAGGAATCATAATGAGAATGAAATTTTCATTTGCGGTTCACAGATCACCTCCAAATGAAACTTGCTTTGGTAAGTAGGTATTGTTAGGCTTATGCCTAACCTAGCTAAATTGAATTTACATGTACCTAGCTAAATTTAATTTTTTTTTAAATTTCCACAAACTTCTTATTTATATTAATTATTTGTTAGATGATTTCATCATCTTTATATTAATAATTATATTATGTTCCTGTAGTGTTCTTGAAATGTCTTTATTGTGTTCTTATATAAATTGATATTGATGTAATTAATTTTATTTGCTTATTTTTTATGATGGT
Source organism: Agonum fuliginosum (assembly GCA_947534325.1). NCBI lineage: Eukaryota > Metazoa > Arthropoda > Insecta > Coleoptera > Carabidae > Agonum > Agonum fuliginosum. Next base: position 3,621,696 of record OX384029.1, read on the forward strand.
GTGTATATGTCAGTCAAACAGTATAAACAATAATTATTATTCATGTTTCGTACAATATTATACTGTTATACACAATGTCCCACAACTTAGGATAACAAATTAAAGGGTATATACTGTACGATGTGATGATCATGAAACGAAAAGAATATTTTTAACTTCGCAAAAAATTGCATCGTATTTCAAGCAAACATTTTTTTTGACACTGGTCGGTATAGTTATTTTTAATAATTTTTCCAAACTTCTACAATTAAAGTAATTGTTTACATAATATCTATAAGTAATACTAATAAATGTCAAATTATCAAATATACCATCAAAACAGTGATACTTAAAATGTACTTACCTACACACGTCAAGTAAACTACTCGTAAACTACCCTTAACTTTGCGAATTTAAAAAAAAAATTGTTTCATGATCAGCACGTCGTACAGTATATACCCTTTAATTTTTTGTCCTAAGTAGTGGAATACCCTGTATATATAATATAATAATTACAGTGAGTACCTACATTAGTACCTAGTTTACAGAATTTATTTTTATTTGAACATCCTAATGTTGGTAGAAGCATAGAGAAATTGAATAGACATTTTTTTGTAAAATTAAATGTTGTTCTGAACAAATGGAAATATTTCAGGTTTTTCCCTATATTGTGTAATTATTATAAAATGCATTAGGTACGTCAATTGGTAATTCAACTTCTTAGTTTAATTTCTTACAATTTTATAATTTGGTTGCAGCATAAAGTCACTATTATATACAAATACAATACTAATTTATTGTATTATAAAATGATTGATGGATTTTTGTTTGTCCCAATTATATTCAAATTAAAATGATTAAACATTATCTATTTTCGTGTGCACAACTCAGACCTCACAAAGTGATATAGTAAACATAAATTGAATAATGACATCTTGACGCTCACATAATTTATTAACACAAAGTAATAATTTAAATTACATGATAATACATCACGCATTTAACCATTTAGCACTTATACAACTAATTCTAACGGAATCAGCTCTTATTTGATGACTGCTTGCTGCATGCTTGTCGTCACGTGCTGAGGTCCATGGACCGCGTGGACCAATTATTATTCTAGAATATTCATACAGAAAAATGCATGCGCACGAAAATTCAAATCTAGACAATTTTTTACGTAATAAAATCCTGCAATAAAAGATTCATTCACACAGGAAAGTGTACTTCTAGATCTAGAAAACTAGTTTGTTTCGTCAGTACAAATTATTGTTTGCACTGAATTATGTGAACAACCCAATACCATTCTCCATTCTTGACGCCCACATACTCGGTTTTAACTATAACCATGGTTAAAGAATAATAATTAGGTTTATCAACTGGGCACGTTTTTTCATTGACAACCCCGGTCAGAAGTTGTAATTAGTTTATAGATGTTCCTAGGTGTCTCTGCTGGTCACTACCGATACGAATACATTCTGTCACTAACTGTCACTGAACAGTATTTTTGAAATTTAATAATTGCTGTGAAAAGTGTGTAAGAAAAACGGTCAATATACCTAGATATAAGATACCTGTTTTAATTTTTATAAACTGTGTTTATTCAGGGTGTTTCTATACATCTGCACACAACTTTAATAAGTTATATAATTTGATATATTGATTACAGAAATAAAATATTTTTTCTAAATTCGCGAAAATATGGGTAGTAAAAATCTTAGTGCCACTGATTTGAAAGTCCATTTAAATGTTTCTTTATTAATTATTACATACGACGTGACTATTTGATACTATTTATAATTTTATTTTATAAATAACGTAATAAATAAGCAGTTAAATGGACGTTCAAACAAATGGAACTTATTTTTGTGAATTTTGAAAAATCTTATTTTTTCTGTAGGTAATCAATTAAAGTTGCGTGCAAAGGTATAGAAACACTTGTATATTGTGAAACGACGATCTCTCTCATAGAAAATTGTGGATTTTCAAACACGTTTTGTAATAATATTTTCGATCTAAAGTTAAAGGTAAATATTACATCAAAATTACAATTTTAGTTTCATACATAGTATTAAAGTGTATTTTTACAATTAATTCAGTGTCAATATACTCGTAGTATCACCTGATACAGTCAGAGACACCTAGTGCCTTTACAAATTCTGACCGCTAGAAGAGATCATGTTGGCATCTTTAACCGTGACTATAACTTTTCTAGGTTTGCATCTTCCTGTGTTTGCATTTATGCCGAATATAAAATCCTTAGCTTTGTATTTTCCTGTGAATGAATTTTTGATGCAGGTTTATAAACATTCCGGTGTTGCTCTTTACTGTGTATGAAAATTCCAGAATAGTGCACGCGACGTAATCCAGATGCAAGGCCCACTTGACGGTGACGCATCGGCTGGGCGCGCGCCTCTTCAACTAGCGCCCACAGCTAACACAAAGCACACAATCTCGTTATGATAAAATGTAGCGTTCTTGAAAAGGAAGCGGAATGCTCAATGCTGAAGTTCACACTATGTCGGCTTGTTATCTCACACTTTGACGGCTGAAGATGCGTTCTGTGATGATAATGCAGTGAAGCACTGCACTACTTTAATGTGAATGAATATTTCTGACAACTAGGATAATACCGTATTTTCAAGCAAGATTGAATGCAGAGCAGAATAGAACTATGTACCTATTGTTTAATAATAAATTACAAGCTATAGGTAATAAAAAGTTGCATCATGATTTAGATTCATTACTTATTGCTGTTGAGCAGTTTTTAATAGTACTTTACTCGGTACTTTACTTATATTATTTTACGAAACAGTTAAATAGTTTTTAACAAATACGCAAAACAGAATATTAGAGGACGAATCTGTTCATGGACGAGGCGTAAGCCGAGCTTATAAATTGGATGAGTCCTCTAAAACTCAGTTTGTGTACCTACTTGTTACATAATAATATTATTCTCTCTAAATTTGTTGAGTAACTATACGAAATTATACTAAATATAACAAAAATCAACAATGAAAACCAGTGCAAATAATCCTGAAATATGTAGGTATAATAGGTAAATAACAGCTCTACTGTCGTATTATAGAATTATCCCCTAAAATATTATAATGCGGACTTCAAACAGATCGCAAAGTAAAGATTTTGAAATCTGATGTGGCCAGAACACAACCTCTCGCCATATCTAGACTTAAAAACATAATTTCCGGTGCCCATTAAAAATATACAAATAAAAATCTAAAATATTCAAACACAGAATCACCTGAATCAAAAGATTCATTCACAGGAAAACTCTTCTGTATTGAAGCCATCCTCCTACCGTTCATACATACATACGGACATCATCGTGAAACTATCAAAAATGAGTTGTAAGGACCCTAATTCGTGCTCATCCACTTAAAACTCACTACCCGATTTTTTGCATGATTCCAATACCTCCCTTACAGGTCAGCAGGAGCTAAAATTTGTTTGTTATTTGTTCTGTAAATCATTTATTACAATAAATTAATTCAAACTTTATACACGTGATTTTAAATGAATGAAGGCCAAAGGCGCAGACTCAAGAGCAGACTACAAGAAAAAAATTCTGGGCGCGTGCATTTTTGCACATTCGCAACAGCTCAACGAACAAGGAACAAGGAACTGAAGGAGAAATGCACTAACTGCTTTATTGCACCTAAAACAGCAGGGCGTAACAAATGTAATATATTTTTTTTATAGGAATCATCCATAAAGCTGGGAATATAACGATAGGAGATGTATTTTGGTTTTATTGACGAAGCTTTGATTTTATTTTGCAAGTGTGTAATGTAAGCGACTGTAGTATTGACAACACAGATTCGAATCTTGTTTGGTATACATTTTCAGTGTTGTGTCTTATGGTGTACTTTTTAGTAAGAGCGCAATGAAAATACATTGCGACAGCACAATATTGTATTGATTTTAGTAGTGTATTATAGGTTTACTATTGCTATATTACACCTTTAAAACTAATTTATTATACAATATTTTATATTGCACGTTTTTATAAAGGATCGATACATATTTCATGTGTTTCAGATGTTTAACTTTGCGCTTGGAAGCTGAACTTTTTTAGAATAAAATTATGCAAATAGCCACAATGCAATGCACTAGGTATTTAATGAAAAGCAAAAAATAATTTTTTCACCAGAAACAGAATTACCTATCCGACATAATAAACTTTGAGTTGCACTTCTAAGATTTATAGTTTTATATAAAATGTTTAAACAAATCTTATTTTTCATTTAACCAATGCATTGCCGCCTTAACAACCATCAATACTCGTAAGTGTACGGCTGGTAACCGCACACACGATAAAATAAATATCTATACCGTTGGTTCACATCACAGTACAAGGTGTTTCTATACCTCTGCACGCAACTTTAATAAGTTATATAATTATATTTTTATACTAATTAATACAGAATAAAACAGATTTTTTCAAAATTCGCAAAAATAAGGGCAGTGAAAATATTAGTTTCATTGGTTTGAACGAATTCATTTAACTGTTTTTTATTATGTTACCTATTTATAAAATAAAATTATAAATAGTATCAGACTCTACAAATAGTCACTTCTTATGTAATAATTAATTAATAAACAGTTAAACGGACTTTCAAACCAGTGGCACTTAAATTTTCACTACTTACCCTTATTTTTGCGAATTTTGAAAAAAATCATTTTTTTTTCTGTGTATCAGTCGAGTATCAGTATATCAAATTATAACCTACATAAGTTACGTTCAGAGGTATAGAAACACCCTGTATATAGGGCGACTACAATCGAGATGGTTTTTTAAAATTAGCTGATACAAAAAATGTAGTTGAAAGTTTTTTTATTTCAATATTTATCTGTGGCCCGTGACAAAAAAATTCTATGTCAGCCACTTGTGTAAAATACATTAAAATAATATATTTATAGACATAAAATAATAATACAGGTATTTATTTGGAAAGATATAAATAAAATATAAATATCCTACGCGAAATAAAAATCTGGAATAATAAAAAACTTCTCAGATTTTATTGAATCAGTTTATGTCAAATATAATAGTAGTCTAAAAATAAAACCAATAAAACCCTTCCACGTTCCACCAAAATTTTACGAACTTCTAAACTTTCTCCGTAATGCTCATAAGAAAGAAACACATTAAACGATTCTTATCAATAGAGGCGAGCAATAAAATTTTTATTATCTTAACAGTAAACTGAGATTATAAAAATGTTTCAAATTCCGATCTAGCTTAACAGAAAATATGTTACAATCCTTTGAAAACACAGATAGCAGTGTTATAATGCAATTAGTTAATACAATAATGATAAATGTTATCATTATCACTGTAAGTGCAAGTAATAAACGGGTTATATTGGTCTAGAATTACAATTACTCATTGAAAATAAAGACGATTGTCTATAAATATTAGCACATGTGACCCCAATGACCGATAGCTTATCAATGTTTTCTTTTTTTAAGTTGAAACAGGTTTTTTGACACGGCACGGGTGTAAAGAAACATGTGTAAGAAATGCGATAATGCAATTAGATATTTCGTATCAAATTTTACAAAAAATGCAACAGCAGACAAAAACTTATTTATACTGTTAATCGTCTACCTTCAATATCGTATTATATATACGTATATACAAGTGTTTCTATACCTCTGCACGAAACTTGAATAGATTATCTAATTTGATATACTGATTATAGATAAAAAAGATTTTTTTTTCAAAAATCGCAAAAATAAGGGTACTAGTGGAAATTTTAGTGTCTCTTGTTTGAAAGTCCATTTAACTATGTATTTATTAATTATTACATAACAAGTGACTATTTGTGGATAGTCTTATAGTATTTATAATTTTATTTTATAAATAACATAATAAATAAACAAATGGAACTATTTACACTACCCTTATTTTTGAGAATTTTGAAAAAAATCTTCTTTATCTATAATCAGTATATCAAATTATATAATCTATTAAAGGATCGTGCAGAGATATAGAAACACCCTGTATATTAATAAATAGAATATTATACTTTTGCATACGATTATTTAATAATTTTGTAATTGTAATAAGAACATAAGTAAATTTCAAACCACAGCTGTCAGAAATATTTTATTTAGCAACATACTATTATTTTTGATAATGCTTACAGTACAATTATTTATTGGTCATAAACTTGATTTTTATTTTACTAGAAATTTTATTGTTAAAAGTGTTTGTGAGTTAGAGATTTGTAATATTAATAAAAATAAATGGGTATGTAGGGGAGTGACGGGGTTGGTTGTGACATTTTTTAGAAAATTTATCCTAAAGTTTTATTGGGAACAACAATTAAAATGAAATTGTTAGGATTTAAAAAATAGGTTGTTGGCTATACAATATGATATTTATTTGGAGGCTAATGTAATGGTAAGTAGACGAAAATTGATGTTTTTCAAATTTTGGCAGGTGTTACAATCTGAATCTACTCCAGCCTTGGGGCAAATAGTTACAGCAAGAGTTTTTTAAATCACTTATTTCTAATTTAAATCAATGGAACCACTTTAACTAGTCAGAATGTCTATTTCATTTTGATTAACAAACATTTTTTCTGGGTTTTCTGTCAGAATTTCTGATTTTCTTGTCTTATACGTGTAATATTTTTTACTCTTGACGCAGCTATGGAATATTTGGTTTATAATTATTTTCTGAAAAAAGTTGCTTTATTATTGTTAAGTTAAGACCAAAATCAAACATTTGAGAAGAAATAAATAAGAACTATGCAATTATTAAAAAAAAATTATGTGATTTCATAAACAAGAAACATAAAGTAACAAAAATAACATAAATCCAGTAAATCATCTTAATTCTCTACTACAGGAGACCAAAATTACGAAAAAAAATAAAAGATACAAACCTAACTTTGTGAATTATTTTATTTATAATTATAAACCTTTTCTTTTACCAAAATATTTCGTGCATTAATGAACTAATGTTATTTGTTTGGATTCATTCAAATTACCCAATGAAATTGCCTGATTGTACTAAATAATTAATACCACAGTCCATAAAACAAACAAACTTCCATACAAATTTAATTAATACAATCAACGAATCAATCCTTTGAAATTCGTATAATCCATTAATTCCCATAGCTGGTTATGTTACGTAAGTATAATAAATACATAATGACACTACACCGGTAGGTAAATAAAAATAACCGAAAGGATATATATTTAGAAGTAGAAGTTCACAATGAACGTCGTAAATTTTTTTACGAGTTGCAGCAGCACAACCTCACACGTGCCGAAGAGTGGAAACTAAACTACCATAACAAGTAAACACAAGTTTAAACACTTACTTAAGCAGATATTTAATGTTTACCTCAGCAATTATATTTCTGGAATGTTGTATCATATAAAGATATTTTGCATTTTTATCTAAATGTGTAAATCATCACTATTTTATCACATTGACATTATAATAACTAGCATGTGCCAAAGTAAAAGTCATAAGTGCATGTGAATGAATGAAAATGTATAAGTAAATTATAGAGTTGTAGAAAATAGTTATTTGTCTAACTAGAGAGAAAAGCGCTTTTTTCCCACTCGAGGTCGAAGTTTGTGTAACGAACGAAGCGAGTGAGGCAATCGAGCGAGAGTAGAAAAGTACTTTCCTCTCGTGTTAGACACAACATTTTTTTTCACGACATACGAGTATTTAAAAACATTGTAAATGTAGAAGATACGTATAACTAGGAGTTAGGTTAAAACTGCCATCTGTTGGAATGACGTTTAAATACAATGAAATATTTCACTGCAGCCAATATGCCAATTTACTTTCCTCTCTAGAGAGAAAAAACTTACTTTCCTCACTATTTCGCGAGAACAATAGTATAATTAAATATCTAGAACGGTAAGAACAGTTTACCGACGGAAGACAATTATTGTCAGACAAAATTGGAGACGTTCGTGATGCAGTTTTTACTGCAGAAAGGAGGAAATTACCTACTTAAAGCAGTGTAAAACAGTTACCTTGCGTATGTACTCGTATTGTACAACACTTTACTTGTTGCTCATTTGTAAATAAAAATAAAATATAAAAAATTATAACCAAATTTTATCATTCACACAAAACTGTTCTGTTAAAAATGCCTTATATGATTTCTCACAAGCCTTGGAACTTGGAAGTATTACAGTCAGTTGTCAATTTTACAAGTCAGTAATTTGTAAAGATTAATTTGCAAAAGGTCATGTAGGGATTGAGTTAATGACGTTTACAAGTAGTAACAAGTAAAAATTATTATTTCACTTCTGACTGCTGTCAATAATAATTACAAACAGTAGAAGAGGCGTGCGGAAATGTTGTCCAAAAACACTGAATAGGCGTGTGGTAATATATACAAATGTGCACGTTTACCTATCTGTTGATATGATACCATGTTATTCATCACGAATAAATGTTATAAGTACATGCAGTGCATGTTAAATAATAAAAATGTTAATCAATTAATATAGTTATAGAAAAAGTTCTGGCCTGTTCATATTCCTCGCGTGTAACTCCCCTTCGGGTCGTGCCTCAAATAAAATACTCGCAAGAAAACACAACATAAATGTACTACCTAAGCAAAGTCATTCTTCTATAATTTATTATTGTTAAATAGATAAGACACATTAACGACTTTGATTCAAATAAAAATAAAGTATTTATTGTCACGATGTTTAAAATTAGTCTGCTTAATTCTGATTTGTAAAGCGTATTTGTCACAGATCATTACGATTTTAAATACGTTTGTTAAATATAACTTCACATCGTAATAATGCGAGTCAATGTTCTAACGTCTAACATAATGAGCACAATTTAAAATCAGCGTAAATAAACAAAACACGTTGTATTTCAAGGAACAAAACGATCAGAACGATTGCGATGTTATTTTAAACAACTGAACGACATGAATCTCTGGCTGCAAAGCTGTTGTAGGTGCATTTTGCGCGTTGCTAGGTAATAATAGAATGAATTTCAAAGATACCTACCTACTAAGTAAGCAGTGCAGTGTTTATTGGTGCATGATACTATTTTACACTATTCATTTTATTTATTTTTCTCATCTTTACTCTGCAACGGTTTGCTGACAACTAAATCAAAATAAATTATGTTTATAATCTTATTAATTTGTTTACAATTTGACACGATTATCTAATATACTAGAAGCATAATGATCAAGTATTGACTTTGATTTATATTCTTATTTTTCATACACAACTTAAAGATAATTAGAAAATCGAGGGTATAGTTTCAAAGAATGGGATACTTGCATGATTTTTTAAATTAAATATTGAAATTACCTATTTATCATAGTATTTAAGCAAAGTACTACTTCCGGTTTGTGGATTGGTACCAAAATTTAATGAGTTCTTGATTCGTATTAAAACCTTAAAAGGTGTTCGTCTACCCTAAAAATTTTACAGCGTTACAGAGGTGTACGCCTTCCACGTTTACTTTAGTTATAATTGAAATATATGATGCTTTTACATATGAGTGTATTAACAAAGAATGAATCTAGTTTTTTATTTTTTGTCTTTGGCCTAAGAATTTGAAGTAAACAATATTTAAAAATGACGTTTTTTGTAATTATTTGATACAATTTTATATGATTTTTTTGGGTCATTATAAATGGAAAGAAAAATTTAAAAAGCAAGAAGCCTGCAGCTAACCTTCCTTTTTCGAATAATTTTGGTTTTACTTAATTTCTTTAAAAAATACAGAAGTTATTATGGGAATACTGGAGCCATGTTTACAGTATTTTTCAATTTCCAAATGACATTGCATAGCTAGGATGCGGCAAAGTACGAGTTTCGGGCTGGGTTCGTGCAGCCCTAGTCGTGGGAAAGAGAGTGAATTAGAAAAAAAAGTAATATCGAAAGTATTTTAGGAATTCGAAAAATAGGTGGACGATCAGCAAGTGAAAAATTCTTCCCTATTGCTATTGGTAACAGAATATTTTTAAATTATTAAACAGCTAATTTTCTAGAAGTTCACAAGAGAAAAATAAGAGTGATTCTTTGAAACCACTACGTTTCAGGATAACTTAAAACAAACATTAACAAAAATAAATCTCCAACAATCATTACTTGATGGCAGGCATCCAGACAACGTCAATATTTACATCACGCAAAATTTGCAAAATACTATCACTGGCGCCGACATCACAGAACTACTCGCAGTTACTCGCTTTTATTACCGCACCTGTTACCGCTAAATTCATTTTTACGTAATGCAAGAATTCTAGAAACAACTACAACGCATAAATCTATGTTTCTATTGCCTATTTACTTCCAATTTGAGTTATTTTATAGCTTCCAATTAATTTTAAATATTAATGATGGCTACTAACTTAACTAGACTTGTTATGTTAACACATTGAAGAAATTTTAATGATTTTTCTGGACTGTAACAAGTATTTAATAAATATTTACTTTTAATGGCACTATTACATAGCTGTTAATTATCGGTAGAAAGGTAAGGTGTGAAATTAGTTTGACGATGCTAGCAGACGAGAAAATCACGTATTACACTTGGAATTATAATTAACGATTTGCAATTAAAAATCAGTATAAAATCTATTTCTGAATAATTATTAACATGCCTGCAACTCTTTCACAATACAAGGTGTTGCATAACAAGGATAAAAATACTACATGACATACTGGTCACAAACAAAAAATTAATTTTTCTACACTTCCGATATGCACTGCACTCGAAAATGTCATCTTACAAACAGTAGAACGGCCGTGTGGAAAAGTTATTCGAAGACGCAGCATGAGCGTGTCGTAATGATTTAAACATGCATGTTTCCTATCTGTTGCTATGATACCGCGTTATTCATCAAAATTAATGTCAATGTGTCATAGTGACATGTCATATAAATATAGTGCATGTGAATTAATGAAAATGTAAGTAAATATAGAGAATAAGTATAGTGTGCAACACTTGTCGAAATGCTCCTACATGCTTATGTTTCTTTCGGACCTTCCTTCGGGTCGTGCCTCAATTGCAACACTCGCAAGTAATAAGATGTTTATTTCGACACTTGATACACAATATACTATTTTTAAATTCGCGAAATTTGTTGTGTCTAACATGAATTATTTAAACATTTTAAGGACCAGGACCACTATACTCGTATCAATTAATATTTTTAATTACGATTAAATTATTTAAAAAATTGATTTGTACTTAATCGATTGTGAACATCATGGTATGAATTCATATTTCTGATTTAATTTTAACCTGAAGTGAAAAAATTCAAAAAAAATATTATTTAACTTGTTCTTAATTTAATCCTATAATAATTTAAATATCAAGTGTTTTTTATAAAAATGACTAAGTTTGCTACTTATTTTTAGCAAATTATCTACTTATTTTTAGAAACTTATCTACCAACGTGCTAAAATAATATTTATCTACTATTTTTACACAAAAATAAATGAAAAGAAAGAAACGTGATAAAGAAAACACACGAAGTTAACCACAAGCAGAAATTCTAGAATATGACATCATTTTTTAAGAGTCCAATGAACTGTGTTAACTAAATTTGCTACCCGACGAAGGAAATACATTGTTTCCGAAACGTCGTATTTTAAATAAAAATATAACAATACAACCCAAATAAATAATTTATTACAATAATGGGATCTAAAATATCTTTCATAATAATTCTTAAATGTAAAAATAAAAATATTAGGCAAATTTTGTAAATTTTAAAGCTGTGAGGTGTCAGAGGTAACAGACAGAATATTAGTTATTGCAACAAAATTATTTTTAACCCTACACTAAGAAAAGTATACAGACAATTAGTGATTCACTTTTCAAGAAGAGAAACTCAATCACCTTAGCTTTGAGAATCATTGAATCTTGTGGAATTTGCAGTCAGGTGATAAAAATATCTTTATTCGATGAATTTAGAGGGACAGAAAAATGACTAGAATTTTATTTTCAGAATTATTTTAAACCTCACAACGCAAAATGCAGTGGTTGTAATAAATTAATAATAATAATATTAATATTTGATTTGTAGTTATATATTTGATAATGTAGTATAGCTACCTATGTGTATTAATTAAATTAGTATTGCATTGTTTTATCTGATTTATGCATTACCATGGCATGTGTCATGTATGTAGAATTATGTAACAACATTTTATGTAAATCAATACAACACTGCAACATATTTTTATTAGCCATAATGTAAATTGCAAACCTACTATATTCTATTTGAATATTTCTGTTACATTTTATTGTTTTCTCAGTATATTATGTTGAATGTAGGTACATACTTATTCAAAAAATATTAAAAATATTATCTACTTTTTTTCTATTAATGAATTATATTTCATTCAATTGGCTCGTATTTATTATAATTAAAATAAATTTGCAAATTCATACCTACGTCAAAATTTATCATTTTAGTAATCAATTTTAAAACTAACTTAATTACTGCACGCCTAGTAGGTAAATAAGCCAATACGATGCTTTCACGTCATTGGTTGTAGACCAATCATAGCCAGATCAATATAAAAAAATACCAGAAAATTAAAAGGTTCCATTGCCATTACAATATTTTTGCCATTTTAATATAAACGCCAGTTCAATATTTTATTGTCAATAACATGTGGAAAATGATTATTTTGTAAAACTAATAAGGTACAATAATTATTAAAGTAGTTTACTCTTGTCTAAACCATTTCAAGAAAAATGTTAACCATGTAAGAACAATTTTTAAAATAAATAACTCCAAATAAACTTACAAAAAAATCAACATGTAAATACAAATAAACACTCTCAAACAATCAAGCCACCAATGAGAAATCAACCAGAACTCACTCGTAAGGAGTGTCAGGAAAAATATCCTCACGGTCATTGCGATGGCTAGGCTATAGCATCTTGTCCATTAGCAACAGAACGCGGGTAGCAGCATCAACATCTACAACGATTGCAGCACGCGCCTTGAATGTGAATGACAGTAGGCCGTGATCTGCAGAGGCATACCACAGGGATGAACAATGGGGCGCGCGGCCCCGGAAATGAAAGGCAAGGTCGGTTAGTGTCTTGGAGTAATTAATGGTTTCATTTGAATAAAGAATATTGTTTTTATTCCCACAGCACACAGCTTGATACAGTTTGCTTTATTGATTTTTCTTGGAAACTTAATGTCAATTATTGTAATGCAAGAAAATAAATCAGAACCACCAAGTGTAATACAATAATGCCCATTTTATGAATCAGATAATTTTATTTTATTTTATAATGTAGGTACATATCTAAAGTTTTGTTTCATCCAGTTTTCAAAGTCATATTAGGTAGGTGACGCCCCCCATTGTCTATACACTGAATAAACCGATTTCTGGCGTTTGTCATAACCCTTTCCAGCATGGCAGCGAGTATGTTGGCAATTGCGGCCCGGATGTTGACCTTCAGATCTTCTAGGGTCCCTGGACGGTTGACGTAAACCCCATAAAAAATGGGTGCATGTCACTGCGTCAAATTGCCGTAATGTCAATTACCCGCTGTGTCCAATTGCCGCAATGTCAAATTGCCACTGTGCCAAAACGCATCCCCACCACTTACATACTTGTAATAACGTATGTCGAGAGACCACTGCAAATTTATTTCGACCCAGTGGAAATCAGGCACAACAGCAATATTTAGACATACTGGTAATCGGGCATAGGTTTTGGTATTTACTACACTAACAAAGCTAACAAAACCGTACTAGAGCGCCACAAACTCGGTTTTGGTATTTACTACACTAACAAAGCTAACAAAACCGTACTAGAGCTCCACAAACTCGGTTTTGGTACGTCAAATCTACTGTTGTGCCTGATTTCCACTGGGTCACATTGCCTCTGTGTCGAAATAAATTTGCAGTAGTCTCTCGACATACGTTATTAGAAGAATGTAAGTGGTGGGGATGCGTTTTGGCTTTGGCACAGTGGCAATTTGACATTGCGGCAATTGGACACAGCGGGTATTTGACATTACGGCAATTTGACGCAGTGGCGTGTTCCCTAAAAAATCACAAGGAGCCAAATCGGGCGAGCGGGCTGGCCACTCCAAATCGCCTCTTATTGAGATGAGGCGCCCCGGGAAGTGTACGACTCAACTGAAAACACGCTGCTTCGTGCTCCAACGCATGATGGCGACTAACCGGTTGGGGAACACAACTTTAAAAGTGCACCTGTCGAATGAGATCACTCTCTCCTCACTACGATCCCCACAGCCTGAATGGTACGCATTTAAAAAAGCAAGTTATGATGAATCACCCTGTATAACAAGATCTTTTGAGACCTTGGCGTCGGCTAGTTATTACAGACATTGAAAGATCACTGCAAACCTTCATAGATAGAAGTAAACCTCAAGTCATAAACAGATAAACACGACACCATGACACGGTGAAACTAGAACACTATCAACAGTCATTGATATATCGTCTTATTTAACCCATATTTTCTTACTCTGCGGCTGAGGTTACAGATTGGTCAGTGTTGATGAAGTTACTACCACATGAAGTGGATTTTATACTTCGTCACATCGTATCCTTGAGGCTTGAGGTTTATTTGCAAATGGAGTGTGAACTGATTTGTATGGCAGTGGTGTCAGAAAATTTACATGTGTGAACAATATTTCTATTGGGATATATACCGTCAGAAATAAAATGAAAATGAAAAATAGGTGCTCATGGGCGCCCGAAGGGGGGTCGAATGGGTCGACATTTATTTATTTATTGTTAAAAATAAAATAAAATTTCATTTTTTATGTTACTGTTTATTATTTTGAGTGTTTTTTAAATCATTATTGGTCAAGATATATTTCTCATTGTAATCAAAATAGGCGGAATGCGTGTGTATGTGTTTAACTTAATATTTATTAATAAATTAAGGCAATGTGATAGACAATATCACTAAACTTAACGATGGGAACGAACAAACAATCTTAAATAAACTAAACTTATTGACTATGAACGCTAAAAGCGCGCAGACCAAAATTATTTCATCTTGACGCGTACACAGCCGATGCACCACTGTCTTGTTACAAGTCAGATTCCAAAACTTAGGTACCCTTTTCGAGGGTGTAAAGGGGTTTACAAAACTAAGCAATTTAACAGCCTAGGATAAGTAACATTCGGTCTTACAGTCAGCTAGAAACTCTGCTTGGTGTTCGTTTACCCTAAAATTTTACAGCGTTACAGAGGTGTACGCCTCCCACGTTTACTTTAGTAAAACGTGCAGTTTTCCATATCAGAAAAATTTAATTTTCGATTTAGAAGTTTTTGATCTCGAAAAATTTATAAATTTTAAAAAATTCGACCCACCTTCTAGAAATTTCTGAGGGCGCCTATGTAAGGTGCTACAATAAATACATGTGATGCAAATAAAACTTCCACTGCACACACCTACCACAAAATGAACACTCTGTCTTTCTTTTAATTTTTTTTTTAAAGAGAAGACAGTTGATCAAATATATTAAAATTAAATTTAAAAAAAATGAATAACAGTATGGGTTTCTCTCTAAAAACTAAACAATTCATAAATTATTTTATATTTTTTGATGAATTTGAATAATAAGAACTGAAAAATAAAGTTGTCTTATATTTATCTTGCACAAATTTAAAATTCCCACTGCACTTTTTGTTTTTCTACAGCACTTTTTGTTTTTCTACAGCACATTTTGTGTCCAGCGCTCCAGCTGCACGTTAGAATAATCCCTGACTTAGTGCATATGTCGCAGTCTAGTTATAAAATCAGTCGTTTTATAAAACGCCTAGTCTTTTTCTAAATGACACTTTATAAATTATGCGTACAAATAAGGAACGAATTTGAAAATACGCCTTCGGGCTTCTTCAAATAATAATGCAATGAAATAAATTTTCACAATGATGTAGTCTGCATGAAATATGAAGTTTTTATAAAGTTATTTAAGAAAATTTGCATCTGCTTTGCTTAGACATCCTGCCACTTTGTATTGCACATGATGGAGTATTAGTCCAGTAACTTTGTCATGGTTATAATGGGCCTAAGTTGCATCAAGTGGTGGTAGTAGGTTTCTATTTTTTTTCTTGTATAGGATGTGACTGAGATACAAAATCCAAGTTTTCGACCTCGGCAACCCTCCGGAACACTTTTGAATATCTCAAAAACTGCTAAATTTTTGCACTTTTTTCGGTTTCTTACCATTTTGACTATGAAGGAGCACGATTTCGACAAAAACCATTCTATATATTTTTAAACTAGATTAAATTGTCTACAATCTAAGACCAGAATGGGCTCGGTAGTCCTAATAGTTTCCGAGATACAGCTTTTCAAAGTTTGGCAAAATATACAGATTTGAAACACCAACCGTTTCTCTCTACAAAAATTTTACTATATTCTCTCGCGGAAGAACTTTAAATTTCAGCTCAAGAAAGACCATTGAAAATTTTTGACAGAATGTATCTTATAGAAAAAAGTACGAGGAATACAGTGCTGCAAACCGGAAGTCAATATCATTATTCGTTCAGATATTATAGTTAATTAAACACAATAAACAAAAGAATAAACAAAATTTTTACTATATTCTCTCGGGGAAAAACTTTAAATTTCAGCTCAACTAAGGCCACTGAAATTTTTTGACAGAATATATCTTATAGAAAAAAGTACGAGGAATTCAATCCTGCAAACCGGAAATTTCTATCATTATTCGTTCAGATAATATAGTTGATTAAAAACAATGAACAAAAGAGTAAACATAAATTTTACTAAATTCTCTCGCGGAAAAACTTTAAATTTCAGCTCAAGGAAGACCACTGAAAATTTTTGACAGAATGTATCTTATAGAAAAAAGTACGAGGAATTCAGTGCTTCAAACCGGAAGTCAATATCATTATTCGTTCAGATATTATAGTTAGTTTTTCCCCGAGAGAATATAGTAAAAATTTTGTTTATTCTTTTGTATATTGTGTTTAATTAACTATAATATCTGAACGAATAATGATATTGACTTCCGGTTTGCAGCACTGAATTCCTCGTACTTTTTTCTATAAGTTATATTCTGTCAAAAAATTTCAGTGGCCTTAGTTGAGCTGAAATTTAAAGTTTTTCCCCGAGAGAATATAGTAAAATTTTTGTTTATTCTTTTGTTTATTGTGTTTAATTAACTATAATATCTGAACGAATAATGATATTGACTTCCGGTTTGCAGAACTGAATTCCTCGTACTTTTTTCTATAAGTTACATTCTGTCAAAAATTTTCAATGGTCTTCCTTAAGCTGAAATTTAAAGTTCTTCCGCGAGAGAATATAGTAAAATTTTTGTAGAATAGAAACGGTTGGTGTATTTGGCATATTTTGCCAAACTTTGAAAAGCTGTATCTCGGAAACTATTAGGGCTACCGAGCCTATTCTGGTTTTAGATTGTAGACAATTTAATCTAGTTTAAAAATGTATTGAATGGTTTTTGTCGAAATCGTGCTCCTTCATAGTCAAAATGGTAAGAATCCGAAAAAAGTGCAAAAATTTAGCAGTTTTTGAGATATTCAAAAGTGTTCCGGAGGGTTGCCGAGGTCGAAAACTTGGATTTTGCATCTCAGTCACATCCTATACAAGAAAAAAAATAGAAACCTACTACCACCACTTGATGCAACTTACGATGTACTATGTTACTGGACTATATTAGGTATACTCATATTATCATTCAGAAAGTGCTTCACGACGTCTTGTAAAAAATAGAAAGATTTTCATATCCATGCAAATTTTCTAGTCTGTGCACGGCATTTTAGAGAAAATGCAATTTTTAAAAAAGCATAAGTTAATAGAATATTTAAAAATATATTTAGATTAGTTTCTTTTTCGATATTATGGTTTTCTTGTACTGAAAAAGGCTGAAAAAATTAAATACGTCCCTGTTTCAGCGAACGTTTAAAATAGGTATCTTCTAAGGATTTTTTCAGTTTCTTTAATTAACTATTACTGTGCGCTATTTTTAAACACAGAAGAATTTTAGAAATTTCGGTTTTATTTTTGTCGTTTAAACTCAATATGTCACCAGGGCAAACTTACGTAATTTTAGAAGTATTTTTCTATTAATAAACTAGCGATCAATACAGACAAATATTCCATAATTTCCGAGACAATTTACATTCTTCAGAATAGGTAGTGATTTAAATTTCCTAGCAATAAAAAAAATAATTGGAGATTTTCTCATAAACGCTTCGCTTCAATCATATAAAGTACCTTATAGAGAATTATTTGGAGAATCTAATGCAGGAATCCGCAGGTCCATATTTTAATTCGTTTAGAAATGCCAACTCAATAAACACAAAAAATACTAAAATTTCACTATTTTCTTTAAGAAATTATGTTTGATCTGTGGCTAAACTAGTGCTCCCAAAATGTTGAAAATTATGTATCTTACATAAAAACAAAATAAATTAGAAATCAAATGTTGAAGACCGGAAGTCTATATCTTGATTCATTGAAAAATAAAAGCAGTTTTTGTTTAAAAAACAAAACTACGGGTTTACTTAAAATGACTAGAAATTGCTCAATAAATTATATTTTAACGATTTTCTCGAGAACTATTCATCTTAGAAAAAATTCTATTTTATGGAAAATGTAGGAAAATTTCTCTAGTTTCCTTTGGTGTAATAATATTAACAAAAGTTTAATCCTCTACCAAATACAAGAGAAAACCAAGAAAAACACGGTTTTTCGCTTATAATTTTTAAGCAGGAAAGTTATGAGGTGAAAAACCTGAAATTCGTGTTTAGCTCTCCAAAAACATGTAGAATGAAAGAAAAAATTACTTCTCCAAAGCTTTCCAGGCAGAATTCTTACTAAACTAAAATTCATGTATCATGGACTGTGAATCTTATATTATGTGTGGTCACTGTTCAGTTCAAGGTCGTACATGGCAAATTTATTTGAAAAATGCAGTCCACAACATTCTTAGTCGCCCTATACAAGGAGCTCGCCAAGTGAAACACTTCCTTTTTCAGAGACATTGATTCCAAATAAATACACAAGAATCTAGTAGGCCTGTACGAGACCGCGATGGCTCCTGCAAATGCCTCTGTGACCTTGAACTTGTCAGGCCTAGTCAAATCATATCGACCCTTCATTTTCCTGAAAGACTGTGATTTTGCGTGTGTGTTTGATATTAAACATTCTAATTTTCTTGTGGAAACTTACCATGCTCCTAAATGAAAAACTTTTTCAATTTATTTACAAACAGGAAATTTCAAGAATGTTTGGAATATCTTATTGAGCCCGAGTTAGTTTTCTGTTTATCTTTGTGAAGTATTTAGAGAAGAAATAGTGTTAGGAATGTGCCAGCTGGAACTTGACATACTTGGTACAGAAAAGAATTAGATTATTCAGATGTTTATTGTTGCGGTTACTTTGTTTTATTTAAATACTTAAAATTGTCAATATGCTTGCTGGTAAAGAATAAAACACTGATCAGTGCTACCGCTGAAACAGAATGATCTGCGAAGAAATGCACAGATGCACGAAAAAAGAATAAAATCAATCCAAACCGAGTATGTGGGACTCAAGAAATCAATTACATTTACCAAAACAGAATATGTGGGACTCAAGAAGGGTGGTTTCTTTATTTAATTCAGTTCAATTAGAGTTTTTACCACAACCGAGTTGGGACTCAAGAAGGGTGTTAGGTTTCTTTATTTAGTTTGGTTAAATGCAGATCAGCGGGTTTTTAGTGCATTTTTTCGCAGATCAGCGGGTTTCTGCGATCAGCGCTGATTAGAGTTTTATTCTCGGTTTTATTCTTACCCATGTTTGCATTAAGTCTGTTTTAGATGGTGCAATTTTAGTTGCAAGTTTTGTTGCGCAAGAAAGTGCAATTAAAATTGCTTCGTGTAAATCAGAAATTGCAACAAGAAAAATTGCATTACGAACTTGAATCGAAAATAGAACTCGTTCTAATTTTCTTGCCTCAAGTTGCAATTTTCTAGTGTGGGTGTGGTTAAGCGCGACATCTTCTTAAGAAACAAAGACGTAATAAGTATCAAGCTTCTTACTTTCTTTATAAATCGTACCTAATAAAGGTGTTCTCAGTTTACTTTTTTTAATCACAGACGCAGCTTGAGTATACTCATCTTTTTACATTACACTAAATCTTGAACAAGATTTTGTTCAATTTTTGAAATAATCTAAATTGTGTAGTATCATACAGCAAATTGTGTGAAATATTGCATTGCTTCGTAAATTGTCTGAAAAAATAGATAGGAGCGACTGTCAAATTATTATTATATGCGAACTGCGCAGAATCACAAACTAAATATTGTAGGTAGGTTTATAAAATTGTCTCAGTATAAAACAGAGTTCATTAAAAACAAAGCAATTTATTGCTCAAGATATTGTTCAATTTGTATCGCAATTTCTTGTTCAATATTTAGCGACCATAATACAGCTCAAAAAAATTGCATTAATTTTCTGGCTGCAAGATTTATTGCATTATTGCGCAATAAAACTTGCAACAAAAATTGTATCATCTAAAACGGGCTTTATAATTGTTTTTCTTGCTCCAGTACTGAATGCTTTTTAATAGATAATTAAAGTATCAATAAAATCTTTCTGAATATGCCCCTGCATCAGCAATGCTTCTGTGTTTTTATTTGACTTTTATGAATGTTTCTCAAACTACTTGTGCATGTTACTAAACCCGGTACATTTGTGTGCAAAATAGAAAGCAAAGAAACTAGAAAAGGATGCAAGAACGTTAACGTTAAGAAGCTGTATCATGTACAGTATTCGTTTATTTTTTGTAGTCTTTTTGTCATTCCTTCGATGCAAGTATTTTTATTTCTAAAATTAAACAAAACCAAAGACTTAGAACGCCAACTCAAGAGCTGTGCTCAGTGGCGTCGATAAGAAAATTGTAGATTGAGGAAAATAATTTAAAAATGTTTTAAAAAATGTTTTCGAACGATAACGAAAACAGGAAGCATAGCAGAATAATAAATATTATGGTGACGGACAGAACATTAATTTATTATGATTTCATAAGACAAAATTTATTTTCGTTATATTTTCCGAGATATTTTCTGCAAGTAAAGAATACATTTATTTCTCTTCCTAAAGAATAGAGAACTAAATCTTTGTTTCCCATATTTCCAGGGGTACTATTACTTTAGATGACCTGTTTCTCATTTCTCAGAAGATTTTATTTGCATTTGGGAGGCCATAACTTTAGATTTGGGGTTTGAAAACAGAATTGTGAATATGAAAGCAATGAGAATTTGCTTTGAATCAAACCTTTACACAAATTTATTTCTGAAAAGCGAATGTACAGTATATGAAGTATTTGAAATAATAATTATTAGAAAATATTGTAGTATTTAGTATTACATGTATTAAATCACACTCGTACGCTTCAAGTTGGCCACCTGATTATCATAAATGTAGTCCAGGTTGCATAACAATCTTTCCGATGCCGTTTTGAATTTCAAATAGACCGGGAGCTCATGACAGGTGATGGTTTGCAATTTCATACAGCATGCCTTTTGGAGGATAGAATATTGACCCTATGACAACAAAGAAAAGCGGGTATTAAACCCTTGCACGCTTTCCGGTCTTATGGAAAATTGCATTTTTTCACTTGCACAAAATTTTTGTGTTTTCTCTGATTTAATCATGCCCTTTTATCAAAAGAAACTTA
This sequence comes from Agonum fuliginosum, assembly GCA_947534325.1. Lineage (NCBI taxonomy): Eukaryota > Metazoa > Arthropoda > Insecta > Coleoptera > Carabidae > Agonum > Agonum fuliginosum. The sequence goes on from OX384029.1 coordinate 3,643,390, forward strand.
AACACATTTAAAGTCTTAAAAATTAGGCATGCGATTCGCAGGATTCTAAAGGCCTGAAACGGTCACGTGATCTTGTACAATATGATTTTCCGTGTTTTCATACAGCATGCCAACGAAAAGAATTAATATTTGTGTCATAAAACATGTATAACCAAATTGGCATGCAGTCCTCGTTGGTCTAACGGTGGAAAATTTCGGTAAAGTTTTGTGCAAGTGGGATTGCAATTTTCCATAAATGACCGGAAAGCGTGCAAGGGTTTAATACCCGTTTTTCTAAGTTGTCATAAGGTCAATTTGCTATAGGTACTCCAAATGGCATGCTGTATGAAATCGGAGACCATCACCTGTCATGAGCTACCGGTCTTAAAGATCGTCGCACGGATTGAGGTTTTGACAGCGTTAAGACGAATCGGTCTAGAAGTGGTTGGATTCCACTATAATACAATTTTATAATTGCGGCAGTAAATCCTGTTGAATGGTTACCAACAAAAAATTAAAACCTTTTAAATATTAAAATTTATTTATTAATAATTGAAACCAGGTCACCAGGTCCCTCAAAAGCGCCATTTGCGGCAAAAATTTGCAACAAATTTTTTGTTAGCAACCAGCCTGCATTTCCAGGTCTTGAATAAAACCGTAGACGAAAATTTTACAGTTGAGCTATAATTTTACAACTCAGTCGGTTATGTTTTAATTTTAACCCCCTCTCCCCTATTCTACGCCACTGAATGTTCTATTCAGAGATCGAGAGATCGTTTTAAACTGCTTGCTATTATTGTTTCTGCAGGGCTCTAAAGAAGAAGCTTGTTCATTTTGTGAATGTGAACTCGCGTGTTACACAAGAAAACAATCGTACTTTGTACGATTTTGCATCAAATGAGAGAACAAAATAAATGAAAACCTACAGGCATTCAGTTTATCATGAATTATTGAGAGTCTAATAACTTAAGTGCTTTTTTCTTTCGATTCCAATCAGTGTTAAACGAAATGAAACTGAAATACATTATCGATTTTGAAATAAATTTAAACTGCATTTTTTTAAAAGAAGAAGCTACATTATATACCTACTTTAAGGAACTTCTTTTTTGATTTTTTATGAATTCAGTTCAGATAAACTATAGTATATTATGATATAATCTTAAGCCCTGTTCGCACAATGCATCTAGCATGCATCAAACAAGAGTCTTTCCATGCATCAAACCTGTAGTTGATGCATGGCCGTTCACACATGAGATGTGTTTGATGCACGTTTGATGCGTGTTTGTAGCATCAAAATAGACTTCTTCTTCCAAGTTTCAAATTAAGTCTCATTGTTAGGTTGGCATTACTGTGTAGCGAATTTCACTTTGTCATGTACCGCGAAAGTAATATAATTTGAAGCAATATAATTTAATATTTAGAAAATTACAATACGTATATCGAACTGACGAAATACCATGGAAAAGAAAACAGGTGGGTAAAAATAAATAGGAAAGAACATAAAAGGAAAAAAGGACTGAAGGAAATAGTCTTTAAAAAGACTGGTTTTTATTAAATTAGTATAATAATACTAAATAAATTAACAAAGAAAGGAAATGAATAGATAAATTATAGGTTGTGATTGTTCTAATGGCAGTATGACAGCACTCAAATACTCAAATGTCAACGCAATCAATCTGAATTTAGCAACGACTCAACGATTCAGTACTTCTTCTTTCCCAAGAGTCTTTTGATGCACCAAAATAGCGGCGCCTGTAAACATATTTTGACGCATGGAAAGACTCTTGTTTGATGCATGCTAGATGCATGCTAGATGCATTGTGCGAACAGGGCTTTAGACCACGGCGTGCCGCAAGGGTCTGTGTTGGGCCCTCTTTTTTCATTGCATATATCAAAGACTTTAGTTCTTTCATGCGACCTTGTAAAAGTGTTCTCTTTGCGGATGACTCTGATAAATGAACATTCGGATTTGAAAACACTGACCGAAGTTTGTAAATCAAATCTGCTTAAAGCCGAAAAATGATTCTCAGCAAATAATCTTCTTAAAACAAAATTTCTTAAAATAATTGTTTTTAATGAACATGTCAAAATAATATCAAAAACAAAATAAAAAGTATGTGTTTACTATTCACTTTAGGCATAATTTCGTCAATTACTTTTAACAATCTATTATTTAAAAATGCATTATAAATGTTCATACATACAGGATGAGTCAGCTAAGTGTTCCCTATTTCATTTGTTCGTAAAGTCTCAAGTTTTAGTGTAAAGTCCGCCAAATTTTTGCTGTAAATACAGTAGCCACTTGAGTTTTTGTTCGCAAAGTTTTATCATTATTGCTCTATTGCTTCCTAATTGGTGACTGAAATAATGATTAATTAATTAATGATTAGTCAAACGACTATTTGTAGGATTTTAAAGGACCTTAAGTGGCATCCTTATAAGATTCAAATTCTGCAGGCAATTTCTGAAGAGGATAAAGCAAACCGATTGGAATTTGCAGAAGACGAAATTGAACGAATGAATGATAACCCTGGTCATCTGAATAACATCATGTTTTCTGATGAGGCACATTTTCATCTTGATGGTGGATTTAATAGACACAATCATCGGTATTGGTCAGATGAAAATCCCCACTGGATTGCTGAACAATCCTTGCACTCTCCTAGAACGACTGTTTGGGCTGCAATTGGAGATTTTGGATTAATTGGTCCAATTTTCACATTGAAGTGAACCACTCGTGAAGTTTTTGTCTGATCGATTTGAAATTTCGGCAGTAAAAATTCCTTTAGATAGTTCATGTTTTGCAAAAATTTCGTCACTTTCTGATAAAAATTGCCTAAGTTATAAAAATCCAAATAGGGAATAGTTAGCTGATTCACCCTTAAACTTCACAATTAAATGTGGATGTTCCACATACTGTTGGTATAAATTTAATTTTAGTTTCTTCTAATAGAATAGGTATCATATTTATGGCAGTTTATGTCTAAAAGGAAGTATATGAACAAACTTCAAAATATTTTTGTTTATTAATATTATATGTATAATAAGTTTGTTATAAATAGACCCGTTACAGTAATTGATTTAAATCAATATATAATTGGATAACATTATTTCATTAACAACTGTCTCACTGTCGGACGAAACAATATTAATTACTATAAATAAAAGGAAATTATTGAAAACCGTGCACGTGTTTACGTATAAACAACTGCATAGCGCAACGATCACTGCACTTTGAAATTTAATTAACAGCTTATTTAATTTGTTATCGTTAATGAAAATTGAATTGCATTTAACGTCAATATCTAAAACGCTTTGAAACGTACGTAACTACATTATGAATCACTCGCACTATTGCTGTTCATGACGAAATGTTGCATTTCAAACGTTTCTTTTGTACCATTAATATTAAATGTATTTATCATACGTTAGTTTTCAGTTTAGAAATGGGATAAATTACTCTCTAATGAGTATAAGGCGGTTGCGCAGTCAAATTATAGATTTTGCTGAACGCTCTGTATTACTTTAATAAACAAAGATTTAAATTATATATCTGAATAAAGAAATTGAACACTTTTTACTTCCTTGTACGAAGTAAGGAAGTATTGTAATCGCGAAAAATTTCGGTTCTCAGATTTTGACGGAAATATCCGTTTTGACCTTTTCTGAATCCATTATGACTAGTTTCGACGTGACGTCTGTACGTACGTACGTACGTACGGACGGACGTATGTGTGTCGCATAACTCAAATACGGTTAGACGTAGAAAGTTGAAATTTTGTATTTAGGACTGTTATAGCATCTAGTTGTGCACCTCCTATTTTTGGTTTCAGTCTACAAACCGGAAGTAGCACTTTTTAAAAATATTTCGATAAATATTTAATTTTAGACAATTTTTTTTATTTTAAATGAAAGATTATGTGATTATTACCTACAATCGGTATTTTATAAATATTTTTGTATCTGCTATCATTTAAAGATAATTAAAGTATATATTTATAATTTATAGTATTTCGGTATCTTGTAGTCCATGATCGATTAACATTTGTTCCTTACTACGTAAAATTTAAATGATTATGACATGACAGTGACAATAGTAAAATATGCTTTATATCTTCTTCTGCAGTTTAAATAAAATGACTAAAATATATTTGTGAGTATACTAGTATAATAAGTTAAAAGAATTTTTAATATTATTTTACATTTTAGTTATTAAGAAAAGTATGAACACACAAGGCGTGGAAGTCATGTGGTGTCCACGTCAGATTTTTGAATTTTGTATTCCAGAAAATTAAATTTCAAATGGATCAACACCAGCCGTCAAAATAGCGAAAAACAACATGCAGTTTTTCCCATAAAATTGGTTTAAACAATAAGATTTTTTAAACAAATAAGACGTTTTCGAAAAGCTTGAGGTTGCCCTCTTTTTGCTCTAATGCCACTTTTTTGAATTTTTATGTAGGATTGTATTAAAATACACATGAAATATTTACAAAATTGGACATGTTTAGCCATGCACATAAAAAAATTGAAGAAAAAACTAAAAAAAATTGGTATTAGAGCAAAGAGGGAGCTTCCTTAAAATTTTCAAAAATATCTTAGTTAATTCGAAAATTTCAATTCTTACTTCAATTTTAATAGGAAAACTAAACATATTTTTCACCATTCTAACGGCTAGAAGCCAACCACCATAATACAAGATAAATCTACTTATTTACTAATACCTATATTTAGTAAATTTAATAAAAATTAATACAAAAATTTGGTTCTTACAGTACAAAAGTACCTACCTAGACAAAAGTATTTAAATTTGCATCCATAAGTTTTTTTATTTTTATATTAGATTCTAAAATTATTGGTAAATTTATTTTAAAATACATATGAGTAAAATAGTATAATTAATTATTGTTACAATGTATAGTGTTGATATGTTAATATTATCTTGTAAACGAATTATAGGAGTTAGAAGATGTAAATATGTCACCACTTCATCTAAACTGAAAAACATTACGACAACCTAGACTTGAATTAGATTTAGAGTAGTATTTCAATACACACATACAAACCAGTCATTAAATATGTTTTTAAACATCGTTAAAGAACTTATTTACTTACAAAGAAATAAAAAGTAAACAATAAACAAAACTTATTATTATTTTTCACAAGATCTGGAATATTTCCAATAATGAAAACATTTCAATAATTTTATGTAAATTTTATTAACAAACATAAATATTTGCTTCTGATTTCTATTTGTTCGTATAATAGAATAAAATGTATTTATTCGCCTGAATTTACTAACTTATACTTTTGCTGTATTATAAAGATAAATAAACTTAATGAAGTTAACTCAGTTAATTATATAAACAAGTATGTATTTATGAAGGAAAAGGTCAATCAATAATGATACCATTCAAACAAACATATTTCTATTTTTAATTTGTAATTTTTCGCACTCGCAAATGTAGATACAAAACATTATTTGACATTAAAACTCGAAAGGGCAAAGGTTTACAGTGTATTAAAGTGTGTCGCATAATAATTATTGATTTCCGAATACATTTAATAAAACGACAAAACAAAACATAAATAAAATAAAGTGCTTAATGAATGAAGGTTAATATTTTTATTTTTATGTAATTATTTTCTTTCGCCACTTAGTAAAAGGAATAAACAATTTTGTAGTGTCGTAGTTAGCAGTAATCATTCGTGAAATATAAACATAAATATCAATTAAATATTGGCAGTAATGAGACGGAAATCGCAAAATGACTTCGTTAATTAAATGAAATGTTTAATGAAAACATTGCGCGTTAAAATGCAACGTGTATAAATAGCAGTAACGTAGAAATGTTTAGTTATAGACAGAAATAAAAATTAATTCGGAGCTATCATTTATCATAAAGTGATAATATTTGGAATTATTTTATTATTTTGCACATTTTTTTGATACGTCGCATTTTATCCTTCTTGATGAATATATTTTCTATTAAACTAAAAAAATATATTTTAGTTGTAACTCACTTGTAAACGTCATTTAATCAATCCCTACATTACCTTTGAAAATGAATCTTTGCAAGTTACTCATCTGTAAAATTGACAGCTGACTTGTTAAAATTTAACAAGTTAGTTAGTCATATGTTCATAATAAACGGTTCACGTTGCAACAGTAATACATCCAAGGTTTATGAGAAATCAATTTTTGACAGCACAGTTGTTTGTGAATCACATAATCCGGTTATATTTTTTGAATTTTTACTCTGATTTACAAATGAGTAACAAGTAAAATGTTGTACAATACACGCAATGTAACTGGTTTACTGCTTCAAGGAGGTGACAGTAAAAACTGTTTTACTAGTAAAGGCGCGTTTACATTGGAGGAGTAACTGAGACAGTTACTGGTACAAGTAGCGGGCTATACTAGTATACTCAACTATGCGCTAGGCCAGTAGGTGTTTACACCAGAAATACAAGTTAGACGACTAGCTATAGTTCTACTACCAGTACAAGTTGTTCTGTAGGTGACAAAATGAATTCTTTTCGTGGTTGTATTTATCATCTCGAACAAAATCTATTATTAAACGAAATAAAGTAAAGATAACAAAATTTATTGACATCCCACAAACACTCATGATTACGATATAGTTCTACATCTACAAACTTTATTGTCTTTGATTCAGACCACTTTTTCATTTTAACAAAGTAAAAATACCGAATTTATCTATAAAACAATTATCTTTAAAATGAGACGTCAAAACACACTAGTATATCCCTAATCACTAGTGACTGTTTACATTGGTATAGTGCAGAGATGAGTGTAGTGGATAGTGCAGAATGTATGTGGAAGGGGAAGGCTAGTAGGTGAGTGGTGAGTAGCTAACCCGGGAGGTTAGTTACTTCACTACCCCAACTACTTGTACTAGTACTAGTACTGGTACTAGCTTCTGTTGGCTACATTGGATGAGTAGCGGTCTGGCGAGCTAATAGTACTAGTAACTAACCCATTTACATGACCAATGTAAACCCGCCTTAATGCAATGTACTATAAAAATATTTTCAATTGTTAAAAAAATTGATATAAATTACAATTTATAGAATTACACAATAACAAAATATATTTGTTAATGTTCTACAGCTTTCTCTATTTTAAATAATTATATTAATTAATTACCAAAAATTGTTTCGTATTTTTATGTAAATTGATAATTGACATGCACAAATCGATAATTTAGCTAACATTTTATGTTATTATTATTTATTTATAACTTGATTTATAATTCAATTATTTCTTTATGACAGGTTTTATGTATTTAAATAATTAATAAAATGTAAGTAAAATTATACTCATAAAATTTAATGTTGAATGTAAAATAAAGCATCGAAATTAACTACTAATTAACCTTGAAAGAGACAAACGGATGGTACTTTTCTTCGCATTTCTTAGTAACCCAGCTTTCTAGACCTAGACAATTAATTTATTGTCAAAGTTATACCAGTCACTAATTATTTATGAGCGCGCAGTATCCAACAATTTCCTACCATCAAGAGTTGAGATATTTCAAAAGTAATTATACATGAAGCAGAAAATATTGTCAGAAATTTGAAGTGAACTTTCGAGGAAGGTATTTATAATTAAATTGTTATGTTTAAGTCAAGCAGGAACATAAAATCAATATATTCATAGCGTTTAATGCATTAATCAGAAATACGTACTGAAGTACAAAGCCAAGGAAAAATAAAACAACTGTTACCATGAACGCAATAAAACATAAAACTACACAAATAGGTATACAACAAGTGGTTGATCTAGAATTATTTGTACTTATAGTAAAATCCAAATTGAAGGCCAGTTTCGTGGATATTAAACTAAAACGCATTTGCACTAATAAATAATAAATTAAATCACCCAATAAATCACAATTCGAGCATTATAAATGTGGAGCAACTGGAAAGATGGCAATTCTCGGAAACTTATTGCTCGTATTAGAGTTTCTTCACGACTACTACAGTAGGTATAGCTCCACATATCATTCAAGCGTTACAAAGACTGTAATAGCAAGCAAGTCCTATTTGTTTTTTGATGATCTTTGTTTACATTTTGATGAGTATTTTTTATTTCGCTACAATATTTGTTGTCATAAACATTGCAGATCCAACTATGTAATTTTCAACAAACGGATCCATATCTGACAGTTATAAGAAAGGATATGTCGTCATTCGTCAAGTTAGCAGATTACTGAAATGATTACTTCTTATTCACACATCTTACATAATACAGTAGAAGTAACCGATTACATTTATTATAAAACAGCCCTTAGTTACCTACTAAAATGTAAATACTTTGCAGCAAACGTAATTATTTAAAAAATAATCAAATTACTAATGAGACCGGCGCGATAATACAGTGGTAGAGTGCTGGACATTGCATGTTGTGTAAAAGGCTCTGTTCGCACGAGGATTTTTTTTGAAGAAGTTTTCTTCTTTCTAGAGATAATTACATGGTTTTGAAGAAATCAATAAGTTAATTATAAATTCCTCTTTTCCAAGGCTCATTGAAAATTCAATTTAGCGAAACCGCAATTTAACAGATAATTCTCACTAGAAAGAAAAAACTTCTTCTTTTCCAGGATTCAGAATCTTGGTAGAATCTTCAAAAAATCCTCATGCGAACAGGACTTAACTCGTTTGCGAATGTGATAAACATATCAGTAATATTTTCGGCTAAACATTATATCTGCTAGGACGCTAAACAATCATTTAGGTATACAAAAAACAAATAACTATTAAGATCCCATAAAATCTGCAGTCTTAATTTTGCTTTTTATGTAAACACGTCCAGTAAAATACCTACTTACTACTAAGATTTTTAGTGTAAAATTTCTTGTACAATTTATATTGGTTTACCCTTCCGCCACTGTAATGAACAAATAGGCTAAGGTTAATTCACGTCAGAGAAATAAATAAATAAACGTAATAAATAACAAAACGTCAATTAGTTGCATTGAGTCGCGGGTAAAACAAATAGGTTAGAAGCTCAGGGAAGCGAGATTGGCCTCACAAGAACTCATAGCTGGGAGTAAACGCCATGTGAACGCTTGCCGGCTAATGTTCAATTTACTTGTCAAGTCTACAGAGTAAATAACTCTGCGATTTCTAACTAATGGTGGAATTATACAGCTTAACTATAACAAATTAATGAAATAAATCCGTGCGATGGCGATAAATGCAACGTAAATTAACGAATGGCGGAGAAATTCTACATCCACAGATTAATAAATATGTTTTGTGATATTTAATCCTAACTTTTAACTTCTCTATTTATGCGATAAATCTTTATGAAAATGCCGCGAATAGTTTGACATTTAAGAGTTATGAATAATATTTATACTTATCTGCATTTATGTAATTGTACACAGAAGCCAGTAATAGATTTAATGATGATCTGTGTGAAACAAACAAAGAAATAAAATTTATTTTCAAAAGTTACATAAGTTGTCAATAAATATTCAGTTTAATTTTTGAAGCACTAATAATTATTACTCGAAGGTTTATGCTTCGTTTATGCAGCAAATAAATTATAAAATTAATCACTTAAACTAAGAAGTTGAATATATTATAAGTTTGTTAATTTGTTGCAGAAACCATTACATACAGGACAGGAAATAATGAAGTCTATTTTTTGGTGGGATTCTGTGCAAATCTGTAAGTTTTACAAATTTGTAAATCTTTAAATATTGAACAAAATCACATCAATGTTTGTTGACAAATATAAAAATGTTCATATGCTTATAAATTTCATTGCGATTTTGTTTAATATTTACAGTTTTATAGATCTAGCAACTACAGATTTTCACAGAATCCTACTATTAATTTCATAATGAAATTTCTTAATTTAGTTGTCTGCATAAAACAAGCATTAAAATTGTGTCATCAATTTCCTAATAATAAAAAATTATAAACAAAATTTGTGCTCTCTAAGAAAAAAATCTGATGTGGCCAGCACACAACCTCCCGCCATATCTAGACTAATAAACAAAAGTGTATATGTACAATCTAGTGCCCGTTTAAAATATACAAATAAAAATCTAAAATATTCAAACACAGAAATTTGTATCACCTGAATTAAAAGATTCATTCACAGAAAAATTCTTCTGTGTTGAAGCCATCCTCCGTTCAATTACTACATTTAATATCTTACTTATAACTTATATGGCGTTAGTGTCAACGTGTCACCCGTCTCACCTGTCAATATTTTTTCGCAGAAACAAAAATCAACCGATCATGGTCGATACAGTTTTTGGCAAGTTGCTAAAATTAACAACTCTGTTACAGAATAGGACCAAATAAATTGCTACATTTAATTTGATCCGTGTTTCGTGTTTTCTCTTTACCTTGACGTTCCGTCATGACATTGAAACCAAAACCTTTCATTTCATTTAACTGTCACAGGAAACAATAACTTAAGAATTGCTAATGTTAAGGTAGGTTATTCCAACCCTGAGAAAGAGACAAATATAACCTATACATGCGACAACATTTATACAGGGTGTATCATAACATAACTTTGAGAACATTTGTTAAGGACGAGTTAAATACCAAAATATGTTTCTTAAGCCCTGTTCACACATTCTTTCAAGCTTCTGAATCTTGGAAAAGAAAAAAATCACACGAAAAAAAAATTACTGTTACTACTACCACAATTGCGATTCCCTGCACTATAGGGACAGGTAATTATTAGGACAGCAAGTGAGACTTGTGTCTATTACAATATTATTGTGGTAACATAAGTGCTGTTGATTTTACAACATTTTGTTGTATCAAAACGTAACCACAAAATATTGTTACTGATACCATAATAATATAGTAGATATTACTATATTAAATATAAAAAAAAATTAAAAACTGTAGTATTTATTATCACAATAAATATATAAATTACTAATCTAATAGTTAACACAAACAATATTTATTGTTATGAAAGCTTTATTTGTGACATAATACACTGGTTATATATTATAAAAATTGTAATAATTACATTTAATATTAAGTAGAAATTCATTTCTCGGTTGTTGAAATTACAAATAATAACTGTATCCTCTTCCAACAATGTAAAAAATATCGACTATTTGATGCCGATACCGGCAACTTTTATTATTAACGACAACAAACTATAGGTACTATTAATTTCTTAATCGAAATTAGTTTACCTCCTTACAAGTTACAACTAAATAAATATATATTTGTCATTATTCATTAAAAAGTTGGTTGGCACATTGTAGATTGTTGTCGTTACTTTTAATACATTTTAAATTCAACATCACATTAAATGTATAAATTTTAAAAAATGCTTACATCCATATGATGCACAAATCCTTTTCTTGCATCTCCACCTTAGTTTGTTTTCAAAGAATTTCACCTTTTTTTGTATTGATGTATGATGAATTAATGGTAAAATCAGCAATCTATAATTTAAAAATGTATTAAGTAGTATTTACACAAAACTTACAAATAGTACTAACAACTTTTAACCTACCTTTAAATAAAGTTTCAATATAATGTTGTGTATAGGTTGTAGGTGCCATTTCATTAATTTTAGTCTCACGAAATCGTTTGTCATTGTTATAAATGCACCACCTTACACAAAAATATGTTTATTACCAATAATGTTTACTAAATTATGCGACAAGTCTGCAGACTGCGTGTTACAACATGATGTACAAGATGTAACAACGTGCATACGAACCACGATCGCCTTAGTAAAATTTACAAGTATCATAATTAAAGTAACTACAATATACTGTGGTAAAAATACAATAAAGTGTTGTAATTGATTGTAAATACTAAAAATATAATGTTTTTTACCACAAATATGTGTTTACAGCTGAATTGCTATGTTTACTACAATAAATGTGGTACTTACACATATTAGGGATGTAGAATATAATTATTTATTGTATTTTTTAATATAAGCTGTGAACCACAAAAATTTTGTAATAAATGCAATGTAGCAAGGAACGATTATAAGCCTTTGTGGTATTTTATTATAATAAATGTCATTAAAACTACTGCAATACAATTACAACAAATTTATTGTAAATAATATGCGAGCATTTTTTTCCGTGCAATGTTTTGAAGTTATCGATGAATTAGAAATTATTCTTTTCCATGACTCGTTGAAGGTTCAATTTAGCGGCGCCACTATTTCGCAGGCAGTTCACACCAGAATTATTCTTTTTTCAAATTTATAAAAGAATTTTTATAGATTTCTTGTGTGAACAGGGCTTTAAGATTTTTCATGCCATTGAATTAATATTTTATTTGGATATTCGTTAAATAGTAATTTTACTCGTAATTTTACAAAAACAGTGGTACTTAAAAGCTTAAAACTACTGTTTAGCTCGATTCAGACCTACTCAAATATATAAGTTTAAGTTTTAACTTAACCAACCAGCGCTTCCACAAATTTCCAATTTCAATAATAATTGTAAGTGCGTACGTTGAGCGCTGATTGGTTAAATTAGCCACACACTTATAATTAAGTAGGTCTGAATATAGCTTTAACGTTTAACCATTGGTTATAAACGAGGTTATAAATCAAATGTTTAACGTATGTCTTCGAAGTTATGGTACACACTGTATATCGTAGCAATCGTAATGAAATGCAGTGAGTGTACAATGCTCCAATGTGCAATGCAAAAGACGTAATGAGTCACTCGGCGTGGTGCGTGCGTAGGTGTGTGTGTGTGTGTTTGTGTGTGCGGTTAGAAGTTGATTTGTTGCAGCAGCATGCATTGCATAGATAACCACACCTTGCAATTGCACTGCAACTCACAAGTAAAGATGAAACGATAGACATTTTTGAGATCAAGATTATGAAAATGGTAAAGCTACAACTGCGTAATGTGACCGATTGTGGTTCTGACAATTCAAGTTCGAATCCAGTCAGCTATGTATGAAAAGGGTAAGGAAAATACAATAATAACAAGTGCAACATTAAGCTTTCATAAAAAATTTATCAAGCATTATAATTCAATTGCATACACTGAACAAACCTTTTGTAATGTAACTGACAATAACTTCGTTGCAATGAATAAATTATGAAACTTTTCTGCACAGATACAAACCGGTATTGCATCTAGCAGCTACCTAATAACATTTCCTTTCAATTTACTTTGATCAACTAAAAGCATCTTCGACATTAATTTAAAGCAAGAAACACAAGCAAGATAGGAATAGGAAGGTAGCATCATTTGTGGTAAGATCAAACAAATTACATGCATACATACATGCGTTGCGCAATAATTAAGATGGGTACGAAACGACATACTCTTTGTACAGTCTAGACACATTACTGTAATAGTTATTTATATTATAAGTATAAGTACGGTAAGTTTTATTTTACAACGAGAGGGCGACGCGAAGCGGAGTGCTTTAATAAAACCGAGCGATGTACACTTAACGCACACATTATGTACCTATTATATTTTTGGCTGACATACCTATCTATTTAAATATCGTATTTTCTATAAGGTTAAGTGAGATGCATTTGACATTTGTACTAAAATTTCATTTTGTTAAGTAGCCTTGAAACAACTGCTAAGAGATGTCGCCAGTAAGTGTCACATTTAAAATTAATCTGTTTTATTTATTTCAGACTCTATTGAACAATAAATTGTGTAAAGTAGCGTTTTTGTAGGCCTTCTTTTTTATTACAAAGCAACATTTTTTTGATGGTCTATTAAATTAATAAAATTCGATGTTCTTTACCGAACAATATGCGGTAGATATAGATGTCTACGATGATCTGTCTACACTTCAGGAGGCCAAAAATTATTTTTTTAATGAAATTTTGTTAGAGAAAAGTACCTAGCTACCTCTTTGAAGAAGGCGACGTGGTTCACGTTGGTGCATTATGTTCTTAGTGTTGGTTAGCTAGAATATAAAGTTTCGAGCGAATCGTGGTACAGCTTTCTAGCTCGTCAGTAAATTAGACACAATCTAATATTATTTGAATTTGTCTACCCAATTATAAGTATAACGTGCTAAATTAACCAACCAGCGCTTCCACAAAGTTCCAATTTCAATTATAAGTACGAACCTTGAGTGCTGTTTGGTTATATTAGCCACTTATACTTATAATTGGGTAGGTCTGCATCTAGCTTTAAGCCTAATTCACATAAGCATTTAGTTTTAAGGTTTACATTTATGTTTACGTTTAAAAAGTTTGAATACATCTAGGTAACTAAAAATGAACATTCACAGTGTTTGAAAATGGGAAGTGAAGTATGAATGCTCGTAGTTAGATGTAAACATAAATGCAAACCTTAAAACTAAATGCTTATGTGAATGAGGCTTTACCTAGAACAATTAAAAATTCAAATTGCAAACGCCTTTGGAATTATAACAGTTGTCCATTTTAAAAAGAACGCTCTAATCTTTTAATACATTGATGTCAAATTTATAACCATGGATATGAAAATTCACACATTAAAATTGTATACTGTTGATTCACATACTCACAATATGTGAGGCTGTCGCATTCAAATAGGGTAAAAGGTGCAAAAGATATGCAAATTGAATTTAAAAAACCTGTCTACACGTATATAATAATTATGTAATAAATATTAACATACTAGCAACTGTCATCGCTATGCATTTATGTTTTGTTAAACCATTAAACAAACCTTTGAACCAATAACAAACCAAGCATAAGTGAAAAGATAAAAATAAAAACGCGTCGATGTTTGACGTCGACTATTTATACTCCGTCGTGTTTCGGTAATGAACTATATAGGAAGCGTGCTGCGCTGTGTTCAGGGTCAGCTTAGGAAATTTGCACGTCCCTGACGAAGGTCACTCGGCGTCCGGCCAACCGGAAGAAGGACCAGCGGAAATGTGTCACGAGTTACTCGGCTAACCCCTTGCTCTTGTACGAGTAATTCAATGAATGGATTCTGTTAGTGTCGCAATGCGCGCCAATTTATTCTTGTAATGTAATTACTTGTAATTCCTGTTATTCAGTAGCGATAATTAATTTCTGAAATTAGTAACGAGAAATAAACAAATATTTTCCTTAATTAAATAATTACCTCTCGCCTCATATTCTATAAGAGAGGTATTGTAATGGGTCAAAATTTTCGAGTATGAGTTTTTGGTGGATAAGCACGTTTCAGGGTCTCTAGAATACGAATTTAATATTTTCACGATGATGTCTGTCTGTATGTGTGTGTGTGCGTATGTATGTATGGATGTATGGACGTATGAATTATGGGACGATTTTTCGTCCACGATAACTTAAAAAGTATCAAGCCTTTAATAACCAAATTTCATATTTAAGGTTTGAATAAGGATCTTAACACCGGATAAGATTTTGGTAGAAATCCGCAAACCGGAAGTAGTACTTTTTGGAACTTGATATAGTTTTTCTTAAATAAATTGGTACATTATTTAATTATGATAATTTTTGCAATTAAAAATAAAAGATAATATAATTATCTATGGGTACAGTTAATTTTAAATACAATTTGCTGAATCTGGTAGTATTTAGCAATAAAATAAAGTGCAACTAAGTACCAATATCTTGTTGTCCATGATATGAAATTTGTTTTTACTCAAAATTTGAATTATAATGACAGTGACATTACAGTTGACATTTTTTGCTTGCATCTTGGTTTACATTATCGTTTACATATTACATGAACATGAAACTATTAAAATGTAAGTAAAACTATTTATTAGATTAGTAGAATAAGCAGAATTAGGCGAGAAGTCGTGTACTGGCCACAGCAGATTTTTTGAAGTAGGTATCAGTATCTTGTCCATGATATGAAATTTGTTTCTACACAAAATTTAAATTATTAAGACAGTGATAGTACAGTTGACATCTTTTGCTTGCATCTTGGTTTACATTGTCGTTTACATATTACATGAAACTATTAAAATGTAAGTAAAACTATTTATTAGATTAGTAGAATAAACAGAATTAAGCGAGAGGTCGTGTGCTGGCCACAGCAGATTTTTGTTTGTTTGTTTTGAAGCTATCAATAAATTAAAAATTCTGTTTTCCTAATTGAAGATTGAGGATTCTTTTTCTAAGAATTCACAAAGGTGTAAGGATACTCAAATAATCCATGTGTAAATATTTTAGTATCTATAAAATTTGTCAAGTCAAAGTTCATTAAAACTTTTCTTTTTGCGAACGAAAAAAAAAGTCGTCAATGGCGACGCGACAATCACGCTAAATAGAAGCAATAAATTTCCCAGTTCGGCGGGGGCGCGAACAAAAAACCAACCCCTGATCTGGAGGTACAAAGCAATAAAAATAAAATTCACGAACAGATCCGATAAATAACTTCGGCCATTTCCGCCGAGTGTGCGTTTTCGTTTTCCCCGTTGGAAAATCGAGGAGCGAGCGAACGCACCACTTTAAATTTACGCAAGCTTTGTTTTTACATCAGCGTAATATTTTTGTATACAAGAAAGGCAAAACGAAGCAGACGACAAGAAAAGTTCGGTGTTTGGTGCTTCTGTGTTCTGTAGCTTTTCACGGCCGAAATTAAGCTTTCCGCAAGCGTCCGCATTGCGGAAAAGCGGTCGATGGGTGACAAATATATCTGTCGCTTAATCTCGCAGACAGGATTCGACGAGTTTCAAGGTCAACGTGTGTAGAGAGATTATCAATCACACCGGTCTACTCATATATTAATAATTGATTCTATCACTTTAACAGGGACTTGAATCACACAAAATAACTGTTCAGGTTCGGTTCGTGGATCACTGAGTTCGGTTCGGTTTTGTTCCGGTGTTCATATTTCTTCTTGAAATGATCCAGATA
This sequence comes from Agonum fuliginosum, assembly GCA_947534325.1. Lineage (NCBI taxonomy): Eukaryota > Metazoa > Arthropoda > Insecta > Coleoptera > Carabidae > Agonum > Agonum fuliginosum. The sequence continues at coordinate 3,660,203 of OX384029.1, forward strand.
CAGGTTTTCAAAAAAGCGGTTCAAGTTCCGGTTCGGTATTAAGAAGGTTGGTGACCATATATTAAAATAATGATGAGAGGCTGAAATTTATACAATTCCTTTATTACACTATTGAAATTCTAAACAAAATTTATTAAATTTTCGTCTATCCGATTTTGAGTACCTAATTGAATGTTGAAATTATGCTCGTTTTACATGGACCCTTATGGCAATTCACTAAATTCCTGTTCGGCATGCTTTAAATTGTGATAAAATGAGGAAAAACAATAATTTTCAAAATATTGAAATATTTAGATTATCTCTTGAAGAAAATGTTTAAACCTTGACTAAACCAAGAGTGTACTTGAAAAAAAATATAAAGCATGTAATAAAAGAATGTTCGAAAAATTGAATACTGAAAACCGGAAATTAATATCTGAATCCATCCCGAAATAACAGCTGAATAAACACAAAAATTACTAAATTTTATCTATATTTACTTTTAAAAAATTTCCAATTTGTGGCTAATTCTGAGTCTCAAAAATTAGAAAAATAATGGGTCCTATAGAAAATTATCATAGAAATCATAAGCCGAAAACCGGATGACGATATTTTTGTCCGTTAAAATTATGGCAGTCATTATTCTGTAAAGAGAAAATATTTCCACTTGATTTAAATAATTGAAAATTTCCTAAACGCATTGTTAAATTTTTTTAGAAAACAGGTTAACTGACATAAAAATCCTATGTATCATTTTGTGCTCTATAACGTCATATAAATGTTTTCGTAATGATAAGCTAAAGATGAGTTAAACTTAAAAAAGCAAAACTTACGGTCATTTTTTCAAAATTTCAATGGCTTCCGGTGCGGTGATTTCCGGAAACTTTTGATATGTTAAAAAGCACATTTTTCTGTATTGGATTCCGTCGAGAAATCTTTTGTTGCAGTTTTTTCAAAGTGAAATTATAAATTCCCTGGACTATAATAAATAAAAATGTTATTTTATAGTTATTATTGCATGGACATGCCACATGCCTTTCTTTTATATTATTAAAAATTCTGTTGTCCTATAAAGAACTGAAAATGACTTTCCTGATTACATAATAGTTTCTTCCCGAATAAAAATAAAACATTATAATACCTGAAGTTAAATTGGTATTGAATATTTAAAACATCAATCAAGATTGACGTGAGCTTCAAAGAGTTTATTTTTAGATTTTAACTTTCTTAATAGAATTTCTTTCAGTTAGTAAATTAATACAATCAATATAGGTAGCTAAAAACAAAATATAATATAAGGCGTAGGTACTTTTAAAAGAAAGAAAATCCGGTATAAAATTACCTTTTTAATAAAGTTAAATTAAATTTCGTGACCTAAAAAATTATAATTTTGCGAACAAGAGTTTTAAAAGTAATTCAATATTTCGAGACGCAAGATGCATGCAAAGATGCTATGTAAACAATAGTAGCGGTGTTTACTCGGTAAAAACATCGTAACCGCTTCACAAGGTCATAATTTATTGATAGAAACAATACAATATAGTAAACGCGGTTTACAAATGTGCACGTGATACAAAAATAAACAACATCATCATGCCTGACGCGTGTTTTAAGGCTACTGCGTAATTTGCAAAATATTTACGCCTTTACGCAAGAAGGCCATTTTATGTTTCATTTATCAATAAACAACTGAGTATTTGACTGCAACGCAGTACATGACAAACAAAATTAATACAAAAAATTAGCAGACTTCAAATTTTTTTTATAACCTATATAAAATGATGACATTTCAGATGCTTAAACGTCATATTTTATCTCTACGGATACGGACAGAAATACTTCTATCCCTTGAGTAATTTTCAGTTATTTTTTGTTACTTTTATCACCAACTAATAAACGTTTGACAAATGCTATAACAGAACAAGTAACAACCTACTACTATTCTAAAATTCATGCTTAGCTCTTTTTGCTCAATTTTTAAATATTTTAATGGTTATAGAAAATAGTATATTGTGCAACTAGGGAAGAAAGTGACGTTTTTCCGATGAGTGCGGAGTTGGCAACACGAGCGAAGCGAGGGCTGCCACCGCACGAATCGGGAGAACACTTTTGTCCCGAGATGCACACGATATTTTTTTCAATATACATTGAATCTTGACTGTTGAAATTTTGATGTTGGTGTACCCATTATTCGACCTTGCAACATAAATTTTCTTCAATACCTGCACCGAAACGCAATTAGAAGTTGAAGAAAGGGATCAACCAGATGATGATAACATTGGAAAAATGCGAGAAAAAATGAATGTATAATAATTCCAAAAAATAAATAAAAATAATCTAAATAGGTAATCAATTTTGGAATTCCGCATAAAGCGGGAAGAAAAGTACTTTTCCTCCCTAAGGAGAAAAAAATCAAATGGATTCCCGCATAAATAGGGGGAAAAGTACTTTTCCTCAATAGGTAGAAAAATACTGACCAGTCAGAAATACCTCACTTTCGTGCAGGTAGGTATTGAAAAAAAAAATTGTATTATACACGGGATAGATAACAGATTTTAGCACTCGGTGTGTGTCGGGAGACAAACAAAAGCTAAAATCTTTACTTCTATTCCTTTAAGAGGTATTAATAGTAGGCTTTTTGGACTCATTTTGTTACTTGAAAATGAACATTTATTTACATTTATGTATGTTATATTGTTTTTTATACCTAACTATTTAAAATTTTAGCTTTCGTAGATTGATCGATAAAAAATTACAAAATTTCTGTTGATTGCTAATACGAATCAGTTATTCGTAGAAAAAATGTTGTGTATGTTTCTGACTGAAGAATTTTTGCAGACTTCGACTAGTTGCTGCCCTCGCTACGCTCGTGCTATAATGTCAGTGTAAAATTTCATCCCACAGAAGGAAATTTCCAAACTAGACAATAAAATCAATAACAATTTGAATTCATTGTTATTCTACTGGCGTTTAACTTCAACGATTTTTCTTTAAAACTAGTTCAGCAGATTACGTAACTTTTACGAAATTCTGATGCGCATAAGTACTGATACAATAATAAATTGTACGTAAATAGGTTGAAATAATAGCATTTATTTCACCAGAAAATTAGTGGATTTAAATTAGGTCAGCAGACTAAAACATAGTGACAAGGAAAAGTTATTGAATCTAAACAGGGTTGTTCCCGTATAGTCTACGCGACGTAGATTACGTGTAATTTTACGTGTAGACAAACATGTAATCTACGCATGCAGTATCTGTGTAAACAATATAACCGGTGTACATAATGTAGACAAAAGACAAAGCACAAATCGCACCGAAATCGAATAAAATTATAGGTTAGATTTTCTGACAATGGAATTATTTACATACTTTACGCAAAATCTACATTGTCTACATTGTACAACAAGTCTGAATCTAAATGAACAATTCACAATTTAAAATTAAAAATTTGAACCGATTTTAAAATTGTAAATTAAAAACGTAAATTCACACTATTTAAGCTGTTTTGTACTTGTACTATTTTAGTATATTTCTTGTATACTATTTAGTTAATTAAATTAATTTATAAAAAGTTATATTTTTCTATTTAAAAAAATAAAAATTCAATTATTAAATATTTAAAAGTTTACAAAGAAACATAGATTGATCGTTCTAGAAACAGTTAACTTTTGATGTTACATGAACTTTATTTATTTATTCTATCTTATTCTTTATTAATATAATTCATTATAGAACATAAAGTATGTTTAAAAATTATTAAAGTTGATACAGTTTTAAGTCTTATATGTTACCGTTTATTGAAATGCAATTAAAATAACACTATTAAATGTCAAATATCGAAATATCTCAGAAACTTTACAACAGTATTAAATTCGTCTGATGATATGAACTGAAACTGAAGTAAGTTGTTAATATATTTAATATTTAAGAGCTTATATATGTTGTGGAATTTACAAAGCTACGAAGTAATAGCAGCTTTAGCTATGTTAGTTGTACAGTATATATAAGCACGTAATGTTGTAATGGAGAATGGTATTGCCTTTTAAATATACGAGTACCAAGTACGTTTCACTGCGTAGTGCAAATTCAATTATACTATTATTGCTTATTCTGATGATTGATGTAGGTAGTTTTATAAAGTATTTTTGCAACACTATAAGTAGCACTCGGTCAATTTTCATCGACTAACTCATGCTATCACCGATGATAATCATAGCCTGAGTTATATTTGGGGAGAATATATAATGAGTCCAAAATGTTTGGTTATATTTTTTCAATAGCTATCAAAAACGTTTTAAATTCTGTTTACCTTTCTCAATTTTGTCTTCACTGGCATTTCCCCACCGAATACAATCAGGTTCATTCAATTTAAGTCTTATTTTTGACAAACAGCAATATTTAAATATGGAACTGACAGTAGGAAATTAATTGACAGAAACAGTTGACATGTAACAGCGGTGATAAAAATATCATCGATTTGATAGCCTCTTACTGCCCTATTTTAGCCAATCAAATTAGTCAAATATGTGTCACGTGACACATGAATTATATATTCACAACATTAAGCAGAATTAAAAGTCAATTAAATTATTGGAATGATATAGAACGTTAAATAACCTTTCAGGTAGCATTATTTGACATATTAGGCTAATAAAAATAATAGTTGTGCTACTACTAACTACATTATAGTTCTAAAATAGTATTTTATGCAACGAGTTTATAAAATGGTACGCTAATAATACAGTAGGTATTTTTTCTAATTCCATGTTTTAATTTAAAACAAAACTATAATTCATTTGCATGAAATTTACTTGTGTGTATCATAATGAAAATTAGTATCGAAATGAAAATACATATCGAAATGAGTGTCATTAAAGTACAGACGACAGATATAAAATAAGTAAATTATAGCATGGGAATAGAAAAATGAAATTTCTTCTTATATCAATGCTTGATCAACAAATTAACAATAATTATTGAAGTAAATTGTAAAAACAAAAAGTTGCACAATTATTTTGAATCAATGTATATGCATTAGCTTACCAATGTCGACTTGAATATTTTATTAAGGCCTCATAAAATGGCAGAACCTTACCTGAAAAAAAAGAAAGACTTATTAGATAAAATACAAAAATACAAACACAAATTCCTTGACATTCATACATAGTATAATATATGACAGGAGTGGACACTAGCGTGACCTTCCTGTTTACCTTTTAGAGAGAGACATAAAAAACGGGCCAGCTCAGAGCATGATGATAAACAACGGAAACGATGGTAACGCACGGGCCCTGTAGTGATCTTTCTCTCTCACATAGAGTAAACAGAAAAGCCACGAATCTAAGTTTTGCTGAGATACGGAGTGTCATGCAATCTTGTGTTTATATTATACTTCGTGCTACATACATAGGTACTTGTAAGTCATTTTGTGTGTGCGTGTGTGTGTGCGGTTACCAGCCGACAACACAAGGGTACTCATGGCTGTTGAAGAGATTGTTGGGAGATTTTTGTGTTGTTAAACTGACCTCTTTTCAGGATGCTAATAAATTTCTATTATGCAAACTTTTATAATGAAGAGCTGTCCCGAAAATTAATAAACGAATTTCATCCATTAAATTGATTAACCTTTTTATATTCGCAATTCGCTAATAGAAAGTCGAAAATACGTCTAAAGGCAAAGGTAAAATTACGATGTTTCGGATAATGTAATTAGCAATCATAATTCGTTTGCTAGCATAAAAGCGTAGTTTGTTGTCTAATAAATTTTCAGTTTTTACCGATAAAAGCACGAACCTCAAGTTAAAATATGAAGACAAAACTGCTGAAAAATAACACTTTCGCACGAAAAAGCTATCAAAGTGATGTCCATACATCAATGTCTGCTGAAATTGCTAACTAAAAAAAATACCCAAGCTTCAATTTAATATTTATAGTTAAGCGATGAAAAACTTCACCGTCTGTATTTGCTGTAAGTATGAACACAAGTTTTCCATTTAGGTACAATGTGTCCGATAGAATTCATTTTTAATAATATTTATCAAATATAGGTGATTTTTTACATTAAATATCATGAAAAGATGAATATTCGACTGGAAAGTTGATGTGGGAAGTAAATAGTCGGGAATGCAGTCAATTTTCTTTATTTTCTATACTGGGGTCCTATTCTATTTCACTTATCAACGTTGATAAGTTGGGTTGTCTTGATAACTCCCCACCATGTGTGACGTAGTAACCAAGCGACTGTCGCTACGACTTATCAACCCTCGCTACGGCAGACTTGCGCGTTGCGTTGATTTTTGTTCGTTGTGAGGTTAAAATATTTATTTTATAAATATAAAATACCAATAAATTATGGGTTCATTATATGTATTTAATATTTTTGATTAGTTTATTAAATAATTCAACTTACATATTGTAGAAATAAGAAATTGACATTTTTCTTGAAAAAATAATTTACTTTGAAAATCAAAAAAATGGCTTATTTTAAAACAAATAATACGTTTATTGATAAGTGATAGGTAAAATGGTGGTTTAGTAGTTTTTCTTGACAAATTTCACAGTAAATGTAAAATCTCTATCAGTCGTTATCAACTGGAGGCCAAATATCCCTATAACCCTTGATATAGTTAAAAACGGAATGACGTCACGAAGTTATCAACTGAACTTCGCTAGCGACTGTCGCTATGAATTAGAATAGGTACCCTGGTGTCGAAACGTTGGCAGTGTAGAAAATAAAGAAAATTGACTGCATTCCCGACTATTTACTTCCCACATTAAATATCATCTTATACTTAAGTGGCATATTGTTTACAAGTAGATATATCATCAAAATAAATTTTTTTTTTAATTAGTTCCTTATTATACCAAGAAGTGATAATTTTTGAAAATTGTTTAGTCATATCATATCTAAGGCAACTTAGTTTGTTCCATATCACGAAACAAAATATCATCTGAAAATTTTACAGATGGAAGTTGAAGTTTTGTGTAGTGAAATAAAATAAGTTGCCTTGGAAAAAGATAACAATTTTCACTTATAACATCACATGTTCATTAATTCTTTCGGGAATTTTTTTGTCTGCCTTCCAACAACGTAATTAAGACGTTGTTGGAATATACGATAAAATATTTCCTGAACATGAATTAATGCACGAGTGCATATTCGGTAAGAAAATCGCAATGACATCGCCGCTCTATTTTTGAATTCTTTTCATTATAGAAATTTGAAATATTTTCTAAATTTGTATTTAACATTAATAATTATGTATTATTTACTATATTAATTGCTCATTTACTCAAAATGACAATTTAACCAATTTTTAATATATTGTCAAACTGACATTATGTTTAAGTTTTCGCTTATTAATTTCAGTTAAGTTCCTCAAGATACTATAAAAAAAATTCCGGCTAAATTTTTATATAACCATGGTAACTATTACTGTAATCAATTCTTCTATTGGCTGTTATTTGTGTCATAAGATTTTCTTCAAAATTATCATCTCTAACGATATTTTACATTTGACGTTTAATTAAAAATTGATTTAATTACTGAAACTATAGAAACTGAATTAGGTAAATAAAACTTAATATACACATTATGCCCTGTTCACATATAATTCCTAGAGATTTCTTTTCATTTACTTATCTGAATTAAAAAAAAATTAATTCATCAACCTAGTACAACTTCGGCTAAACTAAAATGTACTCAAAATTAATACTGCTTAGAATTGCCTGCCAAATAGCGACAACGCTTAATTGAATCTTCAGTGAGCCTTGGACAAAAAGAATTTCTAATTTATTGATAGCTTCAAAACAGCGAATTTCTTTTTTTCCAGGACTCGGAAGCATGAAAGAATCCTCAAAGAATCTTTGTGTGAACAGTGCATTAGTAGTCGTTTTAAATCTATTGGCTATTATACGTCATAATCGTGCAATATTATTGTGTCCTTTTTACAAAAAAGTTGAATGTTTTACGTGAACTTTTGTATCAATAATAAACAAATCAGTCACCTGACGCCTTATGTTATAAATTGTTAAGCAACACCTCTAGCAAAAATTTAAATATCACTCGTGATATAATATAATAAAAGATAAATAAAGAATTTCGTTATGAAAATCGTGTCAGATATTTTCTACAGTAAAAAAAATTAAAGAAAAGGGGGTAAATATTATCTAATCTTTTGATCAAATAGCTACCTACTTCGTTTTAGGCAAATAAATAAATTCGCGAATTAGAAAAGGTTAATAACCTCAAAACCACCATAAACTAAAATGGAAATAACTTTCGGTTTGTCGGTTATAAATTTCGCTATGCCGCAGACAGAGCAAAGGTTAACTAACAGTTTCATTCTAATTTTAAACATTGTACATATTTTGTCTCCAATATGCTTGATTAATTTATAGCTTCTGAGGAGATGACGTTGCTTAATAGCTGAATTAATTTTGTGCAAATCGTTAAAACGGACAATCGCACTAAATACAGTTGTGCACAATGACGATCAGGGATTCTAAAACATGTCTTGTTGGACGATTTTGCTAAAATACGCTCGAGGAAAATAAAAACGCACCACTCGAAAATGCACCAAAAATGGCAAAATACAAAAAAGTGCGATATCTCGGTTATATATCTGTTGAAGAGATTGTTGGGAGACTTTTTTGTTTTTAAACTGACCTCTTTTCAGGATGCTAATAAATTTTTATTATGCAAACTTTTATAATGAAGAGCTGTCCCGAAAATTAATAAACGAATTTCATCCATTAAATTGATTAACCTTTTTATATTCGCAATTCGCTAATAGAAAGTCGAAAATACGTCTAAAGGCAAAGGTAAAATTACGATGTTTCGGATAATGTAATTAGCAATCATAATTCGTTTGCTAGCATAAAAGCGTAGTTTGTTGTCTAATAAATTTTCAGTTTTTACCGATAAAAGCACGAACCTCAAGTTAAAATATGAAGACAAAACTGCTGAAAAATAACACTTTCGCACGAAAAAGCTATCAAAGTGATGTTCATACATCAACGTCCGCTGAAATTGCTAACTTGAAAAAAAATACCCAAGCTTCAATTTAATATTTATAGTTAAGCGATGAAAAACTTCACTGTGGGTATTTGCTCTAAAGTATGAACACAAGTTTTCCATTTAGGTACATTGTCGATAGAATTCATTTTTATAAATATTTATCAAATATAGGTGATTTTTTTTACATTAAATATCATCTTATAAGTGGCATATTGTTTACAAATTATCAAAATAAAAATGTTAAGTAGTAAGTACTTTATTATACCAAGAAGTGATAATTTTGGAAAATTGTTTAGTCATATCAATCATATCTAAGGCAACTTAGTTTGCTCCATATCACGAAACAAAACATCATCTGAAAATTTTACAGATGGAAGTTGAAGTTTTGTGTAGTGAAATAAAATAAGTTGCTTTGGAAAAAGATAAAAATTTTTATATACAGGTTGGTGGAGGTGAAATGCGAATATAGGGAACATACATGACAATCGAACTTTCATGCCAGGTATCTTGATATATTTTGTAGTAGTGTCACAAAACGAAGTAATGTGAATTTGTGTGGCAAAAAGAGTAATCAATAACAGAAATAATCATAAAATCTAAAAGTGCATGTAAACATTCTCGTTCTGCTCGTACACATACATTATTATGCAAAGAAAATATTTTAATGAAAATAAAAATTTCAATAATATAACAGGTACTTTGACATTGACAGTACTTATTCCTCGTATATCAAGATACCTATAGCATAATAACTCCATTGTCATATATTTCCCTATGTTCGCATTTCACCTCCACCAACCTGTATAATATCCCAAGTGCATGTCAAATTGTCGATAATTTTCTCAAGTGCGCGAACGCGCACGAGAGAAAGGGATATTCGAAGCTCGAAGGACTATTTCCCGATTAAAATTTAGCCAAACGCTGTTTCTCTCAAAAAAATTAAAAAACTTCCTTTGACAGCAAGTCAGAATCACATTGCCACGCTGTATCCAAATGCGATAATTTTGCACTAGTGCAAATTATCGAAAATTTGTACTAGTGCAAAATTATCGTGTAATTCTACGTTGATTGGACGACATTCAGAAATGCCAGACTTCTGATTGGCTTAAATTTTATGAGGGAAATAGTCACTCATATAACATCACATGTTCACTAATTCTTTCCGGAATTTTTTTGAATGTCTTCCAACAACGTCTTACGTCTACACGAGAGCTAATTTTCTTCAAAATTATCATCTCTAGCGATATTTAACATAACATTTGACGTTTAATTAAAAATTGATTTAATTACTGAAACTATAGAAACTGAATTAGGTAAATAAAACTTAATATACACATTATGCCCTGTTCACATATAATTCCTAGAGATTATTTTCATTTACTTATCTGAATTTTGAAAAAAATAAGTAAGTACTCAAAATTAATACTGCTTAGAATTGCCTGCCAAATAGCGACAATGCTTAATTGAATCTTCAGTGAGCCTTGGACAAAAAGAATTTCTAATTTATTGATAGCTTCAAAACAGCGAATTCTTTTTTTGCCAGGACTAAGAAGCATGAAAGAATCCTTAAAGAATTCTTGAGTGAACAGGGCATTAGGTAGTAGTTGTCGCTGTCGTTTTAAATCTATTGGCTATTACACGTCATAATCGTGCAATATTATTGGCTAATATATTTGTGTCCTTTTTACAAAAATTTTTGAATGTTTTACGTGAACTTTTGTATCAATGTAAAAAAAATCAGTCACCTCACGTCTTATGTTATAAATTGTTAAGCAACACCTCTAGTAAAAATTTGAAATATCACTCGTGATATAATATAATAAAAGATAAATATGAAAATCGTGTCAGATATTTTCTACAGTAAAAAAAAATAAAGAAAAGGGGTAAATATTATCTAATCTTTTGATCAAATAGCTACCTATTTCGTTTTAGGCAAATAAATAAATTCGCGAATTAGAAAAGGTTAATAACCTCAAAACCACCATAAACTAAAATGGAAATAACTTTCGGTTTGTCGGTTATAAATTTCGCTATGCCGCAGACAGAGCAAAGGTTAACTAACAGTTTCATTCTAATTTTAAACATTGTACATATTTTGTCTCCAATATGCTTGATTAATTTATAGCTTATGAGGAGATGACGTTGCTTAATAGCAGAATTAATTTTGTGCAAATCGTTAAACGGACAATCGCAGTAAATACAGTTGTGCACACTTAATGACGATCAGGGATTCTAAAACATTTCTTGTTGGACGATTTGGCTAAAATACGCTCGAGGAAAATAAAAACGCTCCACTCGAATATGCACAAAAAATGGCAAAATTTAAAAGTGCGATATCTCTGTTGCAATTCGACGAAATTGGATGAATCTTCGACTTTTGAAAACGATGAAGTCTTATCTTTAATGTGATGATAGCCAATGTGACAAAAAATCCACTCCAACCCGTCCCTAAGAAAAAAAAAATGTACCTGATGTCCAAAAAGGTCCAACTTTGGCAGCTCATACGCAGTGCCAAAAAATCATGGACCAACCAAATCATTGGCCAACAGGGTAATAAAGATCATACTTTTTCCTTCAAGGTCCGCAAAATTTCAAGTACCTACGATGATTTGGCCAGAAGTTATGATTTTTTGAAAAAAAAGTGCCATTTTGAGGTTTTTGGCCATTCTTGTTCACAATCATCGGTTTAGACAAATTTTTAAACGTTTCAGGTTCGGTTCCGGGTTTACTAAAATAGCTGCGGTTCGTTCCGGTTTGCTTCGAGTCCCTAACCTATAAATTTAATCAATATGATAATCCGTTTGGCAACCACTGTAGCACTGTTCAGATTAATTGCATTAGTCAGAGCGGTCAGCAATCATAATACCTGACCTTGTGGGGTCAGGAACATGCGGTTACTAGTTCAATCAGCAAATGTTAAATCCGCACCTCTTGATGAATTGCAACGCCTACTGTTCGAATTCGCAAACTACGGTAATTTGCAAATCCTCTTCCCAGGTTCGTGACCAAGTAGATTTATTTAATTTCGTTAATAAATTACTTCGAAGTAGATTTGTTTATAATAAATATTGATTCTGAATTTTCTGGGTTGCGTGTTCGTTGTTATAATATAAATAATTCATTACCCTAATCTTTGAATTACCATGCGAATATCTAAGCTTAATATTATAGAAAATAAATAATGAAATATGCCTGAACATTCTTGTTCCGATGTAATCAAGGCAAGATTGTTTACATGAATTCCTACTGAAAATTTTTACAGGAACCGAAATGAAGTAAACATTCTCAAAGTTTATTCAGTTCCTAGTATATTTTGGTAATAATTAATGAGTTATACAAACTGATATGACATGTTTTCGCATATTTGGTGAATGAATTATCAAATATCGAAGTACATAAATTGTTATGACACATTTTATTTGGAATTATTTTAAAACATAAATTCTACTTAAACAGTTTTGAAACATGAATTTGTTTGTCAAATACTTCATAGTAAATTGTTCAATAGGTATTTGTTTGTTGCAGTCTTTTAAATATTTTTCAATAAAATTTTATTTTTACCCTTCACACAATCTTATGTTTCATAAAAAATATTTTAAGAGAAGATTAAAAAGTAAAAATATTTGACTATCAATACGACAATAATTTATACTGTCCGTGCAGCCAGAATTCGCCAAGTTATTACTGGCCTGAACGCAACTGAGTCAAGAGAAAAACCGAAGTGGCCGACTTCTTTATACAGTATTTCAAGGTAGCGAAGCGGTTTCATCCAAAAAAATTGCTGGTAATCTATGTCCGCTCGATTAATATTGTTTACCAATTAAAAATTCCTAAGTCCGGCCATCTCTTATTTCGCGTACTGTAGTAGGTATACCCTTTGATGCTTCAATGTTTGTTCAATAATTTTGAATTTAGGTTCGTTACAAACATTGTAAAACTAACATCCTTTGATATAAATAGGTACCTGGAATTTAATTTGATTTCATATCAAAACTAATTTATCACTTTACAAGATTTTTAATTTGATAATAACTGATTCAACATCCTGTATAATCAATAAATCGAATAATAATTATCCAAACTATGAAGCATAAAAATTAACACTAGGTATTTGAGTAGGCTAAAGTCTTATTCACATAAGCATTTAGTTTTAAGATTTAGATTTATGTTTACATTTAAGAAATTTTGAATACATTTAACTAAATATGAGTATTTAAGTCCTTGAAAGTGGGAAGTGTGAATGCTCGTATTTAGCAGAGCTGGGCATTACTTAAGTATTTAGGTACTTAAGTATCAATTTTTAATAACATCTAGTACTTAATACTTGTACTTAAGTATAAATATTTTTTGGGTACTTATTACTTTAAAATTTTAAGTACTAAAATAAAAACTTGTACTTAAGACTTATTTTCATTTCAAAATCGTAAATAATACTGAAGTACTTTTTAAATACTGAATTAATGTAAAAGTACTTAAGTTTTTTCAATAGTTTAAGTATTATACTCTTCAACCTGCGACCACAGCGACAGAATACGACATTTTCACTGTGAATTAATCTTCCTCGATAAAAAAAAGATAATAATCGAATGTAATAAGGTTACAAATGTTACAAACCCCTGCAATTTATTATATTAATTTTAAAAAATACTGCTACTTGAAAAATACTTATTTTTAAGTACTTTTGACAAGAAAAACTTATACTTTACTTAAGTACTGTGAAGCTTTACTTGAAAATGTACTTGGTATCAAGTACTGACCATAGGTAGTACTGGTACTTATACTTAAGTATTTTGATTTCAATACTAGCCCAGCTCTGGTATTTAGTTACATGAATTTAGAATTTAAACATACATAAACGAAAATATAAATGTAAACCTTAAAACTAATTGCTTATGTGAATGAAGCTTAATACTTTGTAAATTATTGTTACAATTATTTAGTAATTTTAATGTGATGTGCTTACTATTCAATTAATATTTGATAAATTTGGTCTGTGTTTCTAATTAAATTCTGCATTACAAATATGAAATATATGTTAAAATTAATTGCCAGCGCATAATAATCCCATAAAATATTAATAAAGCCTACTAAGTTTTAAAATTTAAACCAGAATAAAAATTATGTGCATACATAAAACACAAAGTGAAAATAAAGTGCTTTAGCTGGAGGCAATGTAAACAAAAATACATAAATGTTTGTCAAACATTAAGTTCAAACCAATAAAATTCAGTTAGAAATAGTTCGAGGCACGGAAACATATCTGGGTTAAATATTGTAAAATGTAGGTATTCATCAGTGTTAAGGACAAGGCAAATTCCTTTTTTGGACGATATCCAAACTAATTACCATTATGGCATCATAAAGCAAAGTGCATTTACTTCGTACTTGATCACCAGTTTCATGCATAAAATATGCTGTGACGACCAAGTTTATTGTTTCTTAATCCAATCTGCATTTAAATCGACATTAATAACTGAATTACCAGAGATATTTCAATTATTTAAACTAGTAAAAACCAACCGGGAAAGGTTCAAGATGTCTCTATATTTTTGACTTTTGCTTTTGTTAAGATAGAAATTAGTTATAAATATTATACAAAGTGATCATGAATAATTATTGACCGTGTCACATCGTTCTATTTTTACTTTTGCCTCCTCGTTGTTGTTGCTGCTAAACTATGCTCACCATCCTAACCTTAAAATGACAAAAAATTACAGTTTTCTTTCAATATTTATTAAGACGATCCTCTACCGCGCCAGAAAACAGCCAAAAACATGGATTTCGCGCGCCACTCCACAGCGTTTTGTTAAATATAATAATCTAAAGAAATTGTTGAAGATAAAAGTACAATCTACAAAATGCAAGATGCAGAATTTTATAATTTTGCTTTAAAATCGAAATATGTTAATTTGAATTTTGAGAATTTTAGTTATTTTTTGAACACAAATATCTTCTATTTTAAAACAAATTTAAAAAATTCGATCGGTTATTTTGAAGATTCAAGCTTTGTTGACAACATATTAAAATTTGAAGATAATTTATTTATAAATAAAATCTGTGCTGTATAGTGTCGCGCAAAAACCCTCAAACATACATTATTTGTTATTGTTATGTTTAACAAAACAATAAACGCTATAGAATAGCGTGCGAAATAGTTAATAGTTAATGGAAGTATTTCATTGGATATTTATTTATCCAAAAAATTTTCACCAAAAAGTTTTTTGAAGGAAAACAAGTGAAGCTGTCATAAAAATATCTTTAAAAAAATTAAACATAAACTTCCATAAACTCATGAATCGGGTTGTTTAAAATTTAATTATAAGAAGAACGTTAAATAGCAAAACCTATTAACACGGTTAAGTGTTACTATGTTTTGCTTCTATTGTATTGCTAATTTAATAAACACTTTGTGTTTTTGATTTATTTCTTGAAGTTTATTACAAGCTTTCCTAAATGAATTATTTGCGAAACACTCGTATCTTGTTGAATAATTTATGTGAAATTTCTTTCTGTTCTATACATCATCGTGCGTAAGATAACGCACAGTAATATACTTTCCGAGTGATATATTTCGTTGTGAATCATTTAGAACTCTTACAAAAGTTTGAATGGTTTCAGAGTGTTCTAGAACTTGCTGCTATCTTTAAGATTGTACTGGTAATATTTAATATTTATTTTTATAAAAGTATTACTGCGTTATACGCTTCCTAAACAACGTAAATCAATACGCAATTATAAAAACATATTACGCAATTCTTCGATCTATTTCTAAATTATTTGTGTAACACATCACATGTCAATCACATGAATTTTTGAAATGATGCGTGCGACATATGTTTTTTATGCAAAGTGTCTGATTATACTATACCGGGTGGAACACCATATATGTGTACATAGGCGATTGTCATTGCATTTTACAATTTATGTAGATTTCTGCTCCCCATTTCTACGTAGAAATATGGTAAACGTATCAATCGAAAGGTAAAATTATTTCCCACCAAATGCGACTGATAATTTCCTTCTAAATTACTCTTAAAGGACAATATTAGGTAATTTTAAATGCGATATTTTCAAATATAAACTTACATTGCTATGGTTACTAGATACAACAAATTTTCAAATGTGACAGACTATAATGCTTTATAAACATTTATTTAAATCTTTTTTTAAAATAAATATGACATCTCTTCTCTGTCACATTTAAAAATTTGTTGTACCTAATAACCATATCAATGTTAGATTAGATTTGAAAATATCGAATTTAAAATGACTGAATATTGTTTTTAAAAGTAATTTAGAAGGAAATTATTAGTTGCATCTACTTTGTATCTTTGATCTTTCTAGTGATACTTTTACTATATTTCTACGTGAAAATAGGGAACAAAGATCTGCATAAATGTGAAATGCAATGCTAATCGCATATGTACACATGTATGGTGTTCCACCCGGTATAATAATGCTAACATTATCACGCATTAATGTTAGTAAAATATCGTCAATATACAGGATGAATTATTTATTTCCCACGACCATAATATGGTATATTATACGAAACTACCAGTTTCCATACAGTTACCTAGCTACGAAAATAAACAATCACACATCCGTTCAACCCTTTCGCCATGTTATCGAACAGGCCTTATCGCCACAGTTTAAATTCTTGTTTCGACTTTTAGTAGGCGTGTGTTGTCTTTCTGACATTTGATAATTTTTTCCTGTCATTAAGTATTTCGTGATAAATTGCAATATTCCATTAAAATGGACAAACACGACATTAAAAGTGATTTATCCACATAAATTAAAGTTGTACCTACCTACTTTAAAAATTTAAAAAGGATTTATATTCTTGTTATTGAAAATTTTGTATCATGTATTCCTGATCGTGGTATATTTGGTTTTCGTAAAATTAAAATAATTATGACAGTGACAGTTGACATCAAAATATAGTCATGAATAAAATGTTTAATATTTATGATCTTAATTAAAAAAAAATATGCAAGTAGTCCATTGCCAGGACCACAGTTAATTTACATTAAAAATGCGATGTTAGAAAAAATTACAGTGCAACAAGTAAAATGCAATGAAGCATCACATCACACGTCGTTCGAAACGTCACATGTCGAGCGAAATAAAAAACTATTATTATGTTGTCCTTGTCTGTCTGGCCAGTGTCCGCACTACTTGGCTTCACAAAGTGGCGCCAAGTCGACGTCACAGGATTAGATAGGAATTTGTTCTCTGGCCAGCGCACACTACGCGAAACAACAAACTAATGAGATGACGAGAGAATTAAATAGGCGGAAATCAATAACACTATTATAATGTCTCTAACAAGGTATGCGGAGCTGTGAATCATCGGGATTAATGGATACTTGACTGTAGTTGGCTACACATTTTTCACAACAAACCGGCGCGGCGCTGAGTAGCGAGTGTGGTATGTAATAATGTGTGAGTCACTGGTAATTGTGTTAGATGTGCTTGGAATATAATTACTAACAAGTTATATTAGCGACCTAGTGGTTGTATTAGTCAGTTAGCCGCTCTTGGTACCCTATTACTGGTCCATTTCATATTTATCACGACTTTTACCAAACTTTATTTTTTATTTTTTGATGGTAACCATTTAGCAGAATTATTAATTCCCAATTACAGAATGGTAGCGCTTCGACAAAATTCTAAATTCAACTGTAAAAAATCTGATGTGGCTAGCACACAACCTCCCGTATCTAGAAAACTGACTTAAGCCCTGTTCGCACGGCGATATTTGGAAATTCTACGGAGAGTCAAACTCCCGGCAAAGTCACGGCAAAAAAGAAGTTTTTTTCTTTCTAGTGAGAATTATTTGTTAAATTATCAATGAGTCTTGGAAAAGACGAATTTATAATTTATTGATTGCTTCAAAACCACGTAATTATCACTAGAAAGAAAAAAAACTTCTTTTTGCCGTGACTTTGCCGGGAGTTTGACTCTCCGTAGAATCTCCAAAGATCGCCGTGCGAACAGGGCTTTATAAACATAAATGTAAGTACAATCCGGTGAATGAATCTTTTGATGCAGGTTTTTAACAACTTATTACTTTTATTTATTAATTTTATTTTTCTGTTTAAATAGTCTAGATTTTTACCCTTCTGTGTTGAAGTTTTTCTCCATTCAATTACTACAGCATTTTTTAAATATCTTACTTATGGCTTATATGGCGTTAGTGTCAATGCGTCACCCGTCTCACCTATCAATATTTCTATTATGAACATATGACTAGCTACTAACTTGTTAAATTTTTAAGTTAGCTGTCAATTTTACAGGTTAGTAACTTGTAAACATTAATTTTCGAAGATAATGTAGAGACTGATTAAAAGACGTTTACAAGTAAAGTCAGTAACAAGTACAATCAATTTAGCCCACATAAATGAATGTTTAACGATAGACCTTAAACAAAGTCAAAATTGATAAATATTATGATCAACAGTATTAAATATTGGTATAATAAAAAAATGCTCAAAACAGTCAAGTATACAGAATTCTAAAAATTAATAGTACCTAAGTATCAACAGCTATATTGTTATCAAGTTTAAGTTACATAAATCCATAAGTATAATTTTTATTTAGAATTTAAATAAAATTGTTACAAAAATAAACCTTAGCATCCCATCTACTCAAATCTTGAAATAATATTGCATCAGAGATAAGTTTTTTTAATCAAAAATGTGACATTTTTGTTTTATCAGATCAGTTAAAAACTGAAAAGTATAAGAAGATATAAATAGACTTCTTAAATATTATAAAAGTAAACACCAAATGTAACTTGCAGAATTTGATGCAAAAAGATAAAATTGCACTTGCCTTATCATATTTGTATGACACGAATGCGTGCTTTAAATCAAACAGGATATAGATAAGCAGACTGCAATTTATTACATAACAAAGTGCGTAAAAGAGAAATATCTTTATATCTTTCATTCTACTATAGTAGGTAAACATATTCATTTATTCAGTAAATAAGCGCTTTGTAAAATGTAAAAACAAGTAAACTTGCGTGACTATTAACTACCGTAATAAAAGTGCATATTATTCTAACCTATATTTCAAATCAGTCAGCACTCAGGAAACGGCTTTTACTTTTATGGAATACGTTGCAGTTTATTAAATAATATTAATTAAGTTGAAGTAATTAATAAATAATTGGCTACCTTTTATAGGTTAGAAAGCAAGTGCTTTCTATAAAAAGGTCAATGGAAGTATTGTCTACAAACGAATAAAATTTTACTGCAGAGAAAATCAAATTGACATAAACACCCACATGGCAATTACTTCGCTCGCGAGGCATTTGTTTATCTATAATAAAAGTGTCGAGTACTAGACAAATTACGTTTGAACTCGGTTCACAAAAGAGTAAATTCATTCAGAGAGCCATTCATATAATTAAAATATAAATTTAAATTCCTCTACAACGATGTCATCCACAATCTAACGCAGACGCAGATGCATTCACATGCAGAACAAGTAGTTAATGGAACAATTTTTTACTTCTGCATCCTCTTTTGTCTATTTATAATAGAGCAGAAATAATTTGAATAATATTCTGTGAACACAATACATGTCGTACACAATACAACACAATGTCACATCATTTTATTTCACTCGAGATGGGTTTTAGGTTCTTCATTTAGTTCAGTTTAATCAACCAAAACTGAGTATGTGGGACTCACGAAGGGTATAGGGTTGTTTGTTGTTCTGTTCTATCAGAGTTTGTACCAAAACCGAGTAATTAAGACTCAAGAAGGGTTATTCAATGCAATCAGAGTGTCTATCAAAACCGAGTATGTGGGATTCTAGAAGGGTCTTGTCTTGGGTCACAGTTTTTAATTTTTGTACACGCCAAGTCAAATTATTGTACAGTTTACAACATATTTGATTCTATGTATAAAGACGCGTACTGACTTGAGCACTTTTGCGCGCACGAACGGTTTGCGCGCAAGAATGCTCTAGTCAGTACGTAGGTTTTGTCTGTGCGCACACAGTCTAAGCACGCACGAACGCTAACCGTCGCTTGTCAGTACATCAAAGAATTTTTGCGCGTATGCTTGCTCAGTGTGGACGTGTATTTGGCAGCTAAGAGTTTACGCGCATGTACGTAGCAACTGACAGCAGAGGGAAAAGATTTAAGTTACAAGAAATTGCAATGGAGTGGTCAAATGGTATGGCTCTGCAGTTAATTGACGATTATGAAAAATTTCCAATATTATGGGATCCTAAATATTTAGATCCATTGTTTTCTTGAAATTTTAAGTCACATAATAAGTTGTTACCGCCATATTTTTCTCTGCTTTTATATAGTTGAGTAACCCACCATCGTTTTGATTTTTTCTTCTTTTTTCTATTATGCAATGCATGCTGTTGCCGTCTCAGACATTTTTGGACGAATGGCTGGAGCACTAATTTGCGCGCACGTAAAGAATTTTTATTAAAAGCCATAAGTCTGTACGCGCAAACGTTCGTGCGCGCAAATCGTACATGCGCGCAAAAGTGCTCAAGTCAGTACGCGGCTTAACACTAACAAAAAGATAAATTGTAATTGTAACTGCAAAACTGTAACTTTAAAGTTAAAGGTAGTATTTAACTTTAGCCACTATCTTATATTTAACTTCTTATAAAAATAAATGAAGTTGGAAAATTAGCAGTGTAACAAGTAAAAAAGTTGTCAGAACCACAGTCGGTTACATTACGCACTTAGCTGTCCGCCTATTAAACTATTAAAATATTTCTTGAAATATAATTCATTTAGATATTGTTGCTATTCAAATGAAATAGTTCTTTTCAACTTCCAGATAAAAAATTGCAACAAAATCCCCAACGAACCAACAAAGAAAACGCGAACCAATTTCTAAATCCGAATCAAATACGCGTCATGCTTCAATATGTTGCAATAAAAGACAAATTCCCAAAGGAAATTTTCAATACTAGCCGTAGCTAGTAACCAGACTGGAAAATCTTTACAAAAATATTCCAGAAGGAAAACCAATCCAACTGTAGTCAAATAATTTATTTTGTCATACTACTAACTACTTCTAACCATTGCCCCAAAGGAAGCCTATTAAAAAAACAACAATAACTGCAGTATTGAGTAATTTCTACCCTTCATAATCCTTTAACTCGCCAGGAAACAGTTAAACTTCAACCACAAATTCGTAAGTACACCACAACTAAACTGAAAATAATCGTCATAGCAATATCGTTTTCACCCTCCAGCCAGGGTCATAAATAGAAAGTCCTCGTCAAATAAAAATAGAAGAGCGATTTGTCAACGAAGGGGGAAGTAAAGTGTTCTTGTTCTTCCCCATCAGTCTGCAAGGCCCGAGTTACATCAACAGGCGCGTAAAATGCAGCAGGAATAAACTTAGACGAGGGTGGAACGTATCATTCATCGGTGGTTTCAGACAGGGATATTAGAAAATCACTTCCGATGACGGCTAGATTTTAGCTTTTGCCAATATTCAGCATGAGGCACATTGTCTTTTACTTATTTACTAGTTGAGGTACCTACCACACACTTCGTTTTTCAAGGAATTTACAGGAAATTGATTGAACTTTATTGCTCAAATGGTGAATCGATTTGAATTTTTTTTTCCAACTCCGTACAGATCGCGAAAGTTTGACGATTTTTTCACAATTTTTTTTTCATAGGGGGGTTGAAAGGGGTTACACCTAAGATCGCATGCATTAGAGTTAACACTTGAAACTTTCTTTTCGTCACAGACTCGTCCAAATTGGTCAAAAACACGCCGAGTTATGAAGGTATGAAAATTGGCAAAATTTGACGAATTTCATGTGTTTCGTCTGTTTTTGCCGCCAGCTTATATGTCAATGGTATATAAGTACCGAGTTTCGTTGAGAACAATTAAAAATTGCCTAAATTTTTAATTTTTACCCTCACCCCTAATGGTTCGATTGAAGTCAAACCTTCGACCATAAATAAGAAAAAAAATGCTATGTAAGGATAAAAATAGACCGGAAAATAAGTCAAAAATAAATAAAAAAGGCAAAATTTGTATTCTTTTAAACTACTAGTAAGTATTTTGTATTCGTTTGAGGATGAAGTGCAAAAATAGTGTAGGTATATACCACAGGACTAAAGTACCTTTAATTCCTCAGGTGAGGATGAAGTGCAAAAATAGTGTAATTAATTCCTCAGGTGATTATTTCCCTCACCTTCGGCTCAAAACAGGCTAAATAGACAAAATTAAATTTATATTAAAATAAATATAAACGATAGAAACAAAAATAATTGCTAACAATTTTGTTCTATGATACAAAAAATTGACAAAATCCTAAAAATCCTCAGCCTAATAATGACATCTATCATTCTGAAATTGAGAGTTAACCCTGTTGAATGTATTGTGTAAAAAATTCTCATTTGGAGGAAAAACCTAGTAAGTATCTACCTATGCTGTGTGAGTCGAAGGATTCAATGGCTTGGCTAACAACAGTTTAATCAAAACACTGCACAGTGAATTTGGTAATTACGACTAGGAGTAGCTATATGGAATCAGTATTTCAGTAAGATAATGCTAAAGTGCTGAACGCTATTAGGCTTGGATTGCTAGTCAATTTGAATTATTGCGACTAATAATCTAAATGTACCACTGTGCTTAGTCTAATTGATAGCCTAATATCCTGTACCAATACTCTGTCAATCACAATACAACAATGAGATTCAGCCGGATTCAGCACTAAACTGGAACTAGAAACATCTAAATCAAAATTGCTACTGGTAAAATTATGTAATAATTATTTACGTATAGAAGGCCGAAAGTAAAAGATTACGCCTGCGGACGAACTTTGAGACCCCACGCTTGCGAGGGCCTTTATTCGTCCAAGGGTGTAATCTGACTAATGTTTTAAAATAAAATTCACACAAAGTACCTTATTTATGTGGAGAATCTAATGCAGGAATCCGCAGGTCAATATTTTAATTCGTTTAGAAATGTCAACTCAAAAAATACTAAAATCTCACTATTTTTTCAAATGTTTGATCTATGGTTAAACTAAAGTGCTCCCGAAATGTTGAAAATTATGTAAGTACTTAACAAAAAAATTTCTCTAGTTTAATTTAGTGTAATAATTTTTCAAAACAGTTTAATCCTCTACCAAATACAAGGGAAAAACCGAAAAAACCCAGTTTTTCGGTTATTACTTTCTAAGCAGGAAAGTTACGAGTAGCAAACCTGAAATTCGTGTTCAGTACCCCAAAAAGCATGAAAGAAAAAAATACTTCTCCAAATCTTCCAGGCCTGTTTTGATATAAATTGACTGGACTAGACAATACCTATCGCTACAGGACAGCTGGACAAATCAACTAAACTTTTCCACCACTACATCTGATGAATCTCCCGGTAGTACAGACTTCGAAGGGGGCTTCTTTGATCGTATTCATCACTCGTAGACTGTTGGGCTTTCCTGTCAGAAAAAAATACTTCTCCAAATCTTCCAGGCCTGTTTTGATCTAAATTGACTGGATATAGACAATACCTATCGTTATAAGCCAGCTTGACAAATCAACCAAACTTTTCCACCACTACATCTGATGAATCTCCCGGTAGTACAAACTTCGAAGAGGCTTCTTTGATCGTATTCATCACTCTCGTAGACTCCTGTCGGAAAAAAATACTTCTCCAAATCTTCCAGGCCTGTTTTGATCTAAATAACTGGACTATAGACAATACCTATCGCAATAGGCCAGCTAAACAAATCAACTAAACTTTTCCACCACTACATCTGATGAATCTCTCGAAGAGGCTTCTTTGATCGTATTCATCGCTCGTAGACTGTTGGGCTTCCTGTCAGGCGACTTGGCCGACAAATCGATAGGCGTATGTCTGGGCGAGAGCGAGAGTGCGGTAACCACCGTCGACACCGACGCAATGGTGGAGAAATGAACCGGACACAGGGGACTATAGGCGGACTACGGACTACTGGGTGGAAGATTGGTTAGGTCAAGCTGTTTATGTCTAAGTTGCGAGAGACTGGGGAGAGTCTAGTGAGGAGCAGTCAATGTGAAACCAACTGGAAAGAGAGCTATGGCTATGAAGTTTGCAGGTTTTGTTTAAATTTGTTGGATAAGTTTCAACTGGAAATAGGGAGCGATCTGTAAAATTGGAATTTGGAATGTGCTTGACATGATAGGGCGAGAAAAGTTAAAAAATAACCACTATACTTACTTTTACTTACTTACAGGTAAAGTACCTATCTAAGGTAAATATTAGTTTTGCGCAATGCAATAACTTTTATAATTTGATTTCAAACTATATAGTGAGATGAGGATGAGTAAAAACAAAATTCTAGGGTAATTTATATGTTTGTGATTGGCTAAATTATGTCCAAATGTCTGATTGAAGTGTCAAAATTCTTATTATTCGTTCTTCTAATTTGATTTCAGTAAAATTAAATAACTTGCGAATATCTCGCAAAAACCAAAACGGATTGAGAAACAAGAAAATACGTCCAAAATATTTTTGAAAGTTCTATCGAATGGCACCAAACGAAAGTTGCCCTCCTCACCCCCTGGGGAGAAAGAGGGAGTCACTTCGTTATTTAAAATGGTAACCTCCAGTTTTTATTGCAGATTCAGATTCCGTGATATGAAAAATGGTTTTGTCTGAAAAAAAAACTTTCAAAAATATTTTGGACGTATTTTTTTGTTTCCCAATCCGTTTTGTTTTCCGCCAGATATTCACGGGTACAGGTAGTCTGAAGCACCCGGTATACACATTATTTTTAAACTGCGGTTGCCAGTCATGAACTCACGCGAACTCAAATGGCTGATAGTGGAGAATACACCGTACAAATTTTTGCTCAGTTAAACTGGATTACTGGAATATGCACCGGACTGAATTTGAATCCGAGTTTTCAGGCACATTACATTCAATAGTAACAAATTTGATTATGTAAGGTATTTCGTTACCCTTTGGTACGAAATAAAATAAAAGCAAATTAATAAATTTTTAAATTCTGACTGAAAATCCAGCGATTTTGTATTTTTTTTATGTGTGCAGCTATTAGCCATCAATTCGCGGATAGGTACTTATGATTATAGGTAGAGATTTTTGTACCGTTAAACTGAAATGTGAAATTAATGGAAGGATAAAGATAATTACTGGAATTCAGTCTGTATTTTATTACTTTCGGCTCCTACTAGTTTCAACCCCACTTGGGCCTTCTTCAGTGTATTTAGTCCCTTGAAACTAGTAGGAGCAGAAATTTAAGTAATAAAATACTGACGGAATTCCAGTAATTTTCTTTATCCTTCCACTACACTATCCTTCCACTACACTATCCAGTCAACAAGCATCATTGATCCAATGAAATTAATATTTATATATTAGTAGTAGTAGTATTTTCCATTCCCACCCTTCCCACCAGCATCCTCGCACGCCACTGGAGCGTCGGGCAGGTCTAGAGGTCTAGACGCCTTGCCGGCTGGTTCCGCGTTCAGCCGACGCTCGTCGCGGCGCGAGATTAAGGCCAGTGTGCCCTACACTCACAGCCGCCGCGACGTATCGATCGCACACCGGGCCACCGAAAACCAAAACAACGTGGCCTACTCGCTGACCTATAAATGCAACCTAAATGTGGCAATGTGCTTCTGAAAGCTTACAAGGTAATACCGCGTGGAGTATTAACTAGGGTGAAATGTTATGAGTTATCTGAATGGTGTGGAATACAAGCATTTATGGAGAGAATTGTATCTATTGTCTATTATACGCTTTCCTCTCGTGTAAGACACAACATTTTTTTCACTACATATTTGAAAAAATTGTTAATGTAAAACAAACATAAAACTAGAACTTATGACTGTCATCTACAAAATGATGTTTTTTCGTAACGAAACTCTGTATTATTGAAATATAATAAGAATAGTATATTATATATTAAAGGACTAAAGTGCATGAATTAATCCTGAGGGTGAAGTTTATTTCACGAGCCGAAGATGAAGGAAATAATCACCTGAGGAATTAAAGGTATCCTGTGGTAAATACCTACGCTATTTTCTGCACTTCATCCTCAAACGAATACAAAATAGTTTAAAAGAATACACATTTTGCAATTTTGACAATAAACAATACGACAAATATTTATATTGTTACCACAGATACTGTGCAACAAATAGCACGTATTTACTTCGCAACGAGATTAATTAATTCAATATAAAATATAAAAAATAATCCCTTGGGATCAAATTAAGAAAACCTTAGACCTTAAAAATAAAGACTAAAGAAGAGTTTTAGTTCCGGAAGTGCAAAAATATATATTTTTTATAAATCGGGTCATAAATTTGCCACCTGACAGCAATTTTTTTTTTCAAATTGCTAGGCAATAAGCGAGGCAATAAGGTTTCTATACAAACAGAAATTCATTAGAAAAAATAAAAAGCTCTTGTGTAATTACAGTGGATAATGCAAAACCTTATAGAATAATAATTTATTTACCTCATTCGTTGCAAAATTATCTACCATTAGCAAATAAATTATCGCTTGATCCAAAGTACCTCTTCTAGATCCCAGAGTCGGCAAACCAAAATAAATTATTTACAGGACACTAGAGCACTTGAAGTATTCATTTATTAAAGGTTTGTTCCTGGCAAACTATGAGGTACAAGTACATAACAAAACAGAAAATTACAAGATATATACACATATTATCTATCCATCCTACCCCATATAGTACAGACGTCTTAGAACAATAATTAATGAATTATCTATTATAATTATTAAATCCTTTATATTAACTTCATCGTCGTACGTACGTACGTACGGCAAAAAAACAAAAGTCAAAAATGACCCACTTCTCGTGATCCTATCAAGCTGAAATTTTGCAAATAGACTTTTGTCACCTAACAATGCACTTTGGCATCTGATGTGGCCAGCACAAGACCTCCCGCCATACCCCAAACCAATTTCCCCATATCCAATCAATCTGAAATTTGGTACATAGACTCGTTGTGACCAAAAATTTACTTTGGCACAAGAAAAAATCTGATGTGGCCAGCACAAGACCTCCCGCCATACCCATTTCCCCATGTCCAATCAATCTGAAAATTTGATACATAGACTCGTTGTGACCAAACATTTACTTTGGCACAAGAAAAAATCTGATGTGGCCACCACAAGACCTCCCGAAATACCCTACGCTTTTTAACTCTGAAATTTGGTACATAGACTCGTTGTGACCAAACATTTACTTTGGCACAAGAAAAAATCTGATTTGGCCAGCATAAGACCTCCCGCCATACCCTACTCTTTTTTTAACTCTTTCTTGAAACACACTATCTAAGAAAGAGTTACAATGAAAACAAAAATATAAATAAATATCGATCGAGTCTCATATATAAAGGATTTATAGTCAAAAACTTTGTTTTTACGGGTTCATTTTTTTATATGCCTAATTGATTTCAAAATTGTCGTTTGTTTAATATCCATGGCTAAATAATAACCAGTTTTATAGTGTTGAATTTAATGGGTAAATTTCTTTAATCACAACTTTATTCCGTTCAGCATGACGGATAACATTTGCTAACTATTAGCAACTGTTTTTAGTTAATTTATCATCGTGTACGATCTTTCATCGCCTCCTACGTCGTTTTATATAACATCTAAATTGAAATAAACGACTGTAACACGTTACATGCTCATGTATAAATCTACTGTAGGTCGTAATAAATTGTTACTGACCTGAACAATATGCCACGATATAATATGCGCTGCACGATTCTTCACAAGTACTTCAAATTAACAAATAAAGAAAAAATAGTCATGTTGTTGTTTTATGAGGTAGATAGCTGAGTGCGTAACGTGACAGACTGTGGTTCTAACAACTCAGGTTCCAATTCAGTCAGAGGTATAGTCTAGCAAGAGCTCAAAAGTTGACATTTAAATTATTGTATGTTTGTAGTTCCCTTTCATACAGGGTGGTTTTGAAGTTAATGTAATCAATTTAAGGGTAAATAGTATGACATGTGTAGATTACGAAACAAAGATTTTTTTAAATTCACATATTTAAGGGTAGTTTTCTTGAAACTAACATTTTTGGTACCACTGAACCACTGGCAACGTATTTGCATTCTTCTGTTATAAATAAACATAACTTTAATACTTGAAATTAATTTACTTAATGTTTGTGGGTAATCAAATCTTCATTATTTCTAATTCTAACGTAATTTATTTGGAGAGTCCAATCATAGTTACTATAGCAAAGATTAATAGGTATTAATATTTCGCAGAATTATTTTTATTAAAAGAAAAAAAAACAACAAAGATTAAACAAATAAATATCAACAATACTATAAACTTTGAATTTTCATGTAACTATATTAAGAGCATTCTGTACAGGAAGAATATACACGTAAAAAGCACTTTACACGCATACACCTCATCGACACAGGGTTGCACATTTTAACAAAAACAAATTTTTATATGGTAGATAAGGGATAAAACTTTCTATTCTGTTTTGTACCGAAGTTTTAGTTTATAAAATAAAGAAAACTACAAAAATTCACATTTTTTTACCTCTTATTTTCTCGAAATCAGAAAGTTTTTTCTAAAAAATAACACTACCCCGACGTAGATTAAACTTTAAACTACATGATTCAAGTTTAAAATATCATGTTCTGCGAAATATAAAAAAAATCTGTAGGTGCTTCTAAACGCCTGCAAGCGGTTGAAAGTAAGTAATTTTGACCGTTGAACGTGCTGAAAAAAAATTTGTACTAATAAAACGATGTTTTATCCCTTATCTACCATATAAAAATTTGTTTTTGTTAAAATGTGCAACCATGTGACGATGAGGTGTACGAATGTAAAGTGTTTAACGTGTATGTACATTCATCCTGTACAGAATGCTCTTAATATGAAAAAATACTTTCCTTAAAAATCAATACAAGAATAAACAC
This sequence comes from Agonum fuliginosum, assembly GCA_947534325.1. Classification (NCBI taxonomy): domain Eukaryota; kingdom Metazoa; phylum Arthropoda; class Insecta; order Coleoptera; family Carabidae; genus Agonum; species Agonum fuliginosum. The sequence continues at coordinate 3,689,146 of OX384029.1, forward strand.
AAAACTCATAAATATTGTTCAAAATTGTCACCTTCTACAGCTACACACAATGCTCTACGTTGAATTAGTGAGACACTACATGCCAGGTCATATGATTTTGCTGTTTAATAATTTCTACAAAATACTGAATCTGCATCCTCAATTCTTCGACAGTTTCAGGGGGGTTTTGGTTATCATAGACCAAGAACTTTAAATGAGCTCACAGATAAAAATCTAAGGGATTGAGGTAAGGTGATCTTGGTGGCCATGGTACAGGACCTCACGGCCAATCCACTTGTTCTCGTATGTTTATTTAAATGCTGCCGCACATTTCTTGAAAAATGAGGTGGAGCACCATCATGCTGCACCACGCATGTTGACAAGCATATAAGGGCATATCTTCTATTAATTCTGGCAGAATATTTTGCAAAAATTCCAAATACTACTCACCATTTAACTTATGGGGAAGTATGTATGGTCCAAGTAAATTGCCATATAAGATACCAGCCCAAACATTTAATGAAAATCTGTGTTGTACACTACTTTTTAACACAACATGTGGATTTTCTTGAGCCCAATAATGTGAATTTCGGAATAGTTATTTACGAACCAAATGCGGAAAGATTTTTATCCCACATGAACGGTTTCATTTACGCGAAAGCTGGGATGGTGTCTTCCCGCATGAGGTTTGTACAATGTTTTTGTAACGAATAAAACTATAAATAAATACAATCAAGTTGTAATTTGTTGTAGTCTGATCATTAAATTTGAAGTTACGATGTTTTTTCTACTCTACCGACAGATATTTAGTCTAGTCGCACATATTTATTTCAAAATTTTTATATATATCGATGATATTTATGGGTTTTAATTTTTAATACATGAAAATCGTGGGAAGTAACATTCATTAAAATAAATTGTTATATTGAAGATGATGTTATTGTAATGCTCAAGAAAACCAGTGTTCTCTGCATTTTTCCTGATACTACACTGGGAAATTGACATTTCCGATTGTCAATAGCGAGCTTCATATGTCATTTCCTAGGTTATGAGTACAAAAATTATTTTTCCTTGTTTGCATTACATTTTCGTTAATTGTTAAAGTGATAAACGTTATCAAACATGTTCAGAAATTCCATTTTTCAAACAATAAAAGGTCAGCATTTAAACCCAGTAAAGCATTGTTATCTCTGAAGATACCGCTGTAGCATCCATTTCTTTGTATTTATGTTTTTGTTTTGAAACAAAAGCACTTTAACCCAACCGTTCATCAGATCCTTTCCCGTAAATCCGCGTTGGTATAAATTACAGGGCAGGTCTCGGGTGGACGATTTCAGATGGCTCTTCGTAATTAATTTGTCGACGGTATGTCGTTAGTACGCGTCGTTATGCATTTGATTTCTGTCACTTTAAACGCTAACAGGCAAACATCTGATGAACACATCACACGCAGCTACATTAAGGTTGGAGTAAACTAACATGTGAAATTTACTATTTTTAGCAAGTTTAACATTTCTATTTGCGAACTGAATTAGAACTGAGATTATTTTCACATGGAGAGAGTATTTGCTTTGCCAAGAAGTTGTAAATGATTTTTATGACGTAGCTAATGATTGTAAGGAGCTATGAAGGAGAAATCATTGTTTAGGGACATGACTTATGTGTTTTCCATTCATGTAGAGTTGAATTTATTTTCTTCTTCCTGGAATAGCGGGAGTCTAAAAGTGTCTGAACATTTGGAAATCATAATGAGAGGAAAGTTAAATCATTCATATTCAGCTGGTATATGAAATTATTAACGACTTATAAATTCAGATTAGTTTACGCAGAAACATTGCAGAAATAACTACGAGCCAGAGGCGTGCGTAAAATATTTATAATAAATAAATAAACAGGTACGTACTTAGAGAAGGGAAATGCGCAGAAACCAATATTTACATGACTTTATTTAGATTACTCATGTTTTCCATTGGCTAAATATATTTTAAGTTTATTATGTGAATGATAAAACTTATTCATTAAGTACGATTTGTTGTACGACTTTTAAAATTTGCATATTAAAATATTTTTTTCTACGCCTGCTTCTGAAAGTTCATGTTTCTACATTGTTTTTAATGTTGAAAGCAGCTGTTTGTCGCAAAGTACCTAAGTGTGCAATTTTCGTTCGCATTCGACAAAATTATATTTTCAAAACTTGTTATACAAATAACTATTTTTATCTCATAATATTCAAATATTCAAATGTCAAACACTGACGTTTTTTAAATGTATCAGTTCATTTGTATATAAAAAGTAGAATTTATACTTCTAAATATTTTTACATATTCAGTAATAATGTTATACAACACAAACATACGATATTTTCATTAATTACTATTTATAATAATTTAATTAAATTAATATCTATTTTGTATGTCATTAATAAAACGCAGCTTGCAAGTGACAGTTCGATGATAAAGATGGCATTATATACCTATCGCACTTTCACTTAGTGGACTGATTGAAAAGATACAAGTTTGGGAGGTGTTCAGGTTACACTTATAAGTGAAATTGGAATTTTGTCGAAACGAACGCTGAGCGCTAGTTGGTCAATTTAGCACTTATACTTATAATTGGGTCGGTCTGAATGTAGCATAAACCTTTAAATTAAAGTCTTATGTGAATGGGGCTTTACTCTAAAGAAATAAATTCAGCTTTCCGTAATAATAAAGGAAAATTATTTGAGATATGAAATATGAAACTTAATTTCCCTCATTACTGAGAACAAGCGACCTTGCCTTGCCGTAATCTTTAAATATTACACGTTAGAATGTTCTTGGTTCTTGCCGTAAGAAGTTTCTAGTTCACTTTTTCGGTTCAATAACACCAGCAACAAAACATCGATGCATTTGACCGGGTTATACATAATGCTTTCAAAATTACTTTTTAATTGCTGGGTTCACAAAAATTAAGTGCACGATTTTGGAATAATGTGGTGGCGTGGGTTATAGCAATAAGTTTGTAGATTTCTTTAACTCCGAATTATACGCCTTTTACTTTGTTGACTAAAAGAATTATCATAATAATTCATACTTAACAAAATTTGCTGACAATGTAATTAAATTGTGACTAATTATAGCAATAATCATGAGGACCATTATATTGACAAAGGTAATGCCACAAAAGGTAAAATTTGTATAGTTATGTTAACACAAATTAATGTGTCCAAAGTTTTTGATTGAAAAATGTTGTCTAATGCACCACCAGACGAAAGGTCGACTCTTAAAGGGAATCATAATTATAAACAGAATTTTGATCTTGAGTGATAATTTAACAATACTGTTATGCCTATGGCACACCGGTCGAGGAGCATCGAGGACCATCGAGTAACTCCTCGATGAAACGAAAGAACGCACCCGTCCGCGATGGATTTCTATTTCATCGGTGACAAATATATCAAAGTTTTGCGCGAAATCAAATACAAAAGATACGTCTGAAATGAGATACATTCGTTTCATCGAGGAACAACTCGATGAAAATAGCGGCGCCCCTATTTTTCGTCGAGGACGGGGTGCGTTCTATCGTTTCATCGATGCTCCTCGACCGGTGTGCCATGGGCATTAGGTACACGACGCGTAGTTCTTCAAGATTTAATGTCTATTTGACAGCTTCCAATAACTGTCACCAGATGGAGATATCTTAGGAAGAGTTACCTTCTATCTTAGTAGTTCATAGTTCCTATAGGATCTGGCCCCAGACGTTCTTTCATAGGTCTTTACCATTTTTATATTTAATATACAGGATGTTTCTGTACAAATGAATCAAACTTTAAGGGTATATGTAACACGTTCTACTGATAACGGAACAAAAAGAATTTTTCAAAAATTCGCAAAATTAAGGGTGGTTTACTTAAAGAAAACATTTTTAGTGCCACTGGTTCCATAGCTGTTTGTGTTATTATCTAATCCAACGCTGATATTGCGTAATAAACAAATTTAATTAAAAACACACAAACAGCTATGAAACCAGTGGCAGTCAACATGTTTTCTTTAAGTAAACCACCCTTATTTTACGAATTTTAAAAAAATTCTTTTTGTTCCGTTATCAGTAGAACGTGTTACATATACCTTTAAGTTTGATCTATAAGTACAGAATCATCCTGGTATAAGTACATATAATAATATACTTATACATCAAACGGCAAGAAAATTGGAACAAAATGAAAAATAAAATGAAAAACAATAAAATTATACTGCAGGTGACCAAATAGCCCCGGGGTGGCCAAGTAGCACAATTTTACGGTACTCAACAGGAGAGTTTCATACTTTCCTCTTTTCCATTGGGTTTCAACATCCAACATTTTCAATTTCCAACCGTTTACCCATAACAACCAAAACAACCTTCCACTTCACTCCATTAGATAACCATCAGTGGTTACCGCTACCATTTCATCTCATCTCACATCTCAACTTACAATTAACCTACGTTTTGACCCTCAGAACCACGAGACCCGAGCCGCAATTCCGTTCAATCAGCGAACCAGAGTCAGCAAGTTGAGACAGGCAGCAGCAAGTTGCAGTCCGCAACCGCCTGCAGCAACTGCTCATGCTCAGCCTTCGCGATCGTTTAACGAAATTATCGTGATAACACACTGGTCAGGTCTGATGCGTGATGTGATAGTCATGTGATTGTTGATCGACAATAAGGCGACAGGGGAATTATATTGACGATGTTGGTAAATGGACCTTGGAATGTAATTAGTGCGATGCAATCTGTTTACAGAAGATTTACCGTTTATATTCTGGGTGACTACTCAAATCTTGAAAAGTTAAGGGTAGTTTACTTGAAGTGTGTACATTTTAAGTATCACTGTTTTGATAGTTTCTGTATATTATATAAAAATGAATGCCTGTTTTTCTGGTCACGCCATAACGTGAGAACGACTTGACCGATTTGAATATTTCTTTTTTGGTTTTGTTCGCTCTAATACAGGGGTTGTTTAAAAAAGAAAAAAAAATGAGAAAACCCAAAAGAATAGCTGAAAAATCGAAAAATTCTAAATTGTTTCTTCTTATGACGAAAATGTACAGTGATTTGTCACAGATTAGATAACCAGACATTTCATTAAACTACTATGTATTAGTTGTTGACTAGGAATTTCGAATTCAGTTGGTCTAAGTGTTTTGAAACATACAGTTGTGGATTGTAAGCATTACAATAAACAATATGTTTTTGATATAGTTTTTTAAATATTTATTTGATGTTTATAACGATGTCGAATTGCATTGTTGTTTATAATAATGTCAATTTAACATTATTGCCAGCGACTATCTAATTCAAAGTTTACTGCAGCACCGATTGAGTTCAAATGGTATAGTAATAGCTTAAGATCTAACTTATAATATGAGCAGACTAAAATGTCAGTCCGCCATCTTAAAACAAAATGGTGGCTAGCTAACTCAAAATGTACTGCACCGATTGGGATCAAATTTGTAATGGTTATAACTTATGATCTAACTTATGACAAAATGGCGCTAACCTATTGGGTTCAAATTTGGTATGATATCATGGACGTAGTTAGAATTGCCACCATGGTATGGTAATAACTTAGAATTCTTATAACAAGATTCCTTTAAATTCGAGTTGGAGGCGTAGCAACGCGCGCCAACATTTTTTATTAGTATTAGATATTATGTAAACCATGATTAGCACGTCGTACAGTATATACCCTTATTTTTTATCCTAAGTTGTGGAACACACAACATGCTGTATGACATATGACTGATATTTCGAGTAATTTTTCAACCTTACGTAAGTAATATCATTGCTGTGATGAGTTTGATTCGATATTTTTCATTTAAGTGACACTTAAAATTTAAGTGGAAGCGGTGCAAATGGCCATTAAAGTTTGCACGATTGAATAAAAAAAATGTAATGACATTCAATTATCTATTTGTTGCAATGACATTCAATTGTCTATTTGCTGCACACAGTTTGTATTTAATTTAATGTTCCCGAAAGGTTATTCGTGTATAAATAATTAAACATAATTTTAATGGGCCGTTTAATTAAATTTATTAAATTTTGTTTGAACATAACCACCTTCGTTACTCTGCAACTAAAACTAGTTTGTTTTAATCTTTTTAGAAACTTTGAACTACATTTTTTGTATTTTACATTACCACATTGTTTCTGCTTATACAACGTTTTAATGAAGCCGTATTAAACTCTACTGTTGTGCATTCTCTATAACAGTTTGTTGCTATAAAACATCTCAAAATAAATTATTTATAACTGGCAAAATATTTCAAGCAAAAATTATAAAATATAGTCACAGACAAACTATATTCTACATAATATACTTAAAGTGGCAATTAAAATTTAAATGATTACGATACTCGCCTGCGGCTTGTATAGAAAACTTTAATTCAACGCTAAACACTTGATAATTTACTCATTTCATGTATTTGTCATTTCCAAGTCATTATCAGCTATAATAACCCAAGGACATTGATAATTACGAAATAATTTTGTGACATTCCGAAAGCACGTTGCTTGGTAACCGCCCGACGCCGCAGGCGGAGGGCTGTTAACCTAAAAGCAACGTGCTTGAGGTAGCTGTCACAAAATTATAAGTATTTATCAATGGTCGAGGGTTATTCGGACAGAAAATTTTTTTAATTGAAGTATCATTTTCATTACCAAAACGTGCAAATGACATTTGTATTCAATTATTATTATAAACATAAAAATGAACATAAATAATTGTAACCTAGCAACATATTTGACATAAGTGATAATGTCCCATGGGTTGTTATCAGTTAAATGTTGTATTCATTGGTCAATTTCGTACACGTGATCAGAAATGAACGAAATTCATTGGATATTTAGTTAACCTAAAAATTTTCATGTTAATAAAATAAAGAAAAGAAAGTTTATTTAAAAACTTTCGGTCATTTAATCGACAAGTATAATTAGCAAAAATAAAAAGTTGATCAAGAAATAAATTATCGTGAATGTACAATAAGAATCACGCAAATTTTAATAGTTTGTTGCACTCAAATTTTGGCAAGTTTTGCTGGCCCACATTCTGATATCTTAGTTATCACTATGCAATAAACTACAATAAAAATAACTGACCTAAAAATTATCTTTTTATACGCACTATCACTATCTAATCTACCAGAGCACTATGTAATTGCGAAAAATTTAATTTGGAATGCGCCGATGAGATTAATAACTCAAAATGTAATGAAAAAATTGATAAGACGTTTAGTTCGTTTTAGTTTTAATATAAAGGAATGCCATTCAACTTTGTAAAAACAACTGTCTTTATGTCTTTGCGTGTTTTAAAATACTAAGGCTAAGGCTAAACTTAAACATAGATTGTAAACTTGTAATTTTAAGTAATAAAAGTTAAATGAGAAACTATTTACAAGATATTTTATCGACTGTTCAGTGTTCACACTATTTTTGTACAACGTTTAAATTTAAATATTTCTTTAATTAGTAATTGAAATATTTTTAATCTGTACTTTAAAACATAATATTCATTTTTAATTTTTATTATACAATGTAAAAAAGATATAGGTACCTACTGTGATATAGTGGATTTTTTTCACATTAGAAGCGCACCTACCACAGTCTTACAATACGCAAAATATTTTATATTTCCAATATATTTCTGAACTTGAAATTTTAATTTGAACAGAAATGTTTAACCTAACAACAATCTACTTAGACGAAATTTTGAAGTACCTGAAGATGTTTTCAATTAAAACTACGGTGATAAACTAAAATTGAAGCCAGTATTTTGCTCCTATACGTATATATATTTCATTACATTTTTGAAGTTATATTTAAGATGATTTATATTACAAAATGACTTACATTTTTGCATTCATTGAACTTGAAATAGATTTGAATAAGTTCCTTACCTGAAACAAAGAAAATACAATTAAAATTTAAGAAATTAACATTTATATTCTAATTTTTAATCTACAAACTATTTTTAAACATATGAATGCACAAAACTTATTTCTGTTTTAAAATTGTGCTTGTGCGAGTATTTATTTAGCCTTGTTCACGTTCACAATTTATTCTGTCTGTTGATATACGCGCACTTTTGTTATTTTTATTTTATCTTATTCATACACGAGTGCAAACATTGTTGAATTTTAAATGCCCATTCATTTGTACCACTTTTCTGTATAAAACAATTGATAATTAATTTCAAACAAAACAAAACAAAACAATATTTGATTATACTCGTATTTTTCCCAATTTCAAAACTCAAAAGAATCTAAAATTTAATTTAATTATTAAAGGAAGGTTGCGAAAAGGTTATCTAATGTCTCTATTTTCCTTCAGTAGAATTAAAAATTAATAAAACCAGATCCATTGCTGTAATTTTTTATTAAATACACTATTTTTTGAAGGTTTTTTTGTCTAGATTCTAGATCGAGATTCATCCGAGAAGTTCCTTGATTTTCTAGTATACTGTAAAGCAGAAATTCCATTCCGAGTTCCGTTCGATTTCCATACTTCTTTCTAGTATAGAAATATACGCCTGGCTCTATTTTTCTAGTTGAAATTCGTACTAGATTTGTTTACGCATGTTCAGTTCAGTATGCAGTCAGTTTGAGCAACCTTTAAAAGTTTTAGCTTGAAAAAATCAAAGATTTCCGATTGAATAAGAATAGTTCGGAAATAAAGTATGAAACTTGAATGAATCTCGGATGGAAGTTGAACTAGAAATCTAGTATGAATCTAGACGAATAAAGTATAATGTAATTTAGCCCTATAGTCTGTTTTTTAACTAATAGGACTAAAACATAATCAAATAACTTATGAGATACATAATTATTTAAATAAATGTATTATACATATAGAAACTGAAATGGGAACTTTCGGAACTCTTAGAGTACCTACACTGAGAAAAAAAATGGTCTAATATTAAACAAATTTCAAGTTTGAAGGCTGTTTCTTTATATATAATTCGATAATTTAAAATGTAATTTAATATTTACATTAGAAACGTATTATTTTATTTAATAACTTTTTAATACATTATACTATAACGAATAATTTATTTACAAGTGATCTATTCACATTTATTATACAAAGTTAACAATAAACAATTGCATATTTTTAATTCGTTTAACACTTCAAATCTTTTATTGTAAATTTACTAAGTTACTATGTACTATAGTGTTGTTTGTAACCAAATATATTAGTATTATACTAAAGAAAGTAATAACTTAACAGTTAATGAATTACAATTGCAAGAAAATGATCCGGATATTATAATAAACATTTGAATTTAACTATTAACTGAATTTGTTTCCCATGAATCTGTATATTTAAAATATAAATGTAATAATTCTTTTATTAAAGAACATTACATAGCGTTGTAGAAACAGAAACGTGCTTGTTGATACCGGTCAACACCACACATTGAAAGTGTAATTTGCAGAACATACAGTAAGTTTGCAATAAATGTGGTTTGTAGTTTGTGCTTACTACCTGTACCTAATTATAACAAATAAATACCAGTACTGGGTATTGAAATTGTAGAACTGTTAAAAATATGGAAGTTTGAAACTCTTATTCCAACTTTTGAAGGTAAGTAAATCAATTCATACAAAATGCTTTACTGGTGCTTACAAACCTAAAAGAACCGAGCAATAATAATTAAGATTTAATTTTGAATTGTGAACGAAATTTGAATTTTTAAAAATTGTTTAATGTTGAGAATATATTTCATAATTTATTAATTTTAGAAAATCAAAAAATATTGGAATTTTATTGTCTCTGGATGACAAAAGTTTTGAAAATTTCGTTCCTAAAATAGGACAGAGAATAAAATTGAAAAAATGCATGGCCCAATTCAATAATGAGAAGATACATCATATTATAATTTTTTCTACTTGGTTGCACCTAATAATTATTATATTGTTATATTCAGGAGTGTACTGTTCGTACTGAAGAATCAAACGGATAATCATATAATACAATACGCTAGCCTTTACCATTCAATTCCTGCAACTGTACAAGACTTATGGTTTAAAAGGCAATAAGTATTATGAAACAAGATATAAGTATAGGTAAATGATGTTTGACTTATCTGTAAATTAACTTGACTGATTAGTGATTACTAAAAGTTAGCTTCTTATATTAATATATTAGAGATTTAACGTATAGAAATAGTATAAATACTTACTCTTTTTGTTCATTTAATAATTATTATAAAATGTGTTCTTTTTTGTACGAAAGACTTTTTTGCATTATAATTTAATTTCTGTTTGTTTACAATAAATGTATTTATAAAAACTGATTTATATATTGTACCTACTAAATATCTCCAAACCAATCCTATTAATACAATTCAGGTACAAATATCTACTAACTATTAATGATTCATTTAACATTAATTTCCAAAAGTGATGGGTTGATCCAAATTCAAATGTTAATGAGGTTGATAGGTTGGCGTAAGGACCTTATTTATTAAAAATTGTTTGTACACATACAAACAATTTTTAATAAATAAGATCCTTATACGTCAACCTATCAACCTCATCAACATTTAAAATTATTACATTAATATTAAAAGAACAAAATACGATATCTATTAAATAATTTTGTTGATAATAAACTAATATAATTTTATTGTAATTGTATTATATATTTCAAGTAAAAGAATCATATTTAACTGTTAGGTTAGGTTTTTTATCTGTTAGAAGATACGTAGTAACAGTTAACAAATTATTTTTTTAATAATACCACTATTTATTTTCAAAAATCTAATATATTTTAACTGTTAAGCAATGTAATTTTTCACTCCAACTTACCTATTTTGATTCATAACTATGTGTATTCATATGTTTTAATAGCATACTACGTTACCTGCAAAGCTAGGTTCGTTGCGCGCTATTCAAATAAATTATTCGTTTATAGTAAATAATATAGTTTAATCACAAATATACGTTTTTCTCAGTGTATTACATACATTGTACAATAAACCTTCCTTTTTTGTTAGGTATATCTAATGTTCAACGTAAATTCACAAGAACCCACATAACGACCTACATCAAGAACAAAAAAATTACCTCCCTAACGTTCAGAATCCATTACAGTATTGTATTCATTTTCATGTGTTCTCGTAATGTATAAATTACATCGCATTTATATTTGGTACGGCACTCATAACTCACTGAAATGAGAAACAACGGAACAAGATGTAGGAAGAATAGAGGAACGGATACAAAAATGCAATAATTGTAGGTTTCCTCATATTATGCGAAATCTCGGCAAAATCTGTTTGATTTAATTGAATTATAAAATATTGTTGAGTTCTGTGTTTTAATAGTTATTTACATCATAAGTGCGGTAGGTTTAATTTTACAACGCGAGGTTCTACATTAAAGTACGACCCGAAGCGGAGTGCTTTAATAAATGTACAAATACCTAACGCACACATTACGTATTATAGGTATTTTTTGGCCACCATATCTTTTTATTTTAAGTGAGATGCATTTGACATTTCTACTAAAATTCTTCATTCAAGTAGCCTTGAAACAACTACTCAGAGATGTCGCCAGTAAATGTCACATATAAAATTAATCTATTTTAATTATTTCCTCGCTTATTTCAGACTCTATTGAACAAGAAATTGTGTACAATATGCTCTCTTTTTTATTTTAAAGTTACTTTTCTTTATAAAGCCATATTAAAGCAATAAAATTCGATGCTCTTTATTGAACAATATGCGGTAACGTCATGGCATGTGTAAAATCACTACTACCATAGACGTCAACGATGTGTGATTGTTATGTTTACACTTCAGGAGGTCAAAAATAAATTTTCGATATTTCTTGCTATCAATGCATGCGTGGATGTTACCTTTAAGTTTTCTCGGTAATCCATCCATCTTATAAAATTTTTAAAGGTTCAAGTACTTTATCGGTGAAGTATTCGAAGTTGTTAAAGTAGTTTACATATATTTTAATCAGCTTTTAGTTTATTTTTGTTGCCAAAGAAAATAGTTACTCTTAGGCAACGTTACGTTTGCTTCAAAAATAATAGTGGCATGATTGCAGATTAGAACTAAATAATGATTTCTTATTTTTTGAATTTTTATTGTCAAACTTATGGAAGCCTGTGTTAGACGGCCAATAGTTTCATCTAATTTGAATAATATAACGTACCATACCTATACGTAGTTTAGAAGTTTATAGGTACTTATAAACTTCAGTTGTATATTTGTGTCATCAAATTGGTGTATTTGAAATTCAACACATTGATAGTTTGATATAAAAACTAATCGCTTGATATGGATTTAATGTAACGCATGTAGATTTTGTAATAATTATATTCTTATGTGACGTCATATTAGGGAATATAATTTATACAAAACTGTGCAAAATATTGAGAGTTTCACAAAACATCTGCCACAAGCTTTAGATAAATAATTTTTGTGTACATTTTTTAATTGAAGTTTCTTATATTCCCACAGGATAACCATCCGTAACCTCCGGGACTTCGCAGCTGTCGCTGGGAACTATGACAAGCGAGCATCGAGCTAACACATTCCATTTGCATCCTGCTTTTTCCAGCCTCAGATGCACAGTCTGTCTTTCTCCGTTCCTTCGTCTGCAAGAAATACAAGAAACAAATGCGACTATGTGACAGGGAAAAAGCCAACTTGGATAAAAACGATGTTGACGTCGACACGGCGCAAAGGCGGAAATACTTCAAAAGCGCCAGACAGAAATGAATGAAATCATAATAATTATTGTGCTCGACGATTGATGATAATAAAAACTTGATTTATTTTAGGTTATATTTATGTTTAACTGTCCAATAAAAAAGTCTTTATGACATAAGTACTGTTTACAGTCCATAAAACCTCATTCACATAAGCATATTTAGTATTAAGGTTTAAATTATTTTTACGTTTAACAAAGTTTATATCCTTATAAATTAAAAACGATAATTCACACTTCTCAATTTAAAGTACTGTGAATACTCGTATTTAGTTAGATGAATTTAAACTTTCTAAAAACGTAAACATATATCTAAACCTTAAAACTAATTGGTAATGTGAATTAGGCTTAATAGTATATTAAGTATCAAGAACGGTAAGGATAGTTTACCAATAGAAGACAATTTTGTCCGACATCGGTAATTCCTTATCGTTCGTGATGCTTATATCATTTTGTGCACTATTGGTCTTTTTCATTCATACGCAAATATTAATTCCTTCGTAAGTAAATTACTTACCATTTTGTTTAGCCTAGCAACCGGTAAGATCAACATACTGTCTTGGAAACAGGCATGGTAAGTTGATAAAAAAGACCTATTGTGCAAAAATGGTACCTACTTATTATTATACTTGTCAAAACGAATGGCAAATGAATGTAATATAGCTTACAAGGACTATTATATCCAATGTCATTTCTTTTCTCATTTCTTCATTTTCCATTTTTACATAAAATATCTTCAGATTAAGATTCGGATTAAAGAATTATATAAGTATGCAATCAAGTGTAAGCTGATTCTGATTTCGATGATAAAACGATTACTTAAATGGAAACAAATTACGGATTATTGTAATCCGCAATCCAGAATCTTGCTAAGATAAGAAACAATGTTACAAATGCAAATCCATACCAAACAAATTATTATCATTCATTTAGTAAAATAAAAACTATTAACTTCTAACATATTATTAAAAATTACAACTAACAAAGAAATGTATCAGCTTATGAATTTTATTGAAAAATTAAATGCCTAAACAATTATGTTCTATAGCTACTTTTGTTTAATATCTAACAAAAATAACATAATAACTTCAGTTATCTGCTAACTTGATGACATAACCTTTCTTATAACTGTCAGAAATGGATCCGTTTGTTGAAAGTTACAAAGTTGGATCTGCAATGCTTACCTATAACAATAAATATTGTATTTGTGTATAAGTACTCATCAAAATCTAAACAAAAATAAACAAAGAACAAATAGGACTTGCTTGCTATTTGTTGAGAAAGAGTGAAAAGTGAAGTATGTAACAAAGTGGCTTTATACTGAGTATAGCTGACGTCAGTAAAATTGTATTTGAATAAAATATTATGTCGATAATATGTTTGGTAAAACATGAGAACTTTAAAAGTAAGATACTGAACTCATTTTTGGATATCATATTGTTACAGTTAAACATTAATTAATCTCACATTTTTTTTAGAGTAGGTATTAACGTATGAGAAGTTGACCCACCCATACTAGCCTACCCTGTTAAAATCTATCGCAATCGTTAGTTTTACGTTAATTGAGTTTAGTTTTGTAGAAAATTGCGTTAGTTTTGAATGTTTATATGTATTTTTTAAAAATAATATTTGGGTGGGCTAACTTCACAACAGCCCAACCCTTAATTCGAAAGTGCGAGGAAAACACATTAATACCTTTTAATTGATTAGTTGATGTTAGTTGTGCTACATATTACGTTTGTTTTGTTATTCTAAGCTGTCAAATTTGAGCCGAGTGGGTGGGCAAAAATCACGGTTCCCCAGCCCATTGCAGAATTTCACACGTAGATTTTACATACGTTGTCACCGTGGTTAGTTGAGAATAGTTTTGACGAAAAATACGTTAGTTGTGCCATAATTTGCCCGCCTTAACCAAAATAACCATTTTCGCTAACCGTACGGACTTGATGCTACTATATATCATTGTTTCCTGTAAAAATAGGAGGCCATTCAGGAATTGTTTATGATTATTATAGCAATTGTACAAAAAGTAAATCATTTTTTAAACTAATACAAGAAATTATTGTTGTCATGGTAGAAACAAATGTGTGGTTATGTATGGATGAATTTTTGCGCACTTTATTTGTCATTATAATTTTATTATTATAATCTCAATTTCTACACCAACATTATATTATAATAATTTGCATAATACATTTGTACGTCTTAAAGAAGAACTGATAAGATTTTTGTAAAATTCTGTTACCGGAAATAATACTTTACTTGAATACTTGTTGCAAAAATCTGATCTCAAAATGACAATTTAGCCAATTTTTAATTTAAATATCAAACTGGAATGTGACAGAAAAGTTATCCATTAATTAATTATTAAAGTTAGGTTCCTCAAGCTAATTGTAAAAAATTTCCGCTAAATTTTTATATAATCCTTGTTACTATTTTTTAATCAATTCTTCTATTGGCTGTTATTTGTGTCATGCGATTTTTATTTTATTAATTCAATATTTTATTTTTAGGAACTAATTTAATTGTTTTTGGATAATTACATAGTTCTAGAGTTTTAAGAATATCTCTCAATTTGATTTGCTAATACCAAAATTTTTTCTTGTTTTCAACAAATATACCTAAATATAAATTGTAAAAAAATGTATGACTGCAATTTTTTTATTTTGCAATAATTTATTTTAATAAATTGCTTCTTTGTTTTTATTCAGTACCGTTTGGCTTACTGCATGCACACTAAAAAAGAAAAGGTAAATTATATTTTGGTAAATACGTCCAACTTTTCTACCATATTATTTGTCAATCATAAACTAAATTTTAAAAAATCTGGTAAATGTCCAACACTGCTGTTGGTTGTTGCCGGTTGTTGCCTTCTATTTTATTTCCAATTTTATATTGTAAAATTACAGCAATCAATGACATAATAGCATCAAGTGCGTACGGTTAGCGAAAATGGTTATTTTGGTTAAGGCGGGCAAATTATGGCACAACTAACGTATTTTTCGTCAAAACTATTCTCAACTAACCACGGTGACAACGTATGTAAAATCTACGCGTGAAATTCTGCAATGGGCTGGAGAACCGTGATTTTGGCCCACCCACTCGGCTCAAATTTGACAGCTTAGAATAACAAAACAAACGTAATATGTAGCACAACTAACATCAACTAATCAATTAAAAGATATTAATGTGTTTTCCTCGCACTTTCGAATTAAGGGGTGGGCTATTGTGAAGTTAGCCCACCCAAATATTATTTAAAAAAAATACGTATAAACATTCAAAACTAACGCAATTTTCTACAAAACTAAACTCAACTAACGTAAAACTAACGATTGCGATAGATTTTAACAGGGTGGGCTAGTATGGGTGGGTCAACTTCTCATACGTTAGGTATTAAACCATGGCTACTTGTTTGAAATGGCCATACTCCTTTATATATAGTGAAACTCTAGAATTTTTTTAGAAAATTTGGCGAAACTTACTGTTACAGTATAGGTAAACGTCAAATCCAGTGTCATTATGAATATGAACCGAATCATAGAAATACCTATAGCTCATGTTAACAAAACACAGAAGAAGTCATTATAAACCAGCCTCAACAGACGTAAATTTAAATCAAATATTTATTTTTGAGCTGCAGGCAAACTAAATTAATAAAATATTTAGGTTTGTGCTACTATAACGTATAAAATTAGAATCTGGATTATTTTCAATTTCATGATCTAGATTCAAGATTGAGATTATCACGCAGAAATTTATTGCGAGACAGGAGAAATATATTTGAGACCGCATGTTTATATAATTTTTATTTTTCTTCCTGGATCTAATCTTAATCGTACATTTAATTTAGTAAGTTCTTGATCTTGATCTAGAATCTAAATGATTTCGGAAGTTATGTGTCACAACATACATAAAATTTAGGGACGTATAAATTATAGCAGCTTTGTAAACAAAATTAAAATTGACATGAGCTATTAATAAAAATTTTAATTGAGGAACACAAAAAATAAACAATTAACTTTTAACTAAAATAACATTTTTGTAAATAAAAATGACCTTTCATTCAGAAATAATTAAAATTGTAAAACAAAAAACGTCAAAACTTTTTCGTTTCACGTATTTGTTTATATGATCATTACGTTAGATGCTGTATAAGCAATCAGTGAATTTTTTTAAAATTTTTAGTTTTCAGGTTTTTTAATCAAACAGTTTTGGGTCACTGTTTTCATATGGATTTTCACAAATTTACTATTCTTGCCATTGAAAAATAAGTTTAAATTAATTTTAGTCCATTTATAGTTAGAGAGACATACATTATACGAATACAATCAACAATCCAGTGTATGTATTTGTAGTTACATTGAATTTAAAGATAATATCAATTTTCATTCAGTTTATTTTGCGTAATCTAATATAAACTATAAAAAGATCTTATTTTTTACAATTTTTCTCAAAAAGTTTCTTATAAATAAATAAGTGAAAGATAAGGTGTCTAAAAATAAGATATAGGTAAGTAATCTAATATAAACATAATTATAGATTAAAAATAACTGTTGAGATATATACAAAAACTTGTCAAACTGAAACATTTTGTTGCAATCAGTCACGTAAATATGATTAGCATTTCAGAACACGTGACAAATGCAAAGGATCTGTTACAAATTACATACATACTCAATTATATTATACAAAAGTGTATTTGCATTTTCTAGGATACAAAATAATTTATTAAATGAGTAGAATTTTAAAAAAATCACTATTGTTTTACATCCTATAAAATTTATTTCAGCTTTAAAATTAAATGAATTTTTAACACAGAAGTAAAGTAAGTTAAATTTAATTACCATAAAAGTTTATATATCCTTAGGGAATTAACGAGGGAATTAACTACTTTCCTGGGTACTTATTGATTCTTTCAATTTATTAGCGACAAAATTTATTTGGAACATCAAACATTAAATGTATCATGTGAATACATAATACAATTAGACAATTAATCAGTTAATCTTACGTTATTAATCTTCTATTAAATTAATACACTAATCGCAATATACGTAGTACCTACCTACATTCATTCAATTCATAATTATTAATGATAACGTATCTTCACCTTACGTACGTCAATAATGTATTTAAGGAATTATTTTATTATTATTAATATGTGTCCTTGTATGTATCATACAATATTTTATACATACATGTTATATCATTGATTTATAAATAATTTAAAATATTTGCAGTTACCACCAGACTAATTTGGGAAAGAATATAACGCTCTGACCGCTGATCTACGAAGAAATGTACAGATGCACATAAAAAGAATCAAATAAATCCATACCGAATATGTGGGACTCAAGAAAAGTATAAAGTTTCTTTATTCAGTTCTGTTCAATTAGAGTTTTTATATCAAAACCGAGTATGTGGGACTCAAGAATAGTACCTATAAGGTTTTTTATTTAGTTCAGTTCAATCAGAGTTTCCACCAAAACTTATAATGTGGGACTCAATAAAAGGGTGTTAAATTTCTTTATTTAGTTTAGTTAATGTAGATCAGCGGATTTTTACGTCTATCTGTGCATTTCTTCGCAGATCAGCGGTCTAATATGACTAATATGATTTTCAACATTAATTTAACAAAATCTGATATATAAAACGAGTTATATTTATTTGGAGATCCAAAAGTGAAAAGTGCATAAAAGCGATAAAAATATCGAAACTTTTCCAAATTATAGAGAAAGTGCAGGAAATATTTGCTTGCAGCCAGATTAAATTCGTAAATTCAGCGACAATTTTTATCGCTGCGGTATTCATTCGCTTTTAAGCTATAAAATTTGTGAATTAATAAACACATCTTAAAATTAGTCATGGTTAAATACACATAAATTTATTAGACATAATTTATGTTGACATATAAATAATACCTTTCTGTATCATAAACATTTAAATTACATTAAATAATTATTGCTAATAATTGTTTTACATTATTGATAATTCCACTCCTGTAAAGTAAGCCACAAACAAAACACAATTTGATCGCTTTGACAGCGGATAAAAAGGAAGGTAACTTTTTGCAAGTGATAAAACCATATTTACCTTTTTAGCAACTAAACAATAAGCAAAACACTAAAATGTCATTTGCTTCATATTTCTAATATTTGTCAGTGAAATGATTAGATTTTGGGAATATTTGTGAAGAAGAACTAAAGGAGTCCTTAAATTATCTCATTGAATTACACTCGAGCATTTTATTTCCTCCGAATAAATTTCTATTTGACATTTCAACTTTGTCACCTGACACCAATTTGACTCAAAAAATTGTATTGAAATAAAATCACGACACCGTAGGTGGAGTGGTTTTATTAAACAATTTTTCTTTTCAAATTGCTAGGCAACAAGTTATCAATACAAACAGAAATTTATCCGGCGAAATAAAAAGCTCTTGTGCAATTACAGTTGATAATTTAATTTTGTTTCATTCATATTTAATAATACTAATAGTAATAATAACATATATATTGACCTATAGGTAAATGCCTTAAGACAATAGTGCAAGCCCTTGTTACAACCACTAGCCGGTGCCAGATAGCTTTTTATGGTTGCCAAGTTAATTGTATCCCAACTTGGAATGGTGACGGAAGTAGATTATGATCCGAATCAAGCCATCTGGCCCAGATTCGAACCCACGACATCTGTAGTTAGAGCTAAGCACTCTACCACTGTGCTATCAATCTTTCTCTAAAGTTTAGAGGTCCATCCGAATTTAAAAATGAATTATTAGCGAAGCGATCTTTAACGATTTTAAGTAACTCACTACATTAAAAATAAAAATACACAGGTTCAATGTTGACGTCTGTGCGTATGTTTGTGTGTCTGTCGGTCACCGTAATGGCATATCCCGAATTACCGAGTGGCATTGTAAGCACACACACAAACTCAGTTTTAAGAAGTGCGTGTCGAAAATAAAACTCACGGTTATAGCAAAGCGTATTTTATTTTCGGATATGTTCTGTGAGTGCAGTCTCTTGTTTTATTAGCGAAAGTTAAAAGTTTGACTTCAAGTCGGTCTTTGGAACGGCTAGACAAGCCGAGAAAGGATTTTTTCATGTTTAATGGACTTGGAAATTTAATTTCAGTTTGATTTAATCAGTGATGTCAGTTTGACAGTAAGCGGTGTGAAAGATAAGAATTTTTTATACTAGACCACACAGTTTACAAAGCTCAACTTTTATAAAAGGAAGAGCTTATTACACTATTAAATTTCTCGACAAAGATCTTTGTCAAAGAACTTTTAGAGTGTACAAAAATATTGGAAAATTAATATTATATTATTTATTAAATGAAATTAAAAATAAATTTTGCTTTCAAAAAGCTTCTGTGCTTCTGTTATTCGCAATTATTTATTTTTGCACATGAAGTAGGTCTTCAAATCTCCTGAAAAAATGTAACTTGCAATTATAAGGCATTTGACCTTGAGTGAAAATTTTTTAGTCTGCAGCGCATTTTCTTTCCTTGAACAACAACAGTGTTGTCCTTTCTACAAAATGTTTGGCCCTCCCTAGAAACATAACCTGTTTACGGTGCTAATCCATAACAAATGAATTTGTCAGGGGGCAGCTGTCAAAATGGTCTTCTATATTAACTTTATATGTCACTGTCAACAGCAGTTTTATAAGTATTTTGTATAAAACAATTATTTTATTTACATTTTGACAGAATCTGTTCCAAATTTAATTTAAAAATATGCAAAAGTGAGGTTAGAATAGTAGGTTGCCCCCTGACAATGACGCCATTCTGGATTTCTCTATAGAGTAATGCAAGAGCCCAATTATAATTAATGAAAATTGAATTATGTGGTGACGTAGAATGCTGCCATGTTTCCAATTAATACTAAATATATTGGCACATTATTTATTTATGACAATGTTTGCAATTAAAAATAATATGGGTAGGTACAGTTAATTTTAAATACAATTTGCTGAATTAGTAGTATTTAACAATAAAATAAAGTGCAACTAATATTCCACATTTTTTAAATTCCAGTATCTTGTCCATGATACGAAATTTGTTTCTACACAAAATTTGAATTATTATGACAATGACAGTACAGTTGACATCTTGTGCTTGCATCTTGGTTTACATTATCGTTTACATAATTACATGAAACTATTAAAATGTAAGTAAAACTATTTATAAGATTAGTAGAATAAGCAGTATTAGGCGAGAGGTCGTGTGCTGGCCACATCAGATTTTTTGCTTTTAATTACAAAATATTGTTTACGACAATCCAGCTATTACATTGATTGATTTATTTCAAATTGAAATTACAAGTACATTGTGAAACTACACTAATTAGATCCACCCACAACAAATGTGATAACGAACGGAAAACAATTTAATAATATCAATTTGATTAGTAAATAAAACTTGACGTCAATCCGACGCCTTTTCAATCGCACGTGCTAAAACGTCACGACTTTATAAAAAAAATACATGGTTCCATTAGGAGAATGGCCTATATTTTATTAATGATAATCTAAATCATCACAGTGGTTTATCTCTTTGGCAGAACACCATGGATCAAATTTAGCAAACAGGCTTAAGCATGGGCGGCGTCGGGAATAAATTCACTAGGGGCACAAAGAAAATCACACAAAAAAAGAGAAAATAAGAATTGTACATCGCCTATCATCAAAATCGAAATCGCAATGTAAAAAGTAAATACGTTAATAAACCATAACTTATATTTATTGACTATTTTAATGACTTTTTGAACAATAACAATAACACCCTTCTTGAGTCCCAATTTTTGTAGATGCTCTGATAAAACTGAACTAAATAAAGAAATTTGAGTCCCACTCGGTTTTGGTAAAAGCTCTAATAGGCTCCTCCACTATATTTAAAAATATTTTTTTTACAAAACTATATAAGAAACTATGACGATTAGTGAAAACGTGGTGAGCGAATTTCGTTTATTAAGCGAGATATGATTTTTTAAAAGTCTGGTATTTGCTGGTGACGTCGGTGGTATCTCCAGTGGCACTCAATCAGTTTGTTTCACTAACATTTTCCTTAAAACAAATTATTTATTTGTTTTATATTAAAAAGTCGTCGTGCTATGCTAAAAAACATTTTGTAGCAGTTACAAGTATAAAATAAAATAAAACACAAATGAAATAAGCACGAATAATGTATAATGACAGATGGTAGTTACATTCTCTGCCGCATCTCTTCTTCTTATGTTCTCATCGCGCGAAAATTTTACAGCCAATAACAAAGTTCCATACAAAACAAACCTTGTCCAATACTACGTACGTCATGGAATGTTAAATAATTTATATCTTTTAAATGAAATTATTTAAAAATATTTTTTCTTCACTATTAGTCATAACTGTACATGTAATTTATGTTTTTATCGTTAATATTCCTTATTTTAATTATGGTGGAGATGCCTATTGAACTGAACTAAATAAAGAAACCTTACACAGTACCACATACTTGGTTTGGATTATTTTTATACTTTTTACGTCCGTGCATTTCTTCGTAGATCAGCATTTTGTTCTTTCCCCCTATTAGGTAAGCTTAATAAGCCTACCCAATAATAATGCTGTAATACAGCATTTCCCTGCTCGGTATGTAATATACTATTACGTCACTCGGGGGAGGAAAGCAGTGTTTTCCTCTTGCTAATGGAGGGAGGGAAGCGAGTTTTCCCTCCCGCGCGGGAGGAAAGCAAGTGGGTTCTTCCCGAGCGGGAGAAAAACACGGTTTTCTTCCCGCTACTGGCGAGAGGAAAACACTGTTTTCCTCCCTAGGGAGGAAAACAGTGCTTTCCTCCCGCTATCAAGAAAGGTGATTTCGAGACCCTCGTGACGTATAATATTGTGTGTCCCACAGGAAGGAAGGCTATTCCTCCCTTGGGCGAAGCCGGCACCCTCGCTCGGGCCGCCGCTTTGCCCGCGAGAGTAGAAGCCGGCGCCCTCGCTTGGACCGCCGCTTCGCCCGCGGGAGTAATAGCACGCTTCCCTCCCTAGGTGCACAAAATACTATTTTAGTCGCGCTCGCTGCCCAAAATAAAACCTAGATCCATAGAACACAACTTGTTCTGGAACATAAAATGCACTTTTTGTTGCTTCTTCTTTAGGATTGCAAATAAAATTTATATTCACGATATATTTTTCGCTTATACATTAATAAACCAATTAATATTCAGTGAATTTTCCTTTGGGAGCCCACATAAAAATTTAGAGTCCGTGGCGCCTATGCAAACGTACTCATCATCTGCTGCGATGAATAAAAAACGCGAATAAAAAACCCGCGCTAAAAATAGCTCCGAATTAGCATGGGAAGGTACGAAGTCGTCGATTTTTTTCCCTGACAGATCGAAGAAGTTAATGAACGAAAATATATGAAGAACTATATTTCTCTGTCCAAACAAGACCTTGATGTTTCGCAAAATATGAATACATCTAACGGATTTTTTAGAGAAGTATTTTTTCTGCGAGTTCTTTTATTTCCACGCACACAAGTTGTTACTCTCTCTTTGTCTGGAATATTTTTTGCGTGAGTCCACGAAATTTAAAAATGGCATACGCACTCTCTATTTTTAATTATGGTTTCTTTTTCGTTCTTTAGTATTCATTATTTCATACATGGTTATTTTAAACGCTTCACATGCATATTTGATTTTCACTTATAATTTCACATCTGCATTGATTCTTTCCGGAATTTTTTGAGTGCTTTCCAACAACGAATTAATCAGCTCAAGTGGTACACGAGTGCTGTTCACGTTTTTGGAATGCGCAATAAAAATTTCCTGGAAATGTATTAATGCCCGAGTGCAGAGTCGGTAAGAAAACCGTATAATAACACCGCCACTCTATTTTTGAAATCTTTTTACAATAGAAACTTGAAATATTTATTATATTTAGTAAATTTGTATTATATTATTATATACTTTATTGATTTCCACTCGAAATAACAATTTAACCAATTTTTAATCTAAATGTCAAATTGATATGTGAGAGAAACATTTCAATTTATTAATCATATCAGTTTACTCATAAGATAGTAGAAAAATTTTTACGTAGTAACAAAAAATGTTAAACAATCATGGACTACAAGATACTAAATACGGAAGATTCATAATCAAAATTATAAACAATAATTTAATTTCTAAATAGTACCACTTACAGAAAAAAAATGACAAAAATATATCTTTTATTAAAAAATAGAAAAATTTGTGATAAATTAATTATTTATCGAAATATTTAAGCAAAATACCTACTATTTCCGGTTTGGAGATTGCTTCAATCTTCAAAAAAATAACTGGGTTCTTATAAGATTCGTATTAAAATCTTTAATATAAAATTTGGTTGTAGGACATTATTTACAAAAAGTTAAATTTGTATTCTAAGGACCCTAAAACGTGCTTATTCACTACAAACTCACACTCGAAAATACCTCCCCTTATTGAATATAAGGCGGAAGGTAAAAAGGTAAGTTTCTTAAAATAATATTCGGTTTAATATTTTGTATAATAGTTATTTACTTTACAAATGGGCAAAGTAAAGAATTATCCACAAGAGAAATCTTAACTCACGAGGCCGAAGGCTGAGTGAAATAATTTTCCCGAGAGGGTCATTCCATTCCTTTTGGCTACGTGTAAAGTATAACGTTTTAATCAACACTTGTTAATAAGTACTTAAATATTTAAAAAATATACGTTCCAACCTAAAACATCGTTACTATGGTGACTTCCAACAAGCAAAGTATCAATTTACCCACAAGTGGGTATAATTTTGATCAAAACCACTAGAGAGGTAATCACCATAGTTATGATGTTTTTATTAAGAGGTGTTAGATAATAGTATTTTGTGCACCTAGGGAGGGAAGCGTGCTATTACTCCCGCGGGCAATCTTCTTTGAAAGCATTAACAGTTTTCATGGCCAAATGCATTGGTTTAATTCAGCGAAATATAAATTAGAAAAGGACCCAATGCATATTATGCTAAATTAGATAATAATCCAAGGTGATGCGCAAATGAAACATTAAATTAAATCGTCTAAAAACGTTTGTCAGCATTAAAAATGTAGTCACGAACAAAATATGCGGAAGACCTTCATGATAGTTAGTCAAAATAGACCAGATAGAATGTTCGCGTGCATGATTTAAATTAAAACTGCACATTCGACATTCAAGTTTACTCAATAATTACACATGATCCATCATGTGCAAAATATGACAGATTATTATTCAGTTACCTCGAACTTTAGTTACTTTTTGCTTAGTGGAGAATGACAGATCATAGAGATCAATATCAATTATCTAAGATGATGCATCAGCATCAAACAATGTACCTAATACCTGTACTATATTAACAAAAAATAGGTAGGTTAGGACCTTCAACAACTGTCAGTGGATGGATATTAATATACCTACTCTATGTCTGTCCTAAAGTAAGAGGAGTAAAAACAAAAGTTTTTACAATCGTTAAAAAGCGAAAAAGCCAGAATTGCATTCTTATAATTTAAATTTTAATTGCAATGTTTTACACCGGCTAAACGATAATTTATAAATTATTTCATTATATACTAAAATCAAATATTAGAAGAACGAATTTCAAATAATACACCTTGTAGAATTAATTTTCAAATGAAATTTTGACAGTAAACAAAAAAATCTGATGTGGCCTGCACACGACCTCTCGCCTAATTCTGCTCATTCTACTAATCTAATAAATAATTACTTATATCAAATATAAAAGTATTATATACATATTATATTCAACGATAATGTAAACCAAGATGCAGAAGATGTCAAAAAATATCACTGTCCAAATAATTCAAATTTTGTGTAGAAACAATTTTCATATGATCAATAATAAAACTACAATATTAATTGTACTTTTTTACTATCAGATTCAGCAAATTGTATTTAAAATGATCTGTACCACCCATAGATAACTACATTCTCTTTTATTTCTAATTGCAAAAATTGTCAAATAATGTATCAATTTATTTAAGCAAATCTATATCAAGCTTCAAAAGTAATACTTCCGGTTTGCGGATTGCTACAAAAACCTTATCCGATGTTAAGATCCTTATTAAAGTCTTAAATATGAGATTTGATACTTTTCAAGTTATCGTGGACACATCCATACGTCCACACATCCATACGTCCTATACGCACACACCCATTTTTTAAAAATATTAAATATTTTTGAATAACACGTATTTTTTATTTCGAAAAAATTTTAGCTAACAAGGTCAAAAAAAATTGAATAAGGACATAAATGGTACGCAAAATAACACCGAACCAATGAACGGCTGTAAAGCCATAGTAATGATTCAACTAGTGCTAAAACGACCAACCACAGGTTACATTCTTAATGCTTCCCTCCGACTTCCCTCCATCTGTTCATAAAGATAATGACGAGATGACATCAAAGAAAATTTACTAATAAACGAATAAACCTATAATTTCTTTAAATAAAATATATATTTAACCTAATCTATTTTCAATACCATCATGCAAGTAGCCCATTCGGGTAAAAGGCTTGATAGATAAGTATATTTTTTGTTAAATGTACCTACTATTTAATAATAATTGTGAAAAATAAATAAAATAATAATAAATCATCACAGAAATTCCTGTTAATCTTTTTGGCCACAATTGAAGCTGGTGATTCATTCAATTCGAATAAAAATCCACGAACAAAAAATCCAAATATAAAATCTTATTTTAGACATCTAATTTTAAAGTCAGTGTAACGGAAAAATCCCGTTTCAAATAAAATCGCCAACCAGTCAAAAGTCAAATCGAGAGTATCACAAATCACATCTTACGCGAATACTTACACCCACGGATTATATTCCTATCGAAATCCATAGACTCCGCTATTTCCGAATCAAAATCAAGTAGGTGGGTTGCAAAAAATCAACCTTGAATCTCTAACTGTCATGACCGCTGTTCGCACGCCAATAATAATTATTGTTAAGTTAAGAGCTAAGAAGGATCTGCTTTAACGATAAAAAAGGTTACGTCCGTCTTCGTTCCATGCGTTTTTGAACCAGTTTAAGAGGCCCGTCTACTACCTAAAATCCAACATAAAATGTACTAACGTAGCGAGTGTTTTGTGACCAGTACAAGAATGGAAAAAATTTATTTCAACAAGGATTTAATAGAGAAAGACTGGATCTAAAGATGTGCCTTTTTAAAATTTTGATAAAAAAAATTGAACATGAATACAAAAATTAAGAAAAATTTTAAAAAATCCTATTTTATGCCAACTTTACATGGTTATATCTCATTATCCTGAAGTCAATAATAATCTGACAGTTTACTCGCAACGAAAACACTTTTACATTATTTTTCAACTTCAAAATGACATTGTAGGTATAGTTAGAATGCGGTACGAGTTTCGTGTTGGTTTCAGGCAGCTGTAGTAATGGGGAAAAGAGTTTAATAGAAAAAAAAGTAAAATCGAAAGTATTAATGGAATTCGGAAAAAAGGTAGACATAGTGATTTTTACGGGGATTTTTAGTACTATGCAAGTAGCCCATAATACCCTGTTCACACAAAGATTCTTTGAAGACTCTTTAATGTTTTTGAATTAAAAAAAATTATCCTAGAGAGAATTGCCTACCAAATATCGGCGCCGCAAAATTGAATAATCAATGAGTCTTGGAAAAGAAGAATTTCTACTTCATAGCTTCAAAACAGTAATTTTTTTCTTCCAGAACTAAGAAACATGAAAGAATCTTCAAAGAATCCTTGTGTGAACGGGGCATTAAGAAACTGGTCTGAATACGCTTGGGACGAAACAGCACGTCGCCGATAGAAGAAGAAATTGATGACAAAGAAAATGCATCAGACATTATTTCATTCTATTTATTTTTATTATTAATCTTTTGTGAGAATGAATCACAATGACTTGAGAACAAAGGCTAATAATTTAAAGAATTGTACATATGGAAGGCGCAGACCATAATGTAAATTAAAATTTGCAGACAAAAATATGTGTGGAATTCTCATTGGTTCCGGTATTGTTCACGACTTCCGTTCTAAATTTTGGTTAGTTGTGCATTGTTGTCATTTTATGTTTTGCAACGTTAAAATGCAGCTAATGGTTTACGTAATACCTACTGTGGACATTTATCTTCATAAATACAGAAAAAACTAAAACAGAACTGGGAAACATAGTACCTAGAGCAGAAATGTTGGTCCACGAAATTTAATTCAATTTAGAATTTACACACCGCTACTTTTTACAAATGGGACGACACGTTATTGTTTTGGATTGGACATAAAACGTATACCTACTCGTACTTTATTAACTGAATTGTCTGAAAAGCTAAAGCTAACACATAATTTTTTCTACGCCTGCTTTTTAAAGTTCATGTTTCTAGCATCTGTTTTTCGCAAGTGTGTACCTAAGTGTGCGACAAAGTACTTTGTCGCACACTTTTGAACACATTGCCAGTTGCAACATTGTTTTGCTTTTTTTGAATGTCCATTGTTTTCGCAACAACATTGATATTTCACAAAAATTTTAAAATTTGACAGTTAATTTTAAAAAATTCATGGTTATTTTGTATTTTTTAACTTCTTTGTTTTGCAGGAGTAGAAAAAATAGTGTATATAACACGCATTGAAAATATTTTGTCGAACTTTACACGATTGCAACCCTCCCTTCTCTCGGGCTGCAATTTTCGTTCGCGTTCGACAAAACTATATTTTCAAAACTTGTTATACAAATATCTATTATTATATACCTAGCTGATTTTATTTTCCTCAGTTACAAAATAGAAAATGTGGAAAAATGGAATCCAACCATTCGTTTTTTGTATGTGATGTGTATATTTATTTGTACCAATTCTACTTTAGAAAAAAGTTGTTCTTTTATATTGCAAAATAGTCACTTATAATCGAGCTTATAATACCGTAAGTAATCATAGTTATGTTGATTATTGTTCTGGTAGTATTACAAATGTTTCTTGTGCTTGTATAAAAATATTATGAGTGCGCAGCACGAGTAATATTCGCAAGCAAAAGGTACATGAGTGTATAATATACTACCAGAAAAATAATTTATTTAATGAGAAAAATCAATTTATCGACTGTTGTAGGATAATGGAAGGTGGATGTTGATCGAAATGCAGTCCAAAATTATAATGTTTATTTAAAAATCCGACGTTTCGGCACACAACTGTACCATCATCAGGGACTGAAAGTACAAAAAGCCAATAGTACATATCAGTAGTAATTTATTTAACTAATACGAATGGTATTCAAGAGATTATTCATTGACTCAGATCCAGTTTTTAATTAAAATGCCAAAAAATGCAGTCATCCATGATTTCAGAAACCAAATAAATTTTGATAAAATTAAGACGGCATTTGTTAAATAGTCACCTAAAAGTACTAGTATAGTGAATAGTCGACACACAACCTTACTAGTACAAAATAAGCAAGTATACTGATTTTGATTGGCTGTGAAATTCAATATTCTGCATTTTTATTGGTCTTTTTTGACAGATGACAGATTATGTGAATAATAATATATAAAACAAGAAACACATTAATAATCTGAAGATAAAATGAATAAAATTTGTAATTGTATAGATAAGGAACTAACCTGACGTAACTTAATTCGAGTTAACTCAAATAAAAATATGAAAAAGTATTCAACAAAATGTAGGTTAAATAGTGTTAAAGCTATCAAACCTTTCATTAGAGATTCAATGAATCGAAAGCAAAGTAACAGGCCCAATAAAAAAACCATAAAACTACGTCCCAACTTCCACTTCAAAATTTTTATTTTCATTTTCATGTTTCTAAATATAACAATACTCCAGTTATTCAGCACAACGACCTGAAGAATATTTTAATTAAAAGTAAATAGTCGTAACATTGAACTAACACCATCAAGTAACTTTCTCCCAGACGTATGGCGTTCCAGAAAACGAATAAAATGAAAACTTCGGCTTAGAAAACGTAATATATCGTACGGTGCATGCAAACTGCTGTCGGCGATTGGTAGTGTCGGTGAACTTGGCCGAGGAAGTCTTATTAACATTTTTACGCTCACTTAGGCCCGTGATTAGCACACTGCAGCTATATTCACTGTGCTGAAAATATTTCCATGGGAAGAGAAGTTATGACAGACAATATAATTAGAACACTACTTTATTAGGGGTGCATGTCACTGCGCCAAATTGCCGTAATGTCAAATATACCCGCTGTGTCCAATTGTCGCAATGTCAAATTGCCACTGTGCCAAAACGCATCCCCACCACTTACATACTTGTAATAACGTATGTCGAGAGACTACTGCAAATTTATTTCGACACAGAGGCAATTTGACCCAGTGGCAATTTGACCCAGTGGCAATTTGACTCAGCGGCAATCCAACACAACAGCAGTATTTAGACATACTGGCAATCGGGCATAGCGACAATTGGACATAACAGGAGCATTTTGACATACACTAGCAAAGCTAACAAAACCGTACTAGAACCCCACAAACTCGGTTTTGGTATTTACTACACTAACAAAGCTAACAAAACCGTACTAGAGCCCCACAAACTCGGTTTTGGTCGCTATGCCCGATTGCCAGTATGTCTAAATATTGCTGTTGTGTTGGATTGCCGCTGAGTCAAATTGCCACTGGGTCAAATTGCTTCTGTGTCGAATTAAATTTGCAGTAGTCTCTCGACATACGTTATTACAAGTATGTAAGTGGTGGGGATGCGTTTTGTCACAGTGGCAATTTGACATTGCGGCAATTGGACACAGCGGGTACCTATTTGACATTACAGCAATTTGGCGCAGTGGCGTGTCCCCTTTATTAGCACACAGCAAATATAATTCTCACGCATTTTAAATAATATGTTTGTACGAGCGGAGCGGACAATAGATGGTCAGTTACGTGATCAATAAAACTACTAAAAAGCGCAATTATTGGAATAGTTAACTAATCGAAACACCAAATAAATCACACATTCACTACTCATGTCATGGACCAGTTAAACGTGATCTACAAACTGTGATGGTAAGGAAAGGTGGCAATTCCCTGGCACGTGCTATTCGTATCAGAGCATCTTCAAGACTGCTGATATCCGACTCACACCTAGCACGTAATCCCAGACTTCGCCCAAGTGTACTAACGTAATCAAATAAACAAATACTATCATAACTTCATTAGCATCCACGTCTATTGAATAATAGATTCATTTTACAATTATTTACTGTAAGTAATGTGCCCCATTAATCACTAGTGAGTTTTTTCTAGAATTATTAATTTGGTGTTACGACCCATAAAACTAGGTACTTGTATTAGGGTTTTTATAAATAATAGAATTTGTTGATTACCCAAACATATTTAAACATAAAAGTCTGTTGTTCGTTGCTAGATACGTACAAAAATTATAGATTTTTGACAGCTGTTAGTGCAAATTTATCGTCGCGGATAAAGTAGACTTTTCTACTCGAGACTTACGTGGCAATTACTCATTCGAATGAACACGACAATTAGAGGTAATTAGAGGTAATAAATAAAGAATGGATGTACAGATGTGCCTTTTTAAAATTTTAAAAATAAATTTCTATCAGGAGATATAACCGTGTAAAGTTTGCATAAATCATGTACAATTTTTTTTTATTAAAATTTTAAGAAGGCACAACTGTTAATTGATCTCTAAAGTATATAATCCTTGTGGAAAATAAATTTTACTAGTCTTGTACTAACCACAAAACACTCGCTACGTTTTGTGCTGGATTTTAAGAGGTAGGCGGGCCTTTTAACAATTTAACAATATTCCAAGTAAGATCAAATTAAACATAATTACAAAAGTTTCTATCATCTTTGATGTATACCTGTTAAAAATAACCCAATACTGCGCAAAACTATTACCTAAGTCAATTAGACTCTCAAACTTTACACAGTTTCTAAGAAACTAAAGAAAAAACACATAAATCTCGACGATATTTTTAATTTTCAATCCATTACCCTTCGACAAATATAACCAAACCTTCTGGAAAGAACCCAAACACAAGCAGATCAGTTGACACCTGCAGTTAAATAGAATGAACGTCCTTTGGGAAGTTTCTCTAAGTGCAAGCCGTGGTGTTGAGAAGACAGAAGATAGAAGACCTTCCGCTATTTTTTCACCTGATCTTGGTGATCCGATCAGTGCCAAGATGCAGCGTGGTGCGTGGCGTCTGCAGCAGACGACGACGGTGACAAACTTGGCTCGGGAAGTGTGAGGACCTTGTTGGCTCTAGGTCGGCGCTCAGGGTCAACGAGGATTATAATGTTTCGCCTACCGACAGTTTGTGCGAAATCAAGTTTAAAATATTTTTTGCACAATTTTTTATCAACTTAACATGCCTGTTTCCAAGACAGTATGTTGATCTTACCGGTTGCTAGGCGATACAAAAGGGTAAGTAAATTTAATATTAATTACGAAGAAATTAATATTTGCGTATGGATACAAAAGACAAATAGTGCAAAAAATGATATAAGCATCACGATCGTTAAGGAATTACCGATGTCAGACAAAATTGGAGCCTTCGCCTCGCTCAGTTTCCAAACATTGTCCTTACCGTTCTTGATACTAATATACTATTATATACTCATTAGCAACCTTCTAGACAGTTGGGAAGTGAGTCGTTGTTAACTTCACTTCCCAACTAGCTGGAAATATTTTTCCGGCTAAATAAATGTCACTTTTAAATGAAATGAAAATAAAGTAAGCTGAACAAATTAGAAATTATAATAAACTGTCAAAAATATTATAAAATAAATGATTCAAACACGCATATCCATGCATATTATAAATCGATTGGATTGTAAGTAAACTGTATACAAACTTCGGAAACAAACTAATTGCAGCCTCACGCTTATATTAGCTAACCTCAATCATCTTACAGCGCTCGGCTGTAATGTAGCATTTCTCTGCTCCATAAGACACACTATTGTATTATGAATTCATAATTTAACACTATTGTATTATGGGTCCATTATTCAACACAACTGTCATTTGTTATCACACCAAAATTAAATTCGAGTTGCAATGTTGCAAATATTAAATCCAAGTGGCAAAATTTCTTTATTTTTATAATGCAAGAATAAGTGACAGAATGATTTATTTTTGCTTCGTTTTAATTAATTTTTTTGCAAAAAATGTTATTTTCATAGACTTGCACATACTCGTATAGCTTATTTATTAATTATATTAGCGTTCAGAATTTTTAAATAACATTCCTTAATTAAAATAACTGCATTTGAATTTATTTAGCATTTAAATAGCATTCATTTATTTTCTAGTCAATAAAGCCTGTGATAGACAGTTAATTAATTCATCAAATTGTTACTGTTTCAAATCATATTTTAATATTCTTAAGACTGTGTTCAAAGTGTCTGTAATTAATCTTGTAATCTTGAAAACTATTGCGCACTTAGAGAAATACGGCTTTCAAATTTGTATTAAGTACCTATAGGTACAAAAATATCTGTGTCACTATATGTAACATTTTTTAAAATGTTTATTTATTGAATAATAATAAGAATAATATATTTATATTTTTTATTCGTACGCTCTTTGTCGCAAGAGAACCTTTATTTTTGTAATACTGAAGTAATTTAATTAATATTATTTAAAATAACAATAAAAAATTGTTACATAATATAGTGAGACATATATTTTAATACTAAATACAAATTTTAAAACCGTATCTCTCTAAGTACAATAGTTTCCAAGATTTATATGCTTTAAATTTCAGATACATTGAACGCAGTCTTAAGACGTCAAATTTCAACCATAATTCAAATATAAAAACTTGGTACAAACAAAATATCAGTACGTGAACGTCTGCAACAGGCTTTACTTCAATTTAAAAAAGTGAATTTGGTTGAAATATCCTCCGGACGAAACATTTTGTACTCAGTCAGGGTCAGTATTCCTGCAATATCGCAATGTTTCGGTCGGGCAGCAAACTCGGTGTACTGTTAGATGTTGAGCATTAAACACTTTTCAGAAATGTGACGAGCGAATGAAATATGCACGGAATGTGATACTTATGTTAATGGCTAATGGGGTTTGATGACTTCTCCATTCATTCTGAATATCAAGTGTAAGGTTACCTTAAGGTGGCGAAATAAATGAGGAAAGAATTTATGTGAGAAAGTAAGAACATTACTTCGACAGGTAGAGACAAGCACACTTTGTGGGTTTATTTTGATCGCTATCTAGTTACCTACACGTCTCCCTGTATACTTTTGTCCTCGATTTGAGACATAACCTTACTTAACTATTTAAAAAATAAATATCAGGTGACCTCCTATGTTTTATATTTATATTTTTGCGAAGTGAAGTACGAACTTTAATGATAAATATTTTTAACTTGAAGATGACCTAACTTTCTGTATTTAAGGTTAGTCTTTTACACGAACACCATATTCAGGTTGGTAGATATGAAATACGAACATAGGGAAATATATGACAATGGAGTTATCATGCTAGGCATCTTGATATACGTGGAATAAGTACTGTCAATGTCAAAGTAGCTGTCATATTATTGAAATTTTTATTTGCTTTAAAATATTTTCTTTGCATAATAATGTATGTGTACGAGCAGAACAAGAAAGTTTACATGCACTTTTAGATTTTATTATTATTTCTGTTATTGATTACTCTTTTTGCCACACAAATTCACATTACTTCGATTTGTGAGACTACTACAAAATATATCAAGATACCTGGCATGAAAGTTCGATTGTCATGTATGTTCCCTATGTTCGCATTTCACCTCCACCAACCTGTATAATATAAACCCAGGAGTGGACACTCCGTATCTTAGCAATACTGTAGATTCGTGGCATTTCTGTTTACCATGTGCGAGAGAGAAATATCACTACTGGGCCTGTGCGTTACCATAGTTACCGTTGTTTATCGTAATAGAATGCACGCTCTGAGCTGGCCCGTATTTGCTGTCTCTCTCTAAACGGTAAACAGAAAGGACACACTTCATTCGCCCGAGTGTCCTCTCCTGTCATATATTATACTTCGTGTTTTATTACATGAAAAAAATGTCTTTTGGATCCATATTCAGATAATTTATCTGCAAAAAAATGAGCAAATCTAAAATCTATTACTTTGGTTAGAGGCATTAAAAATCAGAAAATAAATAAAATAAAATATTTGCTGCAATTCTGAATTTACCTTGTCATTTCTTAGTCAATTATCTTTTATCTACGACTATTATATAATGCGTTTTGAGTGAATAATGTTATATATTATCTACTATCTACAATTCAATTGAAAAAATATATGTTTATTAATAAATTTTCTGTGACAAAATTATGTTGAAAAAAGAAAGGGAAATATTAAAAATGTAACCTGTATAGTTAGTCGTTTTGGCATGCTGCACTATAGCTGTTGTTATGGGGCGATCACTAGTTCAGTCGTTGCTATGGCTTTACGGCCAGCCACTGGTTCGGCGTGATTCTACGTCACATATTAAATATTAATTTTTTTTTAGTTACCTTTGGGCTTGTTAATAAAAAAAATCATATACAAGTAGTAGCCTATTTCTATACTCATTGAATTTCAATCGATAGAACAATATTATGTTGTTTTAATTTCTCATATCACTAAATTTAGTACCTACCATTTAGCAGATAAGACAATAAGTGCAATATATAAAACAGGTGTTGGGGTATGATAAGAAAATTGATAATACAGTTATCAGTTATATACAATTTGTTTATTTTTTAAGTACAATCAAACTTAAACTTATCTTTCTACGAATTGTATTATCTGTGTTGGTTTATATACGCCTTGCATATAACAGTACATGTATTAATATTTATTTATGATTAATTATTACGTTTCATTTTAACATGTAGTGCGGACGTCCATCTATTTACTTTCAGATATCAGATATCTGCGATAACAAGTAGCGCGCCGTCCATGGAAGCGATGGAAGTAGTGCTTCCCTTCGAAGTTTTAAACTTATATAATTATTATTTATATTATATCTATTCTCTAATACAATGTATCCAAAATTACATAAATTATGATAAGAAATAATCAATAATTTGCGTGTCTGCTGTTATATCCGTCCGAGCTTAACTGAGTAAAGCTGTGCCGCACCGTGAATCGTGGAAACAGTTTGAATATTGGTTTCATGGCCTTCGAACTAATTTACTATGTTTACATGCAGTTTTGAAACCGTTTCCAAAACGTTTTGAGTTTTAAAATCTCCATGTAAACAGTGTCACAACGGTTTTGAGTTAACTCAAACCGAAACCAAAATTCTTGGGTTTGACTTGAAAATTAGTTTCAAAACTAGTCATGTAAACAGGTAAAATTAAGTTTTGAGATTGCGCATGCGTACTTCACAGATATTTCTGCCGTTTTTTGAACGTACTTACTAACCTACAAAGTACAAACACCAATTGTCAGTTGTGACTTAAAACTGAGTTGTTTTCTTATTTAGTGTTTTCGTAAATTTGAAAATAAAAATGCCAAAACGAAACATTTGGAGTGAAGAGGTTATATTTTTCGTTCCGATCTGTCACTCATCTGCCATTTACATGATCTAAATGCGCTTGCGCCGAAACTGTTTTCGAACCTTCGTTATCACTTGT
Organism: Agonum fuliginosum; assembly: GCA_947534325.1. Classification (NCBI taxonomy): domain Eukaryota; kingdom Metazoa; phylum Arthropoda; class Insecta; order Coleoptera; family Carabidae; genus Agonum; species Agonum fuliginosum. Next base: position 3,725,523 of record OX384029.1, read on the forward strand.
TTTGAAAACTGCATATAAACAGTTTTTAGTGATGCCGTTTGTCGACAGTAGTCGAGAGTGCACTCGACTCTCGTCTCGACTCGAAATTTCCAAAACTAATAAAAGTCACTCTCGTCTCGTCTCGAAATTTCTCGACTAATCTCGACATGGAGTCGAGAGTCTCGAAAATCTCGAATCAACTTGGGTTGTGTGGTATTTATTTATTTGACATGCAAAACAAGTCAGTATTAGTTTAGTGTTAGTGCGACCTAGGCCCAGTCTTATGGGATTACTTATACGTATTTTGTACGAAATAACTCTTTTGTGATATATTTAACTCTAACTAATACATGTTTATTTTACTCCACGGTACTTCATCTATACTTGACTAGTTAGGTACCTAAATTTATAATTTTTATAATTAAAATTAATTTTTTTTAATTAATAAAAATGTTTCGTATACCTACTCTTTACTAAACTTATTATTTTGCTAATAACTGTTACATAATTTTAGGAATAGGTATTATTTTTATTAAATATCTAATTGATTTATGTAGATCAAAATAAATATTTTATTTTTAAACATGTAAGTTTGTATACATTTATTGTTTGTTGATCTTAGGAATATTACTTAAAATACAAATTTTTTATGAAATATCCCATTTATGTTCTGGTTCCGATATTCCAGCATCATTAGCATCTAAAAATGCGCCACGGACAAGAAGTGAAAATTTTTCGAGAGTAATTGTTTAATCCTATCATATTCACAAAAGCATATTCCTGTTAATTTTAATTTTAAGGAAATAGTTACTAATCAATTATATAAGACGAGACTCGAGAGTCTCGACGAGACTCTCGGCGAGACTTGATACTGGTCTCGTCTCGGTTCGAATTTGTAGTCGAGAGTTACCTCATGGTCTCGTCTCGATTTTCTCGATACGACGAGACGAGACCGAGACTAGTCTCGACTTTCGCGGCAACACTAACAGTTTTACATAATTTTGACTGAAAACCCAAACCATTTTCAAAACTGCATGTAAACTTAGTAATTATGACGTTGTTGGACTCAAAAAATTTCCGGAAAGAATTAATGCACATGTGATATTATTAGTGAGTTTTTTTAAATTTGCTGTTTAAGAGGAAAAAAAAGTATACAATATGAGACCAGAGTCGATCATATTGCTTTGTTAGTTCTCGAGAAAAACGCAAAAGAAAATAGCCATTTATAGCGATCCTCTCCATTCTTATAAATATATTTAAATTTAATAATTAGTCTGCAGCAAATTTAGAACATACGCACTTGTTTATATTTGTTTGATTAAGTGCATTTTTGTTTTTATCTAAATATTTGGCAGCAAACGGTTAGGCGGAAAACCGCGTTTCGCAGTTGTTTGTTTAGGTTCAATGCCATTATATCTACTGAGCGGAGTGGGCTTGCAATTCGTCAACTTGACTTGCGGAAGTCGGTGAGCGAAATTCGACATTGACTGAGGAGGTCAACTTGCAATGAATTCATTTGCGAGTCATTATTCATAATAAGACATTTGATATTTGATTTTTTTGTACAATAATAAACATAAACTACAGATAAGTTTTTTAAGACGGAAAGAGTGCTGCATTGTTAATTAAATCAGTGTTATTGCCAGTGGCGCGCAGTGAGTTTTTGGGAAAGGGAAGATATTTATTAATATTTTGAAATAACAATATATCTCCACTATTTACAGGAGATATCTGGTTGATTTTCTGGCGGGTCGTCATTATTAATAATAATTATATTATTAATTTGACTAGGAAACATGGAAATAATTTTAGAACTTAGTCATACTACCTACCTATAAATTTATAACATTAACTTCAAAACCACCCTGTATATATAATTATTATATAATCTTTTCTATAAATTAACAATTGTTTAATGTCCAATAAATCTTTATACAATTAAAAAATTCTGACGTGGCCACCACAAGACTTTTCGCCATACCTACTTTATTATTTTTACTTATTACCTATAAAAATATATTAATATATAAGTAGATACTGATACTACTACTTACTACTACTGCTACTACTTACAAATAATATATTTTAGTCATTTTATTTAAATTGCAGAAGAAGATATAAACGATATTTTACTATTGTCACTGTCACGTCATAATCATTTAAATTTTACGTAGTAACAAATGTTAAACGATCATGGACTACAAGATACCGAAATACTAAATTATAAGTATTATACTTTAATTATTCTTAAATGATAGCAGATAAAAAAAATTTCTAAAATACCGATTGTAAATAATAATCACATAATCTTTCATCTAAAATAAAACAAATTGTCTTAAATATCGAAATATTTAAAAAAGTACTACTTCCGGTTTATGAATTGGTACCAAAATTTACTGGGCTCTTAAGATTCGTATTAAAATCTTAAATATAAAATTTGATTGTTAAATGTTTATAACTTTTTGAGTTATAGAAAACGAAATTTTGCATACAACCTAACGCACACACACACACACACATACATCATCTCGAAAATACTTTATTCGTATTCTATGGATTCTAAAACGTGCTTATCTCTTGAAATCTCACACTCGAAAATTTGGACCCATCACAATACCTCCCTTATAGAATATGAGGCGGGAGGTAAAAACAAAATTTGATTAATACAACTTCCTGCGATCTGAAGAAATTACGAAGTAAAATAAAGTACCTAACTGTCATTTGCAATGTGCCTTATAAATTGAATTAACATTGAAATATAGTCGTAGATAACAAAATAATATTTTACTCAAATTAAATATGACAATTTCCGATTCAAATCATTATGGCTCGTGTAAATTTTTTCAACTATTATACTCTCGTTAAATTAAATAGACTACTCATGTCCTGCAAAGTTTTTAAACTGAGTAGTTCTCGTTCCCAATGGTATTTTTAAATTTCGCAATGTTGGCAATGGCCTTCGCATTAAATAGTTCCGACTTTTAGACGTGTGACGAAACACTGTGTCAAACTTAAAGTCGTAGTCAATTTGAATAACCTTCTGAATGAATCGATAAATCCACCAGCGAAAATTATTCTCGCTGAAGAAGGTGTTCTAGAATGTATCTCAAGGATATCTGTAGGGAAATTAGATGAATCATATCAAATAAAATATTAAAATGACTCAACCTCGCATTATTTGAGGCTAATCTAAAACATGGACATTGTAAAGGTGGAAGTAGTTAGTCATACCTACTCATAATAAAGTACGAAAGTCATTTATAATTTACAACGGAATAATGATTGTAATTTGTTTTATTTCTTTATTCTTCTAGAAACGTAGAATGTATTAATTTTTATAGCTAAAATGTAACAACAAATAATATCAAACTAATAACACAACACGTAGGTATAGGTATCTAATTTGTCTGATTATACAGAATGTAACACAACTTAGGACAAGAAATTAAAGGGTATATACTGTACGATGTGCTGATCATGAAACAAAAATAATTTTTTTTAAATTCGCAAAGTTAAGGGTAGTTTACTTAAAGTAGACATTTTTTGAACCACTGGCGTAGCACGTCATAGACATTTATTAGTATTAGATATTATGTAAACAATTACTTTCATTGTAGAAGATATGAAAAAAAATTATTAAAAATAACCACCGACCAGTGCTTGAAATACGATGCAATTTTTTGCGAATTTTAAGAAAATTCTTTTTGTTTCATGATCAGCACGTCGTACAGTATATACCTACCTTTAATTTGTTGTGGAACTGTCTGTATTAATATCTCTACTTGTTTAAGTAATATAATTGGTAGGTATAATTGATCCGGTAATACTCATATTAATATATAATATTTTATTGTCATTATGCAACGTTTCGAGCGAGATAAGTCGCTCATCTTCAGCCAAAATCTTAATCATAGAAAAGTTAAATATGTAAAAAATTATTTATAAAGATAATTTTTTTTTACATATTTAACTTTTCTATGATTAAGATTTTGGCTGGAGCGACTTATCACGCTCGAAACGTTCCATAATGACAATAAAATATTATATATTAATACGAGTATTACCGGATCAATTATATACCTACCAATTACTAAAATTATCTTGATGATCCTAACTATCTTACTAACCTCTACTTGTTTAGTTAAAATTTTAATGAAAACGTTAAATTACGTATAGAAAATAGAAAAATACCAAATGACATTTATAGACATTAACTTAATTTGTTTCTGTCATTTAAAAACTAGAATTAAACATTTACTTGCAATAAATTGTACAGTAATGATACAGTAGTGTACATCTTTGTCGAAAATGTAATGACAGTGTTACACAGACTACTATTTATACGAAAACATAAGTACCTAACTGAGAAATAACTTATAAGTATCTACAAATTCATTAGGTATGTAGGTAACTTTAGTAAGACAAACCACTCAATAAGACACACTATTATGAATTCATTATTCAACACTATTGTATTATGAGACCGTTATTCAATACAACTGCCATCAGGCATCACTCCAAAATGTGAGGTTAGGTTAATATTTTTATGAATAAAATTCCGTGAAGAAATGTTTTTTTTAAAAGTGTTAGATAAAACGTCATATTTGACTCGCACATAATAGCTATAATTCACTCGGATGATTATACACTCGCCTTCAGCTCGTGGATAAACTTTCATCCTCTTGAATTATAGTATAGCCTACATTATGTGCTCGTTAAATAATATACTATTAATGTCATCCATTTTTGTAACGAATGTTTTGTACGAGTTTCATACAAGATATTTTTCCACACTTCAATTTTAAAATAAAAATAACTTACATCCTACTTCCCAGCTGTTTATAATGTTGTATAATTTTAATTTTGAACTGTTATGCTTTTATGTTATTTAATTCTAATAAATAAATGATTGCTGATAACTGTTGCAAATCTAAATAGAAAATGTAAGTTTTTGATTTTAAAGTTTCGTGACAACCTTGCTTATGAAAATGGTGTGATTTTATGTGCATAAATATGCAATAATTTTTAAAATCCTTCAGGAATATTTCTCTATAAAATATTTCATCCCCTTTTTCGTTTTTTCTGAAACCTTGTTTCAACCCTGCCCTTGTTTTCTTCTATTTCTGTCCTCATTTTCAAACATTTATCATATGACACATGTTGTATTTTTTCTTCTCCATTCTCATTTTCTGCAGAACATGTAAGAATACTTCGGTAGGATGACATTTTCATGTTTCTCGTACAAAGGATGTGTTTTTCTTTTATGAAGGTATTTGAGGCGAGGTACATATTTTTACATCAAATAGTTACGGAACTTTCTGCTTCGGTTCGTGGTATAGTTTTTCTACGCCTACCACCGAAATTCGCATTTTCGACATTCACTGCACTCTTCGTAAATATCAAATTACAAACAGTAAAACGGCCGTGCGGGAAAGTTAATCGATAACGCAACGTTTGAGAAGTTGACCCACCCATACTAGCCCACCCTGTCAAAATCTATCGTAATCGTTAGTTTTACGTTAGTTAAGTTTAGTTTTGTAGAAAATTGCGTCAGTTTTGAAGGTTTATACGTATTTAAAAAAAATATATTTGGGTGGACTAATTTCACAACAACCCAACCCTTTATTCGAAAGTGCGAGGAAAACACATTAATAACTTTTAATTGATTAGTTGATGTAAGTTGTGAAGTTAGCCCACCCAAATATTATTTTGAAAAATACGTATATACTTTCAAAACTAACGCAATTTTCTACAAAACTAAACTCAACTAACGTAAAACTAACGATTACGATAGATTTTAACAGGGCGGGCTAGTATGGGTGGGTCAACTTCTCATACGTGATAACGCAGCATGAACGTATCGTAATGATTTTAAAATGCATGTTTACTGTTAGGTTATTCATTAAAATAAATAATGTTAATGTGTCTAAAGTCTAGGTGAAATGTCATACGGTGTATATTAAATAATGAAAATGTTAAAAAATATAAAGGTGTACAAAAAGTATAGTGGGCAACACGTCTATTTTGAAACGTGCATTAAAATGCGCCATATGTGACGTAGACAACATTGAAACCAAACCATGAGTAGATTTGTTCGTGTAAGTTCGTTTTTTGTCGTTTTGACTACGGAATGGACGACGGATCTGTGTTGAAATAAGGTAAGAGCTACGTATTCGGTCCTTGTCAGCGCGGTGAGCGTATGTTCCCAGTACCGACGACGTCACACCGGCACACACGGCATTTTTTCTGATTAGCTTCTATTTCGTCATAAAACCCCATATAACACATTGGTACATAATATTTTGCTAATGTCAGTACGTTCGAAAATTTATTGTCCTTTAATTTTGTCTTTTCTTGGATATAACCAAAAAATTTGAATCTGGTATTGATAACGCCTCTTTTTTTATTTAGAATATCAAAATCGTTTGGCGTTGCAACTGAAGCACTACAGAGAATTTTCGACATTTCATCAAAATCAAATTTGAAAATTCGGTATTTAGAAATGGTGAATTTACTGTTTTTTTGCTTTTGACAAGTTGAAAGTAAAATAAATATACCTATACTGTGCATTAACAGGTTATGTCCCGGACATATCTTGTAATTTTGGACAATCGGTACAAATTTCACATTGCAAGAACTAGATATGTCCTGGACATACCTTGTTATTGCAAAGTTCTTTTTTCTTGGTATACGACAAACAAATTGTACAGCAGATATAGAGATCTAGGATCTAGTTCTTGCACAGGACGATGTAAAATTGAAAAAAATGTGTTATTATATATATAACTCATTTTTGACCAAAAGTGGACATATCTAGTTTTTGCATTGGACCCTTCAATTGGACTTTTGTGGAAGCGCTGGTTGGTTAATTTAGCACTTATATCTACTTATAATTGGGTAGGTCTGAATCTAGCTTAAAACTAATGCATATGTGCATGAGGCTTTACCATCGTGAAATAAACCCTCAACACTTAGGGAACACGCCACAGCGTCAAATTGCCGTAATGTCAAATACCCGCTGTGTCCAATTGCCGCAATGTCATATTGCCACTGTGCCAAAACGCATCCCCACCACTTACATACTTGTAATAACGTATGTCGAGAGACTACTGCAAATTTATTTCGACACAGAGGCAATTTGACGAATTTGTGGGGCTCTAGTACGGTTTTGTTAGCTTTGTTAGTGTAGTAAATTAAATACCAAAACCGAGTTTGTGGGGCTCTAGTACGGTTTTGTTAGTGTAGTAAATACCAAAACCGAGTTTGTGGGGCTCTAGTACGGTTTTGTTAGCTTTGTTAGTGTAGTAAATGCCAAAACCTATGCCCGATTGCCAGTAGCCTCTCGACATATACGTTATTACAAGTATGTAAGTGGTGGGGATGCGTTTTGGCACAGTGGCAATTTGACATTGCGACAATAGATTTGTTTAGTGGTTACGTCACACTGGTTCCAAACAACGTTCGTTGCTAAGACCGTTGCTATGCAAGTCGGTAAAACAGGCTGGTTTGACGTTTGCCGTTTGACAATAACTGCGTCTTTAAATTTATTTTGAGATTTAATTGTTTTAAAGTGGCTTAAAAACACGTAATAAAGTTTAGTTCCGTAATAAATTATTTTATAAACGATTTTTGATTGTCAAACCAAACAGTTTTATAGACTACCATAGCAACTACCTTAGCAACGAGTGGCCATTTTCTTATTTGGAACCAGAAAGTGACGTCACACTAAACAAGTCTATTGGACACAGCGGGTATTTGACATTACGGCAATTTGGCGCAGTGACATGCACCCAACACTTATCGACATTGGCATAGTGTGCAAGAGGAATGTATACCGTGGTCGATGATTGTGGTTCGTGGTTTGTATAGTAGCGCATTGAACTGAATGCTGTAACTGTGTAACGCTATTCATCATGATTTAACCAGTCATTATGGTAAGTACCCTAGAATGCTGGGACGCGACAAAAACAACCCACACTTGTCACAACGCGCAGAGGACTAATTACCAACCCTGAGTGTAAGAGTGAAACGATTATGTTGCGATACCGGAAGAAGAGGATTAAAAAAATGACGGATAGTAATGTATCAGGAACTAGGTTTTGTATCAGAATATGAATGAGTGTTACAAATTAATACATAATATTAAGCGGGTTGGAAATGTTTCGTTACAGAGTTGCAGCTAATTTTTTAAAATAAAATTTAATGCATCTTTTAAAAGCTGTTAAATTTTTTATTAATTCAGTGACTTGTACTTTGTACTTCAGTTACTATGCAATGCAACAAAAAACTCCGTTGGAGTCGGACGGAATTAAATGAATGTTTAGTTTTAATTTTGTTTCTGTACATCCATGAGAAGTAACTAAAAATTTTTTTACATTTTACAGACTATCTATCCGGTATAAAGTAAACTGGGAGATGAATCTTAAATTTATTCCATGGCCAATCGGTGACTAGGTTGTATAGACTAGACAACTAGAATCTGAGCCTAAAAAGTAGTGATGCCGCCGAGACGAGAAATTTCTCGTCTCATTCTCGTCTTGTCTCGAAATTACGAGACGAGAATCAGTAAATTTCTCGTCTCGGATTTTCGGGGTGAGACGAGAATTCATAATTTTGAGACGAGAAATACCCTCGAGAACTCGAGAATTCTCGAAATTTTTACTTAAAAATATCTTTTTTTAATCAAGAATGAAGAAAAATTACTAGGATGCACTCAACAATATTTTATTTCTCAGTCGACTAGTTTCGACGTCACATACGTCATCATCGGGAGCTACATTATTAAAAGAACAATCAAGAATAGTGAATAGTTATTTACGAACCAAATGCGGGAAGATTTTGATCCCACATGAGCGGTTTTTTGAAATGCTGGGATGGTGTCTTTCCGCAAGTGGTTTGTACAATGTTTTTTGTAACGAATAAAACTATAATCAAATACATTCAATTTGTAGTTGTAGTCAGATCATTAAATTTGAGGTTACGATGTTTTTTCTACTCACTACTACCGACAGATGGCGCGCTGCACACAAGTTTTATTTTTAAATATTGGCGGTTTTCGGTGGTCATCACTAATTATTGGCTATTGTAACTTATTTAATTATTCATTTAGAAAATATTGTTGAGTTTAATAAAATTACTAAAATTAAAAATCTTTATTATCCTAAGTCGCACACCCATGAACTTGGAAATCAAACTTTTCTTCCTAGAAGTCTAGTTTTAATAGCATTTAAGAAAATTGCGGGTCACGTGACTGTCAGTTTGTTTTGATCACTCCGATCACTCTGTACAAGTATTACATGTGTGACATGGGCATGACGCGAAATCTAATAGTTCTTGCAAAAATCGTTACGTGGCTCTAATTTTTTGTCGAGAAATTTGAGACGAGACGAGAATCGAGTTCCTTGAGACGAGAAATGAACAGCTGAAAAATGACCGAGACGAGAATACTAAAAATTCTCGTCTCGAAAATTTGTGATGAGACGAGAATTGACTATTTCTCGTCTCGTCTCGTCTCACGGCATCAATACTAAAAAGCACTCGAAAATATCATCTAGTCTATACAGACAAGACAACATGTAACTACGTAACAGATAATGGAAACTATATTTTGCTACGATAGATATTATAAGTAGGCTTTTTGGTCTTCACTTGGTTACTGGAATAGTGACAGCCTAAAAATATTTATGTTCGACTGTTCTACCTTTGTGTATGACACTGTTTATGTCCATAAACGTTTACTTTATTGGGCTAGTACGATAAAAATGCAAAATTGTACTGCTGTCAATATCATGTTAAAATAAAGGTTATAATTTAATGCATTTTACTTCTTTTACTTTCTTTGAATCTTGTTTCATTTCTTGGATTGCATATCTTGAAAACAAATTTGACAATTTGAAAACAATCAACATATTGTTAAAGCAAACAACAACACCGCACATAATGAAATGCATAAGAAAATCTCATCTTGGCAGTCGAAACATAAAGCTTTGTATGCAACTCGTGCATAATCGGATTTTATAGACTCGCCTTTATTATCAGCCTCGGCTCGTCCAACAAAATCCTAAATTATGCACTTGTTACATAAAAAACCTAGCTATTTTAGTATTATGCTCTCTAAGAGTTCGCAAAATAATATTTTAGGGGATTCAATCCTTTAAAATAACGGAACCTATATAAGCAATGAGCTGTTATTTACATATTATAGGATTATTTTCATTGTATATCATCGCCTACGTTTTTCAAAACTTTATTTGAAAGTTATATTTTAGAAAAATTTCAAATAGTTAGCTATAGTTACTAAACAAATTTAGAGAGCATATAGCAGTACCTACTGAAATTTTTTGAGTGTAACACGTACACAGAGTTTTAGAGAACTCACCTAATAAAAAAAGACTCGGCTTGCGCCTCGTCCGTAAATAGGATCGGCCTCTAAAACTCTATTTTGCGTACTTGTTACATAAATAACTATTATAATTTCACTTATCCCCTTTCAAAACGAATCCGCTTCTATACTGAAGCATTTAACTACTATCCCACCTTGGTTACCCTCGTGGTTACCTCTATCACTACCGCAGTGTCCACGTCTTGGTGGGCCCCACGGAGCACCGACGGCTTGGGTTCGCGTGCATCGGCCTTGCATTCCGCGGAGTTCAGCTACCTGAAGCGTGCGCGTGTGCGGCGCTAGCCTGCCAGCAGGTAGAGTGCTGTGCACGAGGTGGTGACAACAAGATCAGGATGTGTGTCAGCGGGAGGGAATGGAGTGTAGGGTGGAAAGTGTTAAATCGAATCATTGTTTACTACTAGCCCAGTTGTTAAGGCCCGAATGTAGCTGTCTGCGAGAAAAGGATAGATTCATCCAGATTTAGTGTGTCGTACAAAGGCAGCAATAGGGAACGCGCTCTCGTAGAGGGATCAAAATTGGTAGGTACTAAATATGAACATATCATCACAAACAAGGGTTCATTTGAAAGATAGAAGATCAATCTACATCCGTCTAGTGTTGAAATTTGCAATTTTTGTAGATTTACTGAGTAACAGTTATGTGAAGTTAGCCAAGTTATGACAAGTTTATGGCATTGTAAAGTTGAAACAAAAAATAAAACTAATATTTCAACACTTAATGGACGTGGAGCTCATCTTTATCTTTAAATTAAAAATAAAATTTAGTCGATCCGATCAAAATTAGTCTCAATTTCATTCCCCATTCAAAAGCATGTTTTTGCTGCGCGCAACGTTCCTACATTACGCTCTTAAGGTTGTACTAAATAGTGTGAAGCTCAAAATTTGCACACTTGTTCTATTTGATGTCCTGAACAATGGACCGGGAGCTCATGACAGGTCTCCGATTTCATACAGCATGCCTTTTGGAGGATAGAATATTGACACTATGACAACAAAGAAAAGCGGGTATTAAACCCTTGCACGCTTTCGGGTCATATGGAATATTACATTTTTCCACTTGCACTCTGGTTTAATAATGCATGTCCTCTTATCAAAAGAAACTTAAACACAATTAAAGTCTTAAAAATTATAGGCATGCGATTCTCAGAATCTCAAAGGGCTCAAACGGTCACGTGATCATGTAATAAAAAAATATGATTTTACGCGTTTCATACTGCATGTCGATGAGAAGAATTAATATTTGTGTCATAAAACACTTATAACCAAATTGGCATGCAGTCCTCGTTGGCCCGAGGGTGGAAAATTTCGGAAAAGTTTTGTACAAGTGGAAATGCAATTTTGCATATGACCGGAAAGCGTGCAAGGGTTTAATACCCGTTTTTCTATGTTGTCATAGGGTCAATAAGACATCCTCCAAAAGGCATGTTGTATTAAATCGGAGACCATCACCTGTCATAAGCTCCTGGTCCAGAACAACATACTAAAAGGCGCATTCTTCAAGTAGATACTTTGTTTATAATCTACCCATTTTTCCATTTATATTAACTTATTGATACCCACGTAATTTGTCATACTGGCATTTTAAAAATCTGCCACTGCAAATGAGTACTATGAGTATGAAAAATCCCATGTTGCACGTTTAAAAGTATTCAAGACAGTAGAGTAAGTGCACTTTTACTTAAGAACTCATAAAATGATGTGACGCTCATATAATTATTAGCATATTTATATCACGACGTTACTACGTAGGTAAGTAACGCTAAAAGGTAAATACAGTTTTATACATTATAAACAAACACTTTACTCAACAAAACAAACATTTGATTTAATCGCAGGTATGAGAAACACAAATTTACCAATGAGGAATATTCAACAAAGATAATGCGAATTTGTTCCAGTTTGCAGAGCCGATAAACTAATTAAAGAACTGAGATCTTTGAACTTCGGTGCTAAGCAGAATTCCCGTCTCACGTGTAACCAGGAAACGGCTGACGACAGAGGAAGGCACAGTAACACAGACACAGACAGTAGACAATCGAGCACGAGCACCCAACCTGCTGCCAAAGCAAAACACTGGAAAACAAACGAACAAAGGTCGGTTGACTACCTCGCACATGCCACCGTCAGATGGCTCTGGTTTTCTCAGAAGTTAACTAACCTCAATGTGCCGCAGCAATAAATCATACACATTTGTTACAAGTAGAGAAACTTTTGACTTTGCTGGTGGCCAGACTTGGTTTTCCAGAATTCGTCCCTATTTTAAATATTTGTGTGTCAAAGAACCTTTTCAGATTATAATAAAAAAAATCCTGTTTCGACCCTACTATACTTATAGATGTTCTAATAAAATAGGTATATATTTATTATAATTTGTATTATCAACTGCAGTGTCATAATGATAACATTATAAGCTTCATTTTGAGGACTATAACGTCGTTCATTAAAGGCCAATACAGAATGGTACTCAGTACCATAATGAAAAAACTTATTAAGGACGTGTAAAAAATAGAGTAACCTACCTATTTTTTTTGTACAATACCAAATAATTTATTTTACTTTTTGACTAATTTTCGCCAGCAGATTAAAATAAATCGTTATGGTACACGTCGTATTATCAAACTCGCAAACTCGGCTTCGCCTCGTCTGATAATCTTCACGACTAGTTCCATAATGATTGACGTTACGGTCCATACATAAAACATAAATAACTATTATAAAATTGATGCTATAAAAATATACCTAATATTACTCGATAGTGAGTTTAAGAATCCATTGGCTTTTTGTCCAATTATAATATATTATTTAACGAGCACATAATGTAGGCTATAATTCACAAGGATGAAAGGCGAGTTTATAAACATCCGAGTTAATTATAGCCATTATATGTGCGTGTTAAATACGACGTTTTATGTAGGACTTTTTAAATAAAAAATTTCTTTACAAATTTTTATTCATTCAAATATATTTATCTAACCTCACATTTTGATAGGAAATAGTGTTGAATAATGGACTTATAATACAATAGTGTTGAATTATGAATTTATAATACAATAATGTGTCTTATGGAGGGACTTACAGTTACCTATATAATGTAAGTATGTACTTATTATTCAATGGTTGTAGAAAAAACTTCTTATAAAATAAGAAAAACTTGTTTAATTTTGGCCAGTAGAACTTTGTGTAAAAGTTATACCTACTAAAAAATAACAGTTTGCTGTATAAAAGGTAACTTTCAAAAATTAAATATTTCTGATGGCCATTTAAAATATACCGAAATTAAATGATTAATTCAGTAAAAGTAGATTACAGCTCTCGCTTGCGGCTTCTTAGTAAAATATAATTCGCGGAAATATTTTTATTAATAGGTAAACTCTTGTTGCATAATATTTCAAATTTTGAAATTAATAAATTTGGCAAACCTTAACATAGATTGTAATTCAGAGACCTCCATTAGTTTATTTTGAGCTCTGGTTAAATATTATAAATTAGTTTTTGTATTGTCAAATTTTTTCTCGAACTACTTGCGGTTTAACCGGTTTAACTTAAATTCTGCGAATTTTTTTAGCAACAGGGTGATTAATACTATTCACCGGAAATATTTCATCACGATTTGAATTTTAAAATATATTCTCATACAGCTGCACTATCCAGAATATTCGACGACGTGCATTGTATTCATATTCTTCTACTCCTTAAACATAATTTATTGCTTGATTAATTCCCAACAGATGCACAATGGCTGTATTTAACGCTTAAGTTTGTTTCTTGCCAGTTGAATGCAAATAAAATATACACGATGCTTCAAAAATAGCGGCTGACGTGGGAATACAGTTTTTTAACCATTAAGAGCGCGAGTTTTGGCAAAATTATTATAGAAATCTTTACACTAAAGCCCTGTTTACACATGGATTCTTTTATGATTCTTTCATGCTTCTGAATCTTGAAAGATTCTTGGTGCAAATCAACCGTAAATATCGGCGCCGCTAAATTTAATCTTCAATGAGTATCAAAACAGTGAAATAATTTTTTTTAAGAATTTAGAAACATGAAAGATTCAACAAAGAATCCATGTGTGAACATCACGGTCACGGATGATTGTTCTTGAAGAGTGCACCACTGAAAAGATTAAATATACCGGGTGATTCGTAACATCAAGTTCAAATTTTAACAATGTATAGTACTTAAGGGGTTCGTCTACCTTTTTTCGAGTTCCTGGAATACTCTCAATATTACTTTTTTTCTATTTCATTGTCTTCCCCACTACTACGGGTGCCCGAAACCATCCCGAAACTCGTACTTTTCCGCATCCTAGCTATGCAATGTCATTTTGAAGTTGAAGAATACTGTAAACATGGCTCCAGTATTTCCATAATAACTTCTGTATTTTTTAAAGAAATTAAGTAAAACAAAAATTATTCGAAAAAGGAAGCTTAGCTGCATACTTCTTGCTTTTTAAATTTTTCTTGTCATTTAAAAATCATATCAAATAATGAAAAAAAACCGCAAAGATATCATTTTTAACTTCAAATTCCTAGGATAAAGACAAAATATAGAAGCATTAAGACATCCTTTGTTAATACACTCATAATGTAAAAGCATCATATATTTCAATTATAATTAAAGTAACGGTGTAAAATTTTAGGGTAGACGTACACCTTAATGTACGGTAAAACGGGGTAGAATCATAAAAGAATCTCAAAGAATCTATGTGTATATTTTCATTTTGAATGCCTAAATGTCGCTATTTTGGAACACCCTGTATATGTATAGCGCAGTTAAATATCTATATTTATATTTTACGATAGCACCGGTATTTCAGCTCTTATATAAATTTGTTTTGTTTTAGCATATAAATCTGCAATTTACAAAAAAAAATAAATAGTAAACAGTAACCAGACGTCTAAAATAGTATGGTTGGTTCCAAGTTCTAGGTTCCAGATAGTTAGAGTAATTATTGATTAGTGGTAGTAACTTTGCTTCCTAATGCAATGAAGTTAGAGTCAGTGAGTATTGACTTGCAAAAGTTAGGTATTCCAGATAAAGTAGGTAAGTACATAGTATCTCGAATTCAGAAATGATTACATAATCGATCCGAATTTCAAAAGCTGTCTATCTAAACTTTGCTAGGTATACGATTAATACTCAATCAAAGAGATATGCAAATTATATTTACTTGTATGGTTAGTCATATTCATTACCGTTTATTTTAAAAGCGTCAAATACGATACCTATCTATATTTTTTATGTAGAACATTTTAAAATTTAATGTTAAACTTCAGGTAGATATAAAAATTCTACTAGATATAAAAATTTATCAAAAAAAACTATTAAATTCTTTGTAAATAGATAGATACCAAATGAAATAGTATTTACAGATATACGAGTAGAAGCCTACATGGAAATTTTTTCAGATACTCTTCTAACCGAACCGGAACAGAAACGAAAACCGGAACGAACCTCTGTTAGTTGAACCAAACCCGAAACGGTGCATGTGACCTACGTTCGGTCCTTGTCAGCGCGGTGAACGTATGTTCTCAGGACCGGTGACGTCACACCGTCACACACGGCATCGTTTTTCACGCCACCTATTTTTTATAATCTTATGAATTTTTTTTCAGGCTTATTAGCATCTTTTTGGCAAAAAGAAAAAATACGGTTCTAATATTTTATTGTATAGATTAAATCGTGAAAACCTCCATTGCAGAATGGAACCTAGATGTTATTATAGTGGAATCTCAATCCGTGCGATAACCTTTGAAATTCAAATTGACGATTTAATTATAAGATGTTTTTACTATTTAACGACAATTAGATACTGCCGATCTGGAGACTCGAACCACGGAACTCCAGGTTAGTACGTATTATACAAATTATATGATTTCTGAAAATATCTTTCAATTTATACATTTTTTCAATAATATTATTTGATAAGACGAAAGGCCAAACAACATTTTATTCTCGATTTTACTCTAGAACTAAAAACAAAGAAAATTCGCACCCTTTTCGCCGTACGGTTTGCGTCACAGCAAGCCATCAGCTGAAATCCAACCTGTCAATATATTTCAATCTTCTTGTTACCCACGTCCAATTTAAGAGTATCCTGGTGTAAAAAAACTTTATCTGCAATATACGTCACTTATCTACGTCATTGCGTCTCGCTCCCTGTTTCTCACATACTCCAAACAGATTTCAAGCCGCACATATATTATTCAAACCATTCCGAACGAAGATACATTTCGTACCAAGATGCGGACAGAAATAGATCTTGTCACATGGGTCAATACATTCAAGCGCACAAGAAATGGTATACGACAACGAGAAACTATTTATTATTGTAAGAGAATATGCGAATAAAAGAGATGATGTCACGGGTATATCGATACAACGTGACACTTATTATAATATGAAAACGTTTTCTAAGTTTTATGACATAACTAATTCTAAAAAATTATTAACTAATCTCAACAATAAGCAAATTTTCTAAGAGCGCTTCGGCCGGCTTTAAACTATAAAAGTTCTTTGTCAAAGATCTTTTATAAATAATGTGACAGTGTAATATAGGCTCTTCATTTATAAAAAAATAACTCCTTTTATAAAAAAAGAGCTATACACTATCAAATTTCTTGTCGAATAGTATCTTTTATAAAAGATCTGTCAAAGAATTCTTATAGTATAATGCTAGCCAACACGAAACACGATCGGTCATAGGTTTTTTCCGAATTTCTAGAATACTCTCGATTTTATTTTTTCTTCTATGCCACTCCCTTCCCCACTACTGCAGCTACCAGAAACCAGCCCGAAACTCGTACTTTGCCGCATCCTAGTTATGCAATGTCATTTTGAAGTTGAAAAATATATATGTAAGTGTATAATGCTTTTTAAAACATTTAATAGAGAAAGAATGGATCTACAGATGTAGGTACCTTTAAAAAAATATATAAATAAATTTTTATCATGAGATATAACCGTGTAAAGTTTACATAAATTTGAAATTTTTATAATCATGTACAATTTTTTAATTAAAATTTTAAAAACGCACAACTGTTTGATTCATCCTATAAGTATACGAGTATAATCCTTGTTGGAATAAAATTTTACCATTCTTGTACTGGCCACAAAACACTTGCGTTCGTACATTTTATACTCGTATGTTGGGTTTTAGGAGGTAGACGGGCCTCTTAACATCACTTGATCCTTATGGTATATTAAGTATCAAGGGCGGTAAGTGTATTTTGTACCGGTATTGGATAATATTATCGCCCAAGTGATACCGTTGAGATGACATCTCATTCGACGAGAATTCGTAACAATGTGACATATATATTTCTCGAGAAATCGAGAATTCTCGAAACTAAAACATGAACACAACTTATATTCTTGTGTTCGATAATGTCAAAATATTGTTTTATTTGTCTTTTGTTTACCTATAGCATTTTCTTGTTTTTCTACAAAAAAAAAATCAAATTCACTTCTTATTTTTCAATTCAAATTCAATTTCAAATTGAGATGAGACAAGAATCGAGTTCTTTGAGACGAGAAATGACCTTGCCCTGTTCACACAAGCCTTTGAAGATTCTTTCGCGCTTTGAATTTTGAAAATATAATCCTAGTGAGAATTGCCAGTGGCGTCGTTAAATTGATTCTTCGACAAATCTTGCAAAAGAAGAGTTTCTAATTAATTGATAGCTCCAAACTTCCAAACAGCGAAATTCTTTTTTCCAGGATTTAGAAGCATGAAGTAATCTTCAAAGACTCTTTATGTGAACAGGGCTTTAGTGAAACTGTTCCGAACTATTTTACTAATTAAGAAATTAAGGTAGTATGTTGAATAACGTTACAAAATTATGTAAATTTAAACTTTCCGGAAATCTGTCACAGCGTATAACATGCAAAAATTTAATTAAAATCTGTTGAACAAGTAACAGAGATTTATGCTACGCTGAATCACAATAAAAATAAAAATTCTGTTTTAACGTATTACTCACATTACGAACTAGATGGTGGAAGATGATATTCAATAATTGTTTCATTTTCTTACCTGAAAAAAGAACAAAGAATTAAAATTGGAACATACATTAATTAAAACAAAATATATATTTTCAACGGCAGGGTGTCTACCTAATATTAAAAATGAAATTCACGGATTTTTCCAGGAATTTCCAGGACAATTAGGTACTCAAGAAGTTAAGGTGATTTTATATAAAAAAAATTAAATATTTAATTAATCAAATAAATTATTAGTGTAAATACCTATATTTTATTTAAAAATATATTAACTCTGAATGAACTGAAGTAATTAGACAACTTAATTAATAACCTTCTTGAGTCCCACCTACAAATTGGTTTTGATTTGATAGAAACTTTGATTAAACTAAAGAACTGAACTAAATAAAGAACCAGAGTCTTAGAGTTTCCGTAAAAACCTAATTTTATAATCAGCCTACTACAACCACGTTTCATGATATATATTTCTAATTGTCTATATCCTGTTTGAAATAACGAAAGAGTTTTGACAGAATCTCGTGATTCTATTGGTTGCTACGTGCTGTTGTCATTTACACAATCACATTCAAATGTTATTTTCAAATTTCATTTTTTGTAAGTGCTGCTCGTTATTTGTTGTTGTTTTGTCGTTTTTTAATTTTATCTGGCAATTTTTATGTGTTTTTCTCTTACAATTTTGTGAACTATTAGCACTTCTTTTAAAACATCGAAAATGTTCTTGTGTAAACCAAATTCTTAAACCATGGTTTAACTGTCAAAATTCTTTCGTTGTTTCATACCGGGTATAAATTACAAATAATAATTTATGGAGCAAAATTTACAAAATATCAAAAAAATATATTGACAAAATTCCAGGTATTATATTAAAATTCAAGGATTTTCAAGGAAATCAAGGACCATTTTTAATTCAAGGATTTTTCCAGGTATTCCAGGTACCAGGTCGGTAGACACCCCGAATGACACACAGTATGAGAAAACAAAATATTAAAATACAATCAAAATTTAATGTTTAATTAAAAAGTGCTACTACTCATGCAATTTACCATTTAAAAACTGAAGTAAATAGAATCTAGTTAAATTTATCGAAATGAAAAATTTATTACTTTATTTTATAAATATTTGTTGCTATTGCTATTGCTACAAATTTAAAATCAATTAAAATTTGCACTCTAAACAAACACGCACTAAATAGTTTTCTTTTTACAGTTAATTAAACACTATGCATCATGTCAATACAATTTCCTTTAGGAATCTTTTTGAAGGCTGTGTTTTACGCACAACGTTTGTTTATTCTTCACATTTGAACAAAAAATGTGGAACTACGTAAATACAGCTAAGCAATGTTTCTAAAATTGAATTAAAAATCTAATCTTTAAAATGTAGGTAGGCGTCCGAGTTAAGATGTTATCGACGACAGCTTATTTATGTGCCGCCAAAAATTTCATAAAACAATTTGGAAAACATCTCAAATATTAAATCTGCCAAATTTGCATTTTAAATGTTTTATAATACTCGTTATGTAAACATGACGTCTATGAACTCAACCGCGGTCACAGAGAAGGTATTTATATTTTTATGAAATGGAAGAAATAAAGAAACAATTTTTTAAACGAAATAACTTGATATACCTACGAGAGAAAATGAATGATAACGTGTGAGTGAGAATGTTGACGCATGAGGCTTGCAAAGTTCGGAAATCTAACGAACATTCGATAGACACTTTCTTACGAGTTGTGTACACTATTTTCCCCACGACCATAAAATATTAAACATTTTATACATGAATATGTTTTGATGTCAATAATCACTGTCAATTTTAATTTTACGACGATAGGTACATACAACGATTATAGAATACATAGAAGATTTTCAATAAAGAATATAAATAATTATATTAATTTTTTTAAATTATTCCAGAAGTCGCGTTTGTCCAATAATGGAACAATGCAATTTATCAGGAAAGACTTAATGACAGGATTGACAGGAAAAAATTATCAAATGTCAGAAAGACAACACACGCCTACTAAAAACAAAAAGGTAAAACAAATATTGAAACTTTGTGATAAGACCTGTTCGATAACATATCGAACGGGTTGAACGGACGTGTGATATTGTTTATTTTTGTAGCTAGGTAACTGTATGGAAACTGTTCGAAAATTAAGAAAACTCATATTGTAATCAATAATTTGAAGTAGTAGAATTCAAAATAAAATGACATTAACGGTACCAGTCTCATCTTGTAAATTTGATTACCTACTGAAGTTTTTACATTGTCATTGAAGATGCAACTTGATATGCAATAAATAAACAGCTCCTATTATACGAAGAAATAAAAATGAATCTTTCCGCTGCATATAGAAACGTTATAAGATATCCACTCAAGTCAAAGTGCAAACGACAACAAATAAAATCTGAATAAGATAATCGAGGTCAATAATACATAACAATTTCTCTATTAATTTTATATTATGCTTCGTGGTGTGACTCATTTCATAGCTGAAGTTGTAGTTGTAATCATAACATTGTTATTTATTATTTATATAAGTACATATTTAATCTTTTAGTCCATTTTACATTGAGCAATATTGCAGATGCAAGTGCAACTTTTGATAAATTGATTCAATATTGCATGAATGTAATACAGAAATTGCACGCTCAACAGGCAGAAGCAATCTTGAGGCAACGGTTGCATGGAATAGAACATGTTCTAATTTTTGTAAGGCTTGCAGGCAATTCACAGTTATTTCTAGTTATTTTTAGTACGTTATGATGCTACCAACTGAACATAAACGTCAAAAAGATTAATTTGTGTTTAAAAGTTAGAGCGTTATTGGTTATAGTGCCATTCTATCCTTATTTTCCAACAATATACAATACAACAAATCCAAGAGGTTAAGTTGACATAATATAGTAACAAAATATTGGCAAATTTATTAATAAATTTATACATTAAACAAGTAATTGCATGTTGCTGATGTTGCTCAGTGTAAAAAAAATGTCTTCTGCAATTTTCTTGTTTAACTCTGACTTGAAGATTGCAGTTCCCCGTTGCGCTTGCTCAATGTAAAATGGATTTTTCAGTTTTCAGTGGTGCACTCAATCATCCGTGACTGTGAAGTTCACACATTGATTCTTTGAAAATTCTTTCATGCTTCTGAATCCTGGAAAAAATCACTGTTTTGGAACTCATTGAAGATTCAATTTAGCGGCGCCGCTATTTGATAGGAAATTCTCACCATGATTAATTTTCTCATGAGTCCGTGCGATGTGTGAACAGGGCTTTATGAACTTGTTCGAACAGGTAAGCAAAGCACCCGTCATTATGACTCATTCTGTTGATGAATAGCTCAATCATTGATTAGGTCACTCGTGTGCTTGATAAAATTATTATTTTATTGCGTCTTATGTTCAAACAAAAACTTGAAAGAAATAATTAAATCTGAACTCTGAGTTCATATTTCTTCATATATCATTTTTAATATTTTACTGCATAAATCAGGAAAGCTAAGTGATTATGCAGTTTAAAAATAAAGTTGTTGAATAGCACAGTATGTTAAATGCGACATGTTTATGTTTTAGTTATTCTTCTACATAGTATTTTATGGCGCAATTTTACAACCTTGAATAGCAAAGAATGTTTATTGTTTTTGTTAGAAAAACAAATATTTCTACTTAAGTAGGCACTCTTGGAGGAAGAGCTCGAGTAGCACCATAAAATATAGAAGTATTTTTACATTTCAAACAGCAGATTAATTGTACAATGGAGAAAAGCATTCTTTTTATTTTTATATATAGTCCACGCTTACATCAAGTACCTAATAATCGTTAAATGCTTATTGTAGTCACACAATGCCCAAAACCGCAATCGTTTAAGATTAGCCCGCAGATAAGAAATATAGTCGAACATATTTATTAACCCGAGTATATATTTTACCCCCAGTGTTCCACTGGTAGAGTAAGAGTTTTTCGAAGCTGGGTTGTATTGTATGCCCTGGCGCATCTCAGGCTTGTGGTTTTGACCATTGTGTGACTGCAATAACCCCCTAATAAACGCTAATGATTATTAGGTAGATGAAATGTATTTGTACTATAAAAACAAATTAATGTCCCTTTTGCCTTTACCAATTTTAAAAATTCATATTAATTAAGAATAGGTATCGGGCTGGTATACTCACAATCACACAATGTATATTTTCTATTATTAAATATTTCACAATTTGCATAGAAATAAAAATTACATTATAGCATCATGTATAGTATTTCGAAAAAAAGTATACTTTTTGTTGGCTTCCATAAGAGTAGCACTTATAATACTTACATTTTACATAATAAGTAGCACTTATATTTTATTATAATATACAGGTGTTCCACAACTTAGGACAAAAAATTAAAGGGTATATACTGTACGACGTGCTGATCATGATACAAAACGATTTTTTTTTAAATTTGCAAAGTTAAGGGTAGTTTACTTGAAGTAGACATTTTTTGGAATTTTTTTGGAAATAGAAAGAAATGGTAAATGTTTGCTTGAAATATGATGCATTTTTTTGAGAATTTTTAAAACATTCTTTTTGTTTCATGATCAGCCCTATAAGTGTACATATATCTTTACTAATACATTATAATATGTATGTAATACTTCTACTTTAATTAATAAACTATTAGTCAAGTCAAGTTGTATAGGATATACCCTTTAATTTTTTGTCCACGGTTGTGGAAGACCCTGTATAATAAAAATAATGCTATTCTCAAACAAATAACGACAAAACAACCGAAATCAAGAAAACACGTCCATGATCTAAATCTATTGTAAAGAAAACAATCTTGTACCTTTGGTTGAAGTTCCAATTTTCGCCACTAGGTTTGCATTCTTATTTAAAAAGCAGACACGAATTTTTGTTTCGTTAGAAACTGGTGCAAGTGCAACCGATTAAAATATAAAACAATTTCATAACAAACGTATGAACTTAATCAGAATAAATAATTTAATCTTGAAATCTTTATGGCGCCATCAAATATATGAATTTATTTATCGGGCGTGCAGAACCTGTCAAAAATATCTAAGTGTAATTAAGCAAATCACTATCTTACGAGCATGAGCCTTGCCAGATACCACAGCAGATGCACTTTCTATTTATCACTTAAAATTACACATACAGCGCAAAAAATTCTTAGAACTACACCTGACTAAGAAAAAATTATCGTTTATATGACAGTGACATTCATGAACAAGACCAAAAACACGTGTATTATTTATTAAGTAGTCCTTTATTTACTTCTACGTGCAATGTTGCACACCATTCATGCTAAAGTTGCAAATTTTTATAATTTACCGTAGAACAAACCACAGACTATCTGAATGGGTTTTAGAAGAAATTATGAAACATCAGTTGTGAGTAAATGTGAATTGATTCTTGATATTGTTAACCACAAATTCAACTATTCTATTTATAAAAAGTCTTCGAAACCACAAAATAACAATACTAATCGAGATGTAAATAAATTTCCATAAATACTACCTTTATACATTAAAAAATCCATAAATCTCATAAGTAGGTACTATGTAAAGCAAATAAGGAAAAGAGGTAAACAACAAATTATTATATTTTTCACGACACTGTTCTATACGATTAAAAAGATATGAACAATGTTAGACCCACGGTTAAAAAATAATTAGGTTTACCGAAAACTTCGGTCAGAAGTTGTAATTAGTTCATAGGTGTCTCTGCTGATCACTACTACAAATTCATTCTGTCACTTGCTGTCACTGAATAGTATTTTTGAAATTGAATAATTTGTGCGTTTATAGTATTATAGAAATATATGTAAAATATAAGGAACACGTAAGTTTATTATATTATTTAGTAACAGGTAAATATTGCTGTGAAATAATGAAGTGTTTCAGAAAAACTGTCAATGTAGATATAGGTTATTTTAATTTTAGGAGAAATGAGTAAAAATAAACATGTTTTATGAACTGAATAATGAAGATGAATAGATGCACTACGAGACTGTGTCTTTATGTATTGTGCAATTATTTATTTATAACGACAATCTCCCTCGTAGAAAACGGAGAATTTTTAAACACGTTTTGTCATATTTTCGATCTAAAGGTAAATTATGGAACATAGCCGCTTAGATATATCTAAATTACAATTTTAGTTACTATTTATAGTGTTAAATGTATTTTTACGTCACTCGGGGGAGGAAAGCAGTGTTTTCCTCTTGTTAATGGAGGGAGGAAAACAAGTACGGTCCTCCCGAGCGGGAGGAAAACACTGTTTTCCTCCCTAGGAAGTAATAGCTATTACACTCTTGGGCGAAGCCGGCGCCCTCGCTCGGACCGCCGCTTCGCCCACGGGAGTAATAGCACGCTTCCCTCCCTAGGTGCACAAAATACTATTACATATTCCACATTTTGACCGCTAGAAAAAATTATGTTGGCAAACCTAAATATTATTATTTACCGCGTGATTATACTCAAAACAATTTGAAGAAAATTCAACCCCATGTAAAAAAAAATCCGTGCAGCCAGAGTTGGCCGGTACGGTAAGTAAGAGAAAGAATATGCCTATGTTCTACACAGAGCTTCGTCAATTTATTACTTGCCTCAACGCAACTGAGTCAAGAGAAAAACCGAGCTGGATGACTTCTTTACACACTATTACAAGGTAGCAAAGCAGTTTGCGTCAAAAAATTTGCTGATAATCTGTCTCTTGTTTCGCGTACTGTAGTACCTCAATCTATAAATTTTCAAAGTAGATTGATACTTCTAATAACTGGTGCAATTTGTTTACTGTCATCCCGCGTATCTCAGACGGAATCAACGTTATCACCTCACGACGCAATCAATAAACGAACTAATTAATTACCCAAAGAATTAATTAAACCAAGCAACTGACGTAAATCGTAACGACACCGTATCACTATCAAGTGTTAATTAAAATTAAATAATTACACAGTGTACGACATACGAGCACACCATTCCGGTAACATGAGAATGCTGATACAATTCATGATTTCTATATCGCTAAGATTGAACAAGATAATTCTCAAGAGCATGTGTTTCAATGGAATCTATTTAACTACATTTTCTTTATCTATTATCAGATTGTATACGTTTTACAATGAATACATACATAAGTCTTTTACTCAATAATTATGAGTGTGACAGGAGAAGAAGAGATAAAAACTTGGAACCTATTTCTATTCTCACAAAAATTTTATCTAGTCCAAAAATATTAATGAAAATTGAATAATACCTATGTGATTTTTTGTTTTAAATGTGATAAATACGTAAAAGAAAACCTCACAAAATAGTTCAAATAGGCGCCGTGGCCGAGCGCGCTTAGTACATCTCCTAGCTCGCTATGACGTCACGCGAACCACGCATCAGTGGTTCGAGTCCCAGCGCTGCCGATCGACAATGTGTGATTTGTCGTTAAATAGAAAAGAATACGGCTACATGTATTCATCACACTCGGATGCCACAAGCCAGCCACTTGTGCATCTTAAATATGTAGCAAATGGCTACGAAACCCCGCACCGGCAGTACGGCAGTGTTAAAGCTGCGGCTCGGTGATACCGGTGCATTAAGGGGAGGCGAGGGCCCGATTTGGGCTGTAGAGCCATTGGAAGAAGAAGAAGAAGAAGGCCATATTTAGCTATGTATATAAAAAATCTGCTGTGGCCACCACAATACTTCCCCGATTATAAGTTTTAATAACTTATTTTCATAAAGATTTAAGTTGATATTGATACCAACTTCGTTGATAATAGGTACACTCTGTACAATTGTACAAAAATTTAAAAATCTTTGGAAAAATAAATGAAAATCGCAGAAATGTCATTTTTTTACATTTCTCCTACTTATTTCAATAAAAAAAATTACTGGCAACATCTCAGAGCAGTTGTTTCAAGGTGCAAATGTCAAATGCATCTCACTTCGCCTCATAGAAAATACGATATTTTAAATAAATAGGTATTTCGGCAAAAAAAAAAATACATAATGTGTGCATTAAGTATGTGTACAACGCTCGTACTTTAAGGCCCGAATGTAGCTGACTGCGAGAAAAGTATAGATTTATACAGATTTAGTGTGTCGCACAAAGGCAGCAATAGCGAAAGCGCTCTCGTAGAGGGATCAAAATTGGTACTAAATTTAAACGTATCATCACAAACAAGGGTTCATTTGAAAGATAAAAGTTCAATCTAGATCCGTCTAGTGTTGAAATTTGCAATTTTTGTTGATATACTGAGTAACAATTATATGAAGTTAGGCAAGATATGACAAGTTTATGGCATTGTAAAATTGAAACAAAAAATAAAACTAAAATTTCAACACTAAGCGGATGCGGAGTTCATCTTTATCTTTAAACGGAAATAAAAAATTAAATCGATCCGACTTATTAGTCTCAATTTTATTCCCTATTCAAAAGCATGTTTTTGCTGCGCGCAACTTCACTACATTAGTCTCTTAATATAGAACCTCGCGTTGTAGAATTAACTCTACCACGCTTATTATATAAATAACTATTTCACTATTTTACGGCGATAGTGAAAAGTGAATTTGCACAATGATAATGATAGGTAATTTTGATTAAAATATAAAATTAATCATAATTTAAACAAAAATATTTAAGTGTTAAAATTTTTAAATTAAAATAAAATTTCCTGGTACTGATAACAAACTGATAAATCAAATGACCTTAAATGATAATATCAATACACTATGTTGATATAATTTTTATCTGTAGCATACAATGGCTTATAACAAATTCACAAGGGGATATACATTCGCATGGAAAATTTATTGTTCGTTATGAAGCAATTATTAAGAAATTGATAAGATAAATCCCAGAAAAATGGTTGAATAACGTAAAAAACTGAAATAGAAAAGTCCAAGGAATTTTTTATCGCTAAGTGGCGCCAGTACTTTCGGCTTCGGCGAAAGATAAACTTGTTTGCTTCAATTTGTCATTAACAAACTGAACATTGAAAAATTAATCTTGACAATTTTTACATTATTATTATTATTATTACAATATAATTTATATTCTATATTATCAGCAACAGCGGAAATTATAAGAATAGAATAACTGCGTTTTGATAAATCGTACTGAATCGAACTGATTATTTAAACATAAAACATTATTTTGCCGTATAATTTCAATCAAACACTAGAGTAACAATTTCTCCCTACAAATAGGTTTATTTTCATGAAAGATATATATTCGACTTCAATGAATATTATTTATAAAAATTATTTCCTTAACTATAGGGGAGAGCGGGGTACTTTCGCCAGAGATTTATATTCGGCCACCATTTATATTTCACTCGATATTTCATGAATGGTTTAATCTAGGGTCTTTTTTTTTAGACTGATGTGAGTTTTCAATTCAAACCATGTGTAAAAAGATTGCACAAGAAATGTCACTTGTGTCGTCTTTAAAAATTAATTGAAAAAGTTATTTACGGTAGGACTTCTTAGATTTTCTGAGTATTTCTGAGTAAGATCCATTTTTTTTTTATATTTTAATAACTGATTGAATTTACTGTATCCTATATGATTTTAGCCTAAACCTTTCATGTTTTGCTAAATCTTTCCATCAATGGAAAATTAACAGGTAGAGTAACAATTGTGCGCATAATACAGAATGTTCCGAATCTGTCATTTTTGATTAAGAAGAAAAAAAAACATCGAGATCATCATCCATCCTCAAAACTGACAAAACTAATTAAATTATATTATTTCTTCTTTCTTTCTCTCCCTTACCGCTTCAGCCAATTTTGGCTGCACAAACAGTATCGATTATCGATGATTATTAACAATGTTTAAGGCTGTTAAACCCAACATGGATAAAACGGTGATTATGTATGAAAGTATACTTTGTTCTAATTGTGTTATTATGCTTTTGAGACACCCTGTAACTAACAAACCGATAACTAACATAACCTATTCCTATAATCTCATATCTGCTACGTCAGGAAATTCCAAAATCCATGTAACATGGAAACTAAACTATAGTAGGTAATACCTCTTTTATCTTATCTCATTTCGCCATATCCCATTGAAACGCACCTCACGCACACACAAACGCAAATACGGATATGCCATTCGAGTCGGTAGTCAATGAACTGTATTAAAACTAGAAATCATGACCAAGTCGCCAAGCCTAACCGTCTGTCGCTCAACCTTAAACTAAATAAATACTGACAAATCAGCACATCTCAATATTGCCTCGAGTTAACTAAGCTTTTCTTTCCCAGTCTATTATAATATTAAGAAAGTGCGCGAAATAAAAGATGGCCGGACTTAAGAATTTCAAATTGGTACACAATAATAATCGAGTAAATGTTTTGGCAGAAACCGCTTCGCTACCTTGAAATAGTGTATAAAGAAGTCGTCCAGCTCGGTTTTTATCTTGACTCAGTTGCGTTTATGCGAGTAATTAGTTGGCGAACTTTGACTCAGGTCTGTGTAGAACATAGTCACATTATTTCTTTCCCTAATATCCTGCTCCGGCCAACTCTGGCTGCACGGACAGTATTGTGATTGTGATCGTCATTTTCATCGGCCTCCAAATTTTGACGAATCTCCGATCAATTCATTCGAATTCATTAAAATGTTCGTTCCAATTTTGATGTTGGACTAAAATTTAAAAAAATCAAACAAAATTTTCAGTTGTCGATCCTGTTCCGGTTCTATTCGAGATCGAGATCCTGTTTGTAAATATGTGGTATATTCGTATTCGTACATCTTCATTTTATTATTATAAGTTTCAAGTTCAATAATGGGCCATAGGTAGTGGTAGGTACTGAAACTTCACTAATAGGCCTTTATATTTTCTCTGTTTATTTTGTAATTAATTAGTTATGTTTAGCAAAATTTTGTTATTAATCCTTTAAAAATATGACACAAATTTTAGGTTGTAAATTTTTTAATCTTTATTCATTTTTTTTTCTTAAAATATTGGGAGCGTATCAAAATTCATCAAGTTATAAGAAATGTTGAAAATAATATTGAAGATATTAACAATTCTAAAACTTGTTTGAATCCTATCATTGATATTATATTTAAGGCACTACCTAGTCAACGTTATAATATAAATTCTTGGGAAAGAAACATCACTTGGGAAGCACTGGTATAAATATCAACAACCTTACTTCACACGGACATTCGCACTTGGCGCAATGTGGTTGATCAACTTTCATAACGCGTACCTACTGCGATCAGAAAAATTCCAAAAACAACTGAAAACTCAATTGGCTTTAAACCTACTTGATCTCACAGTAATAAATCAACAAAAGAATGACAAGCACAGTAAATAAACGGCTTGGAAAGTTAACTACATCCCACTCAGTCAAAAACAGGGTTCAAAAATTACAGAATAGTTGAGATTCAAGAGCGATTATTATTTCTAGCCACACCGGTGTGGCACGAAGCAGGGTGCTCGATGGAACAAATGAATAACATATGGAAATTTGTTGCTGATTTCACACTTCACAGTGAGTCCTCAATATAATTTTTGACATTTGGTAAATAATTGATGTCAAAATAGTAACAGTAAGTAATTAGATAATAAGAATATAAACCTTTAAGCTTTTGTCAATATATGAACTAATTATTAATTTAATTAACAAAGAATTGATGAATTTTAATTCTCAGCTATCAAAAATAATTTTCAAAAACCTTCGAAGTACGAAGTGAACATAGCAATATACAAATTTTCGTATGGCATTTTGCTATACCGGTGTGACACCCTTTTGATAGCTTTCAACGAAGGAAAAGGCCACATCGAGCACCGTGCTTCATGCCACGCCGGTGTGACATGGGCATTATATACATTTTAATTACAATAGTAATCAACTTACTGATCATGGAACGAAAAGTACGTTAATTTGGGGCCAGTTTTCGCTAGAAGCACATTTTTGAAACCACTGGATTGTTGATTGTTCTAGGTGGCGCAAAAATAATTACCCCATGTCATCGTGACTTTGACCGTGAATCGCTATACTCCTCAAGAACGCGGAATATTTGTATCAAAATATGTAAATTTCGTCGCCGATTTTCTGGTCGTGTGGCATTAACTGCGATATTTAGACGCTCGGCCCGAGGAGACTGGCTCAACACGGGACAGTAGCACACGTGGCTGGCACCGGAGCAGCCGTTTGGTTGAGAATATCGCTGTTGTGGATACACTGTTACTCAGGGTTGGCCTGATTTAAATCATGATTTAAATCAAAGTGATTTTTTCAAAAAAATCATTGATTTAAATCATTATTTGATTTTTTTGAAAAATTTTGTATTAATCGAGTATTAATATAATTATATTTCTGGTACAGAACAAAACAAGTGTCTTAATTCAATTTCAATATTTATTTAATAAATAAAATAGTATTAAACAAAAAACAAAATCCATTCAATGGAATCATAAGTCAAGCGTATAGTTTAAGAAATTCGTGTAAAAACTTGAAATGTGCAATAATAATCCAAACTAGATATTTTTTAAAGGAATTTTTCATATAAATGGTTAAATAATAATTACTTTAACTATATTTAGTGTTGTAATTAAAGAAAATTGAAAAAATCAAAAAAATCATGATTAATTCAAAAAAATCAATAATTTTTGATTTATTTAAAAAAATCATGATTTTTGCCAACCCTGCTGTTACTGTAACTGGTGCATAGACAAAATAATTTTAATTAATTATGCAATTTTATTTACCTTTTACGTATCTATTCCAAGTTATGATACACCTTGTAGATCTATTTGTATGCCGATAACTCTCAATATGTGAAAACGATACATTCAAGTTGGGTTAAAATAAAAGATATGTAGGTATTATTTATGTAAGGAAAATGTATTATTTGTTTTAGAAACTTGAGTTATAGCTAATACAATATTTTAATACATACTCTCTAAAATAGCTAGTTTGCGAACTGTTTTGGGCCCGTAAAATAATATTATAGGGAATCGAGTCCTTAAAAATAATGTAACCTGGGCAATGAGCTGTTATTTACATTCTATAGGATTATTTTCACTGATTTTCATTGTTCCTTCGTCCTCTAAAACTCTCTTTTGCGTACTTATTCTTATTACATAAAAAGCTATTATGGGAAAAACAAAATAAGTAGGTAATCCGTCCAAATGGTCAATTTGAGAGAAATAAACCAATAAAACAGTAATTGAATTAACAATTTAGGAGTGAACTATTCTATTAAGTTATCTAACATCGACGATTTTCCAGTTAGCCAGATAAATGCCGCAATACGTATGCTCAACGGTAGAACCAATCCACATTGCTTATTTTATAAAAGCTTTTGCGTCATAAACATATAAACACAATATGTGAGTAGTGAGTGTACAGTACAACTCCGGCTTGCATAGTAATCGAGTGTGAGCAGAGAACATAATTCAATTTTATGAGCTTGGAATTAGACGCGTTTTCTCGCAATGGACAAAGCAGACAGATAAGCGCTGCGCATTTTACGAAATTAAACATGAATCACCATAAATTTCCTTCTTGACAAACGCGTGATGTTCAAGAAATTCGATTAGCGCTCTTCAATACTGTTACTCAAATAGAAACTGCGATATTTATGACGGCATTTGCATGTATTAAGCTAGGATTTTAAGTGAAATTAGATCCATTTTGCCTAGAAACTGCGCAAACTACGGCTATACGGAAATATAAAAACGGGCAAACAAAAAATCCAAAAGGCGAACGATACGATTTTAGAAATTGCTAAATCAAACAAGAACTTTATCTCTCAAGTGAGCTCTCTTAACTTACCTTACCTACTTGCTCAAATAACATTTTTCGGCAGTTCTGCTATTTCCATATTCAATAGAATTACAACAACTTTTGGAAAAACAAATGACAAAAGAATAATGTAAAACAGGCTTTACGATAGATATCATCTGTGGTCCAATACTGGACTAAATAATGATTACTTTCTCATAAATTAATTATAAATATTCTACATCCACATTCGTACTAGAGTTTAACATTATTTTGAATATATTATTTACTTTAATCGTATTATCAACTGTTATTACCTTTTAATATGCAACATTTATTGATAATTATCAACAACATAATACGTTAGTTACTTATAATACGTTAGATACTTATAATTCATTAGTTACGGATTTAATACGTTAGATACAACCATAATAACATCAAAACCTTCCATAATATGCGAACTGTCAACTGATTGACAGATAAAATTGTTGATTTGTTTTAACATCGCTATCGTATACGGTTAAGCTTTGAATATAACGCGAATATATGCGATTTAAGCCCTCTAGGATGTTCAAAGAGACTCGGTTTCACCTCGTCGCTTAGCAACATCCTCGGAATTATAACTCGCATAATATTCTTGTTATATTAATAGCTATAATTGCCTCCAGACAATGGGAGAGATTAATCCATCTACCCCTCTACCGCAAACCCATGTTACAACCACAAGCCGGTGCCCGATAACTTTGTGGAGGCCAAGTTAGTATCCCAACTTGAAATGGTGACGAGACTAGATACCAATCCTAATCAAGCAATGTAAATTTCACACTTGGCCCGGATTCGAACCCACGGTC
Organism: Agonum fuliginosum; assembly: GCA_947534325.1. NCBI lineage: Eukaryota > Metazoa > Arthropoda > Insecta > Coleoptera > Carabidae > Agonum > Agonum fuliginosum. The sequence goes on from OX384029.1 coordinate 3,758,507, forward strand.
ACTGTATCAGAGCCAAACACTCTACCACTGTGCTATCTCTCGGATTAAATCGCACCATTAAATTATCCTTTTCTGAAATAATCTCATCTTGCATCTTCCATCTTCCTGAATAGCTGCATTGCTAACGCTTTGTGCATTGAAAAGAACTTTTGTTGGTAGCGAATTCACATCCGCCTATTCTTTTCACGCAAAATACTATGCAAAAAGCAAATATTTAATATGGCCACAACTTTGCAAAGGAGGATTTGTGTCTGCGGTTTAACTGAAGTTTATTTGCATTCAGGTTAAAACTATCTCAATGAACATAAAATGTGTATCTACTCGTAGATGAGTGAGATTACGAAACCGACTGTAGTTTCGACAACTCCGGCTTAAATCTAGTCTGATAGGTATACATTTCAGTTTAACTGCATACAAATATTCTATTTGTTATACTCTCCACCAGGGTTGTTGTGATTTTGCCCAGCCCGAAAAAACCCGAAGAAAACCATGAAAAATTCAATTTTATTTGAAAATTATATACAGGGTATCCTATGAAACTGTTTAAGCATGGGGATCTCGAGAACCATAACAGATACGAAGTTGATTAAATTAGACAAAAGTTGCCTCTTTGGGGTGCCAATTTAGAAATGTTTTTGTTTTTCCACAAAAATGCATAGGTGACTAGATATACGTAAAAATGTAAATTTTGCCAATTTCGTTTTTCACCTATAACTTTTTTGTTTGAAATAGTACAAGTTTCTAATTTGCACGTTCTATAGGTAGTTTTTAACAAAGAATTCACAGCAGTCATAAAAAAAAATTTTCTCCTACAGATTTTGAGAAATTCAAACCAAATTCAAATTTTCATTGAGCTCATAGTTGGCTATGACCCGTCTTAATAGAGATTTTTGTTTCTCTTTTCAACAATATAAAACACAAGTGCATTGAAATTAAAATGAAGGCAGAAATTACACAATAATAATTTTTTAACTGCTTTTTAAAAAATCCCAGTAGTGGGCTGGGTTTTTTCAAAAAAACCCACTGGGCTGGGAAAATCATGAAAAACTCGGGTTTTTCACAACCCTGCTCTCCACTAACAACCATGAGTGAGTTGACGGTTAATAACCGCACACAGAATAAGATTATACCGCGTGTCCCAAAAAAAATGGTACGTTCGAAATAACTGTTTTATTAATTAACCAATCGTTATGAAATTTTATGTGAGTAAATTAGGCATAGGTAAGGAGACATTAATATTATTTACAAAAATATGACTTCCGGTTAAACCGGACATCACATCAAGTTTCTTATTTCAAATAGAACACCCTACATATTTTTACATATTTGAATTATTCTACGTACGGATCTGAATCCAATGATGTATCACAAGTTCACAAGTCTATTAGTCTATTCGATTTCATGCAAAATATCTCAAGAAAAAGTCGAAATAAAGAAAATCAGGAAAGATTTTAAAATATGACAATACCTATGTTATTATATACCTACATGCGATAGGTGGAAATAATTATCAACAATAGGCAACTATATACGCACACACACACACAGACACCATCGTGAAAATAGTAAATTCGTATTCTAGAGACTCTGAAACGTGCTTATCCACCAAAAACTCATACTCAAAAATTTTGACCCATTACAATACCTCCTCTTATAGAATATGAGGCGAAATAGTTATTTACGAACCAAATTCGGGAAGATTTGGATCCCACATGAGCGGATTTTTTGAAACACGAGCGGAGCGAGGGTTTCATTTACGCGAATGCTGGGATGGTGTCTTCCCGCAAGAGGTTTGTACAATGTTTTTTGTAACGAATAAAACTATAATCAAATACATTCAAGTTGTAGTTGTAGTCTGGTCATTAAATTTGAGGTTACGATGCTTTTTGTACTCACTACTACCAACAGATGGCGCGCTGCACACAAGTTTTATTTTTAAATATTGGCGGTTTTCGGTGGTCTTCACTAATTATAATTCCCGGAAGTAACACTTTATAAACTAAATTTTATTATTTTTAAGATGATTTTACTCTGAAATGTCTAGAAAGGCCAGTGTTATTTGCATTTTTCCTGATTGACTGCACTGGGAAATTGACGTTTCCGATTGTCAATTGCGTGTTTCATATGTCACTTCCTAGGTGATGAGTACAAAAAGTAATTAAAAGATTTTTTGTGCGACTATTTAGATATAAATATAACGACTACCTAACCAGAACGGTTATAGATAGCTTTATGACTCATTTTCTTAAAGATAAGATACATTTATCATATCACTCTTTTGGTAAACTGCTCTCGCAGTTACTATAATCTATTTATAATTCACACAACTTACGTTATCAGTGGCGCACCCAGGATTGCATCTTGGGGGGGGCTAAGAATAATTTTGTAATGAAACCTGTAGTACGGCACAAGAAAAAAATGCGCCGCAGGCATAATTTTTTTAGAGTTCAAGGTCAAACACCTTTAAATTGAAAGTTTCATTTTAAAGATAAACAGTTGCACGTTTTACTCTCTTTCTTGTGCACACACATTGTTTTTTCGGCAGCTCTCTTGATATAATTTCATAAGAACGACTCTGAGCAGAGTCATGTTAGTTATAAATGTTGATATTAGTTCCAATAACATATATTTTAATTTTAGTTCATATTTAATGTATCAGTTCTTTCTTTCATCTTTTTAGTTTCACTCCCAAGTGCACCGTTGTTTAAGTTCAAAATTTCACCACAAGGTTCGCATTCTTATTAAAATATCCCAATAATCGTACAGATGCGTTATACGGAGTGTATATTATTGTATATTTGAACTACTTGAATTTAAGATAATCATAAAAAAAGAAAAAAGGCGATTATTTTTAGTCTTCAGTGAACTTAAATAATCTTACATAATGTTTAAAATGTTTAATAAAAAAATTTGAAAAAAGTCCAGTCGTCTGGGGGGGGCTCAAGCCCCACGAGCCCCCCCCTTGAGTGCGCCCCTGTACGTTATCAATCTAACGAGTATTCCAATGAACATTGAACATAAATAATGAGTGTTCATTCAACGACAGGCCCATTCAAAAATTCAAGCTATAAATTAGACATTCAAGCGTTATACAACAGCGCGTATATCACGAGCTTGTGCACGCATATCACGTGAGCAATTAATTAAATGATTAATTAAATTAGTGTGTAACCTGGATACCCAGTATGAGAAGCTAGGGCGACTGGGCGAGTCCTACAAACGCAAGGAGTGTATGTTTATGACGATTTTATTATTTCAATTAAATAATGGATCATTTTAATTCGCTTTTGTTTATTATAGCAGAGTTTTATATTATTGTATGCATGGTAAAGTTCACGAACCACTTTAAAAAACGTCACATTAATGCAGAGTTTAGATTTTCAATTTTCTTCATATAAACTACTAATAATCCCTCGAATAATCCTATAAATACCATTTTTTGTTTAAATAACATGATTTTTACTTACATTTAAGATAAATTATCTTATAAATGTTTAATTCAATAGTGACAACTTTGACATTTAGATTTTTCTTTATGTTCTGAATTTTTAAGCTTCTTAGGAAGACTCAAAGAATTTAATAATTTTGGTAATTTGAACAAGTAGCTACCTAAATTATATTAAATTATTAGAAAATATTGAACCATGCATAAAGTTGGCTATGTTATGTACCACGGGTATAACTTGCTTTTATGGCTCTTGGCATGTTTTTACACCCTTACACCCTTAATACATAAAGAACTATTATCTGCGACTAATGTATAACATGAACATTAAATGTGTGACGTTAGTCCCACAGGGAATAATAGTCAGTATTCCCTCCTCTGCACCAATCAGAAAATTACTTTGCCTGAATCAATTTCTCTGTATGCAAATTATTTTTAGATAAACTTTGCAAAGTTTAAAGATGGTTAGAGATTTTACATTTAGAAACGTCAAAGGTTTTTCAATTGTTACTTTATTTTAAGGGAAAAAACACGAAGTATAATAAGTACATAGTGATGCCGTGAGACGAGACGAGACGAGAAATAGTCAATTCTCGTCTCATCACAAATTTTCGAGACGAGAATTTTTAGTATTCTCGTCTCCGTCATTTTTCAGCTGTTCATTTCTCGTCTCAAGCAACTCGATTCTCGTCTCGTCTCAAATTTCTCGACAAAAAATTAGAGCCACCTAACGATTTTTGTAAGAACTATTAGATTTCGCGTCATGCCCATGTCACATATGTAATACTTGCACAGAGTGATCGGAATGATCAAAACAAACTGATAGTCACGTGACCCGCAATTTTCCTAAAAAAAACTAGACTTCTAAGTTCCAAGTTTATGGGTGTACGACTTAGGATAATAAAGATTTTTAAATTTAGTAATTCTATTAATTCAACAATATTTTCTAAATAAATAATTAAATAAGTTACAATAGCCACCGTTTCGGGTAGTAAACTTAATCTAAACACACTTACAAACCAAATAACATTTTGACATGAAAATAATAATAATAATAATAATAATCTTTATTGGATTCACCCAATGGCGAGGTTCAGCCAAAAGGCTGTTCTTCCACCTAACCAAATACAAAAAAATACAACTTTGAAAAAGAAAAACAATAATAATATGCAATTGACAAAGATATAAAGTACATGGCTACAGTTGTTTTTGTTTACCATTTACAGAGAGAGAGACAGAAAATACGGGCCAACTCGAACCATGCCATTTATGCTTTCTATGACGATAAGCAAAGCAACGGTAACGATGGTAATGCACGGGTTCAGTAGTGAGCTTTCTCTCTCGCACAGGGCAAACAGAAATTCCACGAATCTACAGTATTGCTAAGATAAGGAGTGTCCACACTTACTTTGTAGGCAAAACTAAACCATTTTACGACTTAGTAGTCAACCACCTTTAGTTATCAAAAATATACCTATTTTAAAATTTTGCATTCACTGAGGAAAATGAGTGAAATTTTTTATTGTACTCCGTGTTCCAAAAGCGTACTTTAAACGTTAGGTAACAATTTTAAAATAAAAAAACATTTGAAAATAATATTTTGTCATATGTTTATTTTATGAAACCGCTCGGGAAACCATAACACTCTATGATATTAGATTCCTGGTTAATATTTCCATTTTCATTCAATAAAATTTTCCACACCCTCTAAAAGTTATGTCAGTCATGGGTTTTCTTTTAATTGATAACAATTCCATGAATTAAATTTGTATTTTGTACAGTGCAATAAAACCACATCCGCTCAGACTTCGACCAATTAAATTATTTATATCTAATCAATTCATTCTGTAAAACAATAATTACCTACTCTGGATAACAATTAGGCACAGTTTACTTATGTTTTTAAGAAACAGTATTTTTATGAAGTAATTTACCACGAGAAAATTACATACGCCAGACAAGAGTGTGAACAAAAACAATAAAACAAATAAATACACTACCTACAGTTCAATCACGTAGAAAATGAAGGTCGTTGAAGAAAAAACAAATACAAGTTCTAAAGAAGTAATATCCACGCAATACAAGTAAATAAAATTCTTTTAACCAGAGGTTTAGTCGAGGGTTTAGTAATGGAATATCTTCATTTATGAAACTAGAAACAGTTATTCCTAGGATAAGAATGAAAAATATTTACATTTCAGATGTCAAACCAACCTCGCATACGTCAGAAAGACGTCATGTTTAGCAAATACTTCAATTGCAGATCAGTTCATCAAAATTTCTAATTTTACACTGCAAATGTTGTTTATTTAAATAAGCATAGCATATCATCATGAAATTTTCTCAATAATATAAGATTAATTGCAATTCTCAAAAGACTATGTATTTACTCTCGTATTTACTCGGTATTTACCTCGTTATTTACCTTATTTACCTACTATGATTGGGTAAAAAGCGTAAAAAGTAAAACTAAAACAGATAATAAATTATTCGTTCTTAGATAGGAATGCGTCAAAGTAAATTTCAAAACGATATTCGTCGTTTACTTATTTGACAGATTAAATACCTAACATTTCTACATATTTAGTAAATTTCGGGGTAAATTTATTCTGCCAACTTTTAGTTACACGAGAAAAATTACATACCCGTTAAAATCCAAATTTATTGTAATTTGCATGCAATAATAAATTATATTGAAAACTGTCAATCGAGATGTCAATTAATTAGAGTACCTATGCGATCTTCGATTAACCTATGAAAATAATTTTAACACAAATGAATTGTACAATATAAAAAACTTAACTACAATAATAAACTACAAATTCTCGCTACCTTCCGATGATAAAATTTCGTTCGCTCAAAACAAAAAACAAAAACAAATCCTACCACATAATAAACATAAATATTTGTTTTAATGTTTTAAACCGTAGTATACAAAAATATAACCGCAAGATAATGCCTGCATCTATAAACAACTGCACATCGTAAAATAAATGTCCTTCTGTATTCGCATTTGCAAACAGATAAAACTCAATCCATATGTGGGTATCTATCTTCAGTTGTGAAAGCTAACTACAGAATTTATATCTAACACCAGATTAAAATTACGTCGTTGGCAAGAAAAAAACAACTTTCTATGACACCTAATGCCTAATGCAGACGATAAGATAATTATTTGAAAACAAATTGTTATTAGTCTAGGATACAAAATCAAAATATATTATATTTTGTAAATTACTTATATCTAATAAAGGTAAGTATTTTATAATAATAATAAATAGTATTTTATTTATGTAGCTAAATTATTTATTCCAAGCAATGAATAAGTAATATTTTATCTGATTTTATCTTTAGTAAGATAAACCTCTTCATAAGACATTATTGTGTTATGAATTCATTATTCAACGCCATTGTATTATGAGTCCATTATTCAACACAACTAACATCTGTCATCACACCAAAATGTGAGGTTATTAATATTATAAAAATAAAAATTTGCATTCTTTAAAAATTACAAAATTAGTAGATAAAACGTCGTATTTGACATAATGGCTACAATTAACTCAAATTATGTGCTCGTTAAATAATATACTATTATTTGTTCGGTTTATTATATTATTTCAAAACTAAACTCATTTTTATCAATTTAATCCTGAATAACATAAAACGGCGTAAATTAGCAAGTAAATTAGGGTTTACAAAAATTTCAAAATCAAATAAACGTATCTCATGAAAAAAAAAATCTGCTGTGGCCACCACACGACCTCTCGCCTAATAATTCTGCTTATTCTACTAATCTAATAAATAGTTTTACTTACATTTTAATAGTTTCATGTTCATGTAATATGTAAACGATAATGTAAACCAATATGCAAGCAAAAGATGTCAACTGTACTGTCACTGTCATAATAATTCAAATTTTATGTAGAAACAAATTTCATATCATGGACAACAAGATACTGGAATTTCAAAAAAATAGAATATTAATTGTACTTTATTTTATTGTTAAATACTTCCAGATTCAGCAATTTGTATTTATAATTAACTGTATACATAGATAATCACAATTTCTTTTATTTTTAATTGCAAAAATTGTCATAAATAAATAAGGTACTAATATATTTAAGGAAAACTTTTCCAAACTTCTAAAAGTACTACTTCCGGTTTGCGGATTTCTACCAAAATCTTATCCGGTGTTAAGATACTTATTAAAACCTTAAATATGAAATTTGGTTATAAACGGTTTGATACTTTTTAAGTTATCGTGGACGAAAAATCGTCGGTTCATACAAACGCACACACACACACACACAGACATCATCGTGAAAATAGTAAATTCGTATTCTAGAGACCCTGAAACGTGCTTACACCAAAAACTCATACTCGAAAATTTTGACCCATTACAATACCTCTCTTATAGAATATGAGGCGAGAGGTAATTAACGTTTCCGGATTGATAACAATAATTTTTTTGCACAGCTGGTCTTTTTTATCAACTTACCATGCCTGTTTCCAAGACAGTATGTTGATCTTACCGGTTGCTAAACAAAACGGTAAGTAAATTCAAACTGAACGGTAAGTAAATTAACAGAACGGTAAGTAATTTACTTACCGTTCTAGAACGGTAAGTAAATGTAATATTAATTACGAAGAAATTAATACTTGCATTATTAATATTAATAAAAACTTGACTATTAGATTAAAATTTGCAGCATTCGTTGAAACCGAGGCTAAACAATATAACGCAACAAAATAATTAACGTAAAAACTTCCGTACCTACTACAACTCGAAGTAGATAAAAACATAAACAATGAGGTCATTAAACAATGAACTATTACATAATAATGAACTATACTTTTTCCAAGAATCGCGGAAACAATTATTTCAAAATCAGATTTGTCTTTTACAATACGTTAAAAATAAAAGAAATAGGAGTAACACTCCAGTTATTATGATAATGTATCACGATATAAGTAAAAACAATAGATTTTACGAGTAGAAAAACTCCTAACTGATATGGGCCAGTAGAACACATTACTTCTTGTTTGTTTGTTATTGCGATCTTAATTTGTTTCCAAGGCCAACGCACCTATTTATATTACATTAACGTTTTAAAAATAATCGGTTTTGTAACGTAAAAAGTACACGGTAAACCAAAGAAATTAATACTGCTTTCCTTTTGGATGACATGTGACATGTGCATAGGAAAATAAAATTTGTGTGGTTATGGTATCATGATTCTGATACCAGAGACAGAATAATAAATGTCAGGTTACAAGATTTGTTCGCGATTATCTAACATTATTTTCATTGGGACTAAAATATCAAATGTCAAATGATTTATGTTTCAAATAAACACTGCACACAATCACAATTTCAATCAGTACCTAGTTCTAGAATCTAGAATGTAATAATAAGTAAGCTAATAAGGAAACGAAGGTTAAATACCTTACGTATGTGCACAAGGCGGAGCCGAGTTCTGTACACACAAAGTAAGATTCCTTACTTGTTGCATACAATATTATTTCTACCCCGATTTCTACTTTAGATTGAATTAAGTGCATTTTTTAAATAATGCTATTTTGACATTTAATGATACCTACTCTCGATGACACTAAATAAATGAGTTATTAAAGGTTTAGACCTGTAATATATTACAAGGCTCATAGAAGTGACATTGGAGGTCTATCTTTTTTTATAATTACTATAAAGTTAATTCAACAAAAAAACGCTGTGAAGGTGGAAATAAAATTTTGAACACGGTTCTCGAACGGTTCCCTTGCAAATATTCTTTACTGGGCTCACTGGATTAAGGAGTCTTGCTTTTCTTCTCTTTTTTCAGCTCACCCGTAAAGATTAATTTACTACGCTCGCCACGTAAACAACCAGGGTTGGCAAAAATCATGATTTTTTTAAATAAATCAAAAATCATTGATTTTTTTGAATTAGGTAATCATGATTTTTTTGATTTTTTAAATTTTCTTTAATTATAGCACTAAATATAGTTAAAGTAATTATTATTTAACCATTTATATGAAAAATTCCTTTAAAAAATATGTAGTTTGGATTATTATTGCACATTTCAAGTTTTTACACGAATATCTTAAACTATACGCTTGACTTATGGTTCCATTGAATGGATTTTGTTTTTTGTTTAATATTATTTTATTTCATTTATTAAATAAATATTGAAATTGAATTAAGACCCTTGTTTTGTTCTGTACCAGAAATATATTTAAATTGATACAAATTTTTTAAAAAAATCAAAAAATGATTTAAATCAATGATTTTTTTGAAAAAATCACTTTGATTTAAATCATGATTTAAATCGTGATTTAAATCAGGCCAACCCTGTAAACAACTATTACAATGTAGTCTGCAATTTTTTTAAATAAATGTAGTTTATATACTTGTCATTAAATAAAAACAATGAAATAATGAAGTTCATAACCTAACGCAAATTAGTGAAATTAAGTGTCGATTACCTAACAAAAGTAGAAAAACTAAATTAATTTAGTAGGACTGTTCACATTAATTTTGTTTGGACTCTTTTAACGCTAACGGCGCATATAAATTTCCAATTGTATTTTAAATTATTCAATCGTGTTTCGATAATGTTCACAAACCATGTTCATCAATGTTCACTTTACATCATAATTAAAATCAGTTTCAACTAAAGGCACAATTATTTACAAATGAGCTCATATTTTAAACAAATGAATAAAATTTATACATTCAGATGGTATTGTTTTAATATCGATGAACAAATACCATTTACGTCACAACAAAATATTCGCAAATATTTAATGCACTGCGAAATCAAATTAAAATATGATTTCAATTTTAATTGATACCTTGGTACAATACCTACCTACATAAAGCGAAAACAAAACTGCCTATAGAAATTGAGCCATTGTCGATTATATATATTTTTTACTTTATAATTCATTTATAAAAATGCAGTAGGCATTTTGTGTTCATAATTATTAATTATTTTTAAATTAACGTGTAAGAAAGTCTGATCGCAAATAACATCAAACTGACTGCTTAACATTACAACATTTTCTCGAACATGTTACATAAACATAACTTATTCATAATACATTCTTAAAATATCTTACAAACGATAATAAATAACATATTTTTAAAGAACTTAAACAATAAATTAATCATAGTTGTAATGAGTATATGAAAATCATTTTATTAATTTATTTTTAATATAATTATAACAAATCCATATTGATAATGAAAATAACCCCTTTGAATAAAAATAAACTGCTTTAAATTTTTCGAATTGAAAAAATGCTTTTCACCAAATCAGCAAATTAAACTATACTTACCAATATAGCCTTAAATATATTTGAAGGTATGAAACACCCTGTGTAATTAAATTCCTATACTGCTCTTTTTGCCAACAAATCAAACCTTTATTTTGTATTAACCTTCACAACCAATCAATCACATTTAATACTGATCCAATCAAATGAAGTCGTCATTTGACCTAGAAATTTAGCACATTGGAACTGCATTAACAAAACAATATTTCAATCATTACAATTCTAATTACGTTATTTATCTGTACAGGGATATGGATTTGCTGTTGATCTACCCAATTTAATTTTGAAAAATTTGTTTTCTAGAGAATTAAAATTACAAATCTAAAGCCCCATTCACAAAATCATTTAGTTACAAGGTTTACATTTAAGAAAGTTTGAATATATCTAACTAAATATGAGCATTCAGTGCTTGAAAGTGGGAATTGTGAATGCTCGTATTTAGTTATATGAATATAAACTTTCTTAAATGTAAATAACTTGCATAAATGTAAACCTTAAAACTAAATGCTTATGTGAATGAAGCTTACCTTAAATACTTTTATTTTAAAGAAGTAGATATTTTCAAATGCATCAGGTAGAAGATTTTGTAAACAAATTTGTTTGTTTTTGATCATATTAAATATGAGTGTTATTACCCTACCAAAAACCCTTAATCGGTCCTAAGTGTGTTTACAAAATATTTGTGTTCAATATGTTCAAAACAATCTAAATATTTTTGTTTTGAAAGAATTACATTGTTATTTGATTGACGTAAAACAAAAGATTAAATAAAAATATGATTCAGAATTTAACTGGAAATATTATTTTTGTTTTTCTCTTAAGTCAAAATCTCCATCAAAATATTTTGAAATGAATTCTAGATTTGTGACGTAATTTTCAAACAAATTTGGCTATACCTACATATCTCTTATCATATCCTTTATTCATATTTATTGACGTCATTCGCTTATGTGTGTATTAGTTTTAACTTTGACAAATTTAAATAATAATACAGCCTTCAGAAAAAATATTTGTGTCTAGAATTATTAGTAAAATATATTTAAATTCCACCATTTTGTAAATAGGTATAAAAGTTGTTCAACAGTGATTGTCAATTGCCAATTCAATGCAAGTCGTGATTGCAAAATAAATGTTTATATTTAGAACCAATAGTTAACCATTTAATTGCATCATTTGTAAAAGAAAGCTGTCTAAAATTTAATCTAAGTCTCAATTATGAAAACAATACTGTGCAGATATCTTAAAATAGCCGGACACACACATGAATTTATGCAAAATTTTGCACTGATTAAAAAACAAAATGTCTAAATCTAAACTAATGCCACAAAATATTAAATAACAATAATATCAAGAACACAACATATAATTTATCGGATTTTTTAATATAAGTAACAGATTTCTTACAACGCAAATTTGCTCTTTATCAAAATAATCGTTGAAATGTAACAATTAAATTTTGCAATGGCTGATGAACTCATTGCATTACCAATTTATTGGGCAATTTATATACTCATAAATTTGTAAAAAAAGGAGTCACAAGGTACAATATAATTCGAGTTGTACCTTTAAAATTTATTAAAATACAGAGTGATCAAATGATGGACCGTGCCACATCGTTCTGATTTTATGTTTTGCCACTTCGATGTGACTGATACTATGCTCACTTACCTAACCTTAAAATGTAAAAAAATACGGTTTTCTTTCAATATAAATTAATAATAGTGTTCTTCATCGGTTCTTCACTTCCACTTGCTTTCTGACTTACTTCGGACTTACTAAATACCAAAAAACAAGATAAACCACAAATTTATCGTAATGGCACTACACAACGTTCGTTTGTGAAGAAATAAGAAATGATCGAGGTTTTGATAAACAAAACGGACATCTGTAAGTCACGTGACGGTCAATCATTTATGAACATAATGTAAATTAATAATAATATTATCGGTATATTAAGGCCTGTTCGCACGGCGATCTTTGAAGATTGCGGAGATTCAGAATCCTGGAAAAGAAGACGTTTTTTCTTTCTAGTGATATAATTAGGTACCTACCTACGTGATTTTGAAGTAATCAATAAATTATGAATTCTTATTCTTTAAGACACATTGAAGATTCAATTTAGCGACACCGCAATTTAACATATAAATCATCTATAGATAATATATTTTTATCTTTTATTTTGTCTAGATATTTTTTTCTTATTTATCTATTATCTTATCTAGATAAAATAACAAATTATCTTTATCTATTTTTTAAATATCATCTAGATAATAATTTTTGTAAAATTAGAACCAATTTGTTTCATTTGTAATTTTAATCGAATTCAAAATGTAATCAAATTGTGAAAGCATACAACGCCCCGTAGTTTATTCAGATATCATTATTTTGTTACAAAGAGCTTAAAATTACTATAGTAGAGTACTCTTAGGGCTTCACTGATGGTACCTTTATTTCAACAGGATGTAAGTCAATAGTTAGTTACATTCTTCAGATATTAATTTTCAATAATGTAGGAGTAGGACTCCTGATGATAGAAAGAAAAAAATCTCTTCTTTTCCAGGATTCTGAATCTCCGTAGAATCTTCAAAGATCCCCGTGCGAACAGGTCTTTACTATACTATTGCCAAGACTATTGCTATATTCTCCATATATATTCTGATGTCGTATAGAGATGTATAATTTATTCTGTCTCCTATGATTGCGCAATATTTCGAAGTTGATTTCAAATAAGTATATACAGAAAATATACAAATCAGGTTATTGACGCATTATGTTATGAATCATAAGTAAATTTAAAATATACTGCTATTATAATATGAATACAAAAAGTAGTGGAAAACTTTTATGAAGTTCACGTTTTTACCGATAGGAATTTAATATCAGCATTCCGTGATTCATAAAACCTTCAATAAGGGCAAATTCAACTTTCTACTTCCTAAATAACAGAAAAGTTCTTTAACTCGGGATCAACGGTCACAATCACTATTATCCAGAAAATATAACCACAATCGCTTCAGAAAATTTAGCCCACTATACCACAGTGCTCGGTTTACTTAAAGTGTTTAAATAAACCAAGGAATATAAATATTTTAACACCCATTACTCTGTTTACATGAAAGAGTAAAAAAGACCATGTGAAATTATTACTGCTGTGTGAAATATCTAAAGCAAGGCTCGTTACTTTCAGAGCTAAATTTAGAAGCATGAAGAAGGTTCAAAGAGTGATTATTTCTATTTTGATTTGCGTTTCTCAAATAAAGATAAAATCCAGATCTGGAATTTAGTACCTACTTGCTTGGTGTAGACAGATATTTTAGCACTAAAGTCCATCGTTGGTTTTAGTCGAGGTTTTAGTTATGATTCCAGTCAAATGAATAGAAATCAGTTCAATTTACTGAAACAAGTGACACTGCCTTACTATCCTGTCAACAACGAGGATTTTTAGAATGTTTCTATCGAGGTTCCATATCATCGCTTGTATTTAGTGACAAAAATTCCATCTTGAAATAAACACTACGATTTTAGAGAGCTACTTGAACAACTTGGAAGTTTCTTACTTTGCAAATTCGGTAGACACCGAAGTAGACAGCAACTTTCCTCAAAATCACTCACATTGAATTTTAGCAGACTAGTTATAAAATCTGTCGTTTTATAAAACGCCTAGTCTTTTTCTAAATGGCTCGGCATATGAAGTCATATAATTTCATTATAAGTACAATGCGCCGAGTCGGTGCCGAGGTTTTAGCTAGAAACTCTTAACTGAACTAAATAAACAACCCCAATACCCTCGGCAATAATCTACTTGAATCCCACAGACTCGGTTTTGATAGGCATTTTGATTGCACTGAATTAAATAAAAATCACAATACTCTTCTTGAGATTTAAATACTCGGTTTTGGTACAAATCGAGTACAAACTCTGAACTGAACTAAATAGAAACCTTATGCCCTTCTTGAGTGAAATAAAATGATGTGACATTGTGTTTTATAAAATGCCTACATGCCTAGGCTTTTTATAAAAGCCGGCACAGACTCGGTTTTGGTAGACACTCTGATTGCACTGAATGAAATATCTTTTTTGAGTCAAATACTCGATTTCAGTACAAACCCTGATTGAACTAAACCAAATAAACAACCCAATACCTCGCCAATACCCTTCGTGAGTCCCACATACTCAGTTTTGATTGATATAGAACTGAATACAGAACCGTAAAGACCATTATGTTCTTCTTGAGTAAAATAAAATGATGTGAAATTGTGTTTTATAATATGCCTATCTACATGTCTAGGCTTTTTATAAGAAGCCTAATTTTATAATCTGCCTACGTCTAGGTATATCCTCGGTATATCCTATCAATAACAACTGACTAATAAAACAGGTTCAGACTTGTTTAGTAGATAATTTAGTCAACAGTGCAGCGTGGAGGGGTGCTACCGAGGGTATTATTCGCCCGAAAAAATAGAAATAAATGGATTGACTCGAGTAAATCACTTACTAAACTACTCGACTAAATTTTTGTTGTTCACACACGTTTGGTTACTAAATTACCGACCTACTCGCTACTCCACTAAATTACTAGCCTAGTGCGATCTAGGATTTAAGCCGCATTCAAAGCTCGAAATTTGATTAATTCGTATGAATGAAATTTGAAGAAATTAATTTGGCTGTTCATAGCTCGAAATTTGTGTGTTGGCTGTTTGTCTTGTCAGTGTCAGCACAGAGTGTCTGTTCGTTTTTGTTGATGAAAACGTGATAAAGAAAAATGAAAACATAAGATTTTGTAGATATAATTGCCTAAGTTTGTACTATTCTACGTGCACATTGCCATATTATGACAAACTTCACAAATTTTACCGAATGTGAATGCGGCTTTAGAGATATGAGTGGTGGAAGGTAAAATATGGAAAAGGGTACTTTCAATTTTCAATTTCAATGTGAAAGACACAAGAATTTCCTATAATCGAGGAATCGAGCGTGCAAGACAGACATTAAAAGTGCCACGACAGAAACCGGTTGTACATACTTATCGAGAAGGTCGTGGTTCTTCAATTTCTATTTATAAACCAACAGATAGCGCAGAGTGGATTGCCCCTCAGGCCAAAAGATGATGTATGAATGAAATCGCGGTCTACAATAACTATTTTTAAACAAACGTCAACTGTCAAACTGACAAGATCTGTCATTTTGGAGAAAATGTTACCAATGTATAATGTGCAGGTGAAAAAGAATGAATGCGGCGAAAAGTCTTGTTTTATAGTCGATATTCCACCGTGACGTCACGAGCAAACGCATGCGGATTGTCTGCATCGAGTGCTGACTGACGGCTGTAGTTAAGGTTAGGTATTATTTGGGGACAAGATGCACCGAAAGTCATAAATACAAGTAAATATTCACGACTTACCTCTTCTCGGCGTTTTAACCATCTACCACAGGGACTCTCCTCTAGAATCTCGCTCTCATCTTCTGAATCTTCGCCACTTTCCCGTGGAGACTTATGTTCTTGGTCGTTACTCATACGACTTCCTGACATTACAATATGTTATAATTTACAATGTACGTCTTGCAAACGTACGTCTTTGTTTATATGCACAATAACACTGAACTTAAAAACGTATTCCATCAGTGTACATAATAAATATCACCCACAGATTAAAACTTTTCATAAAAAATAAATCTCTGCTATATCCTAGCTTGTTCACAGCACACAATGTTTAATTCACTTGCAAAAGCACGAACAGAACTATGTATACCTTCGGAAAATATTTACTGTAACGTATCACAAGAGTTCTTGCAATGTTTATCAATTCAATGCATAAATACACAGTGTTCAGATGTCACTGAGACGACACTACAGCACAACCGTGGCTGACAAGACAGTGTAACAGAAATGTTTTCGCCAAACCGGCATACGCCAAACACTGGAACACTGCCGACTTTCCCACTAGTATAGTGGGATAAAGCATAACTGTTATTCACGACTGTCACTCTAGCGGCGTTTCTGAGAACTAAATTTGACGTTCAGCGACTCTCTAGATAAGATAAATATTGTCAATAAAGATATTTTTATAAATAAAACTGTAAACTCTGATAATGTTAATGTTGCTGTTTACATGCATTTATATTAAAATATACGATATAATACAGAGTAATCATAAATGATTGACCGTCACGTGACTTGGAGAAATACGTTTTTTATCAAAATTATATCCCGCGGAAAAAAGTTAGTATTAGTATTGTCAAACAAACGTTGGCACGGTGGTCAATCTGTATTATAAATGATAATAATTTATTATAAAATGTTTGATTTAATTATTGGGTGGGCATACATTATAAATATTTTCTTATAAATTAAAAAATATATGAACTTGACTGTCAAGTCAATTATATTTTATTGAATTCGTTAAGTAGTAAAGAATAACAATTATACATAAAAAGCAAAAAATTATGTTTTTATCTAAATCGATGCCAACATAACTACACAAAGCCCCTGTAAACACACTACACTATTTTCCGATAAGTACAGTTGTATGCATACTTACATAAATTCTATCTCGCTTTTTGCACAATTTGGGCGTTCCTGCCTCACATTCTGTAAATCATCGATTTATTTATTTTACCTTGTGTGTGGTGACCTATATAACCAGCAATCAACTCACGGGTACTCGTAGTTGTTATTGGAGAGTATCCCACAGGAGAAATTTTTGCGCAGTTAAACTAGAATTGAGATGTGTCAGCCTCATATATTGTGAGTCATCATGGGGAGATTTTTATACAGTTAAGTGGAATTTGCCTGAAATAGTGACTCGAACCGAACCACTACTATTTTAGCGAACCGGAAGTTATGAACCGGATCAAAACGATTAAAAACCTGAACTAAAATTAACAATTTTTTGTTAAAATGCTAAAAAGTTCTATATTAGAATTTATTATAGAATTTTTTTCTTTATAGTAAAAACTGGGATTAGAATTATTTTAATTAATCGATTGGTATTTAATAAATCATTGAACCGAAACCGAAAATAAATGAAAACCGGAACAAAACCGAACCTAAATTGATAGAACCACAGTCGGTCACATAACGCACTAGACTATTGTAAGGTACCTACTCAATTCCATATACAAATTAATACATATATGGTACATACCCATACCATCTGTCAATCCTCGGATACTCATCATTGTTAGTGGAGAGTAATAATTATATGAGGAATAAAACAAGGAGGTGTAGTTAGAAAAATAATTTAAATTATTATTGTAATAAAATATTTTTACATAATTAATTAATCATATAAAATTTATAAATTCACACATCAGCATGATAAACAATTTATAGAAAACACCAAACTGTACTACGTACAATTTGAATCTGTCGCCATAACTTCCATATCTTCCCTACATCGAGGTATGTACAAAGTAACGCAAGTATGCTCCCAAACATCCTGAGGATATTTATCACCTGTAGTCCACGTATCTGTTTCAATATTGTAACATTCAATCGCAGCTGTGTCGCGATCAAACATGACGTCACTGTGAAACCCGCCAATAAAATAAATCTTATTATCAACGCGAACGATCCCCGCGTGATATCTAGGCGTCGGAATATGAGTGACAACTTCCCAAGTATCAGTGGTGACGTCATAAGCATCTATAGTATCCACCAGAACTCGATTTCCTGTGTCTAAGTCCTCACGCCATCCCCCACAGACATACAGGCGATGTCCCAGGGAGATCATGACGTGATCAGCTCTGGGAGTAAGCATTGGCGTCCTCAATTCCCAGGAATCGGTGATTGCGTCGTAACAGCGAACGCTCGAAAGGACTAGATCTCTATCTAAGCCGCCGCTGATGTATAAGTAATGGCCTACTCCTCTTTGGATGCTAGCTCCGGCATGTTGTGTTCTATATTCTGCTAAAGGCGATATCGAGCTCCAAGTGTCGGTTTCTGGGTCGTAGCTTTCGCAGGCGCTGCCATCTTCCTCGGTTTCGGCGAACTCGTCGTTTTCGTTCGCTCCGCCGATAGCGTAGAGTCTGCCGTTGACGACGTTTAGGGAAAAGCGACATCTCTCGCGCTGCATCGGAGCCATCGTTGACCATTTGTTGTATCGCGGACTGTAACGGAAACCGAATGGGTGGATGTTTTCTTGTAACGATTGATTGAAACAACCACCAACGACAAATAACTCATTGTCTAGTACTGCTGTTCCATAGTTGCATTGTTCTACGTGAGGTATTGACGTTAGATGTCGCCATTTCCGTTCGCTCGATAGACAATATGTGATTTCATTTGTTATTCCGCCTATTCCAAATCCTCCTACTTTTACTACAGCCAATTCCATGCCTCTCGAGTTTACTAATGGATTGTTGGAAGTAGTTAGTTTTGATGTCGGTAAATGCACTTGTCTGTACGCTTCTGCTAATACTAAACGATACAAATACTGCTCGGAACTGTCTTTGTTTATAAATGCTTTCTGAAGAACATGTTCTACTTTCCAATCTGATATTTCTGTGAAGTGGACTCTTCTTAGAACCCTCAATGCGAACGCTAATCTTGTATGGTACCTAAAAAATAGAAACAAGTATTAGAAAAATCTATGCATGTTGACATACTTTTTTGTGCGTAATTTCATTAATTATTCTTCTTGATAAACATCTCGGATTATAAGAGAAATGACGATGAAATTAAATATTTTGAGAAGAAAGTTTTATGAATATTACTGAGCAATTTTAAAATAAACATATTTCTCGCTTTTCTTTACAATTGCAATTCTAAAACGTACTTATTTTCTCTAGGAATAAATATGACAATATTTTCTGCAAAACTATGAAGCACAAAGCTATGGAGTAGATGTACAAATTCTATTAAAAATACTATTTTGAAGAAAATTTACTATTTTTTAAATAATTATAGGAACGGCTGCTAAGTAAATTTATTGAGTTGTGCATGTCAATGTCAGAACACAGTTTTGTGATAAAAATAAAAAATAAAATGTGTAATAATATGCATTGCAGTTGCATAAAAAATATTGTGTATAACTCGTCTGCGAGATTTTTAAACCTCGGCTTTCGTCTCGGCCCGAAATTCAGTCGGACAAAAATTTTATCAACTTGCCCAAAAAAAATAATTAAAATTGAATAATATGTGATATGACATATAATCACATCTCCTGTTCAAAATAGTGATGTAAGTAACAGCAATTTTTTTTCTCAATTGAATTTACTACAAAACATTTTTTTAATAAAATATGTATTTTTACCAATGTTTTAGACTTAACATTAGGTTCATAGTGGTAAAAACATAATTTTCAGTACCATGCAAGTAGGTACCTCATTATAATAGAGGTACGGAGTCAAACGAGGTACGTCATCAAAAGAAATGGCCTATAAATGATTATGTCGTCATCAACGACTATTTTTACTTGTAAAATTTTTGTTTATGACGACATAGATCAGTCATAGCGTCATAGCCATTTATTTTGATGACGTACCTCGTCTGATTTCGTGCCTCTACTACAGCAACGTCAAATGTTATACCATGTATGTATGTATCTATCTAAAAATCTAGCAGAAATTTAAATTTCGAAAGGAAAAGTTCTGCGTTCTCATTTCCGCATCAAATTTACAGATTCTAGGAAACTAAACAAATTAGAAACTTTCTTAATACAAATAAACTTTCCGCACTAAAAATCAAATCGGATTGACCTACCCAGGTGCGTCAGGATAATTAAACCACATCAGAACAATTCGCAAAACGTCGGCTTCGGAACAATCAACAGGGAAATCACAAGCCAGCAAATACTCCAATTGTTGCGGTGCTAGTCTATAGAACTCAGTGGAACTGGAAAACTCTTGAAGGTGTCCGCTCATGAATCTATACACCCTCCTTCGAAGTTGTGTCAGCGAATAAGTTTCAGCTATGGTGGCGATGTCAACGCAGTTTTCAATGTCCAATTGCGATTGTAAGTAGTTGGAACAAGCTTCAACTACGGCGACCATTTGCACATGGCTGGCAGCGGATAAAACATCTTGGATATTGGCTAAGTTTAAGGCAAGGCGGGAGGTATAAGCGTAGTCCAACAGCAGTCGAATGCCTTCTGCAGTCACACCTAGTACAAGGAAATTAGACATTAAAACATAGAATAGAAGATATTATTTTTAACCGTCAAAAATGACATTGACGTCTGCAATTCAGGCCGCGAAGTAAAACATTTGTGTACGATATATTTCGCAGCCGCGTTGCTATTAGTAACGACTGCGAATTAAATTTTTTGAGTGCATGTCAATGTTCCATATTTTTGACAAAATAGTATATTGTGTGTTGCACACCTTGTCATTCCTGTACAAAAAGTAACCTTTTGAGTGTTTTGTGTGCGCAAAATGGTTCAATTTTTTAACTAAACGGAAATGCGTAAGCAAAGTAGAAGTGTGCGAGAAAAAGCGTGCGGAAAAATTCACTGTGCACTCTCGCACGCTTCTACTTTGCGCACGCATATCCGCAGAGTTAAGAAAAGACACATTGCAAAACAGCCACGAAGAAGGTTACTTTTCGTGCAGATATGACAAAAAATGAAATGTTTTTAATTTTATATATCTAAATTGATATTTCTCAGCCTAGGTATACAAATAACTATTTATACAAAATTATGGAGCATAAAATTCTCTATAGAAAAGGTCATTCGCGAAGTGGAAAAGTTTTCGAGAAAATCGTGAAAATGTATTTATAAACATTTTAATTATTCGAAATTTTGTCGATACGAAAAATTTGAAAATTACTCAATTTTCTCTCGGAAAAAATGTGATATTTTTGCTTAAAAGTTTTAAAAATAATGTATCTTAAGGATAAATGTTTGCAGAATTTAATGAAAGAAACCGGAAGTCAACATTTTCAATCGTTTATTAAACACAAAAAAATATGAAAAAAGCTCAAATGTAGATACCTAAATTTTCTCTCTTTTAATTTTGGCTTAACTAACACCTTCAAAAATTTCAAAAAATGAACCTTAGGAATAGAGAAATGTTTGGAGAGTTTATTGCAAGATACCGAGAGTTGATATTTTTATCCGTTAATAAATGACAGCTGTTGATTTGGTTTTAATGATTGAAATGTTCGAAATACTTTTTCAAAGTTTATTTTTAATTGTCAAGTAACAGCACAGCGGTATAATAATTAGTAAACGTAAAATTGCAAGTAACTTTTGTGTCTTCAATTATGATAATATTTTGTTCCGTTAATTTGAAAAAATGCATTTTACCCAAAATTATTGTTAATGTTTTGTAGGTTAAAGGAAGACATAAAATATGAAGACTAATATCCGAAAAAATGCCATCATTTATAAATTATTTTTCCTCACAGTGAGGAAAAATATCGTACTTCACAAGACATGTGGGAGAAGTAAAATGCTGCTCTAACTCGTGTTCTGATTGGCCACTCGCTTTGCTCGTGACCAATCAGACACTCATGACAGAGGCATTTTACTTCTCCCACTAGTAAAGTAATATACTATTCTCTATAGTTGATTTCTTAACTAAACGGAGCAATCTGAAGTTGGAATGCTAAAACTGATCGTTTTTGATTGGCTGATGTACCAGTTTTACACCACACAAACTTTGTAATGTAAACAAACGAATGTTCTCCATCTTGTCTCGTCAGCTGTTGTCAGTAACTGTATCGAGTTTTCCCGCTGATAGGCCAAATTTAATTTTGCCGCCAAAAAATCTATTTTTCTCGTATTTGCACAGTGTAAATACAGCTCGGCAAGACAACTTCAGATTTAGTTAAGAAATCAACTATAAAAAGTCTGATTTGCTTGCACCAACCGTTGAGGCAGATCTCTTGCTGGCGGGATTCTTTCATGGCATCTGTGAACATGGCTCTGAAGTAGTCACTACACGCTGCTAAAACGGCCCGGTGAGCTCGGAACGGTTGACCCTCGGCTAGTAGCGTTATGTCCAGTAATTGGTCCTTTGTGCGTAACGAGTCTAATCCGGCTAACAGGGTTCCGCAGTGGGACGGACACTCGAAATGGACCGTGTTTAGAGGCCGGTCTTGCAGGCACCATTCCTTTAATCGCGTCATTGTGACTGGTTATGTTGGACCTGGAAAATAAAAACGTGGTTATTATTTTGCATGACAATACTTATTAATTTATAATGTGGGGCAACAGATTTTTAAATTTAATTGTGAATAAATTCGTTACTAAACTGGTACACAAGATGTATGAAAATTCAGATTAAATAAAATCGCTCTACATCTTAAAAATAAATTATTGTATCTATCACGCACTTGAATGTAATAGCCTCATATATTGTGTGTCAATATTTAGTATAAATAAATATTTACTCCCAATCATAAAATGGTAGATGTTATTATAGTGGAATCCAACCACTTCGACCGATTCCTCTTCGTGCAGTCAGAATCTCAATTCTCAATCTGTGCGACGACCTTTGAAATTCAAAGTGGCAGCGGAGAGATTCTTTTTGCAACCAGGACTACATTTAAGACGATCAAGTGGTCAACTTGAAGCGTCCGAGTGCGATTTAATTTTGTGCAGTTAAGTTTGATTTGAATCTGTTTGAATCTTACAATAATTGTAGAAAAATCTCCCTTGTAATGATTTGTGTACTCTCCACTACTCATGAGTTGACGGCTGGTAACAGCAAATACGTACGGTACTTTATAATATACAGGATGATTCAAAACTTTGTGGATATGTAAGTAATATTCGACTTGTAGGTAAATTTAAGGGCAATTTTGGCAAGAGCTATATTTTTGGTACAATTGGATTGAAGGTTGCATAGACTTAAATTTTATAAATGGAGTAAAATAAAATTTTAATTTATTTACCATGCAATGGCCTATATCTTATGGAAATAGACATCCAAAATAATTTTATTAAAAAATATAGAAATCAAAATTGCGAATTTTAAAAAATTCTTCCAGTTCCGTCTGCAGTCGTATGACATTAAAATATAAGCACTAAGTTGTGAATTATCCTGTATATCTTTCTCACATCCATGTTCCACAAAGGGCTTGATAGATATTATTATGTTTATATAAAAATTTTCTGTCTCAAATAATGAATTAAATTGATTGTAGGTATTAAAACTTTTACTTAAAACATATACAAAACAGGATATGAGAGACTATGATTATAACAATCTTTTTAATTATGCATTTCCTTTTTAATTAATTGAGATCCGTAAGTTCAAGTACGTATAAAATTAATTGATATAAAGCAGTCATTAACAATATCATTTTAAATATTAACAACATAACAAGTTCTATACGGAAATGTATTTGTACCTTATAATGAAGGTAAATTTAGGTAAAGGTCACGTACAAAAACAGCCACAAGTTTTGTTTATATAAAATAGAAAGTAAATGTGCAACAAGCAGTAGAGTTATGTAAAATTGTTTTAAAACAAGAACAGTTACTAAACGATAACATTTATTTTTTCATCTTTGTAATAATTTTACCTCTGTATACCGGGTGTTTCTATACCTCTGCACCAGACTTTAATGGAATATATCTGATTATAGAAAAAAAAAATTCAAAAAACTAAGGCTAGTAAAAATTTTAGGGCAACTGGTTTGAAAGGCCATCTAACTGCTTATTTATTATGTTAACAATAAAATAATAGTTATTTAATTTACAAGTGGGCAAAATAAGGAATTACCCACGAGGCCGAAGGCTGAGTGAGATAATTTTCTCGAGTGGGTCATTCCTTTTTGCCCACGTGTGAAGTATAACGTTTTATCCGACACCTCTTAATAACTGCTTAAATATTTTAAAAATATTAATACTCAATTCTTCACCAATAAGGACGAAATTTTCAGCTCTGAAAAGGAAATTGATAGGGCTTTGTGACAATCGAGTCGAACAACCCCCTGAAGACAGAATTTTTTGGAGTTACAAGCCTTCAAACTTTGAGATTTTTCATTGCTCAGACATGACATCACATAAAGCGATTTTTCAGGGGGTTGGAGGGAGCGAATCTCTTCGGGATTTTTGGAGAACGTAGAGGATGAATGTATCTCCAGAGGGAATTTCCAGATTTTGGTTAACACGTCTCTGAAAGAAATGCCCCACATTTTAAAAACAGGCATTTTCTTGGTTCGGCCAAGTGGCTCGATTATTTTTTGAGCAGTGTATAACAAATTAAAGTTTGGTGCTATAGAAACACCTGTATAAATTACTGAATTATAGAGAAATTAATTATCCTTTCCAGTAATTTCTATAATTTCAATTGCTAATGTCAGGCGTCACAATAAATATTTTTTTCCACATCATTATACAAATATTCAGCAATTAAATATGAGTTTCCCAAATTTCACAATGATTTTTTATTGACAAAACAACCAAATTATAAAGTAATAATCTACGAGTTACAGAGAAAGTAACAGATTTACTGAAATCAATTTGAATGCGTGAATTTGTGTAAAGATTACAGCGTGGGAGAACGTATTTTACAAGGTATTTTATATTAGTCACCTGTAGCAACAGTGAAAGTGGATGACTAGTCGCTATGTTGAATATTACAACTTGAATTGTAGGTATTTGTTGATTTTTAGTTTGGTACTACTTGGTAACCGATGACAAAGAAACGCTGGTTAACTTTCGCAGCTGCAGCCTTTGTTTCCTACCTAGATATTAATAAATTGTATATGACTGTGGCGTTGAATACGAACATGCAATATATAAATGGAAAATAGAAAATTTAAAAATATAATGCCAGTTTTCCATGATCCAATTTTTTATTGACCAATAAATTCATCAACTTGATTTTTAATTTATTGTTTCAAAATAACATGTTATAAGTTCGTCAATTTATTCATCAAGAAAAAATTGACGAAATGTGTTCGAATTACACAAGTAATAATAAATTGAATATAAAATTGATCAACCATTAATTAATAAATTTAGTCGTGTAAAAAACTTTTGTATTTATAACTTTCCTCTCAAATCAATAGGTACGTTAAGTAACTACCTACAGCAAAATTTAAAACATTGTTTTTGTGAATGATGCAACAATGCTTAAGGTTCCTCCTCAAATCCTCTAGTGCAAAATCGTAAGCCTTTGTTACAACCACCAGCCGGTGCCTGATAGCTTTGCGGTTGTCAACTAAGTTATATCCCAGCTTGAAATGGTGACGAGATTGGATACCGAGATCCAAATCAAGCCGTAAAAATTTCACACCTAATCCGGATTCGAACCAACGACTTTATGATCAAAGGCAATAAGCACTCTAACCGCTATCTAGCCGTTATTACATAAAAGATACATATGTAAATATTTTTGTTTGTTTATTAGTTGTTGTCATGGTTATATCTCTGGGGCGGAGAGGCGATAATAGTATATTAAGTATCAAGGGCGGTAAGAGCAGTTTACCGGTTGAGGATAATAGTCGAAGTTTTCAATATTATCCCGAAATCGGTACAAAATGCACTTAACGTCCGCGATGCTTATAATATTTTTTGCACGATCGATACAATCAAAATATATTTCAAAATAATGTTAAATATTTGGTTATGTTTGCTTTGTTTGCATCTTGGTTTGCATTCTGATGCTGTGTCTTTGGTTTCTGTTGTTGTTTAGTGCTTACCGCCTCCTAAATTACTTACTGCCTTGTAATTTGTAAACAAAACCAACTGCCTTGGAAACAGAGCCAGTAAACAATCGTGCAAAAATTTAAACTAAACATAATAGTACCTACCTAAATATTACCATAATGAATAAGGTTGACAAAATTAATCTATAGGTAGGTAATTAAAAAATAAAATAAATGCAATTACTCTTTTTGTCAATTCTTTCAGAAAATATCTAAGTCAATTCAATTACCTACTATTTAACTTATTCTCGACTTACTCTATGTCCTTTTATGGCTAAAGATAGATTCAAACCTTCCCAATTATAAGTATAAGTGGCTAATAATTTAACCAATCAGCGCTCAACGTTCGAACTTATAATTGAAATTGGAATTTTGTGGAAGCGTTGGTTGATTTAGCACTTATACTTATAACTAGGTAGGTCTGAATCTAGCTTTAGGTTTTGTATCATTTCATTGTTCGAATTTACAATGGCAGGAGGTCAAATGGTCAACATCAGATAAACGAATGTCGAAGATATCTAAAGATATAACTATTACAAGTTACAACAGTACTAATTACTACCACTGGTAGGTGTTTAGATAAAACAGACGGTGTTCTCGTAATCATGACAATAATAAAACGTCATACAGGCTCATTTGTTATAAGATTGCATCATGATTAGCATTCAATATCGTTAATTCGCTTACATTATTCTTCTAATTAAGGCAATGTGCATGCATTTTACCACGAAGTGTGCAGGAATGTAAATTAATTAACTGTATAATGAAATAAGTGCAATTTATAATATGTGAATACTGCATTATGTCTCACAATGATATTCATTAACAATAAATTAAGTAATTATATGAGAAGGAATAGTTAACAGTTAAATGAACGCATATGACCTTACATAATTAGCGAGTACAATGAAGCATATTTTTCTGCAATTGTAATCAGAATACAATCAATAATCATCTCGGATAAAGTACAGTTACAAGTTACTGCTTCAATAAGTACTAATAATAATAAATGAACATATGTATGCTCCAATGTTTATTAGCTACGCTAGTAATCATGCTCTTTTGCGCAACTGTCAAAAAAGTTGACTTTGACGTCCGCAATTCAGGCCGCGAAGTAAAACATTTGTGTACATTTCGCGACCGTTGATATTAGTAACAATTGCGAAGATTCATTTATTGAATTTTGTACCGAAATGTCAAATATTTTTGCAGTTGTTACAAAAAATAATATTATATACATTGCAGGTACAAAATAGTGTATTATCAAGTTTTATAAACGTCCTTTGAGTCACGAGTTTTTAGGAACGAGCGCAGCGAGTGTATAAAAATGATCATTTAGATTCTAGAGATTATAAACGAGTCACATGCTATAGGTACATTTTCTACAACAAATTCATAAATATGTAAAATTTCATTTATAATAATTTGAACATTTAGGCTAAATCATAATGATATAAGCCTCATTCACATAGGCATTTCGTTTTAAGGTTTATATTTATGTTTAACTATGTTTAAGAATGTTTAAGCCTCATTCACATAAGCATTTAGTTTTAAGGTTTACTTTTATGTTTATGTTCAAGAAAGTTTCAAGTCATATATAGCTCAATATGAGCATTCAAACAGCCCACTTTTAAGCAATGTTAATGCTCTTTCTTAAACGTAAACATAAATGTAAACCATAAAACTAAATGCTTACCTATGTGAATGAGGCTTTAAATTCATGTATTTATACGAGCATCCGCACTTTTCACTTTCTGTTTCTAGCACTAAAGTTTTAATCCTCCAAACTCCAAGTTTACGTTTACCACTTATACCTAAGCTATTTTAAGTTCATTACGTGAATATTTCTTAAACTTAAATATAAATGTAAACCTTCACATAACCGCTTATGTAAATGAGGCTGTAGATACAAAATTCTACTACCTGTATTAACTGTTATACTGCAAAAAAATTGTCAATGACTGAAAGAAATCATGGATTTCCCTCAGTTTTTCATAAAAATTAAATGTCAAATATAGGAGCCAACCGACTTCAAAATGCCTTAACAAGAGTAGTACTTAAATAAATAAAGTCGGCGCAAAATAGTATAGTTTGTCCAAAGGTATATCGTTATGGCCCTCACAGCAGGGCTATTGTTAAACATTTAAGCGAATTTAAGCTTGATTTGTGGCGTTGAAAGAACAGGTACGTAAATATTTTCTAATTTTATTTTATTTAAAAATCTTAATTCTCTCAAGATATGTTCTCACTAATCTTGTTTTTCCTAATTTGACGAAAAGATTATTTGATTTTCGGAATTCATTACTAATAGAAATTGCCTAATGAATTGAAATGAAAAACCCTAGTATATTTCAAATTTTGCTAATCCAACCCCTCGCGTCAGGTAGTGCTACTCCGTGCTGTGTGAGGCATTCCGCAAGCTTAGTAAGTCAAAACTGTAACGATATATTTTTGTACAAACTATACCTAGTAATGTTTTTCCGCCAACTTCAAATAGCTTAAGTGACATTTACGGTAGAACTGCCATAAAATCCCAAAACAAAGAAGTTTTTCACGGAAGGTTTACTTAAAAACCTGCCTGTAACTGTAAACGGTTAAACAATTCTTTTAACAGTGATTAAGTGTCGCGGTTAACTACGTTAACTACCAGTAATGCAAATTTCTAATAACACTGTAGTGCAACAGTGCAAGCTACTAGCTAAGTAATATGTCATTTCTATTGAAGTAGCGATGTTAAAATGACGATTATAGCCTCTTAGATAAAGTACTTGTCACTAAATAGTTGACATTTCTTACTGATAAGTAATTCATGAGAGTATTAAGTAACTGTTGTCCTGGTTTCCCACGTAGAGTATTATAATTCATCGCAATAATGTGCTTGTAAAAGAACAATCACAGAAGTCCGTTATTGCTTTAAAAACATAAATGCTGGCAACAGTAAGAGCGCAGCCAGTACTTGCAACTGTTTATTAGCTAGAGAGACGTAATATAAAATCATGCCCGATTTTACCACTTGCCAGAAATGAATTTTTGTGTTAATTCTAGTCTTGCCTTCAAGAAAATGTAAATATTAAATTTGCATCTGGGGTATTTCAAACAGGGCGCTATTTAAAAAACGTGTTTTAACATGTAGGTACTGTTTGTGATTTATTTTACTACTTCTGATACTTGATGTACAGTCAAAAACTTTATCTTGTACCTAACCAATATCAAAGATATCTTACATAATTTATTTCTTTTTATTTTACTTTCTTTGTCTCCTGTCAATGGGCGATATTAAGCCTAAAGTCCCGTTCACACATGGATTCTTTGAGAAATCTTTCATGCTCCTGAATTTTGAGAAAATAATCCTGGTGAGAATTACTAATTTCTAATTCATTGGTAGCTTCAGAATTTAAAACATAAAAGAGTCCTTAAAGAATCCTTGTGTGACCATTGTCTACGATGTGTAAGAAACAAAGTTATGCGTGTTTGAATAAAAAGTGTTTGGGGGTTTTTGGCTCATAACTCGGAACCTTTTCAACGAAATTGGACGATTTTTTAGGACAAAAACTTCCTTCTTATCCTCCTTAAGGGGGTGGCGAAATTACGAATATCACATTTTTAACACTTCAATTCTCCTCACAGTCAAACTATGACAGTCTCTACAGGGTTGGATAAAATCGTGGGCCCGATGAAACATCGTGACAATAAAGTTCGTTCATTTTTCTAAAATACTTTTCTTAATAACTAAAATGTAGAATAATATAAAAAATTCTTTTAACGTATTATACATATATATATTTTAGTCATTTTATTTAAACTGCAGAAGAAGATATAAAGCATATTTTACTATTGTCACTGTCATGTCATAATCATTTAAATTTTACGTAGTAACAAATGTTAAACGATCATGGAGTACAAGATACCGAAATACTAAATTATAAGTATATACTTTAATTATTCTTAAATGATAGAAGATACAGAAAAATTGTAGATAATAATCACATAATCTTTCATTTAAAATAAAAAAAATTGTCTAAAATTAATTATTTATCAAAATATTTTTTAAAAGTACTACTTCCGGTTTATAGATTGAAACCAAAAATAGGAGGTGCACAACTAGATGCTATAACAGTCCTAAATACAAAATTTCAGCTTTCTACGTCTAACCGTATTTGAGTTATGCGACACACATACGTCCGTACGTACGCACGTACGTACAGACGTCACGACGAAACTAGTCATAATGGATTCAGAAAAGGTCAAAACGGATATTTCCGTCAAAATCTGAGAACCGAAATTTTTCGCGATTACAATACTTCCTTACTCCGTACAAGGAAGTAAAAAACGCAAAAAACGAAGTTCCTGCGTTGATTTGGAGCAAAATTATGCAAGGTTGAAGTGGTCCACGCATTTTGTCTTTGCACCATCGACATTGGGTCATGGTCAGGTACAATTTCAGCATTTTTACATTGGAATGAACAATTACAGATGTCACAACATTTAAATCCTTGCGAACAGCAAGAACAAATTTCTGCTTCTACATAAAGTTTTTCCACTGCAAGAACAAATAAATTTTTGCATGATCTCCATCGCTGTATCTTCTTATATAAAAATTTATAAAATTTTAAGTCGTATAAATTTGGTTCAAAAATGCTTTAAGTGGTTGCGATACCACAAGTTCGTTTTACTTTATTGGAAAAAAGCATACGCTGCATTGTTGAAACTAATTTATCAAATGCAGAAGCTTTAAATGCAGTCACGAAACTTTTGTGTATTATTTATAATGCTGGTAAAGCTAATAAACAGAAAACTTTAGTGAAATCTATTAATGATCTAAGATATACTATAATAGCAGGTGTTAAAAATGTAACAGTTGATAAATTACCTCCATCAGAGCCTACATTATTACAATACGTTTTAAGAGTAAAATGGCAAGCTAATGAATTGTCGCAAGCAAGATCAGAGAAAATAATGTCTTTTGAACCAAATTTATACGGGTGGAAATTGTATAACAATTTATTATGCCTGAATTATTTTGAAGGAGATACAGGGATAGAGTTCATGCAAAAATTTATTTGTTCTTGCAGTGGTAAAACACCTTGTGTAGAAGAAGAAATTTGTTCTTGCTGTTCGGAAGGATTTAAATGTTGTGACATCTGTAATTGTTCATCTCAATGTAAAAATGCTGAAATTGTACCTGACCATGACCATACAGAAATTTTGTCAGAAGATAGTGAGACTGAATTAGAATGATGAAATTAGACTCCATTAATGAGCATTATTCCTTAAAAATTCAATTAGTGTGTTTCTGTAGATAGGTATTTAAAAAATATTTGACACATAAATATGTATTAATTAGTTAATAATTTAAAAAATTAAATATTACTATATATAACGTATAGCAACGTGGAAATAAAAGAAAAAATTTGATAACTGATTTTTTTTACATTTTCAACGAAAAAAGGCGTAAAACTAACTAAATACTCACTCATTTTGATAAAAAGTTTCAGAAAATATTATATGTAACCAATTTAATGGAAAAAAAATCGTTTTCAGACTGATTGTTCAATATTTGAGCGTTTCCACCCCTTTAACGAAACCTAAGAATTTTATCAAAATTTTGCTGTAAATTTGGGGAGTAAAACAAAAAGATGGCCATATGGAAAAAATATAGGGTTAAAGTACAAGTCTTGACGATCATTTTGCAATTTTCTAAATTAAAAAAGGTGCATTAGAAGTTGAGATATGATTTTTTGAAGTTGGGAAATATTGGCCGTTTTTCGACTTAAAATCACCTATATCTCGAAAAGGGTGCATTTTTCGAAAAAATGCCAAGAGACAAAAAGTGATTATTTTGAGCCAATTAACCTAATAAAACTACTTGCGGGGCCAGTTTTTATCTTGTTTTAATGTTACAACTTTTTTGTTAATAACAAATTTCCTGCCACTCGGATCAAAAAATTTTATTTAGGTTTTTTGTTTGCAATAAAATAACGGATCGATTCCACCTAGTTGCAACCATTAGTTTTTCTATGAGAGGTTAAGTTGTTTTTCTAGGCACGTTTTCGGGGGTGCGCCGCTCGCCTATTGTATTCAAACGCGAACTTTGTTTCTACACATCGTAGACACTTCTTTTTTCATGGAATTTACAGGAAATTTATTGAACTTATTGCTCAAATGGTGAATCCATTTAAAAAAAAAATTCCAGCTCCGTGTAGATCGCCAAAGTTGAACGTGTTTTTCACAAAAAAAAAATTTTTCATAAGGAGGGTTGAGGGGGTTGAAAGGGGTTATACCTAAGATCGCATGCATGCCTAAAGTAAACACTTAAAACTTTCTTTTCGTCAAAGACTCGTCTAAATTGGTCAAAAACACGCAGAGTTATGACGGTTTGAAAATTGACAAAATTTGACGAATTTCAATTTTCAAGTGTTTGTTTTTTTGCCGCCAGTATTCACATTATATGCGAGACTGCCACACTCAAGTTGGGTAACAGGCGTGAAAAAATAATAGAAATAGAATCGACATGGAACAAATAAATTTTCCTTGCTTGCAAATCGTGACTGCATTGTAGTACAATTTTTCAATACAATAAAAGAAATAACACGTTTCACCTATTTAACTAAAGCCGAAAGATTTATATCATGTGATAAATTTCTCCACACTTTAGAACAAAAGCTTTATTAACATTACAGAATAATTACATCGTTATGGTGGTTAACTACAACAATTATTTTTACGAAACAGCATTTGTTTACGTCGCTGATTTCTGATTTTAAATACACTTTTCAATTATTAAAAGCAGATGCGTAAAATAGTTCCTGATGTTTCGAAATTGTACTATGTAAATGAGAAATTATAACATGGAAAGTAACAATAAAGTTGTTTATCAAATCATGTTATCGATACACATTATAATTTTTATATACTTGTTTTCATTTCAAGTGTGCAATGAAATTTACAATTACATTAATCTTGTTATTTTCCAACAGTAATAAACATTTATACAACATGTAGTATTAATTCAGCATCGATAATTATAACATTTTTCTATTACTATATTCAATTCTTTAACGTGACCTCAACTTTATAAAAATTAATTTGCTGTTTCCTTTGCTTTTGTCCAAGCGGATGCTAAAAAAGAAAATCCTTTTCCTGAATAATAATATGTAAAATTATATAGCTACGTATAAAATTTAATAAACACCGAAATATGTGTTTGTTCTGTAAAAAAAACTTCATAATATGGGACCACAGTCGATCATATTGCTTTGTTAGTTCTCGAGAAAAACGTAAAAACCATATAGCATTACCTCAGAGTACCATAGAACAAGTAATGATTTTTTTTAATACTTTCCTTTCTGTGTTTAGTTACACTTTCAATAATAAACAATAAATAATAAAATAATAAAAATTAATTGTTCAGTTTTGACTAAAAACATTCCTAAATCCATGGCACTCTGTAATAAAAAATTGCTATTTTCTATTGCGTTTTTCTCGAAAACTAACAAAGCCATATGATCGAGAATGATCTCATATTGTGTAGTTTTTAATATTGAACAAGTTTTGTATTTACAACTTTCATCTCCAAGCAATAGGTATGTAACTCCAACAAAATTTTAAAAATAACATTGGTTTTCCCATACCGAGTGTCTGATATCTGTTATGAAAAACAATGCTATTTTTTAAATTTTGCTGTAGTTTGTGACTTATTCGTTTTAAACGAATGTTGTAAATACAAAAGTTGTTCAGAATAAAAAACTACACATTTGATCATATTGGTTTGTTCGGGGGTTTGTTAGTTCTCGAGAAAAACGCAAAGGAAAACAGGCATTTATAGCATAATTTCAAAGTGCTATGGAACTATACTTCATTTCAGCTAAGAAAATAGCAGATGACACTGCGAATGCCAGTAAGTTTTACACTCACACATTTTATTAGTTCAAAATTTGACGCGATCTTAAATAAATAAGTTATGTTTTGTGAATAAAGCTGTCATCTATAAATAGAATAATGTAGTACTTCGAAGTAACTATGAAATTCAAAATAAGAAGGTATAAGTCGAGGTATAAGTAATGTTAACGAAAATGAAAATGTTTGCTAGTGTAAATCTACCTCTCATCTCAACCAATCAGATTCAAGAATATCATTGCTCTATCTAACCCAACGCTATTTTCTTAGCTGAAATGAAGTATAGTGATCCAGTCTGCCCACCGCCGATTCGCCCCTGCACCCGGTATATAACAGATTTCAAGTACTTAGATACCCGGTATACGATCTTCTTGTCATAGTCAAGCTATTTTTGTAGTTCTGATGTGCAAATGTAACCTGACGCATTTGACTGGAACTGTAGATAATGCTATTGAACTATAAATCCTAAAATGATTTATCACGAAATTTCTAACAACGGATTAAGGTCGATAAACCAGGAAAAGCAGGCTAGCAGTAAGCAGATCACTCTTAATACGTAACATACATGGTCCATGGTCTGGCTAGGCTGTCATCCTACGTGTGATTACTGATTACAAATCTAATTTCATTTAACAAGCAGAGCAGACATCGAACACGTTGCTCGGTTCAATAACCAAAAATAATTGTCAAACCAAAATAAGTCTGCAGTGACAAAAAACCTGCAAAACGACACCTCCGCAACAAATTTAAATATCTTTTTCTATACCATCGTGTAAAATGAAAGCCAGTTTGTAAATTTTCAGTACAGAAAGAAATTTTGAAAAATCAGTTGTTATAAATAAGTGGTATTTGGCGTCCAAATTTTGGACGATGTTTTTAAACAATAGTAATAATTATTACCATAAGTGTAGTAATTTTCACTTGTAATTTCACTACAGCATTATTTTTAATCGGTCCGAGTTAAACATGAGGGTCTTATTACGTTGCTGAAATGTACAATTACAAATTTTCCTATAAGTATAAAAACCTGACATACCTACCTACTTAAAAGTACTATATTAATAATTATTGTGTGTTAAAGAATATTCAGGGGTAATACCATAAGAGATGATAATTTTTTGAGAATTGTTTTGTCGTTTCCACGGCAACTTATTTCTAACAATTTCACGACACAAAACATCATCTATCAATTTCCCGAAACGAAGTTGAGGGGAATTGTCAGATTATGTTTTGTGGAGTGAAATTGCAATAAGTTGCCGTGGAATAGACAAAAATTCTCTCAAAAAATTATTATCTCGAATGGTATTTAGGAAGAATATTTTTTTTTGTTAAAAATACTACCAAAACGACTCATTTTGCTAAACATTTTTGACGTTTCATGTGACAAATTAATTAATTTTTTGTTACTGACGTAACAAAATAAAACCTAATCTACAAAATTATGTTGTCAGATACATCATTTTACATTTTTAATTCTATTGGTTGCATTACGTCATTTGACGTCATCATTACGCAATATGATTGGTTAAACCATCTGTCAAAAAATATTCATATTTATTACATATTAGCATGATTTGAATATCGTATGCGAGATATCGTGCTAGCATGGTATGGTTATATCGTAATTATGAGCCCAAATCAACATAGCCAGGCAGCTTTTGCTTTGTTTATTGATTGTTTGAAATGACAGTAGAAATGTCATTTGAATGTTGTGTGTGTATTAAAAAGTTAAATTATGTGTTTTTTGTGGTCGTCTAAAAATAGCGTTCATGACTCGTTCGAAAGTAAATATCGTATTGCTCTTGTGATGCCTCACTCGGTTGCACCTCGTTCGTCAAACTTTACACTCACACGATATTTCTTATTTTCGATTTTTTCATATTTCATAGCAATCCGTAGCAATCGCTCAACAAAAGCATAGCAACCATAGTGCAACAAACGTAGTACATAGTAACATAATTTGATGGCGAAACCTGTCAAAATATTGAAAATAATCACTAAATTAATATTAATAACGATCAGAGTAAAAATATTGTGTTTAATATACCAAAAATACGGATTTACTGTCTAAGCTAGATTCATAACCTTGGCTACGCCTCATCTATAAAACTCTAGCCGCGACAGTAAATCAGTTATTTTCTGCCTATTTAAACAAATAACTCATTATTTAAATGTGCTACTGACATGACAATGAGTCAAACGCTTTTCGTCTTATCTATTTTACTTTGAGCCCTGTTTGCACGGGGATCTTTGGAGATTCTACGGAAATTCAGAATCCTGGAAAAGAAGAAGTTTTTTTCTTTCTAGTGAGAATTATCTATCGCTAAATTGAATCTTCAATGAGTCTTGGAAAAGAAGAATTTATAATTTATTGATTGCTTCAGTTCAAAACCACATAATTATCACTAGAAAGAAAAAACTTCTTTTCCAGGATTCAGGATCTCCGTAGAATCTCCAAAAATCCCTGTGCGAACAGGACTTTAAAGGTAGATCTAGCTTGGAGTAAAAAAGTATCATAAAAACCATATTTAAATCTGTTTTATTGGCTGTACCGCTGTACGTACAATAAAAAGATTGTGATTTGGTCATTTAAGCAAAATATTGCGAATTCATTGGAAGGGATGGAAATATAAAACGTCAAAGTTACTAATAAAAATGTTGAATTTTACCATAACTAATGCATTTAAAGTCTACAGCTTTTTACTGGTTTATGTTAGTTCACCAAACAAACCGCCTTCTGTCTTTTGTCCAATTGCCAACATAACCTCAACCTTCAGCCACGTGACGAAACCGGTGCTCCTCGGCGTATTCAACTCCAAAGCAAACGCAACAACGAAAGTCACCTGCGCTGCGACAGAAGACAAGAACACAGCACCTGGACCGGAGTAAGGGGGACAAAGCGACCAGGGACGAACCGAGGTCGCGCTACAAGCGACCCTTCACCAACACAAGATGTCGTGAGGAAACGCAGCTGTGCTGCCATCACCAATAGACCAAGAGAATAGTGAATAGTAGCCGAAGATGTCGACAATGAAGTAACTGTTATGAAATTGATTTGATTTGAAATTATAATAATGGAAAGTTGTGTGGTGAAAATGTGACTACTTGGATGTAAAATGTTGGTTTTATGTTTTTGTTTTTATTTTTTAGTATAAGAAATAATCTAGCAATTAAGAATTGATTACAATGATAGTAACCATGGTTATATAAAAATTTATCGGAAAATATTTACTAGTAGCTTGAGGAACTTAACTGAAATTAATAAGCGGAAACTTTACTGTCATAATGTCAGTTTGACATTAAATTAAAAATCTGCTGTGTCCACCACAGTACTTCCCCGACTATAAGTTTTAATAACTTATTTCGTAACGCCTTTAATTTTATGCTTTATTCAGCAAAATTTAAATAAATTTATCTTTCTTCAGAAACTATTTAAGTTGATACCAACTTGATTAAATATCGCATAAATGTCATTTTTTACATTTTACTAAACTCGTCTCCCCGAGAGCTTTAAATTGACACTAAACTCGGTATAATTTGAATAATGTAGGTATTAAAAAAAATTGACGATCTGTTAAATGTTATTTTTATCTTTCTAATAGAATTATTTTCCCGAGAGCTTTAATTTGATACCACACACGATAATATTTTAATAAAAATAAAATAAGTTGTATTTATAAAGTTGGTACCACTGGATGAATAAAAAAAATGTAATAATTTTTTTAGAAACAATTGACAATCGCATAAATGTTATTTTTTACATTTTTACTAAACTTATCTCCCCAAGCGCTTTAAATTGACACAAAACTCGATATAATTTGAATAATTTATAATAAAAAAACAATTGACGATCGTTTAATGTTATTTTTGATTTTCTACTAGAATTATTTTCCCGAGAGCTTTAATTTGATACCACACACGATAGTATTATGATAAAAATAAAAAAGTTATGTTTATAAAGTTGGTACCACTGGTTGAATAAAGCTCATTAACGAACTTGAAGTCAGATTTTGGCTCAAGATCTTAAATATAAAATTTCAGTCCAAAATTCCAACGCGTTTTTAAGTTATCCAACATCCAGACAGACTAACAGACCGACAGACCGACTTTTTTTAAAATTATGTTTTTTGGGTTCAGTAGGGTCTAAAACGTGAAGATTCACCAAAATCTCGAACTGTCAAAAAATCACGATTACAATACTTCCCTCTATTACATAGGTCGGGGAAGTAAAAATTGGTTAAATTGTTATTTTGAGAATAAATAAGCAATTAATAAGGTAAATAAATAATACATAGGTATTTATTAATGTTAAATACAAATTTAGTATATTATAAAGAGATTTAAAAAATAGAGCAGCGGTGTCATTGCGATTTTCTTACCGAATATGCACTCGTGCATTCATTCATGCCCAGGAAATTTTTTATCGTGCATTTCAACAACGTAATTAGCTCTCGTGTACCACTCGAGCTAATTAAGACGTTGTTGAAAAGCACTCAAAACAATTTCCGGAAAGAATTATTAATGCACATGTGATATTATAAGTCAAAATTTTTTGGTTAAATAAATATCCAATAAAATTCGTCCATTTCTGTTCACGTGTGCGAAATTGACCAATGAGACCAACATTAAACTGACAGCAACCCATAGGACATTATCACTTATGTCAAAATGACAGAATTATTAACGGTTATGTAATTTAATAGTATTGTTTTCAAATGACTTTCGTGTTTTTAATAAATAACTTAATTACAACTGCGAAAAATTTTCTACCCGAATAACCCTCGACCATTGATAAATAACTTATAATTTTGTCACAACTACCTCAAGCACTTTGCTAACGGCGTCGGGCGGTTACCAAGCAACGTGCTTTCGGAATGTGACAAAATTATTTCGTAATTATTATCAATGACTTTGGGTTATTTATTACAGTTGACAACAATTATTCGAATGTCATATGTCAAAAAATAATTGATGTAACCCTACTTTTAAATAATTTTTCGCATCATATTGAATGCATTTTATTGCAAAAACTATATTTCTTTATTTAATCGTAGAACGTTTGCTGTTTGCAGACACTCTACCATTCGTAACTGCAAACTCGTTCTCGTGAGATATAGGCATATCACATCCACTCTTGTACTATTGTTTCTAATTATGTTAAATGATTCTAATATTAGCCCAAGTATTAGCCGATATAAACGCGGTCAAAGAAAGGTACCAACCAATCACCAAACATGTAATTTGTAAAAGTATTGATTAAAAACTTCTCCTAAATTAGTTTAGCAGCTATGATAAACCATTTCGTTCATTCTAGTAACCTCAAATTCTATTTGTTTTAATCAAAAAATATATTCACAATCAGCATTGTTTAACTTTTAACTAGGTCAAAAACAGTACAGCACAGCAAATTATGTAAATTGTAAATAAAATATATCACACTATGATAGCATACAACCAATTAACCCCAAATACATTTATAAATATTAATAGTAAATAACACGATATATCCTAACCTTACATTCTTAAAGTTGCATAAAGCAGCAGGAAATATTCAGACAATAACTAGAAACAAATGAACTGAAATATTTTTCCCAGAGCAAGAGCATTGTTCTTTCGTAGTAATTAAGCACGCATAACGATTAAATAACAACAGTTTTGATGCAATGAGATTTTTATTTTTATCATTACCGGGATTTGAATGCACAGGAAATACCAGACAATATTTTACAATTATTTTAAAAATATATTTCCTGTGGCGGTAATAATGAGTGGATTAAAACTGTACTACTTCTACTATTGATGTCTGGAAGCCATTTTTTAATGAATAACAAAATCTATTTATGTTTTACATCTATATAACCAAACAAAACTGTATATTTTTAATTATTAATAAATGATTTGACTAAAAACAACTACCAGAGAATAAGTAGCAATGTTTGGCATTACCTGTCGTACAAAGTAGGGGTGGGTATCCTGTCCTCTTCTACAGTTGGTCACCAGATGTCGAAATCCAGATCAGCCTCCAGTCATTACAACAGGTTTTCAAGAGCACTGTAGTAAACCAATAATGTATCACATCTCAGCAACAACTACTATAACTACACCGCGTATTCAAGCGACTGACCGATCTTGCCTTTTGTTTGGCTGTCGCAGCTGCTTGCTGACATAACATTACAACTGTGTGGTGTGTGGGGGATATTTTCATTTCCCAATTCCCACAGCCAGAGACCAACAGCGGCGCGAAGACATCTGTTTGTGAGCTGAAGTACTACTTGCTCTGCATAATAATGCTGCTATTGGACTGCAGGTGGCAGTTCTTATTCTAAATTAAGGATTAATCAATAAAATATCACTTTAAAATGTGATTAATAAATAATTGTTTTTGTTTCGTCAGATTTTGTATAACTTAAATAAGTAATAGTAATGTGAGATGTTTTTAGTAAGTCAAATAAAAATTTATTTGCCTGTCAAATACTAAGTAGTACAAGGTTCTGACGTAAGAGGCGCAGGCGACGGATGTTCCAGAAGAAATAAGAAGTAATGACAAAACCGCGAACACAAAAATTTGAATACTGCACTGTACAAAATATATGAACTTTATTAAAAGAAAACCCAATGCAATTAATATTGTTTGTATGAAGTCCTGTAAACACAAGGATTCTTCTATATTTCTAAATTCCGAGAAAAATAATCAGGGGTAATACCATAAGAGATGATAATTTTTTGAGAATTGTTTTGTCGTTTCCACGGCAACTTATTTCTAACAATTTCACGACACAAAACATCATCTATCAATTTCCCGAAACGAAGTTGACGGGAATTGTCAGATGATGTTTTGTGGAGTGAAATTGCAATAAGTTGCCGTGGAATACACAAAAATTCTCTCAAAAAATTATTATCTCGAATGGTATTTAGGAAGAATATTTTTCTTGTTAAAAATACTACCAAAACGACTCATTTTGCTAAACATTTTTGACGTTTCATGTGACAAATTAATAAATTTTTTGTTACTGACGTAACAAAATAAAACCTAATCTACAAAATTATGTTGTTAGATACATCATTTTACATTTTCAATTCTATTGGTTGCATTACGTCATTTGACGTCATCATTACGCAATATGATTGGTTAAACCATCAGTCAAAAAATATTCATGGTAAGCACCAACTGTCCAATAAGTCATAGAAAACGAAAATTTGTAATTGTGTGAGAAAGGCTTTAAGATTTAATACACATTTTTGAAACCAAACGATTTAATTTCATGATTTTACTAACTATACACATAACTTATTTCGGTATTATACTAAATAAAAAATGATTTATAAATAATTTAAAGAGTATTTCATCTTAAAATTGAAGATTGTATTACATTGTAATAAAAATTAACATCAGGTTAATATTATAGTGTTGGACTACTTGCATAATATTGAAAATACAAATTTTATTTTTTTAAAAATATGTTTTTCAATAAATTGAGTTTTGCTGTGACGTCATTATTTTGTACAGGAGTTATGGCAGCTTTCTACGTCACATCGCATATTATTCAATTTTCATTAATTATTTTTGAGCTTGTTGATAAAAATTTTGTGAAAATAAAAAACACGGATCTGAAGTTTTTATCTCTTCTTCAAAATTATTTAATTTAAAAAATCATGCAAGCAGGCCATCATTTAAAACTTGACTTGTGACTTGTTTCACTTCTATGAATGGTGTTTAGAATACATTAAGGCGTACAATGTTATAAATAAATATGTATAAAAATATAAATTATTTAAATTGTTAAACTGATATTATGTATTTATAGTTGATTCCACGTAAGTTTGTGATTGCGCAATAATAGACGAATGATTTTGTACGACAAACGTAAACGAATAGGTTTCTAAAAAGGAAATATTGAACCCACAATTCCTATTTCTGCAAGTAGGGAGGTAAATATTTTTAAATAAAATTGAGGTTTTGTCACAAATTATATCTGATGTAAACGATATAATGTTGCGCAATCACAAACTTACGTGGAATTAACTATAGTAGTAAACTATTGCTCGTATTAATAAATAATAACATGAATTATTTACTATAATATAATCATATTAAAGATCCTTACGGCAATTTGTGAATTATTAACAAATAAATGTATAAATAATTTACTATTTATTACCAAAAAATAAGTACATTTTTATTATACTATATAAGTATATTATTATAGTAGAAAATTAAACATAATATTATTATTATATTATATTATGGTAAGATATTTCAACTTTTTTAAGTTTCATAAATTATTATGTGTTTATTATATTAAATATTACTGTTAAAAAAACTGAGAAATAATTTTTGGTAAATATTTTCATAGTTTATAAAAATTAATGTTTATTCTTCATTTTCAATTTATTTTGTACTCTTACGAAAACAAATTTGTGAAATTATCGCCTAAACCGTTTGTCAAAATCCGAATTTATAAACTGATAATTTTTTGTTCGCTATTTATCAGAAATAATAAAAATAGCAACAAGATACAATTAGTATTTATCTAATAAATACAATAATTACCACCGTTATCATAACGAATCGAAATCGAAATTAATTAATATAAAAACATAATGTTGTGGGTACAAAATTACATCATTTTTCAATACGTGAAATAGTGACGAAATAGATAAAAAAAGTGCTAACAATAAACTGACTCCTACAAAATCAGACAAGTGTATAGGCGGGACACCAACGCCGTATTAATATGTAAGACACAATCATTCATTCAATAAATCTGCCCAAATTTAAAAACCTGTTAAGAATATATTATTCACTTTTTAGGGGCCAATCATTAATGTACGTATTTATTTTTATATTGTTACGACTTAAGTTGACTTAATTTTGTTTTATTTATTTATTTTAGTTTTTAAATGCAGATGCAGTGACAATTTGTTTCTGTACCTACTAAATTACCTGTACAAAATAATATAAAGCGGAAATAATATAAAAATAATACGACTATTTCAGGGCTTCAAGCGACTGCCTATAAAGCCCTGTATGATGATTCTTTCATGCTTCTTAATACTGAGAAAAAGAATCATGCTAAGAATTGCCTGTCAAATATCGGCGGCGCTAAATTCAATCAAAGAATTTATAGTTCATTGGTGGTTTCAAAACAATGAATTTCTTGCTTTTTTTAAGATTCAGAAACATGAA
Source organism: Agonum fuliginosum (assembly GCA_947534325.1). Classification (NCBI taxonomy): domain Eukaryota; kingdom Metazoa; phylum Arthropoda; class Insecta; order Coleoptera; family Carabidae; genus Agonum; species Agonum fuliginosum. Next base: position 3,801,980 of record OX384029.1, read on the forward strand.
AAAATCCACAAAGAATCCATTTGTGTACAGGGCTGGGTGTTCGAATTTTTGTGGTATTTTTAATAATTGGTATTTCGAGAACTAAGGTATGAAACCGATAAAATACTCGTAGTATTATTTTAGAGGAAGTCTTTTCAATTTCAAAAAATATATTTTTTTTCTAAAATTACCCCTACGTCGTTATAAAATACCGTATTTATATTATGTAGATAATTCCGCGTAAAAACTAAATATAAAAAAGTTTCAAATAAAAAGGGTAGATAAGATTATTTTTAAACTAGGGACAACGGTAAACGTTCATTTTCTATATAGATAAGCACAAACTAAAAATTTAAAAAATAGAAATAGATACCTATTTATATTCTCAAAAATATTGTTATTCGCATTCTTATAAGCTTATAACTCAAGCCCTCAAGCCCAATAAAATCATACCTATTGATATAAGTAGTAGTCGTTTTTAATGACATCAATATGTTACTTTACATAGGTATTAGGTTTAGTAACGTTATAAGAACGTGTTCCTACTTATTACGTTGAAGTATGTATGCACCACAATACAATACACAGTATGTATAGGTATTTATTACTATTTTTATTATTTACTATACACGGCTAGTAAAATAATAATAATTTAACTACGACCATTGAAAATGTAAAAGTATTTAATAAAATACTTTTACTTTTATAGATAAAATAATAAAACGTTGAGAAAATAAATAAAATGTTTGTATATATTTTCGTTGTTATGTATAAAACTAATAAACAATAAAACAATATATAAAATATAAAAGAAAATTAGATTAAATATCAATAAAAATGTGACAGATTGCCACACATCTATTAGTAGGTAACTGTAGTAAGATAAACCCCTCCATAATACACACTATAGTATTATGAGTACATTATTCAACAATATACTATTACTGTCATAACACCAAAATGTGAGGTTAGATTAATATTTTAATGAATTAAAATTCGTAAAGAAATGTTTTATTTTAAAAGTCGTAGATAAAACTTCGTATTAGACTCGCTCGCACATAATGGCTGTAATTCACTCGAATGATTATACAGTCGCCTACAGCTCGTGCATAAACTTTCATACTGTAGAATTATAGCTTACATTATGTACTCTTTAAAGATAGGTAGCTACCACGAAGTATAATATGACAGGAGTGGACACTAGGGCGGATAAAGTGTGGACTTTCTGAGAGAGACAGAAAATACGGGCCAACTCGGAGCATGCATTCTATGACGATAAACAATGGTAACGCACGGGCCCAGTAGTGATCTTTCTCTCTTACAAAGGTAAACAAACATGCCACAAATCGATACAATATTGTTTAAGATATTTAAAGAATGTATTATGAATAAGTGATGTTTATGTAAGATGTTGTTGTTGGAACTACTGTACTATAATAAATAATGTTGAGCAGTCAGTATTTTATGTTATCTGCGATCTCCTGTGTTTTTACAGGGTGTAACCATGTATAATAATATATTATAGGTATAGGTTATCTATGGGTGTAACAGAACCTGTGTAACAAAATTTAAGCCTCATTCCCAGCTATCGTTTTAACGCGTAGTGGATAGCGCGTAGTAGCTAGTAGATAATGCATAAAAGTTTGTACGATGGACTCTCGCTGAAGCATTCCCACGTCTGTTCAAGAGTTGTGCGTAGTGCACAAGCGTAGTACACTAGCGCAAATGCTTGCAAGGTTCAAGCTTTTAGACACTATGCGTAAGCGTTATTGTGAGATAGAGATATAAATGATATATAGTTGCCCTTGTCTTTCTACGTCGAACTGTCAGAATAGCAGAATTCTAACATCTAACCTGCATTTGTTTGAGTGATAGTGAAAGAGCTAATAGAAAAATGAATATTGAAAATACAGTGAATGCTGTATATGAGGTCATAAGACGTAGAAGAATAGCAGTTGCTACGACAGCTTCCGTTTTTATTATGCAGTCTTCTGCAATAAATAAAAAGCGTCGCAAGCGTAGATGGTGGGTTCACCCTATCAATCAAAAACGTTTATTGCAAGGCGATTGCAAGGTGATTGGGATAATTTAATCAGAGAAATGAGGCTTTGTGACGAAGTTTTATTTTTTATTTATATTAGACTAAATGTCAATCAGTTTTTATCAATCAAACAATCAAACAAAACACGAAAAAAATATCTGCCTATGCTTTTCAAACAAAGTTCAAAAACAAAATGACGTAGTGTCGATAAGTCGATATTCTACAAAACTATTCATGTATCATTGTGTCCGATAGATGTCATCACTATCGATTTATGCATTAAAACATTCGCTGGGAATGGTCCTAAAACTTCTTTCTAAACACTACGCATAACGCTTGTGTTTAATGTATTATGCACTATCCACTACGCATTAATGAAATAGCTGGGAACGAGGCTTTAAGAGTGTGTAGTATTGGACGCACTGATCATGAATCAAAAAGAATTTTGTTGAGATTCGTAAAATTAACAGTAGTTTGCAAAACAATATCATTTTGGGTACCACTGGTTGTCACATTTGAATCAAAAAAGTTAAACATTAGTTATACAGTATTTATTAGCGTTATTACATTAATGTAATAATAATTTTACAAACAGGAAAAAATGAATTTGTAGGTACTTACAGAATGTCTCATTTGCTTGGACCATTTTTTAATTTGCGAATTTCAACAAAATTATTTTTGAATACAAACAGGAAAACATTAAATTTCTAGGTACTTACAAAATGTCTCATTTTCTTGGACCCATTTTTACCTTCCGCCATACCTGTAAAGGAAGGTATGGGAATCATGCTAAAAATCGGGTAGTGAGTTTTTAGTGGATGAGCACGAATTAGGGTCCTTACAACTCATTTTTGATAATTTCACGATGATGTCTGTATGTATGTATGCATGTATGGGTGTGTGTATGAATGTGGTCAAGGCCGAGGTATAGGACGGATAAGTCAAATACGAATTACCTAAAAAATTTGATATTTGGTATTTAGCATTTGTATGTAAATTAGAAGAGCTCCTTAGATTTTGGTACAAATATCTTCACCGGAAGTGATATTTTTTCAAAATTGAAAAGGTTAATTGTCAAAAATTTATATAAATTTGGATGAATATAGTATTTATATGTAATAAGAATAAGAGGGTTATTTGCAACTTACTTTATAAAAAAAATTGTCTTGATCTTAAAGAACTGTAGTAAAATTTAAAAAATAAATTTATCAGATAAAACGTTGAAATTTTAGATTTTTATTTGTATAGGTATTTTAAATGGACACTGGATAGTACGTATACATTTATGTTTATAAGTCTAGATATGACGGGAGGTTGTGTGCTGGCCACATCAGATTTTTTAATTTGCGAATTTCAAAAAATTCTTGTTGATTCATGATCAGTGCGTCCAATACTATACAGCCTTAAATTTTGTTACCCAGATTGGGTTACACCCTGTATACAGGGTGATTATTATTTATATCCGGCTACTGTTCACAACTTTTTGCCATAAAATCAAGCATAACCTTACATAATTCGAACCTTTTAAGGTAACAATAATTTAAATATAGATTAAAAAGGTGATAACACCAGCTTAATAAGTGCGCCTGACCATGTGTTGCGTGCTCAAAAACTTCCCATCTCGGTAGAAAAACGGTCACCTGTGGCACAAAAAGCGGTCTGAGTCTAGTGGCCGAGGTGGGGGGAGGAGCGCTCACCGCGAGCCGAGTCCGCGGTCCCGCTACTCAGATTGTGTCAAACCGCGAGCCAGTCGTGTCGAGTGAGTGTCCAGTGAGTAATAACAGTAATAACACACGAGCATGATGACGGAAACAGTGGTGACAGTGCAAGAGGCCCCCCACAACAACGCCGCCAAGAACGGAGCCCCGGACGGGGCCCAACAAGCAGGGCCCCTCGCCTGGATCAGGATTAACACGGAGTACTGGAAGACCATACCCGGAATTATTAAAATTGTGCAGCTGGTGAGCGGTTTTTGTTGACATAACTGGATTATTTGACCTAGTATAGTATGTAAATTAGATGAGACATTCCATGTGCTGCTGATTCGATTTTTAATAGATGTGGGAATGTTGCAGCGGTTGTGTGAATTATTTATTATCGACCTCTTTGCAAAAATCGATTGATCTCAGATTTCTTTTACGGAAAAGTGTTTACTAAGTGTGTCAAACTTTGCTATCGGCGCGCATCTTTTTGATCTGAACCTGAAGTCGCATTCACAATACGAAATTTTGTGAAATTCGTAGATAAAATTATTTTATTATGGATTAAGCGGCGAGACAAACAGGCATGACATAATTAGAAGTTGTTAATTCTATATATTTTCAATATTCCGCAAACAATTTTGTTGTTCCTCAGGGAAAAATAATATCATTTTAAAATTTTGACAAAATTTCTTGAATTTTCAATTTTGCAAGTTCCATAAGTATAAAAACAGAAGCAATTTTACAACCACATGTTGTTCTTACGAGGTTAGTTGTGTACACAAGAAATTGTGTCAAAATTTGAAAATATTATATAATTTTTTCCCGGAGGAAGCAACAAAATTGTTTGCGAAATATTGGAAATAAATACAATTAACAAGTTAATAAGTAATTTCTAATTATCTCATGCCCGTTTGTCTTGTCGCTTAATCCATAATAAAAAATTTATCATTCAACGAAATCGGCGAAGAAATTCATTTAAATGTTCACAGCTCGAAATTTGGGACAAAAAATATTCATATGCTTTTTACTTTATTTACTTTAGTTATTATTTACAACTTTCAAATTTCACCGAATTTCGGACTGTGATAACTAGAAATTTGTGAAATTGTTAGGAGGCAATTAAAGTAAATAAAGCAACACAACTTTAGAAATGCAGCAGAATCAAAAGATGATTATAAAGAATCGAAACCAGTTAATGATATTAAAGAGTGAAAATCAAGAAGACGTCTACTTCTATTTTTCATACCTTCTATTGAAATAATTAGGTACCTTTAAAGTTAAATTCATTTTTATTCTATTAAAATGTGAACTATCGCTGCATTATTTGTAATTCGTTCAAAAAGCTTTTTATTGTTAACAAAGTAGGCAAATCGCTTGAGGTTTACTGTACGAAATTTCAAAACTAGCGGTAATAGGACGCACGTTTGTTTTATTAGTAAACAGCTCTATTTAGCGGCGGCGCTATTTGACAGGCAGTTCACACCAGGATCATCTTTCTCAAAATTCAGAAACAAGAAAAAATCCTAAGAATCTATTTGTGAACAGGGCGTAACACATTACATTTCACAGTATAGTTCAACACAAACACATCAACACAAATTTTTAACAACCTTGAGTGCACATGTACTTGTACATGTCAGTTTAACTGCACAAAAATCTCCCTTCTGGTGTACTCTCTACTAACAAAAACAACAACCATTAGTACCTTACATATCTGGGTTTGTTGACGGTTATTACAGCAACCACCCGCACATTCGGTGAAATATGTTTCTATTTCGATGACTACATAAACCCTAGTTGGATTAAGAGCGTATTTTAAAAATGACTTGTATAAATGTTTTTATTTAAATTTAATGTTACTTATTGACCATTTTTGTGCAATGTTATGCAGTTGTCAGTTGTTTGTAAGGCGTAGTCAACGATTGAAATGTCGCAGCTATGACGTCAGGTACAAGGCCGTATTCATTAGATTACCTTAGCTGCTTAGCTTGTCTTGTTCATCTTGAACCGGTAGTGCGAGCGCTTTTTACCTCAGAAACTAGAAATTCAAAACGGTTTTCAAATTCCTAGATGGTGCAGCGAGGGGTCAACCATTACCTCAGAAAACGATCAGGGATTATTTTTCTATTTAACAATTTATGTTAGCAATTTTTATGGCCTAATAAGTCTACCTTTATTCATATTTTGTACAAAAAACTCTAATTTTAATTTATAACTTCATCTGAATTTCAGATGAAGTCAAATTAAAATAAGGAATTTTTGTTTCTGGACTTGGTTCATTATAATAATAATTATTCCCATGTATTCCGACTATATTCCGAAGAATCATCAAGATTAAAAAAAAACTAATTAAAAATAATAGCAAGATGGTGTAATATTGTTTGAAATTTTAAAAAATGATTGAATAAAAATATCCTTATTTTGTATTTTCTTCAAAAAATGTTATACACGCTGGGTATGACGTGTACAATTTTATCACTGGTTTCATAGTACATTTGATTTTATTACACAAAAAGGAAATATTTTGTAGGTAATATTTAATATTTTATTTTATTATGTACATACAAAATATATACTTACCTAAGTTATTTATGTATTAAGGGTGTAAAGAAGCTTTTATGGCATACGAAGTTATTTAGAGCCGGAGCGCCAGTCGAGGACTAAAAACTAAAAACACGTCAAGAGCCATAAAATCAAGTTACACTCGTGATACATATCCAACTTTATGCACGGTTGAAGATTTTCTAATAAATTAATGAATTAATTTTATTCGTTCAAATTGTTCAAATTACCAAATATTATTAAATTCTTGGACTGTTTCTAAGATACAGAAAAATCCGAAAATGAATAAAAATCAAAATGTCAAAGTTGTCATTATTGAATTAGGTAAACATTTACAAGATATTTCTGTTAAACATAAGTATAAATGATGATATTTAAATAAAAAACTGTACAACTAATTACTGAATATGGTTATTTATAGGATCATTAGTAGTTTATTTGAGGAAAATTGGAAATTTAAACTTGTGTGCATTCATTTGACGTTTCTTTATGGTGCACTGCGCTATAAAATGACGTTTATGTGAAACAAATTCGTGTATAACTGTCAAATTATGATACTAAACTTATTTTTAAGAATTTTGCAAAAAATCTGTATCAAATTATATGACCTATTAAAGTTTCGTGCAGAGGTATAGAAACACATATTATACTAATTACATTCATGCATACATTCATTTTTTAAACGTATCGCAAAAATATTTGTTAACAAGAACAATTCTAAAAATTTCAATAGTTATTGTAGTGTAGTGCGATACTAATTGATTGAGTTTTGATTAAAATATAAAATTGGCTGATAAAATTATTATGGGTAGGTGCAAATATTTTGTAACTTACAAAGATAAAAACATTCCTGAATCAAGGCTGCAGCACTAAAGACAAAAGAAAAACATTTTTAAATCATGTAGGTTGGACCGATAATTATGCTCATATTAAAAGACGCATCTTTGGAAATTTCTACGACCCAGATTTGGTATGTTTACGACTCGAGAAAGTTGAGACAAACAAGATAAATAACTTAAACGTATGTTATGTATATCCATGAACACACGGCAGAAACCAAGATATCACGATTAACACTTAGAAGGCAGCTCATACTAATGCGAGGAGTCATTCATTAGCGATCTTTTAACAGGAATATGAAGGAATACTTAGGGAATACCGGAAATATTTTTTTATTTATTTTACTTTTATTTACGTCTGTCAATGTTAATAAGGCTGTTCTTCGTCTGAAACGTCCATAAAGTTGGCACCCCCACTTTGAGAAAATTTAAAAAAAATTACGTCATAATTTAGGACTAATTTGTACCCAAAAAATTAGAATTTGTACCCCCACCAATTAGCCGGAATACCTTGACCTGATAAAGTTGGCACCCCCACTTTGCGCAAATTAAAAAAAATATATTCGACTGACAACAACTAATTTAGGACTAATTTGTACCAATTATAATTTTTTTATAAATAATTTTGTTTATTGCAAAAATTAATTTTTTCAATTAACATACGAATAGACTTGGAAATCTTCATATTTGAATTTAGGACTAATTTGTACCCAAGTCCGTTTTGCAAAAAAAACAATTTTTTATTTGCAAATTGATATTTTTTGCAAATCAGTCACTTTATCACATGGGCATCACTTAAGTCACACGGAACTTATCAATAGACTTGGGCATCTTCAGATTACTTTGCGCAAATTAAAAAAAAATTACGTCATAATTTGGGACTAATTAAGGTCTAATTTGTACCCAATAAATTAGAATTTGTACCCCCACCGGTTAGCGGGAATACCTCACACTAGTAAAGAAAACACCCCCACTGTCACCAATCACTTTGAATCATGGTCGACTGACAACAACTAAATAAAGACTAATTTGTACCAACTATCATTTTTTATAAATAATTTTGTTTATTGCAAAAAATAATTTTTTAAATGAACATTTTAATTGACTTGGAAATCTTCATATTCGAATGTAGGACTAATTTGTACCCAACTCCGATTTGAAAAAAATCTGACGTGGACACCACATGACTTCCTTGTACGCCTTGTGTGTTCATACTTTTCTTAATAACTAAAATGTAGAATAATATAAAAAATTCTTTTCACTTATTATACTAGTATACTCACATATATATTTTAGTCATTTTATTTAAACTGCAGAAGAAGATATAAAGCATATTTTACTATTGTCACTGTCATGTCATAATCATTTAAATTTTACGTAGTAACAAATGTTAAACGATCATGGAGTACAAGATACCGAAATACTAAATTATAAGTATATACTTTAATTATTCTTAAATGATAGAAGATACAGAAAAATTTATAAAATACCGATTGTAGATAATAATCACATAATCTTTCATTTAAAATAAACAAAATTATTTATAAAAAATGATAGTTGGTACAAATTAGTCTTTATTTTTTTAGTTGTTGTCAGTCGACCATGATTCAAAGTGATTGGTGGCAGTGGGGGTGTTTTCTTTACTAGTGTGAGGTATTCCCGCTAACCGGTGGGGGTACAAATTCTAATTTCTTGGGTACAAATTAGTCCTTAATTAGTCCCAAATTATGACGTAATTTTTTTTAAATTTGCGCAAAGTAACCTGAAGATGCCCAAGTCTATTGATAAGTTCCGTTTGACTTAAGTGATGCCCATGTGATAAAGTGACTGATTTGCAAAAAATATCAATTTGCAAATAAAAAATAGTTTTTTTTCAAATCGGAGTTGGGTACAAATTAGTCCTACATTCGAATATGAAGATTTCCAAGTCAATTAAAATGTTGATTTAAAAAATTATTTTTTGCAATAAACAAAATTATTTATAAAAAATGATAGTTGGTACAAATTAGTCTTTATTTAGTTGTTGTCAGTCGACCATGATTCAAAGTGATTGGTGACAGTAGGGGTGTTTTCTTTACTACTGTGAGGTATTCCCGCTAACCGGTGGGAGTACAAATTATAATTTCTTGGGTACAAATTAGTCCTTAATTAGTCAAAAATTATGACGTAATTTTTTTTTAATTTGCGCAAAGTAATATGAAGATTCCCAAGTGTATTGATATGTCCCGTTTGACTTAAGTGATGCCCATGTGATAAAGTGACTGATTTGCAAAAAATATCAATTTGCAAATAAAAAATTGTTTTTTTTGCAAAACGGACTTGGGTACAAATTAGTCCTAAATTCAAATATGAAGATTTCCAAGTCTATTCGTATGTTAATTGAAAAAATTAATTTTTGCAATAAACAAAATTATTTATAAAAAAATTATAATTGGTACAAATTAGTCCTAAATTAGTTGTTGTCAGTCGAATATATTTTTTTTAATTTGCGCAAAGTGGGGGTGCCAACTTTATCAGGTCAAGGTATTCCGGCTAATTGGTGGGGGTACAAATTCTAATTTTTTGGGTACAAATTAGTCCTAAATTAGTCCTAAATTATGACGTAATTTTTTTTAAATTTTCTCAAAGTGGGGGTGCCAACTTTATGGACGTTCATCTGAAGCCTGTTTTACATTATACTTTTTTTGGCTAGAAACTTTGACAAGTTTCATACAATAAATTTTAGAATTCAAAATATGATAATTAAGTTTTTTTCCGTTGCGATTGTAAGATATTTTTACTTGACTTATTTGATTTTTATCAACTATTAATTTATTTATTTTTTATTATTTTTGACGAAGAGATCCATGTTGTGTATTGTATTCAGTTATTGTAATGTTTTAAATGTGTACCACAGTTTTTAAATTTTAATCACCTCCTGATAAAGACGCATGTGGCGTAGAAACCGGTAGAGATTGATTTGAATAAACTGTGTGGCTGAATTCCAGTAGTTTCATTTTCCATGCTAATGTAAAACACGAAAATCTACATCCAAGTTTCATACTAGAAAGAAACGTCTTTTTCCGACTAAAAAATTGCTCCGATCCTATTTATTTTTCATAATTTTTTTTTTCTAATTTACATTTTCATTTATATTTCTAATTAATAACAAAACATCAATATTACGGTTTAAAAATTTGGTGATGGTAACATCAAGAAACTAGTACAAAACTTGAATGTGATTCTAGACAAAAAGAGTCAGTTTCTAAAATCTAAAATTCCAGTTTCTAGCCAAAAAAGTATAATGTAAAACAGGCTTAAGGATTAGTCTACCTATTTTTCGAATTCCTAAAATACTTTCGATATTTTTTTTTCTATTTCGCTCTCTTTCCCACTACTACGGTTACCCGAATCCATCCCGAAACTCGTACTTTCCCGCATCCTAGCTATGCAATGTCATTTTGAAGTTTGAAAAATACTGTAAACATGGCTCCAGTATTTCCATAATAACATCTGTATTTTTTATGAAATTAAGTAAAACAAAAATTATTCGAAAAAGGAAGCTTAGCTGCATGCTTCTAACTTTTTAAATTTTTCTTGTCATTTATATAGTGACCGAAAAAAATCAATCAAATAATGACAAAAAACCGCAAAAACGTCATTTTTAAATTTGTTACTTCAAATTCCTAGGCTAAAGACAAAAAATAAAAATATAGAAGCATTAAGACATCCTTTGTTAATACACTCATATGTAAAAGCATCATATATTTCAATTATAATTAAAGTAAACGTGGGGGGCGTACACCTCTGTAACGCTGTAAGCTGTAAGGGAATACGTACACCTTAACTCGATTGTGCAAACTCTTGTTACAACCACCTGAAGGTGCCCGATAGCTTTGTGGTTGTCAAGAAGAAGCACATTTTTGAAATCACTGGATTGTTTTTTGTTGATTGTATAAAAATGAATATCTGATGAATGAAACAAAATTAATTTTTAATTAATTGTGCAATGGCAAGAATAGTAATTTGTGAACCACCTGTATTTTGGTTGATCTTAAATTTTAAGACTTGATGCTGTCATGTCCATTACAATTTCCGGATGCATTTATTCACAACTAAATTGACTGCAAATCTAACTTCAAAGTAAAAGGAAGTAACAAACAATACAAATTACAGAAACATTACACCGTTACACTTTGTTTGCGAACATTGAAAAAGATATTTATATTTTTCCGGTATTTTCAATGAGTGCTCATGGCATTGACTTGTCTCGGTGTAAAAATATGCATTGCTTAATTTATTTATTCAGAAACTGTTGTTTCAAATTGAGATTTTATTATTTGGAATATCGCCAAAGATATATAATAGCTTGGCTACCAAGGTTCTCACACCAAAAATGGTTCTTGCTCCACCCGCTAAGTGAAATAAATTATTTTCTAATCTTTATTACAATCACATTCGACTTACCACAGTACATACTTTTTTACTTTCTCTTAATTTTATACATATTAAACTTGGTACTTACGGATAGACATTTACTACTTCATTTATAATATTAATTAGCCCATAAATCTGTTCTTACAGTCTCGCGTTAGATTCTAAATATAATGTACCTAGTTTATAAAAATGGGGCAGATAGGAAAATGCGCTCAGGTTCGAAAAAAAACTCCATATTGTGTAATCAAATGATATGACATTATACAGGGTGTTTCATAACTTCAGGTACATACGTTAAGGGTATATGTAGTTTGATATGCTGATTACGAATCAAAAAAAATTTTTTTTTAAATCGCAAAATTTATTTTCTTGTTTCCCAGTCAAAAAATTTTCATTGTCACTGCCACTGGGTGAAGTAATTATTGTTTCATTAAAAATAATTAAATTTTGTATGTTTATTTTACTAGTATTATGTAATTTAAGATGTTTGATTACCTATTTCTCTTGTTTGTCTTTAATAGGAAAACGAATCCAGTGCAGTACTACAAAAAATGCTGCACGTAAACTACATTTAATTTAAAAAAAATTATTTTCGATTCGTAATCAGAATATCAAACAACATATACCTTTCACGTATGTACTCGAAGTTATGATACAACTTGTATGTCGAGTTATTTAAAAAAAGACTAGGCCTTTCATAAAACGACTGATTTTAAAGCTAACCTGCGACATTATCTATACTGATGTGATCAGGGCCGGACCGAGGGGTGAAACAGTGAAGCGAATGTTTCAGGCGGCATATTTTTGAAGGCGGCATTTTGATAAAATCAAACTTAATCGGATACTAGGAAAAATTAACGAAGAATCAAATAAATACGGATAGGTATTACACTTTTTCCACGAAATTATTTTGATTCGCATTCACTCTTTGGAATCTTATGTTTAACAGTGACAGTGTTGTGTTTTGAATTAAGAATCAAGAAATTACATTTATTTTTAATAACTCTGCCTATGTCTACAAAAGTTGCCACAAGGGAACGATCGTTTTCAAAATTAAATTTGATAAAAAATTATTATTAACAATTGGTGTACCCCATGTGGAGTACTCAGCAGGAACTAAAATCCCATCCTCGTCGCCAATGTTTTATATTGGGGTTATTAAACACATGGTAATTTCTTAATTCCCTTTTATTTAAATAAATGAACTTCCTCTTTATTTATAACTTCAATAAAACACCAATTCATTGCCATTACAAGACTTGCCTGCGCGGCAAAACCGAACAGAACATCTGTTAATTAATCTATAATTAATAATAATAATTTATACACAGAAAACAACCGAGAGATGTCGGTAGATATATCACAGTTAATGAACCAATGAAGATTGCACTTTCAGCTTCACATCTTTAAATAAAAAATGTAACTTTTAATTATGAAAAAAAATTCACCACGTTTTTTAATATGAGACCAGCGGCCTAGGCTGACTCCTAAAGTTTATATACAGGTGAGTCATCGAAATGCCCGTCGTCGATATCTCCCTTGTCGTTAAAAATACAGCATAAATTTATTAACAGAATTTTTCGTCTACTCAAGGAAATTATTTTCACATATACAGGGTGTTGCATAACGACTTGGCAATAATTGTTCGTCTTTTTTTAAATGAAACACCCTATATATTTTTATATATTTTGAATTGTATTTTATTTACCTATACGAAAATATAAGTTTCATTTTAGTTTTCCGCGGCGTTGCCAAGTTATTCAATTTTTTCTCTAAAAAAAGCCGAATACACGTATTGTTTTATAAAGGCGTACTGAAGTTATTTTAATAGTAAAAATCAGGTTTTTTTTTTCTGTACTGCTGTAACTATACTCTTTGTTCTGACATAACTTTTTTTAAATGTTATTATACAGGCTGTTCAGTACAGAGAATCAAATTTACTCAATTTCAAATGGCTATAACTCGTCATTTTCAAATGGAACAACCTATATTTTATTATTCTGTTGTGTGTATTTTTGCACCTTCTTATGTTATAAAGGGTGTCCTATGTCTAAAATCATTAATTTCGAAATTAATTAAATTAATGTTTTAAGGCATAGGACAGCCTTTATAACATAAGAAGATGCAAAAATACACACAACAGAATAATAAAATATAGGATGTTCCATTTGAAAATGACGAGTTATAGCCATTTGAAATTGAGTAAATTTGATTCTCTGTACTGAACAGCCTGTATAATAACATTTAAAAAAAGTTATGTCAGAACAAAGAGTATAGTTACAGCTGTACAGAAAAAAAAATTCTTAATTTTTACTATTAAAATAACTTCAGTACGCCTTTATAAAACAATACGTGTATTCGGCTTTTTTTAGAGAAAAAATTGAATAAATTGGCAACGCCGCGGAAAACTAAAATGAAACTTATATTTTCGTATAGGTAAATAAAATACAATTCAAAATATATAAAAATATATAGGGTGTTTCATTTAAAAAAAGACGAACAATTATTGATAAGTCGTTATGCAAAACCTGTATATGTGAAAATAATTTTAAGTTATGCCCCTTGAGTAGATGAAAAATTCTGTTAATAAATTTATGCTGTATTTTTAACGACAAGGGAGATATCGACGACGGGCATTTCGATGACTCACCCTGTATAAAAAAGACGCCGATATTGCCACCACAATAAAATTATTATGATATACCTGATTGATGATTTTACTAAAAATAATGCAAGAAACATTACATTAATATGTACATAATTTCATTACATTAATAAAATATGTGATTTTTATCTTTCCTAATAAAGGCGGCAAATTTTGTGCTCGCTTCAGGCGGCAAATGCTTACGGTCCGGCCCTGGATGTGATGATACACAATATAAATGTGAGACTGCCACATCCAACTTGGATAAAGACATAATAAGTAGATACTCATTAAGGCTATACACTTGCTATGAAATTCAGAGCAAAATAGGATGCTACAATATTCAAGATTGTGACTTCGTTTTTGAAATCTATGAACTCATATTTGAAATGTAAGTTTATAAAGACTGTTCCTAGGGTGCCACATGATGATTTTCTTGAAATACCTAATAGTCTGCTGGTAATTAATTAGTGAAAACCGGTGAAATCAATCAATTTCGTTAATTTTAAAATATTTTTAAACTTATTGTTTGAAGATTAAAAAAAAACTTCTTGTGGCACTCTTCAAACCTTGAAAGAAATCGGTTATATCAAACAATATTCAATTGTATACATTAAAGTAAGAATTTTGAATATTAAAATGCAAAAATTAACTCATATTTTCTCTAATTGTTTTCACAACAATGTATTGTATGATTTTTTCGATTAAATAATGTTTCGTCATTACTCATGTTAAATTTCAGATTTTTATTTTGAACAATAAAGCCAGAATTAATGAAATTCTGATGCTACTACCGTGGCAAGCATTAAAATTAAATCTGTTTTCTGGTGACATGCAAATAACAATTATTTCAGAATAATTAAAAAATCACAAACATGATAAAATTATCATGAAGCAAATTGCCGATTCGTGTATAAAAAGTTCTTGGATTCTTGTTATCTCTTTTTTTTCTATTTTACCTATTGAGGTTGTATTTCAACAAATCATTCTTTTGTCATTTGTATTTGTCATGATTATAACGAAATAAGTAAACTTTGTGTTCTAAATAAAACAACCGTCAAAGTGATAACGATTTGTAAAGGTGTAATTTGGAAGTTTTTGACATGAAGTTATGTGTCATGTCATCTATTATTTCGTCAATAACTTGAATATTTATTTATGTACCAAGAAGAAGTAAAGAATTTTTTTTATAGATGTTAGAATATTGTTCTAAAAGTTTATTTAGTGTATTAACGTCGAATTAACCTAAACGATATTTAATTTATAAACCAACAGAAGATAATTAATTTTTTCTGTTATACTGTAGTTCAATTATTACTACTTGGTAGTTAGTTTATATTGTAAATTGTTGACAAGTTTCAATTGACATTTACTATTTTTATCTTCGTTAAATTTAAATTGAACTCCGTTGGAATCAAGCATCTGGGTTCAAATAAATTAGAATTTTACATTTAATGTTGAATTTACTAATAGCAATAACACTTATCTTTAAATGGAATCATATACACAGAAACATCAAACAAAATAATGTCATGGCAGCTGGATTTTTAAAAATTTTCACTTATAGGTAATATCACATGTGCATTAATTCATTCCGGAAAATTTGTTGCTTTCCAATAACGTCTCTACTCAAGCTGAATACGTTGTTGGAAGGCAGGATACAAAATTTCCTGGGACAAAAATTAATGCACGAGTGCATATTCGGTAAGAAAATCGCAATGACACCGCCGCTACATTTATTTTTACAATAGAAACTTGAAATATTAATTTAAGCATTACTGGCATTTTTGCGATATTAAGGAATGAAAGAACTGTTAATTTCGTAAGTAAAGTATTCATTTCCATCTTTAGAAACTGACAGAAATTGACAACTCGAAACAAGCCATAAATATGACACATGTCACATGTCAATCATTGTGCTTGTGCATTACGCCTTGTTTGGAGTCTGCAAATTTTGGTTCTTATGCGTTGTTCTTAGTATTAAGTTCTTAAGCATTCTTAAGCATTAAAACAGTCGGTGGAAATGAGGCTTTAGAATTCTGGTAATCTGGCATTCTGTGATTGTTGTATGATATTCAGAGCAATGACTTTACTTGCAGGGATTCTTCTTCTTTCCATGACACTTTGTGGGATTCATGTTTGTTCTAATCCATTATTCTACCATTGTTTTGTATGCAGCAGTGTTTTTTAAAGTTCAAGCAGCAATTAGAATGACATTACGGCTTGTTTATTTAGCGTTAAATTTAGAATTGCATTTTTACAGCGTATTACACATTGTAAGTAAAATTGATAACAAATCGCGTGGTTATGATGTACTGTCTGTAACTAAAATGACGATGTTTCTTTTGTATTACGTTATATTTTGTCGCAAAATGTCAATGATAAGAGTGTAAGGAAATTGGAATAACATCATAGTTTTATTTTTACATTTAAAACTACATTACATTTATTTAAAAAATTATGGACGACATAGTAAAGAAAAATGTCGTTTGTTGATAACCTAATTTAGATGTTTTTGTTTTATGTCAAAATTTATAAATGTTATTAAATGTCAAAATTTCATAATTTCAAAAAAATTGTTTTTATTCGAACGAAAGTAGAAAAAATATTGTATGCAATACATAATGAATCTCAGTAGCTACCTTACTTATGTTTTTACAGAACTCGGCTGCACCTCGTGCTGCAAATTTCTCATACGTCAGGTAACCTACCGTCGTTTCCTTACTTGTTACATAAATAGCTATTATCTGTTTTGTTTCTGTATTTATAAAGGAAATTATTATTTTCTTATCTTTTGTCAAAGTTTTGCATTTCCTGTACAACACTAAGTTCACAGAATTTGACTGTTTGGACTATAATGAGCGATTAGATAGGTAGGTAATTTACAATTTTTTGTTAGAATAACAAACAATACTTATTTCATAAATATATAAAAAAAGAAAATACATTTTAAATATGAGTGTTTTAATACAAAAATTACAATAATAAATAAATTCTGACAGCGTTGAGCTTAGTGTATTCTACTTTAGTTTGACTTGAGTGTAAAATGGCAATTGACAATTGTCAATTATTATAATTATTTACTCGAATGATTACAATAGCTATACCTGATGTACAAAAATCTTCCCAACGGGATACTCATCTTAATTTATTCTTTTATTCAATGTCAAGTGTCTTAAAATAGTTTAAAATAAGCTACCTACATGATTTTCGCCCATTGCGTGGAATTTTTTTTTAGTTCAACGTCAAATATTTTTAAATTGAAAGTTTTACTTCTGCCTTTAGTAAAAAGTGGTATAATAATTGAAATATTTATATATTGTTAGAAAAACTTAATAATCTTAGGGGGGAGGGTAATTACTCTCTTAACCCCACCCCCACTTAGATCCGCCACTGAAAGATTGAGTAATTTTGTGCTTTGTTTTAAATTGTAATTTTTGTGATTTTTTATTTTAGTCTTTCGTTTTTCAAGTCAGAGTAAAATAAATTCTTTGGCGTACCCCTGATAGATATCGATATGAACATTAGTTTCTATCACCTTTCGTTTGGTATCGATAACTCGATATTATCGATATTTTCCGATAATTATTGACATAAGTATATCAAAAAATATCGAGTTATTGATACATCGATACCAAACGAAAAGTGATAGCAAATAATGTTGATATCGATATATCGATATTTTTCCCATCCCTACCCCTGACTACGGACCTGTACGTCTTGAATGATGCAGTCAGGACCTCAATAGAGAGATTCTTTACCCAGGGCAATCATTCGACTGATTAAGACAACTTTCATTCTCGTTCTATAATATTGCTATAATCAGTATAGTCTATTAGATAAAAACAATTCAACACCATTACAAACAATCTCCTTATTAATCCATAACCTGTCAAGCCCATAAATCTCGCACCAGCTTAGCCAATCCACGTCTATAAAAGTAGATACTCGCTTTAGATTTCGCATTCACATCATCAATGTGATTCAACTGGAATATGTGGGTATGTGGGTTTTGACACCGGCTCTTGTTACGTCACAACACAGTTGGCAGTGCTGAGTGGGTCACAGATCCCATGCATCTGGGTGCGTTCTGCGTTCGTGTCGTGTGTGTGTTCTATCGTTCTTGATGCTTACAAAGTGCGTAGGCTGGGTTAGATAATCATATTCACTGGACAGTAGGCTGGGAGTTGTTGTTCAATGAAAACAATTGGTAGTGGAGAGGAAAAGTGTTTTGAAGTTGGATCTTAATTTTAATTCAGTAAATGAGAGGGGAGTCACTATGCAGATGCATGATGCATCAGATTAGGGATAAATTGATAAAATGTCTTGAGTCATATATTTAATTTCTTAGTTATGCTCTCTAAAATTGTTTTGTTTTGCAAGTCTGCAAAATAATATTTTAGCCACGAAGTATAAGTATGACAGGAGTGCGGACACTAGGGCGGATGAAGTTTGGCCTTTCTGTTTACCATTTAATAATAATAATAATAATACCATCTCATGGAAGACACTGAGGCAGATCAAAGGTACCCAGCTTCGCTGAGGTAGTGAGAAAATAACAGGACAAAAACAAACATAAAGTAAATTAGTAAGACTTGATAACAAAAACAATAAATACCTACATAACTATTGTAAAAACAATAGAAATAATACCTAAATACGTTAAGCAGTATAGAGAGAGAGACAGACAATACGGGCCAGGGTAACTATTCTAATTCATAGCGACAGTCGCTAGCGAAGTTCAGTTGATAATTTCGTGACGTCATTCCGTTTGTAACTATATCAAGGGTTAGGGATATTTGGTCTCCAGTTGATAAAGACTGATAGAGATTTTACATTTACTGTGAAATTTGGCAAGAAAAACTGCTAAACCACCATTTTACCTATCACTTACCATAAACGTATTATTTGTTTTAAAATAAGCCATTTTTTTGATTTTCAAAGTAAATTATTTTTTCAAGAAAATTGTCAATTTCTTATTTCTACAATTTGTAAGTTGAATTATTTAATAAACTAATCAAAAATATTAAATGCATTTAATAAACCCATAATTTATTGGTATTTTATATTTATAAAATAAATATTTTAACCTCACAACGAACAAAAATCAACGCAACGCGCAAGTCTACCGTAGCGAGGGTTGATAAGTCGTAGCGACAGTCGCTTGGCTACTACGTCACACAAGGTGGGGGGTTATCAAGACAACCCAACTTATCAACGTTGATAAGTGAAATAGAATAAGCCTCCAGCTCGAACCATGCATTCTATGACAGAAACAATAATAAAACCTGTTTTACATAAAACTTTTTTAGGTTAGAAACTTTGACAAGTTTCATACTAGATTTTAGAATACAAAATGTGATAATGTAAAAAAGGAAAATCTCCATTCAAGTTTCATACTAGAAACGTCATTTTCCGGCTTAAAAAGTAGCTCCGGTCCTATTTCCATCCAAGTTTCATATTAGACCTGCGCAGTAAACGCGCATTTTGCGTTACCAACCTTCTGTATTCTGTACATACATCGACATCAACAAAATCTAAAATTTAGTTCGAGTAGTTAGCCGAAAAAAGTATAATGTAAAACAGCCTTAACACGCAAGGGCACTGTAGTGAAAATTGAATTTAAGAGAACCAATCTGTTTACGGACGAGGCGTAAACCGAGTCTTTAAATTAGCTGAGTACTCTAAACCTCAAAATATTGCGTAGGTACTCTTAAATGATAGATTTATTGTATTCAGAGTTCAGAGTTGATATAAATGCCTAAGTAAATTTTATTAGTATTTTCAAAATGATGGCAATTTTCGGGTAGATATACTCATATTTCAAATCAGGATAAATTTTTTTAACTGGTGTATAAATTCGAGGATATACAAAATATTTCTGGGATTCAGTCAATAATTTTTATTATTTTCTTGTTTTCCAAACTGTACCGTACAAAATTTATTCAAGTTATTGACTTGAGCTTAACAATTTCATTTATAATTCATTATCTACGCATATTAAGCTATTAACTAATAAATTAATTATATAATTCGACAACAAACATTAACGAATGTATTATTGATACAAGAATTTTTGTAAGATCTTAGTAATTCTGAAAAAGGTTTAAGTGTAAACCGAAACGTCGTTTATGTAAGAAGAAGAATATAATAATATGTTGGATGACTGATATTTCGAATAAATTTTCAACACAGTCACTTCATTATATAATGTTTATAATTGATAAATAAGTAATTCTATAACTATACGATTTACATTCCCTCACATAATTAGTCACGGGGTAATGATAATGACGAATTCGAGTCCATTTCTCTAAAATAGTGGGATTCTGTGAAAATCTGTAGTTATTACAGATCTATAAAATTGTAAATATTAAACAAAATTTATAATCAATAGTAATATATCAAGGGATCATTATTTTGCTGGTAAAATTTATTTCATAAGATTGCTGTTTGGTAACATTTCGAGACAAATGACATGATCAAAATCCCGAGCTGAAGGCGAGGGATTTTATCATTCAATTTGTCGAGGAATGTTACCTATAAGCAACAATCTTAAGAAGTAATTTTACCTGCAAAATAATGAGACTCGAGATATATTTTGTTAGACTATTTCCCAAATAAACAGATATAAAATATGAACTAATAAATTTACGTTGGACTGTCCTAATATTTTTATTACCTATTAAATGTTTTCTAATGCCGACGCAAGCAAAATTTGACACTGCTGAAGACCGATTAGAATAATTATTCGTGGTTTTTCGTGTTTTTAAATAAAGACTAATTTTTTGTGCCGAAAAGATTGTTTATTTTGACATTTAATTTTTTTACTAACCTTTGAGTGTCAAAATTTTAAATTTAGTTTCTTTCGTTTCACAAGTTCATTAATAATTAGTTCCAAACTAAGGTTTTTGACGGAACTGTATTTTTTGGCGTTATATTTGATATATTTTTATTTCATCGTAAGAAATTGTCGCAAAAAGGTTCATTTGACACTTTTAATTTCAATTAAAAACAATACAAAATCAATAAAATTGTCATACATGGCCATGTAACGGGTAAATTGTCAATTGAACAATCACTAGGGCATTTTTTCAATTTTTGCCGATATATTTTGTACGTCATTGGTCAGAATTTAAAACATTGAAGCAAATGATTGGTTTAATTAATATGTGGGAAATAGTCATATGAACATTTTTATATTTGTCAACAAACATATTATTGATGTGATTTTGTTTAATATTTAAAGATTTACTTTGTAAACCTTAAATATTTGTACAGAACCTCATAATACTTATATCAATTTTCAATCACATGTTAATTTGTTGCTAAAAATTATTGGCATTCCTAGATTCTTAATTGCAATAAATAAATACAGTTATGAATATATTTATAAACGACAGATGGGAGTGAAATTTACTAGTAACGAAGGCTACAATAATTTACATACATATCTGTAGCCCATAAATCTTTCATTTAAATTTTTCGTTTGATCAAAACAGATGTATTGGAGTCACATAAGTCATACTTAGAACCATGGAATGTATTTCAAGGAAAACATATGTAAAATTGATCTATATTTAATGAGAGGAAGACAAAATATTGTTCTTAGAATTATTATATAAGTTTGTAATCAAAGATTTACTTAATGAAACTTTCACAACTTAATTTTTTTATGAGAAACTAACTTTTCTATTTACCTACCTGATTATTATTATTATATTATTAATAAGTAATAAATAATCAAATTAAATATTAGGTATTATGTAATTATAAAATAAAAAATTACTGTTAAAATATGTAATTATAATGCTGGTAATTTGTTACGTTAAACACCAATTATAATAAAAAAAGAATTTATAAATTTATGTAATAAACGTTTTTGTTATTCATGTGTAAAAACTCTCATTAATTATTGCCATGAAATTTCTTAATTTTCTATTTACATTTATGACTTATTAAATCATCTTTATTCATACCGAAATTAGACTCCAATTAATTTAAGTCTATTCAAACACATCTTTTATCATACATGATTATGAAATGTAAATATGATTTCTTCATGTTATAAAATGTATCAACAATTTAATTAGTTCATATCAGGAGCTATTACTGAATCGAAAACAATAGTGATGTATTGTAATATTTTTGAATGGAAACGTAAGAAATAAATATTCAAAAACCAGTAAGAGAATGCTTGATTTGATCAAAATTGATGTTGTTAATTTGTTAAAGACTTTAAAATTGACTAAAAATTTAAAATTTGTTAGAACCGATGTTATATTAATTTAACTAATGCAATTAAAAAATTCATTTCAAATACGAATAATATTTCTACAAAACAGCGTATTTTATTTGGCAATATTAAATTTGGAAGATAATTTAATGATTCATGTATAAAAATAGAAGGAGTGACTAATAATTAAATTATTCCAGAAATTTTGTAAATTAATTTATTTTGAAGTAAACAGATATGTCGTGATCCGTGGTCATGATCCAATTTTTTTTAATTAGATTACTTTATAATGAATTACACACATATGCTTCAAATGGGAAATACTTCCTAATTTTCGATATTTTTCATAATTTTTTTAAATAACCGTAGCTGTTAAAATTACAAATCCATAGATCGGTTTTATTTTATTTAATTTTTTGAAACTAGATAAGATTTCAATCCCGCGGTTTTATTCTCGGTTTTATTATCATTTTGTAAATTCCAGATATATAAAAACTAAAAGTACAAATATTGAAATAAAGGTAAAAATGTTGTAGTCGCACGCTACAGTTTAGATAGAGATCTCTATAAAATATTAAAATTGAGTGTGGACTGTGAAATTAAGTAGAAATAATATATAGCAAATAGCCTTTATTAAGGTGGTGAAAAGTATGTATTATTTTTCTTTTAAAAGTAGGTAAAGTAAAATTTGAAATTTTCGAAATAACTAAGACATTTTAGAATAATTTAAGGAGGCTGCCTCTTTGGTCCAATGTCAGTTTGTATAATTGTTTATGTGCATAGCTATAAACATAATGTCTTATTGTGTAATTATTTTGTGTATTTGTAACAATACTATATACAAAAAGTGTCATAAAAGCAAAAACAGGGCAACTAAAAGCTATTCAAAAATGTGTTATTTGTTTAAAAATTTGTATAAAGCTTGAATTACATTATACTTTTTTCGGCTAGAAACTTTGACAATTTTCATACTTAATTCTAGAATGCTCACTTGGATAATGTAAATCAAGAAAATTTCGATCCAAGTTTCATACTAGAACCATCTTTTTATATAACCTCAAAAATAATAAAGTTAGTGACAGCAGAATAACTAAATTGTAGGTACATAAAATTTCATCACTAATACATTAATCGAGTACGTTGACAACCTCAACTGACAATTACATTTCTTTTTTTTTTCAATGGCAGTATTGGTCGATGAGCTAAATAAAATATGTCAGTGCAAGAACAAATTTTAAAACTAGATTCTAGCCGAATTAAGTATCTAAAAAAAGTTCTTTTTTCTAGCCGAAAAAAGTATAATGTAATTCAAGCTTTATGTAAAACAATTTTATGGGGAAAACTACATATTGTTTTTCGCTATTTTGACGACTGGTATTGATTCATTTTAATTTAATTTCCTGGATTACAGAATGCAAAATGAGTGTTATTTATTTATTTATTCAGAAGTAGCTGTTCACCGGATCCCATAGTGTGACTATGCAACCGCCTTATAAAGTTAAAAATTTCCTATAATTTTTCTCTAACCGGAAACAGACTTATTAGTAAAATAATATAATATTTGTGTCAAAATTACATAATTTCTTAATTATTATTAATTTTAAAAATCTTATACTTCTAATTATGCATAAATCTTTTGTATTAAAAATATTAATTATATTCATATTTATTTTATTACTTCGGTACCCATTATTCTTATAAAATAACTAAAGAATAACAATAGATTAAGCAAACCTTTCTAATGAAAGTATTTTCTCCACCAACAATCCGGTAACACAATACATGCATTTATTTTACGTAATAATTTAAAATTACAAAACACGTCACATATTTATTTAATGAATTTCTCATCTCATTCCTCCATAAATTTATTCAAATAAAAGAGGCGTAAAATTAAAAATATGCAAAGAAAATGACATCACATGTTAGCTGCGTAATAACTGAAAAATTTTACGACCAACACAATTTATTACTTCTGCATTCTTCACTGAACCAAAAAAACGTGTCAAGAGTCTCATCAGAGAGTTAACTACGATATTTAAGAGATAATTGTCTAGTATAGTTAGATGATGTCAGTGGGAACATGGAACAATGGCTATTTTAGTAGAATATCATGTTTCTCTGAGTATGCACTTGTATGAGTATGACGTATTCAAGGTACGGTATGAAATTTATGTAATAATATTTGCATGCAGCTGCAGTAATTTCAATTGTATAACATATGAAGGACTTTTAAATAAGTGTAATTCATCAAAATATATTTCTTATATAGGTAGATACAGGGTGTTATGTAAGTATAGCCAACGCTTACATGGCGAATAAGAAAGATTCAAGGAGTACCAAACAATATTTTGTATCCTTCTCAATAGTTAACCCGTAAAAGAGTTATTAAAAAAATCAAATCAAGTAGGGCGTATTTTATTTTCATATATAATATCCCAAGTGCATGTCAAATTATCGACAATTATACATGCACGAGGGATATTCGAAGGACTATTTCCCGATTAAAATTTAGCCAAACGCTGTTTCTCTCATGAAAAATAAAACAAAATTTAAAAACTTCTTTTGACAGCAAGTCAGAATCACTTTGCAACGCCGTATCCAAATACGATAATTTTGCACTAGTGCAAATTATCGATAATTTGCACTAGTGCAAAATTATCGTGGAATTCTACGTTGATTGGTCGACATTCAGAAATGTCAGACTTCTGATTGGCTTAAATTTTATGAGGGAAATAGTCAGTGCAATTGTTAATGTCATTTGTAATTTTTTAAGCAGTGGCGTCCCAAGAATCTATCACTTTGTTAAAAATTTTTACAGGATGCATTTAATTTATGACTATAAGCACGCGGAAATAGCAAAGAAGCTGTCAGATTATACAGAGGAAGATTTCCTTCCTAACAGACATACAGAATACAGAAGGACATTCGTAAATGTTGATAGAAGATGAGAGAGTTCGGCGACGTAAGAAAAATATTTTTGATATCATGGGTAGATCTGTAGTAGATAATGCTGTGCAACGGAATGAAGAAATTTTAACTGAATTGAAAATGATCCAACTCTCAGCATTCGAGAGGTATAGCTCAACAATTTTTTTTACAGTGTGGAATATATTGAAAAGGGAAAATCATCATCCTTATGATATGATTCCCAACGTGTTGCAGCCTTATTATTATTACGCCACTGATCTAAACTTCAAATTTGACAAGTAATACAATTGACAGTAACATGTTACTTGATTCCTGATTATTTTCTTAAATAAATGGAACGATTTAATTGGACGACTTAAAAGAACTAACGAAAGACTGGCACCGAATCAGACAAGGTGAGGCTTCAAAAGAAATTGCCTATAAATGGCTATGACACTATGACTATGATCTATGTCGTCAACGAATATTTTTACATGTAAAATTTTGACGTATGAGAAGTTGACCCACCCATACTAGCCCACCCTGTTAAAATCTATCGTAATCGTTAGTTTTACGTTAGTTGAGTTGAGTTTTGAAGAAAATTGCGTTAGTTTTGAAAGTTTATACGTATTTTAAAAAAATAATATTTGGGTGGACTAACTTCCCAACAACCCAACCCTTTATTCGAAAGTGCGAGGAAAACACATTAATAACTTTTAATTGATTAGTTGATGTAAGTTGTGAAGTTAGCCCACCCAAATATTATTTTTTTAAATACGTATAAACTTTCAAAACTAACGCAATTTTCTACAAAACTAAACTCAACTAACGTAAAACTAACGATTACGATGGATTTTAACAGGGTGGGCTAGTATGGGTGTGTCAACTTCTCATACGTAAAATTTTGCCGAGTTAAATAAGTTATTCGAACGCACTAAAACATTTCGCGTTCGAAATACAAAGAACATTTTTTTACAACTAGCTTTTGCTCTCTAGAGATGAAAGTAAGCAATGTTAGCACCATACCACCAGTGTTATTTTACAATGAAATTTCTTATTTAATATAGGTAGCTAGGTACTGTATAAAATCATTTTACAATAATCAATAATGTCTTATAGGTACTTTCTTTTATTATCTAACCTAATCTAACACCTAACCTAACTTCCAGTTGTGTTTTTTGTTAAATATATTGCGTCTAACACAAGAGGAAAGATCTTTGTTAACAATTAAAATATGTCAACATTTTTTGGCGGTTGTAAAAATTTGTCTATATCAGCGATTAAAAGTATCTATGGGTTGCGAAAAACGAAACCGAGAATTAATATTCACTCAATTTTTAAAACCAAATTTAAAAATATACTTTCTCATCATCTAATAATCTACAAACCTCAAAACTTGCATCATTTCCGTACTAGATATGATCCAATTCTTTTCAAAGTCCGATAAACCAAACCTCTCTTCCGTGTATGTACTCATTCAAGTAAATTTGCTTTTTCAATGTGTATTGACTTCGCTGAAGTGTAAACGGAACAATAGTAAATAGTAACTGTAGACAAGTCAGCACAGATAGTTGGCGGCCATGTTACAAACTGTCAGATAGCGGTAACGGCTGCGTTCGGACGTTCGGACAACTGAGTATTCATGCCGTTGCATGCACCCATGAAGGAAGCGCTGCATAGCCGCTGTATAGCCGCTGGGCAGACGGTTGGTCAAGGCTGGACTTATATGGAAACGATACGATAGAGGATTTTTATGCTTATCTGGTTTAAATTAAGTAGATATGTAGGTAAATTTCAAGTAGATTTAGACTTGGTATTGCTAAAGCTGTATTATATAGCTATGAATATAACAAGAATATTATGCGATTTATAATACCGAGGACGCCGAGGTGAAACCGAGTCTCTTTGAACATCCAAGGGGGCTTAAATCGCATATATTCGCGTTATATTCAAAGCATTCAAAGCTTAATCGTTTCATCAAAGCAAGCTAAAACAAATCAACAATTTTATCTGTCAATTAGTTGACAATTCGCGTAGTATAGAAGGTTTTGATATTATTATGGTCGTATCTAACGTATTAAGTCCGTAACTAATGAATTATAAGTAAGTATCTAACTTATTATAAGTAACTAACGTATTATGTTGTTTATAATTATCAATAAATGTTGCATATTAAAAGTTAATAACAGTTGATGATACGATTAATACATTATTAATTTGGAAAGAACCAACCGTTATTGTTATTTTTTACCTCTTGCCTCTTAGTAAAGCCCTGTTCGCACTGGGAGTCTGAAGATGCTACGGAGATTCAGAATCCTGGAAAAGAATAAGTTTTCTTCTTTCTAGTGATAATTACGTGGTTTTGAAGCAATCAATAGATTATAAATTCTTATTTTCCAAGACTCATTAAAGATTCAATTTAGAGACACAGCAATTTAACAGATAATTCTCACTAGAAAGAAAAAACTTCTTCTTTTCCAGGATTCTGAATCTCCGATTGATGTCTGCGAGTGAGTCTGTGTTGGAGGTACGATAACTCAAATACTACTCAATTAAAAAAATTGAAATTTTGCATATAACATTTTGACATCCTAGATTACATCTGAATAGAAGTGGTAGTTTCTTGAAGATCTGAACAAATTATAGATTAATGTATACTAAATGCTATTTGATAATTTTGCTCTATCTAGCACCATTTAGCAATTAAAAAATGTTAAAAATTCTACACTGAAAACCAAAGTTAAAAATATATGAGCGTTAATGACAACGATGACAAGTAAATTTTTGACAATTATGTACATATAAATGTTATTTATTATTTATGGCATGATAAAATTTAATGTATTATTAAAAACTATAATACAATTTCTCTTTACATTGATATTTTATTTGCCAGTTCCTATATCTACCTATATAATTATTCTTGTATTAGTAAAATAAAAATAGAGTTTAGCGAGCTCATGTGTTGACTTTATCAGATTTTGTAATGGTAGATTTTATTATAGTAGTGGAATCCAACCACTCGGATCCAGTGGAATTATTATATTAAGATCGAACAAACGGTCTTGATCTTGATGTTTAACTCCCATCCTTTATAGTTCGAACAAATTATACCTAACTTATAACATAATTTATGACTCGATTTAAAAAAATAGTTATTTGTATATCTTGGCTGCGAAATGATTATTTAGCGTACTAGAAAATTTTCAGCTGAGGCGAAGACCGAGCCTAAAAATTCTCGAGGAGTCGAGGACATACTAAACTCATTTCGCGGACGAGGACAATATTTTTTGTGGAACGTAATGCACATACGAGTAATTAAAAACACAATTTATTTTTTGTACAACTGTCAAAAATATTTACACTGACATACACAATTCAATTAATTCAACTTTGCAGCCGATACTAAAAGCAACGGCCGCGAAATCTATTTTACACAAATGTTTTACTTCGCGGCCTGAATTGTATACGTCAATGTCAACATTATTTGACAGTTGTGCATTTTTGTATAACAGTATATCAAATCGCATAACGATCACATACATATAAACAGCAATATGTAAGATATATTTATGCAATACTCGTATAACAATAGAAGACAGTTTTTCCAAGTGTATTAATTTCAGTATTTGCCAGTGTTTAGTGATAATTTTTATCTTTAACCTTCAGACACGCTAAGGAAAGACTAACACTAACTCAGCATAAAGTGTAAACTTACGGAATTAAGTAAGCAGAAAAAGTGAGATGTGTTTTCATATTCATATTACAGCAGCAGGTACCTAACTTACTTATGTACATACATACAAGCATACAGACTACAGTATAATTTTTTGCTTGTGTTGCGTGTTATGAATTGTATTTCTTTCATATTTAATTTAATAACATTCTATGTGTTTTTATTCGGTATAAAATGATAGCCATTAATTAAATTAATCTAACTTTTTAATTTAGACTTGAAATATGAGCTAGATATATTAAAAATTCAGTTTTGAAATTAAAAATTCAAAACTACAAAATTAAAAACTGGTAAATGCTGAAATTAGATTTTGAGTTCGAATTAAAAGCAATATCTATTTTATTTTTACCTTCCGCTATACCTGTAAAGGAAGGTATTGGAATCATGTTAAAAATCGGGTAGTGAGATCAGATCAGTGCAGTACATTTTGAGATAGCTAGCTGCCATTTTGTTTCAAGATGGCGGACTAACATTTTAATATACCTACGTTTTAAGACAGATTCTTAACTATTACTGTACCAAATTTGAACGCAATAGTTACAATACATATTGAGATATCTGTCCGCCATTTTGTTTCAAGATGGCGGACTGACATTTAAATATATCTATATCATAAGTTAGATCCTTGACTATTACTGTACCAAATTTGACCGCAATCGGTGCAGTACATTTTGAGATAGCTAGCCGCCATTTCGTTTCAAGATGGCGGCGAATCTGAAATTTTGCCAAAGTGCATTGTTAGGCAACAAAAGTCTATTTGAAAAATTTCAGCTCGATAGGATTCCGGGAATTTTGAAATTTTAGTGGATGAGCACGAATTAGGGCCTTTAAGTCTCATTTTTGATATTTTTGCGATGATGTCTCAATACGACTTAGTTACAAATTTTGATATTTGGTATTTTACATTTGTATACAAATTGAAAGAGCTGATTAGATTTTGGTAAAAATATATTAACCGGAAGTGGTATTTTTTGAAGAGAGGAAAGTTATTTTGAATAATGATAATAAGAGGAATAATTTTATTTGCTACATTGACAACAAAAGTGCTGTTTTTTGACAGCTGACAGTCAGCAAAGTGTCACTTTTGCTGCCAAGCTGCAAAAATAGCCCAGGCAGCAAAAGTAATTGTTACTATGGTGAATCAACAAATTTGACATTTATAAAATTCATCAACAACCTAACCTATTTTGTTTTTTCATAGCAACTGTCATATACCTACGCATAGCAACATAATTTGATTGCGGTACCGATCAATATAATTCAAAATAATCACTAAATTAATAACAATCGCCGAAAAAATAATGTGTTTAACATCGCAAAAAATACAGATTTGCTGCCTAAGCTACATTCATAACTTCGGCTGCGCCTCGTCTATGTAACTCTAGGCGCGGCAGCAAATCTAATATTTTTTTGCCTAGTTAAACAAATAACTATTCTTTATCTAGTCGCATTAAAGGTTGTACTAAAATTTCAAAATTAAATTTATCAGATAAAACACTTAAACCGTGTAATCCATGATTGCCTGATATTTGTTTCTGCGTAAAAAATATATTGATAGGTGACATTAAATGACATACGTGAATAAGTATGTAAGTAACCAAATATTTTAGTGATTATACATTTTTGTTAAAAACTAAGTTTTCTAGATAAGGCGGAATAACCCTGCATAAAGTTTTCGGAAGTATTTTCAGATTTTGCAAATTTGTCATATTTATTTGCATGCACTCTTTAGCTGACGTGCTAACAGGTTGCCCGTTAAATTTTATTTATTGCGCAAGCAACAAATACCTATAAATAAATTTGTGACTCAATATCAATACATTGCAAGGTCGTTTTAAATTTTTTTGTTTATGAATGAGTTTCACTTTCAGATAGTGATGCAGAAGTAGAAGTAGATTTGACACTACTTGTTTGTTTTTTATGTACTAACATTCTTATGCATTCGTTATTGACCTTAGGACTGAAGTTTAAAAAGACATAAATTTACATTTTCCTATCAGACTCATTATTTAAAATTATACTTTATAATTAAGAATAATAACATGTTTGCACCAACAACACATGGGAATATCATTATTTGCGAAACGTGATAAAGAATAAATTACGTAATAAAAAACAAATTTGTGAAATAAATTAGCTGTTGAACTACGAAAAATTTTGATGCACTTGTTTAATTAATTCGTTTAATTAATTAATTTTCTTTTGAAGGAGGACACTGTATCAGAATTTTTTATGTCCTTAGGTAGATTATTAAATTATATATTTTTGCGCAACTGTCAAAAAAGTTGACATTGACAATTCAGGCCGCGAAGTAAAACATTTTTGTAGACGATACATTTCGCGACCGCGATACTATACCTCTCGCCTAATTCTGCTTATTCTACTAATCTAATAAATAGTTTTACTTACATTTTAATAGTTTCATGTTCATGTAATATGTAAACGATAATGTAAACCAAGATGCAAGCAAAAGATGTCAACTGTACTGTCACTGTCATAATAATTCTAATTTTGTGTAGAAACAAATTTCATATCTTGGATAACAAGATACTGGAATTTGAAAAAAGTAGATTTAAATTGTTTATAAATGGTACACAAAATTCTTTTTAAAATGTTTTTGTTATGTTTAATATAACAAATATTATCATAAATGCTTTATTTATCGAGATAATTTAAGAAAAATCATATTGCTCTATATCAAAAGTCTTACTTCCGGTTTATGAATTGACCAAAACACAATTGGTCTATTGAAAATCGTATTTAAACCTTAGATATAAAATTTGGTATTTAAATGTTTGATATTTTTAGAGTTATCCGAGGAGTTATCGTTTCCGAAAAAATTGTAACACGCACACAGACATAATTTTAAAAATGTGTAATTCTAGTGACCCTAAAACGTGCTTATCTGCCAAAAACTCACACTCGAAAATTTTGACCCATTACAGTACCTACCTACCTCTCTTATAGAATATGAGGTAAAAAATGGTGTGTTTTTAATTGTACGAGTATGCATTGCAGTTGCTCAAAAATATTGTGTATAACTCGTCTGCGAAATGTGTTTAGTGTCCTCAAGAATTTTTAAGCCTACTTATCTGTAATTAATTAAACTTTTATTGATAATAATTGTTGTCGAAGCATTTGTATATTCCCGAGCATTTCAAGTACAGCTAATTAAGTATAAATCCGCGCATTTCCGGTAAGGTAAATAGTGGGCGTGAGCAATTTCGTATTCGGATTAGAACATCCGTTGCAATAAATTACGCTAAGTACCAGTGACGTACGTGCAGTACATACACACTTATTTATTCATTGGTTAAAAATAACGCCAGTTAGTGCGAACGCACCGCCGCGTCGATTAAATGTCAACTTGTTTCAAATTTAGGGCAGCATTAGTGCGATTAGCATTTCGATTTCTCATGTCTTAAAATAACTACAAGTTGTGATTAGAGAAAAAAATCTGACGTGGCCATCACACAACCTTCCGCCATATCTAGATTTTAAACAGAAATGTATACGTGCAATCCGGTGCCCATTTAAAATATACAAATAAAAATCTCAAATATTCAAACACAGAAATTTGCATCACCTGAATAAAAAAATTCATTCACAGGAAAACTCTGCTGTATTGAAGCCATCCTCCGTTGAATTACTACATTTAATATCTTACTTAGGACTTATATAGCGCTAGTATGCCAACTTGTCACCCGTCTCACCTGTCAATATTTTTTACGCAGAAACAAAAATCAACCGATCATCAACGTTTTATTTGATAAATTTATTTTTTAAATTTTACTGCAGTTCTTTAATGCTACCAGATAAAGAAAAAATTTTTATAACGTAAGTTGCAAATAACTTTTCCTCTTATTCTCATTACAAATAAATACTATATTTTTCCAAATTTATATAAAATTTTGACAATTAACCTTTTCAATCTTCAAAAAATATCACTTCCGATTAAGATATTTGTACCAAAATCTAGGGAGCTCTTCCTATTTATATACAAATGTTAAATACCAAATATCAAAATTTTCGGGTAATTCGTATTTGAGTTATGCGACTAACAACCCTTGACCACACACACACACACACACACATACACACACACATACACACAGACATCATCGTGAAACTATCAAAAATGAGTTGTAAGGACCCTAATTCGTGCTCATCCACTAAAAATTCACCACCCGATTTTTTGCATGATTCCAATACCTTCCTTTACAGGTAAGCGGAAGGTAAAAATGATAATGCTAATTTTAAATTAGATAAGCTTATATGACATTTAATTACTCTTATAATCACCAGCGGCAAAAACTTACAAGTACTAATAAGTATTGTAACTCTGAAACAAATTATTGTTTGTAAGAATAAACAAAACTATTTTTCAATACAGGGTGTATCATAACTTCGAGTTTGATATGCTGATTACAAATTATAAATAATTTTTCAGAAATTCGAAAAATTAAGGGTACTAATACTTAATTTACCTACACGGTGCATTTTAAGTATACCACTGGATTTGTATAATTATTATTAAAAATAAATGTAATGTAAGTACATCTAAATAGAAAATTAAATTAATTTAGAATAATTAGAATTATTACAAGTTATGTAATAGTATATTGTAATACAAGTGTGGAAAGGGCTTCATTGAAAAACTAGTATGACAGTTGGAGCAATAGCGTCAGCGAGTTCTCTTATCATACGAGTTTTTCAATGGCCCTTTCCACAAGTGTGTTACATACTATTTTTTCTACGAAAGTGGGAAATAATCAAAATTAATAAAAAAAATTTGGAAACATAATTTTTACAAATTTAAGAAAACCAAATCAAGTAGGTTTGCTATCATAGCTGAAAACAATATCAATATTTAAAAACTGACAGATCAATTGATTATTGATTTATGATAAAAATAATGACATTTCATGCAGAATATTGTAGGTAGTGATAGTGAAAGTGAGTTTATTTAAACCTCTTCGGACATTTTACGTCAATAATATTGTGAATCTAAACTTTTGTCTTTGAAATCAAAAAACCCTGACAGCTTTGACCTTCCAGTAACTGCACAATTTATATTCCGCAAAATGATTTATGTCTCAAATTAAGTGAAAATCATCCATTTGAATTACAACAAATAAAGTGTTTTAGGTATGAAAAATGTAATGAAAAATTCGTACTCAATGCACAAAATGAGTGTAGAAATAATTATTTTCACCACTCAATATTTCAAAAGCCTACTTTCACCATCAATTTTAATAGGTATCTGATAACATGTGAATTAGTACTTTCGTAGAAAAAAATAATTAATCAATCCAATGGCATGAAAAATGATTCCTTAAGGTTGTTGCCTACCAAAATCGATGACGACAGAAATAAATAAAATGTTTATAGGACATTTATCTGATACCTAATTATACAATTTAAAATAAATTATTAGCACAATTGTCAGTTTCGTTTGGTAACTATGGAGCTGTAAAGTTGACCTGTTTTGCATTACAAGCATAGGAAGGTGACTTGAAATCGTGCGTTATTAAATTATGTATCTAAACCAGACGACAGATTTTTACAAAAAACTAACACAATATTTATGAAATATAGAAGAAAATTGTATTAAATTTTCAAGGGAGTCGTCACTTTTATAAAAATCATAATTTAATTTTAAAGCCAATATATCGAAGAATTGAGGTTATGAAGTATCAAAAAGGCAACAATATTTCAAACGTAGAACTTATTTCCTCACCAAATTTGTTTACTTTTTTTACCCTCTCCGAAATAAGCCACTCATGAAATTTTCTGTCCGATGTCGTAATAGCCAAGAGTTGTATCTCTTCCACTCACCACTCTACAATACAATTGATGTCCACCATCTATTTTAAGCTCACTTCCTGAAGAAAAAACCGAAACTTTTGCCAACAATCAAAAAATAAACCACCTCCAAACGAAAACATTGATGTCAGTGATGTCCGTTTAAAATAGTTCTCATCTCATCCTGAACTGTTGAATGTCTCCAACTATACACAGTGACACTAGACTAGCCTAGGACTAGACAACATTCTTAAAGCTGAACGATCTTAACGATCTTAAGAAGCTGTTTTTGTTCGGACTATTAATATGATGCGTTATTTACAGTTACAGCTTTATACAAGGATGGGATTTGGAATGATGATATTGGAAAAGAAAGACATTGATACAAATAAATCAGAAGTTATTTTTGAGATTGGTCAAGTAGTATTATTGTGGAAATTTCCGCATTCATCAGATAATAAGCCGATCTGATTGCAGTATACAGGGTGTAACCCAACCTGTGTAACAAAATTTAAGGGTGTATAAAGTATTGCACTGATCATGAATCAAAAAGAATTTTGTTGAAATTCGCAAATTAAAAAATGGGTCCAGGCAAATGAAACATTCTGTACCAACAAATTTCATTTTTTTCCTGTTTGTAAAATTATTATTACATTAATGTAATTACGCTAATAAATACTGCATAACTATTGTTTAACTTTTTTTGTATTTAAATGCGACAACCACTGGTACCCAAAATGATATTGTTATGCAAACTACTGTTAATGTTACGAATTTCAACAAAATTCTTTTTGATTCATGATCAGTGTGTTCAATGCTACACACCCTTAAATTTTGTTACACAGGTTGGGTTACACCCTGTATATTAATTTTTACAAAAGAAAATAGTGGTATGGACACCTATTATTTTTAATAAAAATTAAAATAAAGTAGCATTTTGTGTTTGAGTAGGTAATAATATCTACTCCACAAGCCACAAGGTTTAAAAAATGTTTCGATTACTGTGTAATTTTCTACTTATATTGTTTAAGAATTATTAAGGCATTAGGTTATATTGCGGAATAATAGTGTATTATATTCGGTCTATATTTAGAATCCGACGAGTTTAATGATTTTAGTAATCGGTACCTCACTTTAGCTAGTCATTTAAAAGTGAGTCTTCGGTTTTGAAATAGAGTTTGGATGTCAGATGTCACACGGAAATACTACTTTGCTGAGTGGTTCGGAATCCACTATAAGCTGTAGATGTGTACAAGTTACTGACCACATAATGCCAGAAAAATCGTCAATGAAACCGGTGAAATTCAATGCTTTTCCTGAACGACTAATAGTAGTTTTAGATTTCTTTCCTTACATAACCTGATACTTTTTTGGCTTTAAGAGGTTATTTTTGCCAAAATAATTTTTTTTGTATCTTCCCAAATATTTAATTTAAAAAATCGTGCAAGGCCTATTAATTGGACTTGAACACAAGGATAAGATATTTTTGGCCTCCTGAAGTGTAAACATAACAATCACACATCGTTGACGTCTATGGTAGTTGCGATTTTACACATGCCATAACTGTTTCCGCATATTGTTCGGTAAAGAACATCGAATTTTATTGATTTAATAGGCTATTAAAAAAAAGTTACTTTAAAATAGAAAAGAGTCTACAAAAACGCTACTTTACAACAATTTATTGTTCAATAAAGTTTAAAGGAAATAAAACAGTTTAATTTTAAATATGACATTTAATGGCGACATCTCTTAGCAGTTGTACCAAGGTTACTTGACACGATGCCCCCTATGGGCATCTGTCAAAATGGTCTTTTATATTAACTTTAAATGTAGCTGTTAACATAATACTATTTTATATGCAGTTTCATAGTTATTTTGTACCATGAAACAATTATTTAAATTACATTATGACAGAAACTGTTCCAAAATTAATCAAAAATATGCAAAAGTGAGGTTGGAATAGTAGGTTGCCTCCCCTGGCTATGACATCATTCTGGATTTTAGTGCAAATGTCAAATGCATTACACTTAACCTCATACTAAATACGACATTTTACGGTTTTATTAAAGCACTCCGCTTCGCGTTTCAAAATAAAACGCCGCACTTATGATATAAATTACTGTTTTTGATCCATTTCGTTGATCTCAGCTCAGTGCAGAACATAACCGATTTGAACAAAAATTGGTAAAAGATCACATTCCGTTTGACAATTAAGTGCAAGAAAAAGCTCATAATTTTAATCATCCTCGATGACCTACACT
Organism: Agonum fuliginosum; assembly: GCA_947534325.1. NCBI lineage: Eukaryota > Metazoa > Arthropoda > Insecta > Coleoptera > Carabidae > Agonum > Agonum fuliginosum. Next base: position 3,839,112 of record OX384029.1, read on the forward strand.
TGTCCATCGTCACTCCAGACATCATCAGAGACAAATTACCAACCGGGTCTCTAACACCTGTCGGGCTCGAGCTCGAACTAACAGCACTCGCTGCAAGTTCATCAACCTTAGCAATAGCATCGTTAGTCCCTGGTCTAGCCATAGCCACCTAGCGTTCTTGTCTCTGCTTCGAACCTCAAGAGATAACAGCAACTAACGAGTGTAGCCAAGCCAGTTGAGTTTATCAACTTGTTTTGTTCTGTTTCCACGGTTATAACACTGGGCTGTTATCGTATATTATCGCACTAGGGTGGGAAGCGGAGCTGGGTAGTAAGTGATAAGTATGTAGAGTAGGTTTTGTTTACCTGTTGAAGATTGTTAATGACTTAATAGGACCGGTAGTTGTACGAATTTCATGTTTAATGAATGGTATGAAATGAGTTATAGTTTTTTTGACCTATATTTATTTTGTGCTAAGTTTTTACAATTAGAGCAAAAGTGTAACTACAAAAGATGTTCAGAATAAAAAACTGAAATAAAAATTAACAATTTAGGCTAGTTTCAGACTGCCATGTAAACTTAAACAAAACAAAAATATTTATTCCGTCACTCTAACATTCGACAGCTTTAAGGATTCACAAATAAAAAAAATTAATAAAAAAAATTCCTTTTTTTCTTCCTACATTTTATCCTAATTAATTGAATTTATCAGACTAATTCGTTTTATTTCTCATGGCATACTGGTAAACAGCTCAAATATGGCAAATTTAATTTACGTTTATCTCGTGACAGGAACGTTTTATAGCAATAAATAAGGGCTCGTTGGATGCCGTTTTTTATTCTGAACATCTTTTGTATTTACAGTTTGACTTTAAAATCAATAGATAAAAACTTACAGGCTATACCTTGTATACATATTAATCACGTATTTTTGTCCAACTTTCTACTAAGAATAGTCGGTAAATGGATTGAATTGAACTTACTATAATATTTTATTTTATTACCTTAGCATTTTAAAATTTGTAATGCTAGTTTTTGTACTTCTTTATTTGAAATAATATGAAATAAACTAGGTACCTACTTTACTTATTTATATACCTAGTACCGACTAAAAAATTTCGTTATAGAAGTAGTAGGAAAAACACGTTATTTTTTGTTTTTATTTACCTACATGGGACCAAATATTTAATCATAAATATGCAAAAGTAGGTAAACATACTATTTTTCTGATAATGGAATGAATAAATAACTTGTTTATTTTTTTATCTTCATATGAATATAGAATTTGAAAAAGCTTTTAAATGTTATCATTCTTACATCATTTTCAATTATGGAATGGTTACATTCTATCACTACTTGTTACGGAATGAAATGTGGCGAGTTATAACAATTTTACTTTATTCAATGTTTTTGGTTGGTAAATACGTTTAGATTTATTAATTTTATGAAGAATATTATTTTATAAATACCTACATATATTTTAATTTTAATAGTTTTAGGTTATATTTTTTAAGGCAATTAAATTTATAGTCGTAGGTAGAGAAAGTCTGCAAAACGTTTGGAATGACTATTCCGCACTTGTTGCAGAATAAACTATTATTATATTTTATAATCAAGAAAATAAACTTAAAAGTTCAATGAATCAGTGTTCCACTTCTCTATTTGGACATATTGTACACATGATTACGAAGGTTGTGTGATATACAAGAAAGTGTTCAAAATTTACTACATCGAGTGCACATGCACTTATTTACGCATGTGACGCAATCGTTACAAATCCACCCGCATGCAAAATAAACTCTCCTACTTTCGCTCGCAGTGATCCAGTGCCACATTATTCGTCACTCCGCTATTTTTAACTTCGCTGCTGGTTTTTCTTTATCAATTACCTCAGCGCACTAAAAGAAATGGAAATGTATGTCGACACGTAAACAACATCATATCTGATCACGCATGCTTCGCTTCAATTGTTACATTAACAGTAAACAAATTGTCGCGAATGGAAAATGATTATCATGTCTGGGAGACCGGAAATTACCTTAATCCAGCACTGGTGTAACGTATACCTGTGTATTATTTTTATTTTAGTATCGTCCCGTTAGTTAACGATAATGGTGGAATGTATTTATTCATTACAGCACCAGTGGTGTTCACATTTCACAAATTATATACAGGGTGTCCTATGAAACTGTTTAAGCATGGGGATCTCGAGAACCATGAGAGATACGAAGTTGGTTTAGACAAAAGTTGCCCCTTTAGGGGACCAATTTAGAAATGTTTTTGTTTTCCCACAAAAATGCATAGGTGACTAGATATGCGCAAAAATGTAAATTTTGCCAATTTTGTTTTTCACCTATAAATTTTTTGTTTGAATTAGTACAAGTGTCTAATTTGCACGTTCTATAATCAGTTTTTAACTAGGAATTCACAGCAGTCCTCAAATTTTTTTATCTCCTACAGATTTCGAGAAATTCAAAACAAATTCAAATTTTCATATGCAGCTCATAGTTGGCTATGACCCGTCTTAATAGAGATTTATTTTCTTTTTTCAACAATATAAAACTCAAGTGCATTGAAATTAAAATGAAGGCAGAAATTATATAATATTTTTTTAACGGTTTTAATTAAGGGATACCACGAATATTGATTTTTCTAAAAAGTATCACATTATGCTAACTAAATTACGAGGAATGGCGCAAACCGCAATTTAAAACCTTTTTTAGTTTCCTAGATATGAGCGTTCAAAATTTAGGTCCAAAATCGACAAAATGGTTATTCATTTGCTATTCGTTTGGATGAAAATTATTTTTTTTTTAAATTAGCTGATTATTCTAATTAAATTTCGAGGAATCCAATGTGTTATAATAATAATTATAATTATTTTATCGATATTCATTGTCTGTCTTGAAAAAAACAATTTAAAAAATAATTATTATGTAATTTCTGCTTTTATTTTAATTTCAATGCAGGTACTTGTGTTTTATATCGTTGAAAAAGTAAACAAATCTCTATTAAGACGGGTAATAGCCAAACTATGAGGTCCATAATGTAAATTTGAATTTGTTTTGAATTTCTCGAAATCTGTAGGACATAAATTTTTTTAGGACTGCTGTGATTTCCTCGTTAAAAACTGACTATAGAACGTGCAAATTAGAAACTTGTTCAAACAAATTATAGGCGAAAAACGAAATTGGCTAAATTTATATTTCTGTGTATATCTAGTCACCTATGCATTTTTGTGGGAAAACAAAAATATTTCTAAATTGGCCCCCTGAAGGGGCAACTTTTGTCTAATTTAACCAACTTCGTATCTCTTATGTTTCTCGAGATCCCCATGCTTAAACAGTTTCATAGGGCATATAAATATTTTTATAAATTTTAGCGAAGAAATATTTTGTGAGGGCCCTTCCTTATAAATCCGGCCCTGGTAATATGCAATTTTCAATGCCTATTTTATTCATAAAATTTTATGTAAATGCGTACCGATTGCTGAAGACAGATCTAGAACAACTTAATTTTAGATTTATAGTAGATTAATGTAAACCAATTAAATTAAGCATTTGAAAACATAAATAAACAAACTTAACTATGACGTAGTTGGTAGTGGAATAAATATTAGAAAATATTTTAGTGCACTTAGATTGTTTGTGTAACTAAAGATTTATAAAATTTAAAAATAGTACACAAACTTTTAAAACGTTTTATTATGTTATACCTAGTACGATTTATAATTCAGAATTCACAACAGAATAAACGAGTCACGAATATATTTGCATTTAAATTATTATTTTTCCAAAAATAAATACATTTAGGTAGGTACTGGAAATAAATATTACCTACTCCTACATTAGAAACGTATTCTCAAAATGATAATAGTTTGATAGGTTTAATTTATTTATACCCACATATTAAATATTTACAGTGAAATTAAAAATAACAATAACCTTATAATATTCCATACCATAATAGTTGATAACTTTAATAATAAATTTAATAACAAAGGCAAAGATTATATTCGAACAGCTTAATTTAAGTCGTACTTTTTATAACGTAGGGTGCAATCAATTTGTACTTACAACTGTTGCTGTTCATAAATATAATCTAACCTAACAAATATTGACAAACAAAAATCAGATGTAAGTAACATTATTACATACCTATTATACACCAAACAGAAGAATTCACTTTAATTTTAATTGTTATTCCATTATTGTGATAATTATTTCTATTCTTAACTATTATTTAAATATTAATGATGACATTTTTACACTGAAATACTGAGCAGCAACTGCATTTTGACCTTGCACTGAACTGTCAAAATTTCCATTTCTTCAGATTCTTGTCAATGCAGTCTATGTTCCTTAGCAATTCGGTTCTCACTTTTTCGCAATGTTCTAAGTTTTCTTCCTGGTTGTTTAAAAGCTCTTGCTTCTTAAAATACTCTGTGATTAAGTTCCTGAGGCTTGTTACTTCATTAATAACTTGTTTCCAGTCTTTCAATTCTGTATTTTCGTTTACGCTTGGTTTTATTAATATAGAATAATACGTATTTAAATTAATGTAAAGTTTTGCTTTCTCTATGTTGGCCTCTAAAATTAGTAGTTTATCTTGAATACTTTTTGAGTTCTTATGCATTTTCGCTTCTAATTATAAACAAGAAAATAATTGTCGAATATATTGGAAAATGCGTAGGTTTCAATGTCAACAAAATAATGAAACAAAATATAAATATGTAAAATAGCTTACTTTATAATGTTATAAATAGGTGAATGTTCAAAGTGCAAATAAAATAATAATAATTGTTTGATTTGTTCTAGACTTTCTTTAATAATATATAAACAATAATTTATAACGATATTTCATAACTTTTTGTAAACATTAGGTAATTATGTGAAATCAGAAAATGTTAAATTATTATAGAAATGAAGTGAATGAAGGCGAGTGGCCTAATCATTTGAGTAAATAATTGTCATGTGAAGCTCGATTATATTATTATACTATATTATATTATCTACGACTATTATATAATTTATTTATTTATTTGGTAAATTTAAATTGTCTTTTATTTCCTTTTTACAGGCTGTATCATATCTTATGCTGATTACGAATCGAAATGAATTTACTTACACGGAATATTTTCAGTGCCAACCTTTTATTACATTATACAGAATGTTCCACAACTTAGGACAAAAAATTAAAGGGTATATTATATACTGTACTGTAAGTGCTGATCATGAAACAAAAAGAATGTTTTTAAAATTTGTAAAGTTAAGGGTAGTTTACTTAAAGTTAAGGGTAGTTTACTTGACATGGGTACATTTTAAGTATCACTGTTTTTATTGTGGAGGTGAAATGCGAACATAGGGAAATATATGACAATGGAGTTATCATGCTAGGCATCTTGATATACGTGGAATAAGTACTGTCAATGTCAAAGTAGCTGTCATATTACTGAAATTTTTATTTTCATTAAAATATTTTATTTTCATAATAATGTATGTTACGAGCAGAACGAGAAAGTTTACATGCACTTTTAGATTTTATTATTATTTCTGTTAATGATTACTGTGTTTGCCACACAAATTCACATTACTTCGTTTTGTGACACTACTACAAAATATATCAAGATACCTGGCATCAAAGTTCGATTGTCATGTATATTCCCTATGTTCGCATTTCACCTCCACCAACCTGTATATATTTGATAATTTGATATTTATTAGTATTAGATATTATGTAAACAAATACTTTCATTGTAGAAGATTTGAAAAAATTATTTTGCGAATTTTAAAAAAATTCTTTTTGTTCCATGATCAGTACGTCTTATAGTATATACCCTTTAATTTTTTTCCCGAAGTACAAAGACACCCTGTATACTCTTTAATTTTGTTGTTGTGGAACACCTGTATAGGTACTCGTAGAATCTATCAATAATAGTATATTATACAACGACGCTGTAATGGATGCTATTATTCCTGAATCCTGAAGATGATGTTTATAACACGAGCGAGGATTTTAATCATCTGCGGGAATAATATCCATTATAGCGAGTTGTATACTGTACTTTATCTACGACTAAATTATTACTTACAAGATTTTAATAAAATACATACCAATACGCAAAAATTTTGACATTTCCAAACGTCAATGTCAATCACCATAGTTACATCATTAAACATTGCAATGTTTTAAAAAAATAATTTGCACGGAAAAATTGATTCAGGCAAAGTAATTTTCTGATTAGTGCAGAGGAGGGAATACTGACTATTATTCCCTGTGGGATTTATGGCATTATGTAGCAAACATTACACATTTAATATTCGTGTTATACATTAGTCGTAGATAAAATATATTTCTACAAGAAATAATAACAATAGAAAAATGATATTTTTGTACTCATCACCTAGGAAATGACATACTAAACACGCAATTGACAATTGGAAATGTCAATTTCTCAGTGTAGTCAATCAGGAAAAATGCAAAGAACACTGGTTTTTCTAGACATTTCAGAGTAAAATCATCTTAAAAATAATAAAATTTAGTTTCTAAAGTGTTACTTCCCGGAATTATAATTAATGTAGACCACCGAAAACCGCCAATATTTAAAAATAAAACTTGTGTGCAGCGCGCCATCTGTTGGTAGCAGTGAGTAGAATAAACATCGTAACCGTAACCTCAAATTTAATGATCAGACATCAGACTACTACTTGAATGTATGTGATTATAGTTTTATTCGTTGCAAATAACATTGTACAAACCTCTTGCGGGAAGACACCAGCCCAGCATTCGCGTAAATGAAACCCTCGCTTCGCTCGTATTTAAAAAAACCGCTCGTGTTTGATAAAAATCATCCCGCATTTGGTTCGTAAATAATTATTTTGTACTCATCACCTAGGAAATGACATATTAAACACACAATTGACAATCGGAAATGTCAATTTCCCAGTGCAGTCAATCAGGAAAAATGCAAAGAACGCTGGGTTTTCTAGACATTTCAGAGTAAAATCATCTTAAAAATAATAAAATTTAGTTTATAAAGTGTTACTTCCCGGAATTATAATAATTAATGTAGACCACCGAAAACCGCCAATATTTAAAAATAAAACTTGTGTGCAGCGCGCCATCTGTTGGTAGCAGTGAGTAGAAAAAACTTCGTAACTCGTAACCTCAAATTTAATGATCAGACTACAACTACTTGAATGTATTTGATTATAATTATTCGTTACAAAAAACATTGTACAAACCTCTTGCAGGAAGGCACCATCCCAGCATTCGCGTAAATGAAACCCTCGCTTCGCTCGTGTTTCAAAAAACCGCTCATGTGGAATCAAAATAACTATTCTGTAATGGAAACCACCTACTTTGTGATTTAGCTAAGGTTCTTGCAAAGTTTAAAATAGTTTAAAATGTGCAATTCTGCAAAATATGACAAGTTGCTTATATTAGAAACCATGAATATGCGATTTGCTAAATGAAATACGACTGTATAAATATTAGGATAGTAAACATAGTGTATTATTGGTTGCAGGTTCTTGGCATCTTGTGCATGGCATGCGCATCTCCCGCCTACTTGTCTGGAAGCCACTTCTTCCTGTTCGTTGCCACTACCGCCTTCCTAGGAACCCTCATCTGGTGCATCGTCTACGTCCTTGGAATCAGGGAAGCGCTCGATCTGCCCGTTAATTGGATATTAACGGTAAGTGTTATATACGTAGTAAAAGTGTTACAATTTTAAAATAGAGTGAAAACCGAGGATCTGTGCAAAAAATTGGATAATAATTAAAATACATATATAATGGGTGGGCCAATAATCATGTTTAATGATCGATAACAAAGAGGACCTGTAAAAGAAAAAAGTATCTTGTTTTTTCTTTAATTCGAATTAGCAAGTTTTAAACAGTCGTTAGGTATTTTTTTTTTAAAATGTTTGTTTATATATTATGAAAAAACGCTTCAAAGTTGAATGTATTTGAAATGTCGCCAAAATTGTGACGTACGTAAGCCTATTCAAGCAGAGCCAATCATAAAACAAGAAAGTGTAGGTACGCCACAAAGCTTATACGTTAATGGATAAATCAGAAATAATTGAATATGGACTAAAATGGTTACAAAGTTTATATTATACACAATATCATGAATACAATTTTATCAAATCTTTATTATTCAATTGTTATTTTTATTTAAAATTTAATTTTAAAATTTTCTGACCATTGGGCATCAATCCAAACATAATAAGATCTATGGTTGTTTTGACATTTCAGTTTCTATTGCGCAGTTGTGAAGTCTGCTACTTTCTGATTGGGTAGCAGTAAAACAGACCTTCATACGTCACTGGATAAGGGTAGAAGTGGTGCAATTCAGCCGCATTATTTTTGAAGTAAATTTTTTCAATAATAGAGATACATTTTGCTAATAATACGAAATACGGGTCTCATATTTTGTATTATTCTTTCTTTTAAAGCAAAAAAGCAGTGCAAGACCTCATTGTGTGTGAAATCCGTTTGTCCAAATTATGGATGACATCCTGGCATAATTGCTGCTCTATTCCACCAATATGCCTTATTTTCTCGTCCTTTAGGTCTTAAATTGTTACTGGCTTATTGGCATAGACCTTACTTTTGAGATAACCTCAAAGAAAGAAGTCCAAGGGTGTGAAATCGCACGATCTCGGCGGACAATTGACCTCGCTGTTTCGTGAGATAATACATCCCTTCCACCAATATGCCTTATGTCTCGTCTTTTAGCTCTTGAATTGTTGCTGGCTTATTGGCATAGCACTTACTGTTGAGATAACCCCAAAGAAAGAAGTCCAAGAATTTCAAATCGCACGATCTGGGCGGCCAATTATTCATTTTACACGTCAAATATAATAATTGGTTCAGAATTTGATAGCAAAATAATTTAATCCTTGATAATAATAATAAAATGCATTGCGTATATGGAGGTTTCCAATAGTAAAATATTTCAGTGTAAATAAATTCAGTTATCTTTTTACCTCTCGCCACTCATATCATATCTAAGAGAGGTATAAATTGTAATCATGCAAAAATTTCGATAGTGAGTTTTCAATGGATAAGCACGTTTTGAGGTCCCTAGAACACGATTTTGATAATTTCGCGATGATGTCTGTGTGTGTGTGTGTGTGGATGGATGGATGGATGTTGGAGGTACGATAACTCAAATACCACTGCATAAAAAAATTTGAAATTTTGTATATAATATTCTGATACCCTAGATTAGATCTGATTAGATTTTGGTGTTGATCTTGCAACCGGCAGTGGTAGTTTCTCCAAGATCTGAAGAGTTTTTCTGGAATATTCTCAAAATTTATGAATTAATAGGAATTTCTTTAATAATATTGTATCTAAATGTTACTGTATACAATATGTATTCAAAACGTTGTTTCAATCTAGTACCATTTTCCAATTACAAGAAGTTAAAAATTCTACAAATTTGTTACAATTTTGATTTATCTGCCTACCTATGAAAACAAAAAATAAAATATTTGAGTGTTAATGTCATATGAATTTTTGACTTTTTGGCAAATTGAAATGGAAAATAATATGAAATGTCATTTATTATTTATAAGGACATAATTAACTTTAATAATATTATAAAAACTACAATTCCCGAAATCCCTTCGACAATGGTATATATTATTTGTGAGTAAGTACCTTCATACAATAGAGGAATACCTGAATTTGACTCATGAAATATAATTTTTATTGTAACATGTACTATTGTATTTTTAATTTGTTTGTTCTTAACATGACGTACTATAAACATTTCAATGTAATATATTCATTAAAACTAAACTATACACACTTTCTTAGTAAAGTAGTAGAGTATGGCGAAAGGTCATGTGTTGGCCACATCGGATTTTTTTATTTCCATAGATATCTTTGATTTATAATTTACATCCAAATCTACGATTTTAATGAATTATTTCTCATTATTTGACTGCATTGGCCTCAACTCACACCGAAATTACGCACAGTTATGGCCGACGGATTTCCTACCTTAAGTCAGTTAAAAATAATTCGTGTTGCAATTTTAGTTTTTATTATAAATATACCTGCTTCGCAGTTTTTACGATGTTGATACAGCGTGCAAGATAAAAGTAAAAATTATAATTATAAGCCAGTATATTCTTCCTGACATTCAGAGCACAAAATATAAACATGTTCTAGTTTGACACATTTTACTCTCCATCATAAATGAATTAGCATAAGCAAAATGCACTCTACTTTTGTTAATCTAATCGTTATGTTACACTTACGATAAAGTAGCGTACAACAGTTAGTTGTTAGTTTGAAACACAAATGAAAGTTAGGATTGCTACATTTACTTGTTTCTTGTACAATTGTGAATGACTGCACAAATGCACTTGTTCTGTTTCAGGAACTGCTGAATACGGGGATTGTGACTATCATGTATGCCATCGCCTTCATCGTTCAGCTTTCAGTTTGGTCGCATGTGTATGGATACAGAAGGGGAGCCAACATCACAGCGGGGGTAAGAATAATAATATATTATATTAAGGTGTTCGTCTACTCTAAAATTTGACAGCGTTACAGAGGTGTACAGGTACACCTTCCACGTTTACTTTAATTATAATTGAAATATATGATGCTTTTACATATGAGTGTATTAACAAAGGATGTCTTAATGCTTCTATATTTTTAATTTTTGTCTTTGGCCTAAGAATTTGAAGTAAAAAAATGTAAAATGACGTTTTTTGCGGTTTGTTTTCATTATTAGATATAATTTTTTTCGGTCACTATAAATGTGAAGAAAAATTTAAAAAGCATAAGAAGCATGCAGCTAAGTTTTCTTTTTCGAATAATTTTTGTTATTTTGTTTTACTTAATTTCTTTAAAAAATACAGAAGTTATTATGGGAATCTGGAGCCATGTTTATAGTATTTTTCAACTTCAAAATGACATTGCATAGCTAGGATGCGGGAAAGTACGAGTTTCGGACTGGTTTCGGGCAGCCGTAGTAGTGGGGAAGAGAGTGAAGTAGGAAAAAAGTAATCTCGAGAGTATTCTAGGAATTCGGAAAAAAGGTAGACGAGCCTCTTAAGCGATCCATCTAGGTTTTTTCCGAATACCTAGACTACTCTCAATTTTACTTATTTTTCTATTCTACTCTTTTCTCCACTACTACGGCTGCCTGAAACCAGCCCGAAACTCGTACTTTGCCGCGTCCTAGCTATGCAATGTCAAAATGTCATTTTCAAGTTGAAAAATATTGTAAAAGTGTTTTCGTTGCGAGTACACTGTCAGATTATTATTGACATCAGGATAATGTTTTTATAAACATTTAATAGAGAAAGAATTGATCTAAAGATGTGCCTTTTCAAAATTTTACTAAAACGTGGTTATTGACAATAATCTCGGCATAGAATTTTTTCACGATCCGTGTACCTCCCTTTTAGACGGGAGGTAAAAAAATGACATAAGACGCATTTGGAGACAACCTTTATTTATTCAAAAATGTATTAGTCATTCTGAAAATGTTAATTTTTACTTCAAAGTTAAGGAAAAAACAAACATACTTTTCACCATTTTAAAATTCGTAGCGAGTGTTTTGTGGCCAGTATACAAGAATGGTAAAATTTTATTTCAACAAGGATTTAATAGAGAAAGAATGGATCTACAGATGTACCTTTTTAAAATTTTAAAAATTAATTTCTATCGTGAGATATACTCGTGTAAAGTTTGCATAAATTGGAAATATTTTTGACTTTATCGGAATTTTTATAACTATGTACAATTTTTTGATCAAAATTTTAAAAAGGCACAGATTTTAAATACGTGTTCATTAACGTCGTTTACTAATTAAAGTATAATTTCGAAAACTATAAAATTGACACCATTTCTATATTCATTTTAAAAAAAACTTTCCTTTTAATTATTTTTAATGACACTTTCTGTGTAAGAAAATCAATTATCAATAACGTCATGCTCAGTATTGTAAAACAAATTTATTATAATTTCATTTTATATAAGCAGAAACCACATAGTATAATATTTTACTTTCTTATTCAAAAATAAGTAAATAAATTATTAGGTACTTACCTATTTCAAATTTAAATTTATTTTAAAAGAAATTAAAATAGGTAGGTAATTATTATTCACACATTATGTAAATTTATTTTTATTATTAGTATTTATAACTTACATAATAAAAAGACTAAAATACGTCAGACTATAAATGGATTTACATTTCCTGACAATGTAGTCGTTTGCTATTATTCTAACAATAATCTCTTAAAATTATTTATTTTCTCAAGGTAACTAACTTGCTTACATTCCTTTTAGTTTCTCACATTCATTTATAAATTTACCTTTCTCTTAAACATCGTTGTATATACGTAGAATTGCATTGGTACCTGTTTAGCGAATTCTTTACTAGTTACGTCAAAAATTTATTATGAGAATTAGAGTAATGTATTTTTTACTTTCTCAAAATTTTGTTTCAAAATATATTATGAAAATATTAATGGTGGCGATAAATTAAAAAAATTGCTTTGGTAAATTACCTAGTTAACGATTTTTTACTCTAATTTGTTAAATAAAAAGTCATGTTTGAATATTTTATCAACTGTAATTACACGAGAGCTTTTTATTTTGCCGGATAAATTTCTGTTTGTATTGAAACCTTGTTGCCTAGCAATTTGAAAAGAAAAATTGTTTAATAAAATCACGACACCATAGGTGGAGCGATTTTATTTTAAAATAATTTTTCGAGTCAAATTGCTGTCAGGTGACAAGGTTGAGATGTCAAACAGAAATTTATTCGCCTTAAGGTGCTAGTATAGTTAGCGTTAGTAGTTCCTTATTAAATTAATTACTCGTGCATTTCTAGTGCTTTATGAACCAAATTTTGGTTACAGTATACTAAATATGTGTATTGTTTTTTCTGACTTTTCGCACTTGTTTTGAATAATGGAAAGTCTAGAAAAACATCAAAAATCGTACTTTACTAATAACTCATGCTACGATTGAAATATCTTTTTCAAAAAATTGCACATAATCTACGTTAGTATCTTAACATCAGATTGTCAATATTTTTTCAAAAACTATTCCCAATTTCTAATAAAAAAAAATTTCAAATTTTGAAATTTGTTTTTTTGAGAATTTTGAAATTTTCGAATCAATCCGATGTTAAGCATAAAATTATAGACATTTTTTGTAAATAAATTTTTTCGCTAAAGTGCACCTGAATTAAGTTATTAGTAAAGTACGAACGACACTTTTATAGTAGCTATACCCGAGCCTTAAGATTGCTTACCGCCTTCTAATTTGTAAACAAAACCTACTACCTTGGGGACAGAACCATTAAACGATAAAAATTTCCGATCGTCAGTTTGCAATGTTCATGAATCAAAAAGAATTTTGTTGAAATTCGCAAATTAAAAAATGGGTTCAAGCAAATGAGACATTCTGTATAAGTAGGTACCTACAAATTTCATTTTTTGCTGTTTGTAATATTATTATTTCATTAATGTAATAATTACGCTCATAAATACTGCATAACTATTGTTTAACTTTCTTTGTATTTAAATGTGTCAACCAGTGGTACCCAAAATGATATTGTTTTGCAAATTAATGTTAATATTACGTTTTACGAATTTCAACAAAATTCTTTTTGATTCATGATCAGTGCGCCCACAGGTTGGGTTACAGCCTGAATTTATGTTTAGCTATAATTTTTCAATTTTTGTACGTTTTCTAGAAACAGACTAATATTGGGATTCTATGCAGTTCTATAACTTCTATAAGCGTATCTATAGTAACTTATAGACCGATCTTAAAAAATGCTATTCTGGGCAAACCTATAGCTTACAGATTTCTATAAATGTCTTATAGATTTCTATAAATTTATAGACAACTACTGACTCACCATAAGTACGTTATGAAAATATTGACATGTCTGAAATATTGAAAAATGAATCTTAACTAGCAAATTTTACAATTTTAAACCAATTATTAAAAAATTTAAACCAATTATCAGGAGAACATGATTGCTGAGAAGTATATGAATATAGAATATGTTATATTTTATTTAAAATTTGTTTCATAGTTTATAAAAATGTCATCATGATTGGAAATCGACTGGAAATAATACAGTAAAATTTAGGAGTTCAATTGTATTTATTCAATATGAATGACAATGATTATTTTAAACAGTTTGATTAATTAAAATCTCTGATAAAATATCAGTAGTAGTAGTTTACAGGGTTCTTGCATCATCCCCTATTACATTTAATTTATTCTCTAGGTATATTTGTCTTCGAGTGTGTAGTATTACTCGTATATTATGTAGCTTGAAAACTATTATAATAATTTTTATTTTCCTTTAACTGTAAATAAAATTAATTAATGAATTATTGTATTTTCCATATTTTTAATTCTGCGCTAAAAATCTTTTAATTATGTAGCATATTATGTTTTACCTCATATTTTCTAATCATATTCCCAAATTTTATCAGCACGTGTCATGTGTATTTCATTGTGTCAAATTTGTATAATCATTTGTCGCGTCAATGTGGCAATGGCCTTCTTCAAAATTAATAATAAAATAGAAATAACAAGAAAATATTTCATAAGATTTTGCATGTTTCGTTGCAAATTTCATTAAGTATGACTTTATTTTTATACTAAAATATTATTACTTTTTAAGAAAAGCAAGGTACAACAATTAATTCATTATTTTTCCATGTTACAAAAATAATAGTATGGAACTATTGGTAATACTGTTTTTAAGATTCTATAAGAAAAATTTACAGATGTCAAAAGTTATAGACATGCAGTCAGAATACCATTTTAGCGAAACCTATAAGACTGTCAGTTATGAATTTTCCATAACTTATAGATCTATAAGTTTATAGAATTTTAAGATAATGCCCAGAATTCCACCATAATTATAAATTATTTATTGTTTATAGAAAATAAGTAAGCTAACGAATTACGAAGACGCAAGCAAACAACGAATGACTGTCCAAGTTAATTCAAATACTTTAAATAGGTACTTCAATTACTTCAAAAGTAATTGAAGTACTAAATATATTTAAGCAAGTACCAAGTAAATTGTTCAAGTACTTTAATTCAAGTACTTTAAATACTTCAAATATTAAAATTACTTGAAGAAAATTTTTTTTACTTCAAGTACTCATAAAGTACTTAAAAGTACGAATATATTTAACCAAGTATCGAGTAAATTGTCGAAGAAGTGCAAGTAGTATCAAGTACAAGTACCAAATTGAAAAAGTACTTGAAGTACTTTACTTTAAGTACAATACTTGCAAAATCTGTACTTAAAGTAATTTTATTTGAAGTAATGCTCAGCTCAGGGTGTCAGATATACATATGTATTGTCATCCGTCACTACGATTTATTTATTTTATGTTTTCAGTTTTTGTTTATGAGGTCATAATGTTGTTATGGAAGTTGTTTATTTTAGTTACTGAAATAAATTCAATTTTAAAACTTCAGATATTATTTTATTTATGTAATATAATTTAGTAAATATTTAAATACGGAAGTAGCATTTTTCTCTTGACATCATAACCACGTATATCATCCATTCTTTCTGGCTTTGTATTCTTGGGAACTGACTTACTCGTATGTCTCCATTTCTTGTGGTTGTCGTCGTTGTTTGAGTCATTTTAACATAGTATTCGGAACGCAACGATCGGACAATCAAATTGTTTAGCTTTGGAAGTTTTTTCAGACCGTGATAATGTTTACCGTCATCTCCTCGCTTTGGATTTTCAGCATGAATTATCTGCCTAGGTTTAGCAGTTGTCAGTTTATCTGGAGCCAAACGGCGAGGTTTAGCGAAAACAGGTGAATTGTTTGTAATAACGAAATGTTTAGTGTCATGTAAAATTTTGTGTTTTGAATCAAATGCACTTGTAATGGTTGGAAATTTTGATAATAATTTAATATAATTATTGATGAAATTATTATTTTCAGGGTTGTTCACGTAGGGTATGTTCCAAAATTAAACCATGTTTACCGTGGTATTATGTTACGGTAATTCTTTGGTAACTGAATATGACGTTTCTCTCAGTAACTTGTGAAACGCTTCGGTAAAATTTTGACATTTAGGTTAGAGTATTTATTGAAATGGAAGCACAAAAGTCAAAAAAATATACTTGTTCATCCTTAAATAAAAGCATAATATAATATTACACAAATAATACATGTTTACATACGATTTCGTAAATTTTTCGAATAAATAAATCCGTTTGTATAAGTATAATCATTTCCAACAAAGAAAAATCAGCCATTCAACAAACAAACCAACGTTTTTAAGTTAAAACTGTGAGATCACGATACACAAATACAAATTTACCACAAATATCGTGCTCTCTAGCACGGTGATCGTGGTAACGAATATATGCGAAAATTTACCGCCGTTTTCAGTTACCGCGTTTCAAATTAGTACTGACATCCTGAAAAAATTACCATGGTACTTGTGGTTTAATTTTGGAACATACCCTAGTCTACGCGACGTATATTACGTGTAATTTTACGCGTAGACAAACACGTAATCTACGCATGCAGTATCTGTGTAAACAATATAACAGTGTAGACATAGAATAAATCTCACCGAAAACGAATAAAATTATAGCTTAGATTTTCTGACAATTGAATTATTTACATACTTTATACAAATTCTACATTGTCTACATTTTACATAGTTTACGCAAACTTTACGTGTAGACGTAGAAACTAATACTTTACGCATAGATGAACATGAACAACCCTGATTATTTTTAATAATAATAGAATTTAAATTTATTCGTTTAGTTGTAGAATTATTCATAAGTTCATTTAGTTTTGAAAGTTGGAAAATACGCTTTGATGGTAAATCTATTATCAATTTATAATACATTAAGAAGTCTGCTCCAATAATAGAATGTTTTACATTAGCTACAATAAATTTCCAAGTAAATTTACGCAATCGAAATTCAAATGTAAAACTTTAGTACCAAATGTGTCAATTGGTGAGTTATTAGCAGCTCGTAATTTGAAATCTTGTTTTGTACGTCTTTCGTATAATATATTTTTAATTACACTCACCTCAGCCCCTGTGGCGACTAAGAAACGGTGGTGGTTATCCTTGGCCCTACAGAGGTTTAAGGATAATCGGAAGATGTTCAGGACGATATAATAATTGTGATACCTCAGTATCGGATGCTTACGGTGGTTACGTTTGCCGCGGCAGACGATAATTTCAAAATCACCATCTTAAGAGCATTCTGTACAGGAAGAATATACACGTAAAAAGCACTTTACACGCATACACCTCATCGACACATGGTTGCACATTTTAACAAAAACTAATTTTTATATGGTGGATAAGGGATAAAACTTCGTTCTATAAGTGCCATTTTTTCTGTTTTGTACCGAAGTTTTAGTTTATAAAATAAAGAAAACTACAAAAATTCACAGTTTTTTACCTCTAATTTTCTCGAAATCAAAAAGTTTTTTCTAAAAAATAACACTACCCCAACGTAGATTAAACTTTAAACTACATGATTCAAGTTTAAAATATCATTCTGCGAAATATAAAGAAAAATCTGTATGTGCTTCTAAACGCCTGCAAGCGGTTGAAAGTAAGTATTTTCGACCGTTGAACGTGCTGAAAAAAAAATTGCACTAATAGAACGAAGTTATATCCCTTATCTACCATATACAAATTTGTTTTTGTTAAAATGTGCAACCATGTGTCGATGAGGTGTATGAGTGTAAAATGCTTTAACGTGTACATTCTTCCTGTACAGAATGCTCTTCATGTATTTAGATTAAGACGTTATACGACTTTAAATCTGGCGATTTTATGGTGGGCAAGAAACAAAGTGAAAATCAAATGAAAACATAAAATAAATAAATCGTAGTGACGGATGACAATAGACATATAAGTATATAATGTAATCTATATGTCTAGTCTATTAGGTTAATACTTATCCCTATTCCCGCAATATTATACATTGTCTTACTTATATTTTTATTATTTATTATATCAAGGTACTAATTAATATTTTGTTGCAGGTTTTCGGTTTGTTCAACTTCATTGCCTACGCAGCAGGATCATACTTCTTGTATATGGAAAGGAAGAACAGTACAACGACTCAATAAGAATAAGAAGAAAAATAATTTATATGGAGAAATCAAGTCACTGATGCACTGTAGTACAAGAAAACCGTCCAAATTTCGCACAGTGCATAGTAATCGATCGATCAGTCAGTTATTTATGTATTAATATAAATTTTCACATTGTTAGTTTTATTATTATAACAAATATTTCTATCAGTTGCGTTAAAATATTGTTGCAATAGGTATGAACGAATGAGAATGTTGTTTTAACTTGTTCGTAAAAAGGTGTTGAACCTATCCCCTTGTTAATGCGACATTAACAAGGGGATAGGTTCAACGCCAGAAAATCAAAATCAAATAATCATGCACAGAAAAATTCAACACCAGAAGATGCAACTCTAGAAAATTTATTAGTAAAAGATTCATTCACAGGAAAATTCAAATCTAGAATTTTATATTCGGCGTAAATGCAAGCACAGGAAAATTTATAGTCAAAATCAAGTATGTGGGTCTTAAGAATGGTACTGAGTTGTTCATTTAGTCCAGTTCAACCTAATTTGTGTGTCCCATTTGTGTAGAAGATACTAACTAGTTTTCTAGATTTGCATCTTTCTGTGTTTGCATTGGGAATGGGTTCAACACCAGAAAATAAAATTCTGGAATATTTATACACAGGAAAATGCATGCACAAGAAGATTCAAATCTAGAAAATGTATACCTGCATTAATATATTCATTCACAGGACAATACAAATCTAGAATTTTAGATTCGACATAAATGCAAACACAGGAAGACGCAAATCTAGAAAAGTTATAGTTAAAACCGAGTATGTGGGACTCACGAATGATATTGGGTTGTTCATTTAGTTCAGTTCAACTCATATAATTTGAGTATCCTCCTTGTGATTAAGAGACTAACAAGTTTTCTAGATTTGCATCTTCTTGTGTTTGCATCTTCCTATGTTTGCATTTATGCTGAATCTAAAATTCTAGATTTTTAATTTTCCTGTGAATGGCTCTTTTAATGCAGATATATTATACGTATACGTATATTGTCTAGATTTGAATCTACGTGTGTAAGAATATTCTATAATTTTGGCCACCCGTTTGCATTTATGTCGGATCTAAAATTCTAGATTTGAATTTTCCTGTGAATGAATCTTTTGATGCAGGTATTTTATTATTCATAAATTTGCATTTCATAATGTTGCATTTTCCTGTGTACGAATATTCTAAATATTTATTTTCTGGTGTTGAATGGGTACCCTATTAACAATGTCTATGTCATGTCATGGCATTCATATACTGATAATGTCGTAAATAGACAAATCATTTGTTAAAGTATATCTTATTTTAAGTTAAATTAAATATTGTCATTATATTGTACGACTGTTTTTTAACATTTTTATTTTCTTTGTACAGATTCATAACATATTTAATAGTTTTAGTAAATCACAAATTCATTATAAATGTTCATTTTATATATGCAGTGTTCTTTTGTTCTTTTTTATAAATAAAATATTTACAGAATTGTTATAATATCTATAACCTTTAATATTTGTAATTCTATATGTCTGTTTTATATTTATATAAAAATGTATAAAATGACCACATATTCAACAAGAGAAATATATGAATGTATTTTTAAAAAAAATTTGAATCTTTTACATAAAATGTATGCACTAAGAAAAATAAATTACAAAAATATATTTTAAATGAGAACATTCGGTATGAAATGCAAAAATAAATTGTTTTATTAATAAATTTAACAGTTCAAAAATATCTAAAAATGACGTACACATTTTTAGAGCCACTGTTTCAATTACCTGAACTATTAACTTGATTTCTAAACTAAACGGGGCACGGGGCAATCTGAAGTTGGCTCGCTGAGCCGTATTTACACTGTAAGTATAAGAAAAATATCACTATTTTTTTGGCGGCAATATTAAATTTAACCTATCAGCGGGCAAACTCGGTACAGTCACTGACAATAGCTGTCGAGACAAGATGGAGAACATTCGTTTGTTTAATGTTTACATTACAAAGTTTGTGTGGTGTAAAACTGGTGTTACATCAGCCAGACAAAAACGATCAGTTTTAGCATTCCAACTTCAGATTGCTCCGTTTAGTTTAGAAATCAAGTATAGAAATAATTGTGCTACTGGAAGGCCAAAGCTGTCAAAATATTTTTGACTTCTAAGAGATAATAGTTTAGATTCACAATAGACTTGTTTAGTGGTTACGTCACACTGGTTCCAAACAAGAAAATGGCCGTTCGTTGCTAAGACCGTTGCTATGCAAGTCGGTAAAACAGGCTGGTTTGACGTTTGCCGTTTGACAATAACTGCGTCTTTAAATTTATTTTGAGATTTAATTGTTTTAAAGTGGCATAAAAACACGTAATAAAGTTTAGTTCCGTAATAAATTATTTTATAAATAATTTTTGATTGTCAAACCAAACTGTTTTATCGAGTAGCATAGCAACTACCTTAGCAACGAGTGGCCATTTTCTTGTTTGGAACCAGAAAGTGACGTCACACTAAACAAGTCTATTGGCGTAAAATATTCGAAGGAGTACAAATAAACTCTCTCTCACTATTTCTACAACTTTTTGCATGAATTGTCATTATTTTTATCACAAATCGCACCATAAATATAAATTTACAAAAATGAAAAATAGATATTGTTATTGTATTCAGCTATGGCAGCAAGCATATCTGAATTGTTTTTCTTAGACTATACCATATAATTTTTACCCTGAAGTTGTGAAATACCTGTACATCAGTAACGTTATGATGGTTGCTTTTTGCTTGTGAAAAATTAGGTGGAACAACTTGCTTACCCTTAAACTGACATTTCAAATAATGATATTAACATTTTCTAAATAATTCATTGTTGCATTATTTATTACTAATATTTTATTCGTATATAAATGCTTTTAACTGTTTGCACAAAAAGTAAAAATAACCTTAACATATATTTTTGTACAATTCAAATTAAAATACATTCGGAACACTGTTCATAATAATTACGAAATCCTTTCTCCTTTACTATACAGGTTTGCATTTTAGTTCAATCCTGTCGAATTCCAAATTTTGATCGATTTAGTCTTGTTCGGAAACCAACAGTGATAGTTCAACGCTTGGCATCGATTTTATATTGTATACAACCATGAATACAACCAATGAATGTAGTGAATTATTTTAATGCTTTAATAGTGACTTATTTGTTATTTTATAAGTATTTATAACATCAAAGTAGATAATATGTATGTGAGTTTATATGTGAAGAGTACTGCGTATGTTCATAAACCACACCAATCAACTAGAATCAGGGTAGGTACCTATGTATAATATTCAAATTTAATTCTTAGTATTTTACAAGAAATTTAACTGATAAGCTTACTATATCTTTACCTTTTGTAATATTATTTGTGCGTGAGATCTCTCAATAAAACTATGTATGAAAACATAGTTTTTATAAACTAAAATATACAATATTATTACTATGTTTTGAGGAGAAATAAATATACAAATATTTACAACAACGTAGTTTGCTAGCTTTAAATCTAGCATTCCTCCAGCTGACATCACGACTTGATTTTGTGTTCGAAAAATTATCAATGCTAAAGTAGAAACTATACGCTTGTTATCTACATACTTTTCCCATTTTATGTCGTACGCTTCTTCGCCTATACTGGTAAACTAAAAGAAAATAACTTCATTTACTAAACGTGCAAACATATACACTATACCTACAGGGTGTTTCACAACTTCGTGCATATATTTTAATGGCAGATTGTGCTCAACTTACTTATCACAGACCTGAAAGAAATTTTTCTAAATTCGCAAATTTTAGTTTCCAGGTTTTTTATCAAACAGTTTGGTATTCTTGTTCCATAATTACTAAGTTGAGTACCTACTAATAATGCCATTAAAATATTTATGCACGATGTTGTAAACCATCCTTATATACATAATTATATCTATCATGCCATTTACCCAACGTGAGTATAGAGAAGTATCACATTTTGTAAGTCATCAGTATAACTAATAAAGCTGAATGTTTGTATGTCTGTCAGTTTGTTTTGTAGACTGTTTGTCCGATCCTCATGAAATTTTTCATGAATGTCTCTTTTGACCAGGATCAGATTTTAAGGAATGTTTGACTTCAATCGAACCATTGAGGGTGGAAATAAATATTAAAAATCGCTTTAGCGGATGCAAATTTTTGTTTTTCACAACGAAACTCAGTATACACGATTTCCCAAAAGTCCCTGGACGGAACGAGTGAAGAAAAAAAAATTGAAAATTTGGGGATCAGTAAAGCGTTTGGGTTATTGCGACACCGAAGAAGGTCGACAATTTGAACATTTGTTATAAAAATTGTAATAAACGTGCAAAAACATTAAAATTAATCAAATTCTTGAAAGAATTAATAACAAACCGGGTTTTGGTTTATGGGAGATGTGTTTCTTTTTTCAATACCTTTAAAATAAGGTGAAACTCGACAGGGGTTGCTATTTAAAAATGTTGGGGTGTCATCCCCTAATAAAACTCCACTCTAAGAATGTAATTTTTATGACTCTTCAGTGATCCCAAAATTTTCAATTTTTTTCTTCACTCGTTCAAAACTTATAGCTCCGTCCCGGGACTTTTGGGAAAGCCTGTATTTTATCTATACTGATGAGTCACAATATTTGTGACTGCCACACCCAAATTGGGTAAACGGTGTGGTAGATATTTGTATTAATTTATAAAATCTTACTGCATTTGAAATAACTTCTCCAAATATACAATAAAATAAAGGTTGAAGAGCACAAGATAAACCAGATAGAAAATATGCGATAGTTACGTTTCTAAAAGTAATAATGGATTAGTTTACAATAATCTGAATAACTAGTTACATTACTCTTGTGTTACAAATAAATATGCTCCAAAACATGTACCAACAACAGCCATATAACATTTCAATAATAAATAGAAACTGTACATTTTATCCACACTTCTTGTAAACCTAAAACATTTTTATTTCTAGATTAATAATTTAATCTAAATTTATTGAGTAACTTACTCTAATAAAATGCTGTGTTGATCAATACATTTACATAACATGAAATAAACATTTTCTTTGCTTAAATCTTGATCAAAGCAGTGCTTCAAATTTGATTTGATAAACTCAATTTGTATTAAAACTAAATAAAAACTAATAAAATATAATAAATCTACTTGAACTCCGGTATATACAGTTCCTATAAGAATTGTTATGAATTGAATGATTTTTATTATTTCAAAATAAGGAGATTTTTTTATAAAATTGTTATAAGGAAATTTCATTTCGAAGAAAAAAATTCGCTTTGTATGAAGAATTCGATAAATATTAGCTATAACGACAAAAATAATGAAATAAAAATAGCTAGTGCCTGTTTTTGCTAATAATTTAAATTGTTTTTCGTGTTTGGCAGATATGGTTTTACCAAAAGTTGATTCATTATACCAAAATTGGTAATAACTTACATTCAGCATTTTCAATAATTTACTTTGGTTATATTTCAATATTAACAGTGTTGCTATTACCTAAAATTTTTTTAAAATGTACCATATAGTAAGGATTATGTTATTGTTTATACTTACCAGAAGTAATTGGTTAATATTTACGAGCATTTCAGAAATTTCTTTGATATCGTCCAAAGAACGTAAATACTCAAAAGTTAACATTGTCCATACAATAAAACATGTTAAAAGAATTGTGAATAAAATCTTGGCAAGTAAATTATTAATTTGGGGATTGCAACCTATTACCGATAATCTCGATAACACGGGTGAAAATAATACATCATATGGAGAATTCTATAAAAATATGTAGTATTTTACTGATCATTACTATTATTGAAATGGTTCATACCTACCTTTTCAATTTTATTCATTTTATAACAATTTTTGTAAATTATTATGTAATTTGTTATAATTTAGTTTTATTAAAACCTTTCCTTCTAACAATAATTAGAGTATGATACAAATTTATTTGGAACTACTAATGACAAAAAGATGAGCATCAAATTATCACCATAAGTCATCAGTGAATAAAAAATACTAATGCTATCACTTACTAAACAAATCGTTAATTATTATATTATTATTTATCATTTTTTGTTATTAAAAAAATTACATTGTAATATAATTTGTAAGGGCAATTTAATAAACCTGCCTCTTGTGAACTTACACCAACAACAAAACATAAATTATAAAATTCGTTTTTAAACAGTTTAACTCTGAGTTTACTAGGTATTAGTAAATTTCATGTTATTTGTTTAAAAAGTTGATAAATAACAGACATTTTTGTGTCTTACTTTGCATGTGATGTCAACAAATACTGCTTCTGTTCAAATATGGGTCGTGTTTAGAAAAGAAAATTGGGCACTAAGCCCTACAATAGTTATTTGTCCAAGTAGAGAGGAAAGCGCTTGTTTTTCCCACTCCAGCTCATATTCAAATTTTATATAGGTACATTCTTTACAGAGTGTACCATAAGTTGAGGTACTTACATATTGTAATGGGATATAGTATTTAACGTACTGATTCCGAAACAAAAAGGACATTTTTAGTACCATTGGATACTATTAATTTTGAATAAATTGGCCGGCTACTTAAAAGTTATTTTAAGTTAAATTAAATATTGTCATTGTATTGTACGATTGTTTTTTAACATTTTTATTTTCTTTGTACAGATTCATAACATATTTAATAGTTTTAGTAAATCACAAATTCATTATAAATGTTCATTTTATATATGCAGTGTACTTTTATTCTTTTTTATAAATAAAATATTTACAGAATTGTTATAATATCATCTATAACCTTTAATATTTTGTAATTCTATATGTCTTTTATATTTATATAAAAATGTATAAAATGACCATTCAACAACAGAAATATATGAATGTATTTTTTTTTAAATATTTTATCTTTTACA
Organism: Agonum fuliginosum; assembly: GCA_947534325.1. Classification (NCBI taxonomy): domain Eukaryota; kingdom Metazoa; phylum Arthropoda; class Insecta; order Coleoptera; family Carabidae; genus Agonum; species Agonum fuliginosum. Next base: position 3,864,178 of record OX384029.1, read on the forward strand.
TAAAATGTATGCACTTAGTAAAATGAATAAAAAAATATTTTTTAACTGAGAACATTAAATTATGAAATGCAAATAGTATATTATTGCGTCATAAGGGAAGATATAGGCATATTACATCCCGAAGATTTCTAATGAACGAGCGAGCGAAGGGAGCGAGGGCAGCAAAAACTGAGGGATGTTATATGCCGTCAGACTCCCGTAGGGCACAAGATATTTTCCGCATCCTTGAGAAGCACGTATTAAATAAAAGGAGTTAATTTTGTAATGTAGAATACAATCCTATGAAAGTGTTTCGCTTTCCTGTTCAAAACTCAGAAACCAAAACCATGGCAACATGTACCTTATAAACACCTTATAAATATTAACAAAGAATTCTGACAGTAATAAATTTTTTAATAAATATTTTAGTAACTTACAGTAGGTATGGATAATAAATACTTCTTTTGTAATGTTGATTTGTTCATTAAATTAATTGTCAACAATAAAGTGCTGTTATAAACATCATTCCAAAGGATAATTGTATGTACGCAGTGTGTACGGTATCTTTTTGACACATAACCTCAAATTGTCAAATTTCAAGTGTCTAATTTTCATGTTTAAAATAATTTTTATAATAAATTTGTTTTAAATCAATTTGAAGTTATAATCGTATTTACTTCAACTTAATACTATAATAGCACATTTTAATCCGTATATAGATGCTTTTAACTGTTTGCACAAAAAGTAAAAATAACCTTTACATATCTTTTTGTACAATTCAAATTAAAATGCAATCGGAACACTGTTCATAATATTTACGAAATCCTTTCTCCTTTACTATGCAGGTTTGCATTTTAGTTCAATAACGTCGAATTCCAAATTTCCATCGATTTAGTCTTGTTCGGAAACCAACATAGCAGTGATAGTTCAACGCTTGGCATCGATTTTATATTGTATACAACCATTGATCAATAAGTGTAGTGAATATTATTTTAATGCTTTAATAGTGACATATTTGTTATTTATTACATTAATATGTATGTGAGTTTATATGTGAATAAGAGTACTGCGTATGTTCATAAGCCGCACCAATCAACTAGAATCAGGGTATATAATATTAAAATTTAATTCGTAGTATTTTACAAGAAATTTTACTGATAAGGTTACTATATCTTTACCTTTTGTAATATTATTTGTGTGTGAGATCTCTCAATAAAACTATGTATGAAAACATAGTTCTTATAAACTAAAATATACAATATTATTACTATGTTTTGAAGAGAAATAAATATACAAATATTTACAACAACGTAGTTTGCTAGCTTTAAGTCTAGTATTCCTCCAGCTGACATCACGACTTGATTTTGTGTTCGAAAAATTATCAATGCTAAAGTAGAAACTATACGCTTGTTATCTCCATACTTTTCCCATTTTGTGCCGTACGCTTCTTCACCAATACTGTTAAACTAAAAGAAAATAACTTAATTTACTAAACGTGCAAACATATACACTATACAGGCTGATTCACAACTTCAAATCTTACTGCATTTGAAATAACTTCACCAAATACACAATATAATAAAGGTTGAATAGCAGAAGATAAACCAGTTAGAAAATATACGATAGCTACGTTTCTAAAAGTAATAATGGATTAGTTTACAATAATCTGAAGAACTAGTTACATTACTCTTGTGTTATAAATAAATATGCTCCAAAACATGTACCAACAACAGCCATATAACATTTCAATAATAAATAGAAACTGTACATTTTATCCACACTTCTTGTAAACCTAAAACATTTTTATTTCTAGATTAATAATTTATTCTAAATCTATTGAGTAACTTACTCTAATAACATGCTGTGTTGATCAATACATTTACATAACATGAAATAAACATTTTCTTTGCTTAAATCTTGGTCAAAGCAGTGCTTCAAATTTGATTTTATAAACTCAATTTGTATTAAAACTAAATAAAAACTAATAAAATATAATAAATCTACTTGAACTGCGGTATATACAGTTCCTATAAGAATTGTTAAGTATTGAATGATAGTTATTATTTCAAAATAAGGAGATTTTTTTGTAAAATTGTTATAAGGAAATTTTATTTCGAAGAAATAATTGTTCTTTGTATGAAGAATTCGATAAATGTTAGTTATAAAGATAAAAATAATGAAATAAAAATAGCTAGTGCCTGTTTTTGTTAATAATTTAAATTGTTTTTCGTGTTTGGCAGATATGGTTTTACCAAAAGTTGATTCATTATACCAAAATTGGTAATAAATTACATTCAGCATTTTCAATAATTTACTTTGGTTATATTTCAATATTAACAGTGTTGCTATTACCTAAAATTATTTTAAAAATGTAAAACATTGGAAGGATTATATTATTGTTTATACTTACCAGAAGGAATTCGTTAATAATTACGAGCATTTCCGAAATTTCTATGATATCGTCTAATGTACGTAAATACTCAAAAGTTAACATTGTCCATAAAATAAAACATGTTAAAAGAATTGTGAATAAAATGTTACCAAGTAAATTATTAATTTGGGGATTGCAACCTATTACCGATAATCTCGATAACACGGGTGAAAATAATACATCATATGGAGAATTCTATAAAAATATGTAGTATTTTATTGATCTTTATAATTATTAAAATGGTTCATACCTACCTTTTCAATTTTAATCATTTTATAACAATTTTTGTAAATTATTATATAATTTGTTATAATTTAGTTTTATTAAAACCTTTCCTTCTAACAATAATTTGAGAATATGATACAAATTTATTTGGAACTACTAATGACAAAAAGATGAGCATCAAATTATCACCATAAGTCATCAGTGAATAAAAAATACTAATGCTATTACTTACTGAACAAATCGTTCATTATTATATTATTATTTATCATTTTTTTTGTTATTAAAATTACATTGTTATATAATTTGTAAGGGCAATTTAATAAACCTGTCTCTTGTGAACTTACACCAACAACAAAACATAATTTATAAATTTCGTTTTTAAACAGTTTAACTCTGAGTTTACTAGGTATTAGTAAAGTTCATGTTATTTGTTTAAAAGGTTGATGAATAACAGACATTTTTATGTGTTACTTTGCATGTGATGTCAACAAATACTGCTTCTGTTCAAATATATCATGAACAAATAAACAAACGGCGTATATATTTATCTCCGTCGTACTTGCATTGTCTAATGATATGCATAAAATGAATTGAACACGTTTGTCTTATTGTTTCGAGTAAGTTACGACTCGTTCCTCGTTCTACTCAACACCGTTATTGTAACGTAAGTTCAGTTATTATTACTGAATATGACGATATGAACGGAGCTAAAATCTTACTTCGTACTGTTCCAGGATGATCTTTATGAGACTTCTTTCATCTCGCAGACTATATCATTTAATTTTTTAGTTGTGAAACACCTGTACATCAGTAACGTTATGATGGTTGCTCGTTGCTTGTGATAAATTAGGTGGAATTACTACAACTTGCTTACACTTAAACTTAAACTGACATTTCAAATAATGATATTAACAGTTTCTAAATAATTCATTGTTGCATTATTTATTAAACTTAACCTTAACATATCTTTTTGTACAATTCAAATTAAAATACATTCGGAACACTGTTCATAATATTTACGAAATCCTTTCTCCTTTACCATGCAGGTTTGCATTTTAGTTCAATCCTGTCGAATTCCAAATTTTGGTCGATTTGATCTTGTTCGGAAACCAACAGTGATAGTTTAACGCTTGCCATCGATTTTATATTGTATATAACCATTAATCAATGAGTGTAATTAATTATTTTATAGCTAATAATATAACAAGAATATTATGCGATTTATAATACCGAGGATGTTGCTAAGCGACGAGGTGAAACCGAGTCTCTTTGAACATCCAAGTGGGCTTAAATCGCATATATTCACGTTAGGCCTCTTTCACACGATGCGACTTTTCGCCGTGCGCCGTTTACGGCACGACGTCGTGCAGTCCAGAGATGCGCCGGAAAGTACACGGCTTTTCGCCCAGAAATGCTACGACCAAACTACGGCTCTCTTTAATCAGTATAGTTTTAATGATCTACTGATTTCAATTTGTAACATTTTTAGTTTTGCGATATGACTGACAGAAGAAAATTAATGTATTTGCTTCATATTCAGCAACATAAAAAGCGACGCCAACGTAAGAGGATGTGGGTTCATCCAGTAAATCTAGAAAGACCTATAGTTGGCGCTTTTGAAATGTTATTTGCTAATTTACGAAATGATGAAACTAAATTTTTAAATTATTTTAGAATGTCAATAATGATATTTGATAAGCTCCAAAGTCACATCAACCTCAAGAAATTATGGATTCACATCGAAAGCAAAGACGTTTAAGAGAGGGGATATCGTCGAGGAAGTCAGGCCGAGAAATAGCAGAACAATAGATCTTCTGCAACGTTTGGTAGACACTATATGTGTTCTAAAGTTTCGAATTTTAAAGCACTCGAATTTCATTTGCATAATCTGGTCAGTTTTATTGCATACAGAGATGATATTAAATTCAAAGTAAATTTGAAACACTAGTGAACACCATCAAAAACAAAACCGGTCCCTATCCCCACCCGCTTACAAGAACGCCAACACAACGCTATTCTTCTTCATCTTCGTCCAAACATTCAAATTTTTAGAAAGAAGAAGAGATTTATAACAAACGGAGCAGAACATCTATTGCTTGACTATTGTTGTCTCATTGTCCTGCCCCGGCCTCTCTGATCGCAATGCTACCACCCTTAAACGTCTTTGATCGAAAGCAACAAGATTAACAGATTTGACAGGTGCTAGACCCGGCATCCGGCAAAATGTCTCGTCGTGTGAAAGGCGTCATATACCGCAATGGTCTTCAACAAGCCGTGTACGACACGGCGCCGTGTCCGAGGTTGATATACGCTGTGGAGTACACGGCGGCCGTGTCCGACGTAAAGTCGTGGTCGACTCGTGTGAAGGGCACCATATACATTAATGCTCATCAACAAATACGACGTCGTGTCGTACACGGCGCACGGCGAAAAGTCGCATCGTGTGAAAGAGGCCTTATACAGATAGTTTTTTTTATAAGTAAACATAGGGCATGTCATTACCATAGTTACAGTGTTACAGGATGACAGCAATGCATTAGAGCGATTTTTTATCAGTAAACATAGGGATAATTAACATACGAAAATAAATATGAAATATAAATTAAAGAAATGATTAATTATTTATTTATGTTTTCTACACTTAAGAACTAGGTAGATTTATTAAACTAATGAGAATTTAAGAACTAGGTAGCCACTTAAAAAATAATGTGTACAATTGTGACAGAATGAATGTTGAACAATTAAAAAATCGAATTAGTGCTGCTACTCCCCAGCAAATGCTATAAATTATTTTTATAATCGTTTAGGATATTGTTTAGAAGTTAATGGTTCAAATTTTGAGCATTTAATTCGATTTAAAAATTCTCATTAGTTTAATGTAGGTATCTACCTAGTTCTTAAATGTAGAAAATATAAATAAATAATTTATCATTTCTTTAATTTATATTTCATATTTATTTTAGTATATAATTATCCCTATGTTTACTGATAAAAATCTGACGTGGACACCACATGACTTCCTTGTACGCCTTGTGTGTTCATACTTTTCTTAATAACTAAAATGTAAAATAATATTAAAAATTCTTTTAACTTATTATACTAGTATACTCACAAATATATTTTAGTCATTTTATTTAAACGGCAGAAGAAGATATAAAGCATATTTTACTATTGTCACTGTCATGTCATAATCATTTAAATTTTACGTAGTAACAAATGTTAATCGATCATGGACTACAAGATACCGAAATACTATAAATTATAAATATATACTTTAATTATTTTTAAATGATAGCAGATACAAAAATATTTATAAAATACCGATTGTAGGTAATAATCACATAATCTTTCATTTAAAATAAAAAAAATTGTCTAAAATTAAATATTTATCGAAATATTTTTAAAAAGTACTACTTCCGGTTTGTAGACTGAAACCAAAAATAGGAGGTGCACAACTAGATGCTATAACAGTCCTAAATACAAAATTTCAAATTTCTACGTCTAACCGTATTTGAGTTATGCGACACACATACGTCCGTCCGTACGTACGTACATACGTACGTACGTACGTACGTACGTACGTACAGACGTCACGTCGAAACTAGTCATAATGGATTCAGAAAAGGTCAAAACGGATATTTCCGTCAAAATCTGAGAATCGAAATTTATCGCGATTACAATACTTCCTTACTTCGTACAAGGAAGTAAAAAATCTGACGTGGACACCACATGACTTCCTTGTACGCCTTGTTTGTTCATACTTTTCTTAATAACTAAAATGTAGAATAATATAAAAAATTCTTTTAACTTATTATACTAGTATACTCACAAATATATTTTAGTCATTTTATTTAAACTGCAGAAGAAGATATAAACGATATTTTACTATTGTCACTGCTACTGTCACTGTCATGTCATAATCATTTAAATTTTACGTAGTAACAAATGTTAATCGATCATGGACTACAAGATACCGAAATATTAAATTATAAGTATATACTTTAATTATTCTTAAATGATAGAAGATACAGAAAAATTTATAAAATACCGATTGTAGATAATAATCACATAATCTTTCATTTAAAATAAAAAAAATTGCCTAAAATTAATTATTTATCAAATTTTTTTTAAAATTTACTACTTCCGGTTTGTAGATTGAAACCAAAAATAGGAGGTGCACAACTAGATGCTATAACAGTCCTAAATACAAAATTTCAGCTTTCTACGTCTAACCGTATTTGAGTTATGCGACACACATACGTCCGTACGTACGCACGTACGTACGCACGTACGCACGTACGTACAGACGTCACGACGAAACTAGTCATAATGGATTCAGAAAAGGTCAAAACGGATATTTCCGTCAAAATCTGAGAACCGAAATTTTTCGCGATTACAATACTTCCTTACTCCGTACAAGGAAGTAAAAAGACGCTCCAATACATTGCTGTCATTCTGTAACACTGTAACTATGGTAAAGACATGCCTTATGTTTACTAATAAAAAAAACTCCCGGTATTCAAAGCTTAATCGTATCATCAACGACGGCGATGTTAAAACAAATCAACAATTTTATCAGTTGACAGTTTGCAAATTATGGAAGGTTTTGATGTGGTTTTTATGTTATTATGGTTGTATATAACGTATTAAGTCCGTAAGTAATGAATTATTATAAGTATCTAACGTATTATGTTGTTTATAATTATCAATAAATGTTGCATGGAAAATGGTAATTACAGTTGATGATACGATTAATGCTTTAATAGTGTCTTATTTGTTATTTTATAAGTATTTTAAAGAGGATAATATGTGTGAGTTTATATGTGAATAGTACTTGCGCCACACCAATCAACTAGAATCAGGGTATGTAATATTAAAATTTAATTCTTAGTATTTTACAAGAAATTTATCTTTACCTTTTGTAATATTATTTGTGTGTGAGATCTCTCAATAAAACTATGTATGAAAACATAGTTTTTATAAACTAAAATATGCAATATTATTACTATGTTTTGAGGAGAAATAAATATACAAATATTTACAACAACGTAGTTTGTTAGCTTTAAGTCTAGCATTCCTCCAGCTGACATCATGACTTGATTTTGTGTTCGAAAAATTATCAATGCTAAAGTAGAAACTATACGCTTGTTATCTCCATACTTTTCCCATTTTGTGTCGTACGCTTCTTCACCAATACTGGTAAACTAAAAGAAAATAACTTCATTTACTAAACGTGCAAACATATACACTATACAGGGTGATTCACAACTTCGTGCATATATTTTAATGGCAGATTGTTCAACTTACTTATCACAGAACTGAAAGATTTTTTTTTAAATTCACAAATTTTAGTTTCCAGGTTTTTTAATCAAACAGTTTTGGGTCACTGTTTTCATATGGAATTTCTATTACTATGTACTTAGGTACTTAATGTTAGGTCGAAAACATATGTAAAAATATATAAATTTTATTTAAAAATCATGTTTTTTTGTAAATTGAGAAAGAAAATTTTTTGTGACGTCATTATTTTGAACAGGAAGAGAAAAGCATACTAAGAATGTAACCTTTGGTTGGCCGTGTTAGCTTACCGTACTACTTGTGTCAGTACTACGGCCAGTTATTGGTTCTAGTTGTTTCTACGTCACTATTTTATTGAATTTTGCTTTATTTCTTTTGGTCTTGCTGGTAAAATTTGTATCAAAATAAAAATACGTGTAGGTACTAAGTTTCAATTTCATCTTTAAAAATATTTAATAAAAAATCTGATGTGGCCAAAAACCAAAAACTCATACTCAAATTTTGACCTATTACAATACCTCTCTTATAGAATATGAGACGAGATGTAAAAATCATGCAAATAGCCCATTAATTAAAATCAATCAACAATCCAGTGGTTTCAAAAATGTGTTTCTTGCGAAAACTGCCCGTTATTTATATAATATTCTTGTTCCATAATTACTAAGTTGAGTACTAATAATGCCATTAAAATATTTATGCACATGTGAACCAACCTGTATACATATATTTATCACGCCATTTACCCAACGTTAAGTATTTAAAAAAAATTAAAAGCGTAGTATTTTTACATTATGTAGGTTATTTATACAAATATTTTAATACACAAAATAAATACCTACTAGAAAACATTTGCAAATAAGCACGCTATTAAATTGTGAAGGTTGAGGATGTTTAAATTTTACCGTTTTATCACAATGTTTTCAGAATATAACACTACCATCAGTTGTATAAAACCATATTCCATCTTTATGTCATTTTTTAAAAATAATTTTGAAATACCAATTTTCCAAATTACGGCGTTCAGAACAAAAATATCACAAATTTGCACCTAACCTTTGGACTGAACGTGCGTAGTTTTTATTTGAATAAATTAAATTGATAAAATAATAATAAAAAATGTAAAATAAGTTTAAAATATAGGTTTTATCGCAAGAATAGGCCGAAAATAGGCAAGAAAACAGTTAAATAGGCATAAAATGCAAAATGCCTCATTTTAAACAAAATAGACAAAATAAACGATGCGTCAAAATGTTTGAAAACTTGTGAAACAAAATATGTAATTAAAATGGCTTTTTTTAAAGCAATAGGTTTTTGCCTAAAACCCGGACTCTATAGTCATCAATCTAATAAAGCTGAATGTTTGTATGTCTGTCTGTCCGTTTGTTTTGACCAGGGTCAGATTTTAAGAAATGTTTGACTTCAATCGGACCATTGAGGGTTGAGTAAATATTAAAAATCGCTCTAGCGCACGCAATTCTTGTTTTTACACAACGAAATTCAATATGCACGGTTTCCCAAAAGTCCCAGGGCGGAGCTATAAGTTTTGAACGATTGCATATTCTACCAAACAAATTTACAAACGAGGCATCCGTTCGGCCTCGCCTTGCCTCGTCCCCGTTCGTGGTCAGATGAATACCCGCCTTAAAGCGTTTGGGCCATTGTAAGACCGAAGAAGGTCTTGGAAGAATTAAGATATCGGGTTTTGGTTTATAGGGATGATTTTTTTTCATTACCTTTAAAATAAGGTGAAACTCGACAGGAGATATTGAAAAATGTAGAGGTGGTCCCCCAATCAAACTCCACGTTGTACTATCTAAGAATGTAGTTTTTATGACTCTTTAGTGATCCCCAAATTTTCAATTTTTTTTCTTCACTTGTTCGAAACTTATAGCATCATCCCGCAACTTTTGGGAAAGTCTGTCAATATTTGAGACTGCCACACCCAAATTGGGTAAACGGTGTGGTAGATATTTGTATCAATTTATAAAATCTTACTGCATTTGAAATAACTTCACCAAATACACAATAAAATAAAGGTTGAATAGCAGAAGATAAACCAGTTAGAAAATATATAGCTACGTTTCTAAAAGTAATAATGGATTAGTTTACAATAATCTGAAGAACTAGTTACATTACTCTTGTGTTACAAATAAATATGCTCCAAAACATGTACCAACAACAGCCAAATAACATTTCAATAATAAATAGAAACTGTACATTTTATCCACACTTCTTGTAAACCTAAAACATTTTTATTTCTAGATTAATAATTTATTCTAAATTTATTGAGTAACTTACTCTAATAAAATGCTGTGTTGTTGAATACATTTACATAACATGAAATAAACATTTTCTTTGCTTAAATCTTGGTCAAAGCAGTGCTTCAAATTTAATTTTATAAACTCAATTTGTATTATAACTAAATAAAAACTAATAAAATATAATAAATCTACTTGAACTGCGGTATATACAGTTCCTATAAGAATTGTGAAGTATTGAATGATAGTTATTATTTCAAAATAAGGAGATTTTTTAATAAAATTGTTATAAGGAAATTTTATTTCGAAGAAAAAATTGCGCTTTGTATGAAGAATTCGACAAATGTTAGTTATAAAGATAAAAATAATGAAATAAAAATAGCTAGTGCCTGTTTTTGCTAATAATTTAAATTGTTTTTCGTGTTTGGCAGATATGGTTATACCAAAAGTTGATTCATTATACCAAAATTGGTAATAAATTACATTGAGCATTTTCAATAATTTACTTTGGTTATATTTCAATATTAACAGTGTTGATATTACCTAAAATTATTTTTAAAATGTACCACATTGTAAGAATTATGTTATTGTTTATACTTACCAGAAGGAATTCGTTAAAAATTACGATCATTTCAGAAATTTCTATGATATCGTCTAATGAACGTAAATACTCAAAAGTTAACATTGCCCATAATATAAAACATGTTAAAAGAATTGTGAATAAAATTTTACCAAGTAAATTATTAATTTGGGGATTGCAACCTATTACCGATAATCTCGATAACACGGGTGAAAATAATACATCATATGGAGAATTCTATAAAAATATGTAGGTAGTATTTTATTGATCACTACAATTATTAAAATGGTTTATTCCTACCTTTTCAATTTTAATCATTTTATAACAATTTTTGTAAATTATTATATAATTTGTTATAATTTAGTTTTATTGAAACCTTTCCTTCTAACAATAATTTGAGAATATGATACAAATTTATTTGGAACTACTAATGACAAAACAATGAGAATCAAATTATCATCAAAAGTCATCAGTGAATAAACAATACTAATGCTATTACTTACTGAACAAATCTTTCAATATTATATTATTATTTATCATTTTTTTGTGTATGTAATACATTTGAAATAAAGTTTTGGTATTGTATTTACTAAATTTCAATGTGGAAACAGCCAAAAAGCTAGAACCTAAAAGTTGGGCACTGCAGTAGAGTGTCTGATACCCCGACAGTCATATAAGACGCACAAATCCCGTATGACCGCTACAAGGGCAGCCCTATGTTTTTTTCTGTATGTCTGTACAGCGGTCATATATGATCGCCATGGCACATCTGACAAAATAAGGAGCGGTCATACATGACCGCTGTGGCAGTCAACCTGTTAAGTGCATTTAAACTATAAAATAAGAAATGTTTTTATTTATAATATAATTTTATTGCCACATCTAGGTACCTACATATTTACAATTATTTTAAGTTTGATTTAAAAAAGCTTTTTTGTGCAAAGAAACAGGTTGTCGTCCCAAACAAGTCCAATATAATCATTTTATAGAAAAGATAAACTATAAAGTAACACAGAAAGTTGGGGTACTTTACCCAGTATTAACTTAAAAAAAAATAATTTGGTGTCATAACAAGTCTAAAAACACACGTCAATAGACGAAATACAAATGTATCACATACTCGTATGTGTCAAAAGTAGACAACCTAATAGGTAGGTACAATAAAAACAACTTATTAGAGTTAGGATGAAAATCGTTCCAAAGTATCACTGCCCGATGGTACTTAAAACGTTAAAAGCATGTTCACAATATAAAACAGTAATAATTTTTTGAGTTATTTATGTAGCGATTGTACATGAAACTTCAAAGGGCTTCCTACGCCGTACAATAATGCCATGACCCATTTCATATCTTCATGTGGCCAACTTAAAGAAAAGTTTCGGATAATCTGCAACATATTTAAATCTTGTATACATTTCATACAGGGTGTACCATAACTTGAGGTAGCTACATATTGTAATGGGATATAGTATTTAGTATTTATCGTACAGATTCCGAAACAAAAACGAGAACATTTTAGTACTATTTGGAATAAATTGGCCGGCTACTTAAAACTAAATTTAATTATAGTATTATGAAAATATTAGTTATTAAATAGTTACAACGTAATATTTAAAATGCAAACTACCTATTTAACCAGTGGCCCAAAACTGTTTCCGTAAAAAACTCAAAACTACTAGAATTTTGAAAAAATATTTGTGTTCCGTAAACGTTAAGTATACTTAGTACCTATATGCCATTTTAATATTATGTATTTTAATTTACAGCCTGCATAACAGTAATTTTAATGTGCCATAATGGTACGTTTTATTTTCGTTACAAACTTTACCTTAGCAAGAAAGATTTCAATTTCTAATTGCGCAAAGCGCTTTCCAATACAAGTTCTAGGTCCAAAACCAAACGGCAGGAAAACAAATGGATGGGCATCGTTACTTTGATATTCTTCACCTCCTTGTCTTAGCCATCTTTCTGGGATAAATTCGTTAGCTTGTGGAAAATATTTATCTTGTCTACATAAATACATGTGCGAATTTAAAAGCGTGGTCTGCAAAAATAAGTTAATTATGAGTAAATGCCACACGTCCGAAAAACCACAGCGTATAAAAGTTCCCCCACCACAATGTCCAGCTACCCATATACCAATTTCACACTTCGATTTGCACATTTGTACCCAAACTAATCAATACTAACAAAACCCTAATTGAGTTCAACAGATCTCCGTTTTTTTAAATAAACTAATCAATACTAACAAAACCCTAATTGAGTCCAACAGAACTCCGTTTTTTTAAAATAAACTAATCAATACTAACAAAACCCTAATTGAGTCCAACAAAACTTAAGTTAAGTAGGAGTAAATTATACGCTGTGGACATTGTGGTGGGGGAACTTTTATACGCTGTGGTTTTTCGGACGTGTGGTTATTAGGAGGTATGGTTTTTATACGCTGTGGTTTTCGGTGGTGTGGAACACTTCGTTAATTATTACTTAAGATATTTTACAATCGGATAGACCATAATACTCACTTAGCATTATAACAAAATGGTTTTTTTGGATTCAACTTACCCCTTTGGGAATTTGGTATCCGGAAAGAATAATATCTTTGGGAGTTCGTCTAAAATTGCCAATAGCAATTGGTGCTAATCTAGTAGTTTCTTTTATAACTGCTTTTAAATACGGCATATTATTTAGCACCTCTTTAGTTATTGGACTGTCTTTTTCATGTAACAAGTTCATGCATTCTTCTCTTAGTTTTTCTTGTGCTGTTTGGTTCTTAGACAGGTAATAAAGAGCAGCACTAACCGTTTTTGCTGACTAACAAGTTACAAAAGAATTACATCATAGAAAACAATAATACAATAATTAAACTCATAGTTATACTTACTGTGTCAATTCCGGTTGAAAACATATCAAAAACCATTGTCAGTGCAAGTTTTTCATCTTTTTTTAATAACTGCTCCAAAATACTTACTTCATCTTCTGATTTTTCAGTTTTATTATTTTCAATTCTTTTTAAAACCTCGTTTATATTCTTTAAACTGAAACTAAATTTTAATTATTAGCTGCGTGTATTTAAATTTTAGATAAAGTCATGTTCATACAAGGATTCTTTGAGGATTCTTTCATGCTTTTGAATTTTCAAAAAAAAAAACTTGGTGAGAATTATCTGTAAAATATCGGTGCTACTGAATTGAATTTTTATGAGTCTTGGAAAAGAAGAATTTATAATTGATTGATAGATTCATAACAGTGAATTTATTTTTTTTAGGACTCAGAAGCATGAGTGGATAGTGGAGTCTCAAAGAATCCGTGTGTGAGCATGGCTTAATATATTTACTTGTTTATTCTATCAAAGGTGTTTATATATTTCCTCAAAGTTGGAGTAGTTATCCATTTCCATAAAGATGGCTTAATATCCAGTTTGTATAGAAAATCAAAAATCGATAATACGTCATCAATACATTGTTGAGATTCTGGCTCAATAGGAATGTGCGGATTTAGTAATCCTTAAATCAAAATAAAGGAATATATTATAAGAAAATCTACGAATTTTTATACTCATTCATAAAAAATGTAATAAAGATTATTTCTTTCCTTCTCTAATAGTTAATCGAGCCTCTATCATGCCAGACAACAGTCCGAAATAGATTTATTTTGTTTTTTTTGTTTTGTTAAACATAATATTCTACAGGAAATCTATCTTTTGATTGTTTTCTGGTATGGTAGAGGATCACCTTAATGAGGGTTTCCAAGATTTTTTGGCTTTTTAAATATTTTAATCTATACATTAAACTATTAGACCCGTATTTTTTCTTTTTCCAAAAAGTTGCTAATAATCCATCATAAAATTCATAAAGTTTAAAAAATAGGTGCCGCGAAAAACGATGCCGTGTGTGACGGTGTGACGTCACCGGCCCTGAGAACATTGCGCTGACGAGGACCGAATACTGTAGATTTTACCTTATTTCAACACAGGTCCGTCGTCCATTCCGTAGCCAAAACGACAAAAAACGATCTTACACGAACAAATCTACTCACGGTTTGGTTTCAATGTTGTCTACGTCACACATGGCGCATTTTAATGCACGTTTCAAAAGAGTTACATTTTCATTTCGATAAAAAATATATTAATCTATCAAAATTAACAAGTATTATCACTTTCCTATAACTTATATATGCTGAAAATTGATATCCAATAAGTATTTCTTTAAAACCCGTAGGCTTGGAAACCCCCATTGTAATTATCTGTGTATGTGCTTAGTACCTAATCGTTTGTTCAGAGCGATTATGCATATAGACTCTAGGGCCCACTTGTTGATGTGGTTGTGAAAATCCTCGGGCATTTCTCCCTGTGGATGCTGACTTTCCAGGAAGCGCATGCAGTTTATGAAATCCTGAGTTACGTCGTTCAATGGATCGATGTACATCTGAACAGAACGCGGTTGCATAAAGAGTTGATTTAGTATTGACCTCGTCCGGTACCATTTTTCACCATCACTAAAATTCGAGAAAATTTTATGATTATTATGAATCTTGTTTCTACTCCCATGCTATAAATTCGTTCTTTTACATATGTTATCTGTACTTTAGTGGTTTAATGATACTAAATTAGATAAATCCAAAATCTTTAAATTTTGGCTAAACAAATTCCGTCTGAAAATTAGAAATAATGTGTCTAAAAGAAAAAAAAGTTCTACAAATCGAATGGTGACAACCGAAAGTCGATATTATTATCCGTTTCGAAATGACAGATGATTAAACACAAAAATGACGAATATTTATTTTGATTTCCAGAGCCCCAAAAACTTTGAAAATTATGTTTTTTTTATCGAAAAATATTTAAAAAATCTGACGTGGCCATTACACAACCTTCCGCCATATCTAGACTTTAAACAGAAATGTATTCGTACAATCCGGTGCCCATTTAAAATATACAAATAAAAATTTAAAATATTCAAACACAGAAATTAGTATCACCTGAATCAAAAGATTCATTCGCACGATTTAATAGCTTACTTATGACTTATATAGCGCTAGTATGCCAACTTGTCACCCGTCTCATCTGTCAATATTTTTTATGCAGAAACAAAAATCAACCGAACATGGATTACAAGATTTCAAGGTTTTATTTGATAAATTTATTTTTAAATTTTACTGCAGTTCTTTAATGCTACCAGATAAAGACAATTTTTTTATAACGTAAATTGCAAATAACTTTTCCTCTTATTCTTATTACAAATAAATACTATATTTATCCAAATTTATAGAAATTTTTTACACTTAATCTTTTCAATCTTCAAAAAATATCACTTCCGGTGAAGATATTTGTACCAAAATCTAATGAGCTCTTCCTATTCGTATACAATTGTAAAATACCAAATATCAAAATTTTTGGGTAATTCGTGTTTGAGTTATGCGACTAACACCCCTTGACCACATACATACCCACACACACACACACACATACATACAGACATCATCGAGAAACTATCAAAAATGAGTTGTAAGGACCCTAATTCGTGCTCATCCACTAAAAACTCACTACCCGATTTTTTGCATGATTCCAATACCTTCCTTTACAGGTAAGCGGAAGGTAAAAACGACTTCATAAGTAAATTAGAAAATATGCAAAATTCATTTTCTCGATTTTCTAGCAAACAGTGCCATTTACAAAATAAAATCTATATAACTCTATCTTGTAAGAATTTTGTGCTCTACATTTCAGTTTAACAGTTTTCTTCGTAATGTTAACTATTTACAAGATAAACGTAAAAAACTAAAAACGGGGACTATTTTTTCAAAATGGCGGCTGACGCGGACACTGTCGGCGATGCCTCTACCCTTTATAAAAAGTTAAAAGTTCTATATACTCACAATATAATATTAATAATAGGCTAAACGCGTAGGTCCGCACCTAAACACTTTATTATCTCCACTTGTATTTTCCGAATTCCTATAGAATACTCTCGATTTTACTTTTTTTATTCCACTCTTTTCCCCACTACTAGGTGCCTGAAACCAACCCGAAACTCGTACCTTACAATGCAATGTAATTTTGAAGAAAAATACTGTAAAAGTGTTTTCGTTGCGAGTAAACTGTTGGTTTATTATTGACTTCAAGGTACTGTTTATATAAACATTTAATAGAGAAAGAGTGGATCTACAGATGTGCCTTTAAAAATTTTAAAAATAAATTTATATCAGTAGATATAACCGTGTAGTTTGTATAAATTGAAAATTTTTATGAATTTTTCGTCTTATTATCATGTTTTTATTAAAAACAACTGTTAATTGACCCTTTAAGTATATAATCCTTGTTCAAATATAATTTTACCGTTCTTGTAATAATGGCCACAAAACCCTCGCTATACGTTAGTACGTTTTGTGCTGGATTTTAGGAGGTAGACGGGTCTCTTAATGTTTGATCTTTTGTTCTACATACGTTAAAAACTATAGAAATGTAATAAATAATAGTATATTATTTAACGAGCAAATAATGTAGGCTATAATTCAAGAGGATGAAAGTTTATTCACGAGCCGAAGGCGAGTTAATAAATCATCCGAGTGAATTAGAGCCATTATTTGCGAGTCAAATACGACGTTTTATCTACGATTTTTTTAATAAAGCAACATTTCTTATTTACAAATTTGTATTCACATTAACCTAACCTCAAAAAATTGACAATTCATCCGAATAATTTTGACAGTTCGAAAGAATAAAGTACTCATTATTTAACAGTGTGAAATAATGAATTCATTATTTCATAATGTGTCCTTATGGAGGGGTTTATTATACTACTTTCACGTATATAATGAATACATTATTCTATTGTTGTAGATAAAATTCTTTATTAAGTTTACCTAGTGAAAAGGCCTCCTTGACCTTGGAACAAATCTTGGCGAAGTTTATTTCTGTAGTAATTAAGACTTCCAAACCCTTCTCGTTTTGGCCATACACCCTCATTTCTATAACACTAGATAATCATTACATATTATAAGAAACTCGAACCACACAAAATAACGGTTTAGGTTCTTCACTGTTCATTGTACTCTGTAGGGTGGTCTTGTGCTAGCCACATCAGATTTTTATATATTCATGGCTAAACATGGGCAATTTTAGCTATTTTGTGAGTTTTTTTATAGACATTTTATCACATATTTAAAAAATAATAAATAAAAAGTGCCATTACATGCACTTGAAGACAACCTCTAGCTATTTAAAAATATCTTATTTGTTTAAAAAATATTGAAGACAGTTTTAAGGTAAAACTGAATATCGTTTTTCGTCATTTTGACGGCTTGTACCTATTGAACCATTTTCTGAATTAAATAGTTCATAAAGAGTTGTATTTATCTATTTAAATTAATAATTTTATCCTTTGTTTATTCATTTGTAACATGCCGCACAGTGAAATCCAACATATAGGAATCGACTCCACTTAAGCGACTGATTTTTGCTTTTTGGTTAATTAATTGTGTTTACGTAAAAGCAAGGTCGGTTAGGAAAATATGATCAAAACAGTTATAAAAAGTTAAAATTAATATAATAATAATAATAATAAATTTAATAATCAGGTTCCGTACCATTTGAATGTCATCTGGATCAAAGAGAAAAACAACATCCCTCCGTATTTTCATGTCTGTCACTTTTACAATTTTACCATATTCTTCTGTCAACCTATATAAGTACTATAATTAATAAATTATTGCATTATAAGTTTATAAATAATAATTTAAATTAAATACCTACCTAGTGTTCAGAGTAATTAGATCTAAGCCATGGTACTCTCCAACAAAGGGAAGAAATCTCCAAATATTTCCAAACACTGGAGTAGGTTTCGGACCTATAAAGAACCAACTATAATTTACTTAGTTCAGGGACTCGAACCGAACCGGAACAGGGACGAAAACCGCAACGAACCACAGATATTTTAGTGAAGCCGGAACTAAACCTGAACCGTTAAAAACATTTTGGTAAAACCATAACCGAGGTCGAACCAACGGTTGTGAACCAGTTCGGAACGGTTTAAAGCATTAGGTAACTAAAAGCAAACATTTTTTTGCTAAAATTCTATTAAATTTTTCGGAAAATTATTGTATTTTCTGTAGTTAAGTCTAATTTTGTTAGTAGTTAAATCAATACAATACTACGTACAGTTTGTACAAAATTATATCGTTATGGCTTTGACTTACTAAGTTTACGGTATACCGTATTCGATTCCAAATTCCCCGTCGTCAAGCAGTTCCGGACCGAAAATCAATTACGTTGTGGGTAAAAACTTTCGGGAAACAGGATCTGTTGTCAGGAAGAGAGGTGGACGACCTCGAACTGCTCGAACACCCGACAACAGATCCTGTTTCCCGAAAGTTTTTTACCACAACGTAATCGATTTTCGGTCCGGAACTGCTTGACGATTCGATTCGATTCCAAATTCACCGTCGCCAAGCAGTTCCTGATCGAAAATCGATTATGTTGTGGGTAAAAAATCTGTTGTCGGGTGTTCGAGGAGTTCGAGGTCGTCCACCTCTCTTCCTGACAACAGATCCTGTTTCACGAAAGTTTTTTACCCACAACGTAATCGATTTTCGGTCCGGAACTGCCTGACGATGGGGAATTTGGAATCGAATACGGAACGCACGCTGGGCGGCGATTACAGACTCGTTTCCGCGTATGTATGCTTCTACGGCAAAAGCACGTTGCTCGTTCGTCCACATTATGTTTACAACTGAAACTTGGTTGTTTTGCCCCACCCTATTGCTATATAATAAAAGATTTTATTGTAAATATTCAGGACTCAGGTGATGACAGTGACTTGTATAGTGACAGTGACTAAGATATGTTTGTCTATTAATGAATATATTTTATATTATACAATTAACTATTGTTTACTTTTTTTATGTATAATTTTTATCATATATTAAATAACACAATGTGAATACAGTCATTATACTCTTACTTAAATTTTTGTTTTGTTTCTTACAATTTTGTATTGTTTTATATTTATTATCAATTAAAGTTACTGTTATGTAACCGGAAAAAAATTTAGTACATGTTCTTTCAACGCCATAAATCATACTTAAATCCGCTTAAATTTTTAACTGCAGGTCTGCTGTGACTGTAAGGGCCATAACGATATATGTTTGTACAAACTATACCTGGAAAGGTCGTGCATTAGAGTCGCTGAGGCAAGTTTGTATTTAAAACGGAAGTATTTTGTCCATGTTATACATGAGTTAGACAGTGATAGAGATACTCCTCAAATACTATACGCCATAAGTCTGTCTCTCTCTCTCAACTTGCCTCACTGCTGCTGTTTTGTAGTGCGCTACGGCTCCCTTCCAGATACTGATTTTAGTCGAAAATTGTAACGAATATTAAAAAAAGATTATTATTAAATAAACCTTTGAACCGAAACTGGAATTTGAACCGCTTTTTAAAAACCGGTTACCGGTTCAATTGAAATTAAAAAATCTGATGTGGCCAGCACACAACCTCCCGCCATATCTAGAATTATAAACATAAACGTCTACGTACAATCCAGTGCTTTATTTAAAATATACAAATTCATTCATTCATAAAAATTTGCATCACCTGAATTAAAAGATATTCATTCACAGAAAAACTCTTCTGAGTCGAAGCCATCCTGCGTTCAATTACTACATTTATATCTTACTTATGACTTATATGTTAGTGCCAACGTGTCTGCCGTCTCACCTGTCAATATTTTTTACGCAAAAACAAAAATCAACCGGTGATGGATTACAAGATTTCAACGTTTAATCTGATAAATTTATTTTTTAAATTTTACTACAGTTCTTAGCTTCTATACTAGAAACAGTCTTTATAATCTTATTCAAAATTGGTACAGTAGGAAAAAACTTACCTGGAATTTGTTTAAAAAGTTTTGCTTCATCCCAATTGACAGGGCTTTCGCTATAAAATCTTTGTTCCTGTATAATTGGAATTTTTCTTACGTGCACCAATTGCTGTGGATTATAACAACGAGTCCACATCTTTTTACAATTTAAGTTTAGCTTAGAATAATTAAAATATCATACGTTAATATTATTTATATTTTCTCTGCTTCTTCTAGTATTCTTCTGATGAATGAAATGTTCTGGGTATAATGCCAGTTTATTTATACTAATGAGCATAAATTACACAATGTAAAAAAACTCATGTGAGTTTTCAAGTTATAAATTTGATTAGCAAAACTATGAATAATGTATTTTTTGTAATTTTTATGTAAAAAGTCGAATGTGGCCAGCACACAACCTTCCGCTATATCTAGACTTCTAAACATAAGTGTATCTGGTGCCTATTTAAAATATACAAATAAAAATCTATAATATTCAAACACAGAAATTTGCATCACCTGAATCAAAAGATTAATTCACAGGAAAACTCTTCTGTGTTGAAGCCATCCTCCGTTCTATTTCTACATTTAATGTCTTACTTATGACTTATATGGCATTAGTGCCAACGTGTCACCCGTCTCACCTGTCAATATTTTTTACGCAAAAATAAAAATCAACCGATCATGGATTACAAGATTTCAACGTTTTATTTGATAAATTTAGGTTTTAAATTTTACTACAGTTCTTATTCAAAATTGTTACAGTAGGGAAAAACTTACCTGGAATTTGCTTAAAAAGTTTTGCTTCATTCCAATTGACAGGCCGTTCGCTATAAAATTTCTGAATATGTAGGTATAATTGAATTTTTTCTTGGATTGTAACATCTTTTTACAATTTATTTAAGTTTAGCTTAGAATAATTAAAATGTCGTACGTTAATATTATTTATATTTTCTCTAAATTGGTTCCTCTGGTTCTTATGAATAAAATACAATGCACTGGTGAATATGCCAGTTTATTTATCCTATTGAGCATAAATTATACTACCTATGTAAAAAAAAAACTTAAGCGAGTTTTCATGTTATAAATTTGATTACCAATGTCGTAGCACCATAAATAATGCATTTTCTGTAAATTTTATATAAAAGACAATTACAGTACATTTTTTGTGCTGTGTTTACAATATAAAACTCTCATACAACATATCGATCGTATTAACGTCTATAAGACGTACATCTTTGCTATTGTCTTATAGACGTCATAAGGAGAATTGTATTGGTCGAATTTTACACGTTTTATGCAGTAGTCTTTAAGCCGTCATTATGTTGTCCAGATTTAAATCTCCCGCTTACAATATATAGGAGTCCTATATTTGTCTCAAAATTCATCTTGGTTATGATATGACATACAGGAATCCTATATTGATCAAAATTAAGTCGTATGTTGGTCATAATTTTATTAAAAAGGACATCATTTGACTGTCGAAAAGGTATTTACTTGTTACTTACTTGTAAACGTCATTTATTGAATCCCCACGTTACCTTTGAAAATTTTTGTTTACTAGTTACCCACGTTACTAACTTGTAAATTGACAGCTGCATTGTAATAGTTACATTACTAGCAGGGTAAAACAGTTTTTACTGCTGAAAGGAGGAAATGACCGGCGAGCCGGAATGGAGGACATAAGACACGTATAAGACTTGGATATTATAAAGACGTCTTAACGACGTATTTGTGTTGTATGGGCAGTATCTAATAATTTTTTTTATGAGTTACTCAGTGATTGTACGTGAAACTTCAAAGGGCTTCCTACGCCGTACAATATTGACATGACCCATTTCATATCTTCATGTGGCCAACTTAAAGAAAAGTTTCGGATAATCTGCAACATATTTAAATCTTATATACATTTTATACAGGCTGTACCATAACTTTAGATAGGTACATATTGTAATGGGATATAGTATTTAACGTACTGAGTCCGAAACAAAAAGAAGAACATTTTTAGTACCATTGGATACTATTTATTTTGAATAAATTGGCCGGCTACTTAAAACTAAATTTTATTATTGTATTATGAAAATATTAGTTACTAATTACTTGCAACATAATATTTAATATACAAACTACCTATTCAACCAGTGGCCCAGAACTGTTTCCTTTACAAACCTCAAAACTAATGTCAGAATTTTTGTGTTCCGTTATTAGTACGTTAAGTATACTTACTATATTCCATTTTAATATTATGTACCTTAATTTACATCCTGCATAACAGTAATTTAAAAAAAGGAATTTATGTTGTGCCATAATGGTACGTTTTATTTTCGTTACAAACTTTACCTTAGCAAGAAAGATTTCGATTTCTAATTGCGCAAAGCGCTTTCCAATACAACTTCTAGGTCCAAAACCAAACGGCATGCAAACAAATGGATGAGCATCGTTACTTTGATATTCTTCACGTCCTTGTCTTAGCCATCTTTCTGGGATAAATTCGTTAGCTTGTGGAAAATATTTATTTTGTCTACTTAAATACATGTGCGAATTTAAAATCGTGGTCTACAAATTAAAGTTTAATATTACTTTACAATTCTAATTGTTCCCATTTATAATTGAAATTGGAATTTTATAGAAGTGCTGGTTGGTTAACTTAGCACTTATACTTATAATTGGGTAGGTCTGAATCTAGGTTAATAGGTATACATATTAAGTACTAACTTAGCTTTATAACAAAATGGAATGGTTTTTTTATTGAACTTACCCCTTTAGGTATTTGGTACCCTGATAGAATGATATCTTTGGGAGTTCGTCTAAAATTGCCAATAGTAATTGGTGCTAGTCTAGTAGTTTCTTTTATAACTGCTTTTAAATACGGCATATTATTTAGCACCTCTTTAGTTATTGGACTGTCTTTTTCATGTAACAAGTTCATGCATTCTTCTCTTAGTTTTTCTTGTGCTGTTTGGTTCTTAGACAGGTAATAAAGAGCAGCACTAACCGTTTTTGCTGTCTAACAAGTTACAAAAGAATTACAACATAGAAAACAATAATACAATAATTAAACACATAGTTTACTTACTGTGTCAATTCCGGTTGCAAACAAATCAAAAACCATTGTCAGTGCAAGTTTTTTATCCATTTTTAATAACTGCTCCAAAATGCTTACCCCGTCTGGTGATTTTTCAGTTTCATTATTTTCAATTCTTTTTAAAATTTCGTTTATGTACTTTAAACTAAAACTAAATTTTAATTATTAGCTGCGATATTAAAATTTTTAACATAATATAATGCCTTGATCACACAAGGATTCTTTCATAATTAAAAAAAAAATCCTAGTGAGAATTGCCTGTCAAATAGCGATTGAATCTTCAATGAGTCTTGGAAAATAAAAATTATTAATTCTGATAAATTCAAAATTTCTTTGTTTAAAGAATCTATGGTGTTAACAAGGCCAATATACCTACTCATGTATTCTATCAAAGGTGTTTATATATTTCCTCAAATTTGGAGTAGTTACCCATTTCCACAAAGATGGCTTACCATCCAGTTTGTACATTAAATCAAAAACCGCTGTTGCGTCATCAATAAATTGTTGTGACTCTGCCTCAATAGGAATGTGCGAATTTAGTAATCCTTAAATCAAATAAATTATTTATAAGAAAATCTACGGCTTTTTATACTCATCCATAAAAAATTCAAGTAAATTTGTTTTGATTTTTTTTTCTAATGATTCATTATAACGATCCTCTATCATGCCAGATATAACAGCCCAAAACATAGATTTCGCGCGCCCTTCTACAGCGTTTATTGTTTTGTTAAAGATAATATTCTAAAGATATTCTTAAAAAACAAAATGTTGTAAGCACAATTTCAAAATTTACCTTTAAAATCGAAATATTTTAATTTGAATGTACGAATGTAGCCATATTCTGCTATCGTTTGAATTAGTCCTGTGTGCCACCGCTCCACGCCACCGCCGCCGGTATTCTGAATATCAGCGCCCGTCGCTCAATATGAAGTAGGTGAAAAAAAAAAAAAAAAAAAAAAAAAAAATATATATATATATATATATATATATATATATATATATATATATATATATATATATATATATATATATATATATATATATATATACATATATATATATATATATATATATATATATATATATATATATATATATATATATATATATATATATATAATAAACGCTGTAGAATAGCTTGCACAATCCATTTTTACTCTGGGTATGGTAGGGGGTCGCTAATTGTATTTATCAGTTCTGAGTACCTAATCGTTTGTTGAGAGCGATTATGCATATAGACTCTAGAGCCCACTTGTTGATGTGGTTGTGGAAATCCTCGGGCATTTCTCCTTGTGGATGCTGACTCTCCAGGAAGCGCATGCAGTTCATGAAATCCTGAGTTACATCGTTAATTGTACCGATGTACATCTGAGCAGAACGCGGTTGCATAAAAAGTTGATTTACTTTTGACCTCGTCTGGTACCATTTCTCACCATGACTTCAACAAAATTTTATAATATGAAAAACCTTTTTATGTACGACTTCATTATAATCAATTGTTTATGACTTTGTTAAGCGTGCATAATCATAATGATAAAGTAAAACTACAATTAAAATTAATAAATGTTTTTTATTTATGAACAAGAATTCAATTAAATTAAAATTTTATAAATTACAATAAGGAATTCATTTTACAGGCTCCTGACAAAAAAAACTAAAATGACGTTTATAAATATTGATACATAATATATTTTCTCACTACTAGCATTTAAATTTCAATTATAGATTTTATTTTGATTAAAACAACACTCAGTAAGCTAACTTTGAAGTTGTGTTTTGTTTTTATATTGAATATTTTTATTTGACAGAATGGACGTTTGATTTCTTTTATCATATTTAAAACAGTTTGTAATTTTATAATATTGACGAATGAAAGTGATTTACATAGTATTCCGTGTAGGTGCCTACTACTCCATTATTTTAAAAAAAACGGACAGCATGTACAATATTTCTTGCGTAGTTAAGAGCATTCTGTACAGGAAGAATATACACGTAAAAAGCACTTTACACGCATACACCTCATCGACACATAGTTGCACATTTTAACAAAAACAAATTTTTATATGGTAGATAAGGGATAACACTTCGTTCTATTAGTGCCATTTTTTCTATTTTGTACCGAAGTTTTAGTTTATAAAATAAAGGAAACTACAAAAATTCAAATTTTTTTACCTCTAATTTTCTCGAAATCAGAAAGTTTTTTCTAAAAAATAACACTACCCCAACGTAGATTAAACTTTAAACTACATGATTCAAGTTTAAAATATCATATTCTGCGAAATATAAAGAAAAATCTGTAGGTGCTTCTAAACGCTCGCAAGCGGTTGAAAGTAAGTAATTTCGACCGTTGAACGTGCTAAAAAAAAATAATTGCACTAATAGAACGAAGTTTTATCCCTTATCTACCATATAAAAATTTGTTTTTGTTAAAATGTGCAACCATGTGCCGATGAGGTGTAGAGTGTAAAATACTTTAATGTGTACATTCTTCCTGTACAAAATGCTCTTACCAGAGGCGCACTCAGAATTTTTTTTCGGAGGAATTTTCGGGGTTCTGTTTTTTTAAGAAAACGAAAAAATTGCGCCGCAAGCGAAAAAATTTATTTATTGACGGAATAAAACGTGTTCTATTTTTCTACAATATTTTAGGGAATTCTACAGATTTTTTCTTAGTCTTGTCGTTGCTAACCTTCGTGTAATACCATTTCATTTCAATTTTATTATATGTTACGTTTCCAATGACGTTTCTCACGTTTTATCCAATTTCATTTTGTTTAGATAACGTTTAATTAATAGGTAATGTAACAAAAATGTTGTTGGCACTGTTGACAGTAACAGTAAAGTGTCAGCTGATATCGGTAGATTGGTTCTATGAAAATTTTCTGAATATATTGAGAAAACTTGATGTGTGTAAAAGGAACAAAAATATTTTTCTAGTTGGCAATTTATTGATGAAGAAATTGGTCAACTTGATCAATTTATCAATTGATCGTGTAAAAGAGGCATTTATAAACGTTAGAACTAGGGAAGGTACCTCACTATTATTATTCATAAATAATTTCGAGCTTGGCTAAACGCCTATGCCGTAAACAACTTGCTTGTACCTAAATATTTGATCTTTTGTTCTAGATACGTATGAATAACTAAAGATGTTGTAATAATAGTTATTTACGTTATAAGTCCGGTAGATGAGTTTTTATGGTACGAGTAAGATGTTTCCGAACGAGGCGACGAAGGAGCCGAGTTAGGAATTTCGAAACGAGTACCGTGAAAACTACTGGACGAATGACGTACAACGTTTTATTTCATACCTGTGTTGCATTTTTGGACCAAAGTTTGCACCCATTCTTTATATATCTTTTCTAAATACAATCAGGTCGTCTTGGTCTCAATACAAAAATTAAATTTCAGTCCGGAAAATGAAACATTACGGTATTGTTCTACTTTACAATCCTGTAAATGCAACACAGTAACACAGTATGAAATAAATAAAATTCTGTATTTAGTTTACCTAGTGAAAACGCCTCCTTGACCTTGAAATAAATCTTCGCGAAGTTTATTTCTGTAGTAAGAAAGGCTCCCCAGCCCTTCTCGCCGTGGCCATACGCCCTCGTTTCTATAACACTAGATAATTACATATTATTCAACACTTCTTACCTCCCGCCTCATATTCTATAAGGGAGGTATTGTGATGGATCCGAAATTTCGAGTGGATAAGCACGTTTTAGATTCTATAGAATACGAATAAAGTATTTTCGAGATGATATGCGTGTGTGTATGTTAGATTTTTTCCAGGTTCTATAACTCAAAAAGTTACAAACATTTAACAACCAAATTTTGTATATAACGTCGTAATACAAATCTTAAAAACCCAGGTATTTTTTGGAAGCAATCCCCAAACCGGAAGTAGGTAGTACTTTTCTTAAATATTTTGATAAATAATTAATTTATCGCAATATTTTTTATTTCAAATGAAAAATTATATGTTATTATCTACAGTGTGATCAAAACCAAATGATAATCAAGTGACCTGGTTAGTGCTCAATTTTTATTCCACGGAAAAAATTATTAGCATTAGCTGTCAATCCAGTTGCATGTATTTTCATGTCAAAATGTCATTTTATTTGTAAGTTGTAAATGTGTTTATATTAAGTTTACCACCCGAAATGGTTTTAACAGGCGAACACTATAAGTTTATTATCGAAGCATATTATTCGATCATGAGTACTTAAATACTTACTAAAATAAAATTATTATTATCCTAATTCGCACGCCCATGAACTTGGATATCAAACTTTTCTTCCTTGAAATCAAATTTTGATGTCATTTAGGAAAATTGCGGGTCACGTGACTATCAGATAGTTTTGATCACTCTGTACAATTTTTAGCATTTTGTAAATTGTTCTGCCATAGTAGGTACTTTAGGAATGAAATTATTTTATGTATTTCAAGTTCGAACAATTAAAAATCTGGTAAAAATAAAGTCTCAGTACAGCCCTGAATGTGACCGATTAGTTTTTGGGTAAAGATTAATTACGTTGCGTAGTGCGTATCAAGGTCGGTTAAGTAAAAAAAAAGTTCGAATGTTTAAAACAATAATTATGAAATGAAATTAATAGTGAATAGACAAATAGATATAATTTGAAATTCAATTAAAACGTTGCGTACCAGTTGAATGTCATCTGGATCAAAGAGCATAACCACATCCCTGCGTACTTTCATGTCTGACAATTTTACAATTTTACCATATTCTTCTGTAAGCCTGTAAAAATAAATTATTGTAGTTTAAGGTTATTACTAATAGTTAAATTAAATACCTAGTGTTCAGAGTAATTATATCTAAGCCATGGTACTCTCCAACTAAGGGAATAAATCTCCAAATATTTCCAAAAACTGGAATAGGTTTCGGACCTAAAAAGAACTAAATTTAATTTACTTGGAAATAGTGTTTGTTCCCCAACCATCATATTGTTGAATTCGCTTCTTCCCAAATACCGAAAATTTATTTTTTTAGGCCTACCACCGAAATTTGCACTTCCGACAAACTGCACTCTTCGAAAAAAAATCAAAGTCGTCAACGGGCGTGATTTTCAATTTCGCGAATGGGCGTGAGCGTGAATTAAAATTCACTCACGCACCCATCTCTACCTCTAGGTAATAAAATAAAAGTACTTTAAACATTTAGTCATTTAAAAAAACCGGAAAAACTTACCTGGTATTTGCTTAAAAAGTTTTGCTTCATTCCAATTGACAGGTCTTTCGGTAGAAAATCTTTGATTTTTAATTTTCTTTACTTGCACTAATTGTTGTCGATATTTACTAAACCACATCTCTTCTAATAAGCGACCAGTCTCACTGTCCCTAATGTTCTCGAATTGCTATAGATCACGCACGATTTTATTTTTCTACTTCACTCTTTTCCCCACTTTCAAGGCTACCCACCGAAACCAGCCTAAACTCGTACTTAGCCCTTTGTCGCTACCTTTTTAGACAAGCCGGTGTTGTGCTTTTTGATCCGTGCTTTTTTATCCGAAGATTATTAAGTAACCCTTATGCCTTGTGTTCTAGGAATTCATAGTACCAGATGCACCTGACTGCTTCAAAACCATGAATTTTTTTTTCAAAATTCAGAATCTTGAAACTTCTTCTTTTCCAGGATTCAGAATCTTGGAGGAATCTTCAAAGAATCCTCGTGCGAACAGGGTTTAATAGACCAACATCTCTAGCGGTCAAAATTAGTGTGGACATTTTATTAGTCGTGAAATTGAAAGGATTGGACCTTGCACTGCACATTGAAGATGGAATGTCCGGTCTGGCAATACTAAGTAGCTGGATTAGGCTTCCTCAAGTAAATTATTTTATATTTTCATAACTGTCAAAAATTTGCTTGATTTCTGGTTATCAGGACTTATGATTAAATATTTTCTCACGACCATATACGAAACTAAGAATTTCCATACATACGAAAATAAACAATATATCAAATATCCGTTCAATCCGTTCGATATGTTATCGAACAAGTCATATCGTAACAGTTTAAATTTTTGTTTCACCTTTTAGTATACATGTGTTGTCTTTCTGACATTTGATAATTTTTTTCTGTCATTAAGTATTAAATTACATTATTCTATTAAAATTGACAAACACGACATTAAAAGTGATTTATCCACAAAAGTTGTACTTTTGCTGTATCTGGTATATATAATTCAAAAATTGAAATAGAATTTATATTTTTGTTAATGAAAATCTTGTATTATGTATTCCATGATCGTTGTATATTTGTTTATTCGTAAAATTATGCCAGTGACAGTTTATAAATAGATGTTTAATGTTTATGGTCATGAGAATAATACGAAAAATAGTGTACATGACTTTCTGGAAAGTGTCTATCAAATGTTCGTGAGATTTCCGAACTCGGCAAGTCTCGATCGTCAACTATCTCACTCACACGACATCATTCACTTTCCAGCCTTATTATGTAATACTATTTCATTATTATTTTTTCATAGGTAAGCAGATAAACTCTGATGACAAGCAAATTTTGGACATTTATGGAAATATAAAATATCATTTATTTTATTTTATTAGGAATACTTATTTAAAATTGGAGAAGGAGAAACGTTCTGGAAATATGTTTTATGAATTAGAAATATCGTTTATTGCCACCTCTACATACACCAGAACTCTTAATTGATATAACTTCTATTTTTTAAACACCTACCTATCTTTTCATACTTAGGAAGCCTAATCCGGCCACTTAGAACTACCAGGCCGAACATTCCTTCTTCAGCAGATATGCCCAACCCTTCAATTTCACGACTAATAAATTGTCCACACTTTTATTTGACCGCTAGCTCTCCGTTTATAACTGAATACCATTATTTTTAATTACAAATAATTTCAATCGTAGATAAAATTACATGTGTATTATCGGCGTAAAATGTCTTTGTTCCTCACTTTACACTCTTAATACACAAATAACTATTAATTTAACTTATTTAAATTATATATTATTTGTATTGTCTTGTTATATTTTTTTGTAACTACATTACATTTTATTTGTCTCTTCGTATTTTCACTTGTTTCAGTCTTGTATTGGGCTTTGGCCTGTTGGACGTTGACGTTGTACTATATTTAAAAATATATATATCGTACAATAAATATGGATATATTTACTCGAAATTGATTCCTGGTATTCTGATAAATAAATATAGTTTATTTATTCTATTGATAATATAACTAAATCCTAAAACTAATAGTAAGAGTAGTTCTTTTTTTTGCCCATTTAAAATATACAAATAAAAATCTAAAATATTCAAACACAGAAATTTGCTTCACCCGAATCAAAAGATTAATTCTCAGGAAAACTCTTCTGTGTTGAAGCCTTCCTCCGTTCAATTACTACATTTAATAGCTTACTTATGATATACTTATATGGCGTTAGTATGCCAAGGTGTCACCCGTCTCACCTGTAAATATTTTGTACGCTGAAACAAAGATCAACCGATCATGGAATACAAGACTTCAACGTTTTATTTGATAAACTTATTTTTAAAATTTTACTACAGTTCTTTATTGCTATCAGATAAAGACAATTTTTTATAACGTAAATTGGAAGTAACTTTTCCTCTTATTCTTATGACAAATAAATACAATAGGTATTTATCCAAATTTATAGAAATTTTTGACAATTAGGCTAGATTTCCATGCATCCGTTCTGTACGTCGCGTTTCGTCCGTCGTCAATGGTAATTGGTCGAATTCAAAATAACATTTGAGTTCAACCAATCACTATTGATGACGGATAAAACGCGACGTACAAAACGGATGCATGGAAATTAAGCTTTAATCTTTTCAATCTTATAAATATCACTTCCGGTAAAGATATTTGTACCAGAATCTGAATCTCTTCCAATTTATATACAAATGTTAAATACCAAATATCAACATTTTGGGTAATTCGTATTTGAATTAAATTCAATTTCATGTCTCCAACGAGAACATATTTTACTTTATTTTATATGGATGGGCATTCCTATTAATTGTGATTATTACTTGTGTATATTTCTTAAGCTTAAAGCGATTTTACATGATACTTCAAAGGTCTTGCAACACCGTAAAATGTTCCCATAAACCATTTCATATCATCATGTGGCCAACTTAAGAGGAACGGTTACTGCACTACCAAAATTTGTCGGTCTGGGTCGGTTATTATCAAAAGAGTCAATTTCTTTGAATTTTAATAAGTGTACCCAATACGACTCTAGCTTGGAGGTGGAGTTAAATTTAAATTCGAATATTTATTCGAATATTTAAGCTGGATTTATAACACGCACAGCGCATAGAAAATAATTTAGCACAACATAGCATATGAATTGGTCATATGGATATTAGTACATCCATTTATAAGACGCATAGCGCATAGAAAATAATTTAGCAAGCACACGAATTGACCAATGTTCATTTTCCTATGCGCTGTGCTGTGCAGTTCTGTGCTTCGGGTTTATTCGTTGCATTCGTGACAGTTCGTTTTAGTTAACTTCTTACACGCACGCGCAGTCGTTGTTCATTATATTAATAATTTTTGTAAAATAGTCAAAACATAATAATAAAATCACAAAGTCAAATAATACCAAATCAAATCTAGCATAACCAACAAAACAGCTGTCATAACGTCATAAGACAACACTGTAAGACAAGGACTTCTTCTATTACTTTGTATAGCAATCTGTGTTTGTGTGCGGCTTATAAAACCCCCGTAACGAAAATGCTATGCGCTGTGCTGTGCTATGCTGTGCTAAATTATTTTCTATGCGCTATGCGTGTTATAAATCCAGCTTTACACTGCCTGACAATTTTTTTTTAATTTGTAGAAGAAAGTTGGTTCTGTGACATTTCTGTATTGAAATTTTAAAATTCAAAACATAATACACTTTAAAATGAATTACAAAATTGCCAATGTGTATAACGCCTATAATAACAAATCAAGCAAACATTTTAAATTGTAATACACAAATGTCATACAAACAACCTTCCTCTACAAATTAAAAAAATAAATATTTTAAAATGTTAATATTTAGATTAGATATGATGGTGAAAACGAAACCTTGTTTTCACTTGTACGTTGCACCAGTATCCGTTCCTCTTAAACAGAAGTAAAATGTAAATAACAGCTCATAGCTATTTGTTGGGAACATTTTATATGGGGATAAATTTTTCAGGAACATTATGATGGGAATATTTTGTCGGGGATATTTTGTTGGGAACATATTGTTCGAAGAAATATTGTTCAGGAACCTTTTGTTGGGGATATTTTGCTGGGAACATTTTGTCGGGAACATTTTGTTGCGAACTTATTGTTTGGAGAAATATTGTTCAGGGACCTTATGTTGGAATTATTTTGTTGGGAATATTTTGTTGGGAACATTTTGTCGCGACACCGACTAGGTTTGATGTGAAGTGATGCTGACCGTATGGAGTAAATGCCACACCACCGAAAACCACAGCGTATAAAAATCATACCGCCTAATAACCACACGTCCGAAAAACCACAGCGTATAAAAGTTCCCCCACCACAATGTCCAGGTACCCATATACCAATTTTCACACTTCGATTTGCACATTTGTACCCAAACTAATCAATACTAACAAAACCCTAATTGAGTCCAACAGAACTCCGTTTTTTTGACATAAACTAATCAATACTAACAAAACCCTAATTGAGTCCAACAGAACTTAAGTTAAGTAGGAGTAAATTATACGCTGTGGACATTGTGGTGGGGGAACTTTTATACGCTGTGGTTTTTCGGACGTGTGGTTATTAGGAGGTATGGTTTTTATACGCTGTGGTTTTCGGTAGTGTGGAACACTTCGACCGTATGTTAGAGATGTAGGCATGAGAGGTGTCGAGAAGTAAGGGGTGTGAAAGGGCAAGTGTGTGTTTGTTTGATAATTTTTAAGTTAGTGTATTTCGTGAAGTCCTGTAGGAAGAAAGTTTATTTTCAGAAGTTTGTAAATAAGACTGTATCTAAATTGATACATGTGTGCATAGCCTGTATTCCTGTGTTTTATTAATATTTTTATCCTGACAACTTATTATTGATAAAATACATTACCTACATGAAAAACAACAATAATTTAATACCGATTAATCAGAGTGTTGATTAAATAATAATATATGCTAACATAATAAATTGTTCAAGAATAAGTTAAATTGATTCCCTATTGCTGTGTAAAATTCGTAACTATGGATATTAAAAATCACGTTAAATTAATAAATTCACTATCTTATTCAAAGTAGGTACTATAGAAAAAAACTTACCTGGAATTTGCTTAAAAAGTTTTGTATGACTGAAATTTTCCTTACGTACACTACTTTCCGTGAATAATGACAACAGGGCCACATTTCTCTAAAATTACAGTTTAGAATTTAAAAAAAATTCAGCACGTCGAACATAACTGGCTACAGCGTGCTATTTAAATTTAATAATAAATAAATAAATATTTCATAACATCAAAGATCAATACAAAATATACTGGTATATAGTATATTACTTTACTAGTGGGAGAAGTAAAATACTTCTGTCACAAGTGTCTGATTGGCCACGAGCAAAGCGAGGACACGAGTTACAGGAGCATTTTACTTCTCCCACTTGTGAAGTACGCTATTTTTCCTCACAGTGAGGAAAAGATTATTTCAATAAAGTATGCTTGCAGCTTGACTGAAATGTAAAGTCCGTTTGACACGGTACAATTTTATTTACAAAATTTAGTACAATATTTTTATACCTATACAAATTGATTAAATATTTAATCTTATAACAACTTTGTCTGTCAGATGGAAAAATAATTTTTTAATGATTTAAACTAAAATAAATCTCTATAGATAACATTTACTTTTAAAAGATTTTATTATTATCAAAATACTTATATTTAAATGTACCGAATGATAGATTAAATTCTAATGGGTTGCATTTAATTTTTGGTAATATATATATATATATATATATATATATATATATATATATATATATATAAGATTGAAATTATAGGATCGTTATCAGTGACGGAAAAGAATTGATATCTAGGACAAAAAGTTTTAAGAAAAAGCATAAGTTCTATTTCATTTTAAATGATAATTTTTACAAAACGAAAATTGATATGGCCAGAGACCAACAAGTTATAATTTAATTATACAAATAAAGTATTTAAAACCATGTTTCCAATATAAAACAGTTATAATTTGTTAAGAGTTACTTATGTAGCGATTGTACGTGAAACTTCAAAGGGCTTCCTACGCCGTACAATATTGACATGACCCATTTCATATCTTCATGTGGCCAACTTAAAGAAAAGTTTCGGATAATCTGCAACATATTCAAATATATATTTTATACAGGCCGTACCATAACTTGAAGTATAGGTAACATAATTATAATGAGATTAGTATTTAAAGTTACTGATGCCGAAACCAAAAGAACATTTTTAGTACCATTGTATACTATATTTGAATAAATTGGCCGTCTACTTGAAAGTAAATTTGGTCGGATTTCATTGAATACTTTGTGCTACCTGATTTTGCCATGGGGATTTCCCCTTTTAAAAACATTAGGTATTGTAGTATGCAAATATTAGTTATTAATTACTTACAACGTAATATTTAATACAAAAACTACTACTTATTCAACCAGTGGCCCAGAACTGTTTCCTTCACAAACCTCAAAACTAATTTTAGAATTTTGAAAAAATTATGTTTGTTCTGTGATCAGTACGTTAAGTACCTACTTATAATATGCCATTCTAATATTGTGTAGTGCCTCAAATTATGGTAACTACAGCCTGTATAACAGTAATTTTTTATGAATTTATATTGTGTCAAAATGGTACGTTTTTTTTCTAGTTATAATTATAAAATAATTTACCTTGGCAAGAATTATTTCAATTTCTAATTGCGCAAAGCGCTTTCCAATGCAAGTTCTAGGTCCAAAACCAAACGGCATGCAAACAAATGGATGAGCATCGGTACTTTGATATTCTTCACCTCCTTGTCTTAGCCATCTTTCTGGGATAAATTCTTTAGCTTGTGGAAAATATTTATCTTGTCTACATAAATACATGTGAGAATTCAAAAGCGTGGTCTGCAAATATAAGTTTAATATTACTTATTAACATAACGCCATACGCAATTCTACAATCAAATAGACCATAAAGCTAGATTAGCTAGTTTAAGTGGCTAATTTAACCAACTAGCGCTCAACGTTCGCACTTATAATGAAATTGGAATTTTGTAGAAGCACTGGTTGGTTAACTTGGCACTTATACTTATAATTGGGTAGGTCTGAATCTAGGTTAATAGGTATACATACCCAAGCAACATTTTTACCAAAAAATACGTTTGCAGACGATGTTTTCGCGTCACTATGACGTCTACAAGACGGTCACAACGTCACAAGATATCTATAGTGCGTCGTAACGCGCAGCCATTTGACGTTATATTTGAACGTCTGCAGTCGGACTTTTATGACTGTATTTAGATGTCAGTGACGATTGAATATAAAAAATAATATTCAATTTTGCAGTATTGGTTTCCTTATTTTTCTTTCTTTTTCTTTATAAGAATCGATATTATAATCCATAGAACTGGAGAAAGATACAAATGTAAATTTGATATTAACTGGATCGTGCTGGACTTGAACTCGGCGGAACCCGGATCCTAAGAACGTGTTCCCGGGTATTCCAACGACGCTAACCGCTCGGTCAATCAGACATATAATTTGGTGATATGAAATATGAATATAAAGTAAATAGATTTAAAACTAAAAATTTTAAATCCATTATAAATAAAATTATTCATTGTTCTAAACGTTATTATTTTGACAAGAAAAATATTTCTCTCTTCAAGTTTATGAACTTCCGGATTACCTACGTTTTTCTATCTAAATCTTTACAACTCAATATGTAGAGGACACCGGGGTTGATTGTTACGGAGGTAAGTTGTTACAGGGCACATTACAGGTAATGCAAAAGACTAAGAGGATGTGCTTTAAAGACACAAGCGATCATGGGCATCGTCTGGGGTACGTTCAGAATCAACGCCGGAATGTCGCCCAGGCGTCACTCTGGTAAATACAGGCGTTCTGTTTTATAGAGTGAGTTACCGGAGCAAAATAATTTCACGTTCAGAATCATTACCCAGACGTTATCCGGACGACAACTTTTTACCCTACTCACAGAGGAAGGTAAAAGTCGCTCGTCATGCGCAGTGTGTATGTTTATTCTTGTAAGCGCAAATTTTGTCTTGTTTTATGTTCTTCTTAATTCATTACTAATAATATCTTGCATTTTATTGTAATTATCATCATCATCTTCCTCATTATCATCATATTATCTATAAAAATCTGTGAAGAAATTTTTTAAAAAGTTCGCTATAATACTAATAAATTACTACATTCATCGTTTTACAATAATAAAGGTTTTAAAAAAATAAATAGTGTATAATCTGATGTCAACAGTACTCAGTTTGACAGTCCTATTTAACGTTTTACCCTTTGCCGTTCCGAATGACTAGATAATCCCAAATATGACGTCATCGCTCCGACAATATTTGTCCAGATCTACACTCCATAATTCTGAACGTACCCCTGCTATTGCCTCTTGTATTCTAGTGGCGTCTACGAAGTCACTGAATAGGTACTGGGGTGTTTCTATGAAACATTTGTACTTGTACAATGTACTTTAAAACAAACAGCACTACAATTTTCATTTTTTGCGAATTCGTAGATAATTTATATTCGTAATTTTTTTTTTAAATTTTACTCATGTGATTGTTACATTATGACTTGTAAATTACGTCCATAGACGTTTTAAACAGATAATTTTTGACAATCATATTGTCACATTATAATCACGTCTGCAAACGTCCTATACAATACAAGTCACTTTGTGACAGTCATATTATGACTTGTACATGTCGTCTGCAGACGTTGTATTCGGATTATTTTATGACAGTCATATTATGACTTGTACGTCTCGTCTGTAGACGTTGTATTTGTGACAGTTATATTACGACCATATAACTACGTTACCAGACATCATATATACGTCAAGGTCTTAAAATGTTACTTGGGTATTAAGTACTCACTTAGCATTATAGCAAAATGGAATGTTTTTTTAAAATTAAACTTACTCCTTTGGGAATTTGGTATCCGGAAAGAATAATATCTTTGGGTATTCGTCTAAGACTGCCAACAGCAATTGGAGCTAGCCTAGTAGTTTCTTTTATAACTGCTTTTAAATACGGCATATTATTTAGCACCTCTTTAGTTATTGGAGTGTCTTTTTCATGTAACAAGTTCATGCATTCTTCTCTTAGTTTTTCTTGTGCTGTTTGGTTCTTAGACAGGTAATAAAGAGCAGCACAAACCGTTTTCGCTGTCTACCAATTAATAAAAAAATTGTAACATAGAAAATGATACTTAATACAATTGAATACATAGTTATACTTACTGTGTCAATTCCGGTTGCAAACATATCAAAAACCATTGTCAGTGCAAGTTTTTTATCCTTTTTTAATAACTGCTCCAAAATGCTTACCCCGTCTGGTGATTTTTCAATT